>OX451739.1:148269702-148869702 GCA_948472305.1 Vicia faba | reverse complement strand
AAAAGGCAACCAACGAAATTAAAACGTTTGGCACGCTATCATTGGCTGAGACGAGACATGTCATCGTCTTCAACTTCCAGACGCCCTGTAATGGAGATTTTGTGAGATCCTTCAAATGGAAAAATTAGGATCCCAGACTAGTATCATTGGATTCGTCTCTTCAAGACGATCCTAACATCACCATCGCGCCAAATTTATATAAGGTATGCAAAGAGATATGAATCAAAAACCCAGAAAATAGCGAGCACCTTCAATTTGAGATTTCTCTCACAATTTTCAATGGATTTAAAAATTGTAAGAAGCACAAGAATTAGGGCAATGAGAGCTTCACAATGATATCAAAGTTTGGAAGGATTGATGGAGAAATCTACCTATTGAAGTTCAGTTGCAGAGCTCTATAAATGGACTTGGTTAGATCAATTCAGAAGGTTTCAAGGCTCAATTCTTCTTCTGTTAGCTTCAGGGAAGATCAAGGAAGGCGAATTGATAGAAAAAATGTATTGAAAAAGGCTTGAACAATGATTTCAAAGTTCAAGAAAAGTGAGTTATGGAGCGAGTTTGGTAGGGTGATTTTGGCTGTTCAAGCTTGAGAAAATGAATGGAATAACTCATCAGAAGTAAATGGGATCAAAAGGAAGGGTGAATGATACAATTTGGAGGGAATTCGTGTGGGTTTGCATCATGAATAATGTGTAACTTCTATTTTGTCAAAAATCATCCAAAACGCGCGTTTTAATGCACTAATCCACTTGGGAAAGTTGTCTAATTATGTTTAGACCCAAAATGTGTGCTAATTTGTGGTTTAAAAGTTGTAACATGAAGTTCAAATTTTGACTTGCGATGAAACTTCAATTCCAAGTTACCACTTTTGAAACAATGGCATTCTCAGCTCAAGGGTCTTAAGGCATGGTTCTTAATGCTTTAGAAAGATGAGATTACAAGCTTTCCAATGGGAAAAGAATGGAATCAAATGGACGCTTGAGCTGAAAGTTGCAATGAGTCAAAGTTGGGAAGAAGAGGTTGACTTTCCATACTTAGAAATATTTCAAGTTTTTCTTCCAAAGTTACCTATAACGTTTTGCATCTAAACATGGCCTTCCTCTTGGAATTTTCTCTTGACAAAAAACGATGGCATGAAATAGACCTCTTGAATGACATTTTGAAACTTGAACCATTCAAAATCTCCAAAAATTGAGAGAGTTATGAATTGTTGAAGTTGGAAAAAATCATGAAATGACCTATAATATTTTGTATCCTTAAGGAATCCTTCACCCATTTTATCACTTTGCACATAAAAGAAGGAATAAAGTTCACATCCTCAAAATCATTGTGGAAAAAGAGTGGGCTCAAGGTGATAAAAATTGACCATGTTATGATCATTTGAAGTCACACATGGGAAGTTGGGGGTTCATCTAGAGGACTTGTAATCTTTCTTCATCATCAAGTTTCTTCCATATGAAAACTCCTTGAAAATTTTGAAATGATTTGTTAATAACCCTTTGAAGAGAAGGATGTTTTTGGAATCACTCAAAAATACCAAAAGATGAGCAAGATATACTTCTTCGAAGTTTAAAACCCTAGCTCCTAGATCAAGAAAATGCTTTGAGGAACTTTGACAATTTTAAACAACCTTCTTGTACCAACACTTTTGCTTTATAGATATAATTTATTGGGGATGATAATGAGAACTCATAGCAACCAAAACCACTTCCATATCTTGAGAATTGGGAGAAATATGCCCTTATGACCAATGGGAACAAAGCCTTGTACAACCATGACAACTTCTTCAATCAACCCCTTGTACTTTTGAATCAATCTTGATAACTTTGAAATATGGTGAACCAAAATAAACCTTGCCATTCCATTTATTCCAAAACAACTTCAATGGTGAACTTTTAATTTCTCAAGCTTTATTGACTAGGGCATGGAAATAAACTCATGAACCCATGGATCAACTTGCTAAGCCATATTGCCTTTACCTACATTATTAACAAGTAAGACAAACCAGCATTACATTTTATTAATTAAAAGGAAAGTCAAAACAAAACATGCATGATCACAAAAGAAAAACAAGTCAAGGTGCTTGGTGATTCTTCAAAGAGCAAAGCTAAAGATAGGGAGGAGAACCAAAAGCCCTAATGTGATCTTGTTGTGATTGAATCCATATGGTGTGATGAAGGGATCTTAGGGGCAAAAATTGGGGTACAACATAGTGCGGAAACTATGACAGAGTAATCTGGAAATGGTTGTCACACGATACTACACTTAGACGAGTTTTTCTTGAGAATATTACTAATTACTGAGTTAATTGGGATGTTGGTAATATCCGAAGGAAGGATGTAGACTCTGGGAACCTCTTAGAACCTTGTTCAGAATGTGATAAACTATTAGACCATACCTTATGGGTAGTAAATTTGACTTCATGCTCGTGACATCAAACCTATGAACCCCATGTTTGTGATCTTGTGTGTGGTTATTTCATCATGCATTCATGCGCTCATGAGCATCCTTAAAAAACATTTTGTTTCAAGGGACTTAAGGTTGACTTTTTGCGAATATCTCGGGTACTTTTGACCATGGATTCTGGAAAAAGAAAGACTTGGGAGTACAGTTTCAATAATCCTAAGATAGATGATTTGATGAGTCTAATTTCCGAGATTGAGAGTTCTACAAGTTTTCAGAAGAAGTATGGATCCATCGTGTCTCTCATGAAGCTCAGGATGAAGGAGGGTATTCTCTCGACGTTGGTCCAGTTCTATAATCTGATGTATGGATGTTTCACTTTCCCTGATTATCAGTTGATGCCTACATTAGAGGAGTATTCTTATCTACTAGGTTTACCTGTTATAGATCGTGTTCTTTTCACCGGTTTGGAGGGGGAGCCAAAATATCAGGAAATTGCTGCTATGGTTCATTTGGGGAAGTCTGAGTTTGAGGCCCACATGACTACCAAAGAAGGAATTAGAGGATTACCCACTCAATTTTTGTTAGTTAAAGCTCGTTACTTTGCTAGGATGAAGAGTACGGTTGCTTTTGAGGTCATCTTTTCTCTACTTGCTTATGGGTTGTTCTTATTTCCGAACATCCATAACTTTGTGGATATCAATTCCATCAAGATATTTTTGATAGGGAATCCGGTTCCTACATTATTAGGAGATTCTTATTAATCCATTCATCTTCAGGATTCTTATCATGGAGGGATGATCATTTGTTGCACGCCTTTGTTGTATCTGTGGTTTATTTCTCACTTATCCCACTCCGATGCTTTTTGGGATGTCAAGAAGGAACCTCGTTGGGATCTGAAGATTATGGCCCTCACTCATTTAGATATTGTTTGGTATCATCAGGATTACCATGACTTACATATTTTCGATAGTTGTGGTAGTTTCTCCAATGTACGTCTTCTTGGTACAAAGGAAGGAATTAACTACAATCACGTTCTTGCACGACGACAGCTTGGATATCCGATTAGAGATAAGCCAATTAGTATTCATCTAAGTGGTTTCTTTCTCAAAGAGGTAGAGGATCATAATAAAGCTAAGGAGGAGATTGCAAAGGCTTGGTTCCATATTCACAGGAAGAGTAGAAAGGACTTGGGACCTAGAGGAGTTGTTTCTTTGGAGCCTTATCCCCGATGGGTACAAGAAAGGGAAATCCAGTTGAAAATTCCATATTCCCGTGAAGCACCTATGCATGATATGTTTGTGAAGACCACTTATCCCCTTTTAGATGATGTGGAAGAGTTTCAGCTTTCCCTAGCCAAGATGCAGCAGGAGAAAGATGCTCGGAAGAATAAATGTCAGACTTTAGAGATATCCTACAGAGCAAACTTGAACGAGAAGGATGACTTAATTGATATTCTTGAGAGTCATGCTGTAGAGATGATGGAGAAGCAAGAGGATTTATTTTCCTCTAGAGATCAGTCAGGACTTAGTCATTCACTTCCCTAATCTAGTGTTTGGAAAGTGGTTTCGGATAGGTATGCAGAAAAGAAAAAGCAGTTGAAGGCTCAGATTGCAAGACTCACATGAAAACGCCAGTCTGTGGAATGATCTTCATCAACTTTGATTTTTAGGATTTTAGATTCTATATTCGTTTGTACTTCGGATTGTTGAAACTTGTACTAAAATTTGTAATCCATTTTGAACTTATTATAATGAGATTTTTTGTATTTTAAAATGTGTTAGTACTTTAATATTTGCAAAATTGTCTATAATTCTTTGAGTCCCGTGAAATATTAATAATAAAATAAATCATGTGCATTGCATATCATGCACCATCTGGTACATATTTCTTTCATTTCTGTTCATACCCAGGTGTCTTACTGAGTTTCTATACTTCGTTCAGCAAGTTGTCTCACCGGTATAATAGTCAGGCTAATTCCAAGAAGAAAATGGAGAATCTTGAACAAGGATCCTTTTGATGTAACCCTACTATCCAGGATCCTTCTCATAGCCCTACTATTCAGGCTTTCATTTTGAAGTAACCCTACTATCCAGGTTCCTTCTCATAGCCCTACTATCCAGGCTTTCATTTCATAGTAACCCTACTATCCAGGTTCCTTCTCATAGCCCTACTATCATACCTTTCATTTTGAAGTAACCATACTATCCAGGTTCCTTCTCATAACCCTATTATCCAGGCTTTCATTTCGAAGTAAACCTACTATCCAGGTTCCTTCTCATATCCCTACTATCTAGGCTTTCTTTTAGAAGTAACCCTACTATCCAGGTTCCTTCTCATAGCCCTACTATCCAGGATTTCATTTCGAAGTAACCCTGCTATCTAGATTCCTTCTCATAGCCCTACTATCCAGGGTTTCATTTCAAAGTAACCCTGCTATCATGGTTCCTTCTCATAACCCTACTATCCATGCTTTCATTTCGATGTAACCCTACTATCTAGGTTCCTTATCATAACCCTACTATCTAGGCTTTCATTTCGAAGTAACCCTGCTATCCAGGTCCCTTCTCATAGCCCTACTATCCAGGATTTCATTTCGATGTAACCCTACTATCCAGGTTCCTTCTTGTAGCCCTACTATTCAGGCTTTCATTTCGAAGTAATCCTACTTTCGAGGTTCCTTCTCACAGCCCTACTATCTAGGATTTCATTTCAAAGTAACCCTACTATCCATGTTCCTTCTCATAGCCTTACTATCCACACTTTCATTTTAAAGTAACCCTACTATCAAGGTTCCTTCTCGTAGCCCTATTATCAAGGTGTTCATTTCGAAGTAACCCTACTATCCAGGTTCCTTCTCACAACCCTACTATCCAGGGTTTTATTTCGGAGTAACCCTACTATCCAGGTTCCTTTTCATAGCCCTACTATCCAAGCTTTCATTTCGAAATAACCCTACTATCCAAGTTCCTTCTCACAACCCTACTATCCATGCTTTCATTTAGAAGTAACCCTACTATCCAGGTACTTCTCACAACTCTACTATCCAGGCTTTCTTTTCGAAGTAACCCTACTATCCAGGCTTTCATTTCGAAGTAACCCTACTATCCAGGTTCCTTCTCACAGCCCTACTATCCATGCTTTCATTTTGAAGTAACCCTACTATCCAGGTTCCTTCTCATAGCCCTACTATCCAGGCTTTCATTTAAAAGTAACTCTACTATCCAGGTTCCTTCTTATAGCCCTACTATCCAGACTTTCATTTTTCAAGTAACCCTGGTATCCAGGTTCCTTATCATAGCCCTACTGCCCAGGATTTCATTTCGAAGTAACCCTTCTATCCAGGTTCCTTTTCATAGCCCTACTATCCATGCTTTCATTTCAAAGTAACCCTACTATCTAGGTTCCTTCTCATAGCCTTACTATCCAGGCTTTCATTTCGAAGTAACCCTGCTATCCAGGTTCTTTATCGTATCCCTACTATCCAGGCTTTCATTTCGAAGTAAACCTACTATCCAGGTTTCTTCTGATATCCATACTATCCAGGCTTTCATTTTAAAGTAACCCTACTATCCAGGTTCCTTCTCATAGCCCTACTATCCAGGTTTTCATTTCGAAGTAACCCTACTATCCAGGTTCCTTCTCATAGACCTATTATCCAGGCTTTCATTTCGAAGTAACCCTACTATCCAGGTTCCTTCTCACCGCCCATCTATTCAGTCTTTCATTTCAAAGTAACCCTACTATCCAGGTTCCTTCTCACAACCCTAATATCCAGGCTTTCATTTTGAAGTAACCCTACTATCCAGGTTCGTTCTTATAGCCCTACTATCCAGGCTTTCATTTAAAAGTAACTCTACTATCTAGGTGCCTTCTCATAGCCCTACTATCCAGGCTTTCATTTCAAAGTAACCCTTCTATACAGGTTCCTTCTTATAGCCCTGCTATCCTGTCTTTCATTTCGAAGTAACCATACTATCCAGGTTCCTTCTCATAGCCATACTATCTGGGATTTCATTTCGAAGTAAACCTACTATCCAGGTTCCTTCTCATAGCCCTACTATCTAGGATTTCATTTTGAAGTAACCCTACTAACCAGGTTCCTTCTCATAGCCCTACTATCCAGGCTTTCATTTCGAAGTAACCCTGCTATCCAGGTTCCTTCTCACAGCCCTACTATCCACGCTTTCATTTCGAAGTAACCCTGCTATCAAGGTTCCTTCTCATAGCCCTACTATCCATGCTTTCATTTCGATGTAACCCTACTATCTAGGTTCCTTCTCATATCCCTACTATTCAAGCTTTCATTTCGAAGTAACTCTTCTATCCAGGTTCCTTCTTATAGCCCTACTATCCAGGCTTTCGTTTTGAAGTAACCCTACTATCCAGGATCCTTCTCATAGCCCTACTATTCAGGCTTTCATTTTGAAGTAACCCTACTATCCAGGTTCTTTCTCATAGCCCTATTATCCAGGCTTTCATTTTAGAGTAACCCTACTATCCAAGTTCCTTCTCATAGCCCTACTATCATAGCTTTCATTTTGAAGTAACCATACTATCCAGGTTCCTTCTCATAACCCTACTATCCAAGCTTTCATTTCGAAGTAAACCTACTATCCAGGTTCCTTCTCATAGCCCTACTATCTAGGCTTTCTTTTAGAAGTAACCCTACTATCCAGGTTCCTTCTCATAGCCCTACTATCCAGGATTTCCTTTCGAAGTAACCCTGCTATCTAGATTCCTTCTCATAGCCCTACTATCCGGGGTTTCATTTCAAAGTAACCCTGCTATCATGGTTCCTTCTCATAACCCTACTATCCATGCTTTCATTTCGATGTAACCCTACTATCTAGGTTCCTTATCATAACCTTACTATCCAAGCTTTCATTTCGAAGTAACCCTGCTATCCATATCCCTTCTCATAGCCCTACTATCCAGGATTTCATTTCGACGTAACCCTACTATCCAGGTTCCTTCTTGTAGCCCTACTATTCAGGCTTTCATTTCGAAGTAATCCTACTTTCGAGGTTCCTTCTCACAGCCCTACTATCCAGGCTTTCATTTCAAAGTAACCCTACTATCCATGTTCCTTCTCATAGCCTTACTATCCACACTTTCATTTTAAAGTAACCCTACTATCAAGGTTCCTTCTCGTAGCCCTATTATCAAGGCTTTCATTTCGAAGTATCCCTACTATCCATGATCCTTCACACAGCCCTATTATCCAGGGTTTTATTTCAGAGTAACCCTACTATCCAGGTTCCTTTTCATAGCCCTACTATCCAGGCTTTCATTTCGAAATAACCCTACTATCCAAGTTCTTTCTCATAACCCTACTATCCATTCTTTCATTTCGAAGTAACCCTACTATCCAGGTACTTCTCACAACTCTACTATCCAGGCTTTCATTTCGAAGTAACCCTACTATCCAGGTTCCTTCTCACAGCCCTACTATCCAGGCTTTCATTTCGAAGTAACCCTACTATCTAGGTTCCTTCTCACATCCCTACTATCCATGCTTTCATTTTGAAGTAACCCTACTATCCAGGTTCCTTCTCATAGCCCTACTATCCAGGCTTTCATTTAAAAGTAACTCTACTATCTAGGTTCCTTCTTATAGCCCTACTATCCAGGCTTTCATTTTGAAGTAACCCTGGTATCAAGGTTCCTTATCATAGCCCTATTGTCTAGGCTTTCATTTCGAAGTAACCCTACTATCCAGGTTCCTTCTTATAGCCCTATTATCTAGGATTTCATCTCGAAGTAACCCTTCTATCCAGGTTCCTTTTCATAGTCCTACTATCCAGGCTTTCATTTCGAAGTAACCCCGATATCAAGGTTCCTTCTCATAGCCCTACTATCCATGCTTTCATTTCAGAGTAACCCTACTATCTAGGTTCCTTCTCATAGCCCTACTATCCAGGCTTTCATTTTGAAGTAACCCTGCTATCCAGGTTCCTTATCATATCCCTACTATCCAGGCTTTCATTTCGAAGTAAACCTACTATCCAGGTTTCTTCTGATATCCATACTATCTAGGCTTTCATTTTAAAGTAACCCTACTATCCAGGTTCCTTCTCATAGCCCTACTATCCAGGTTTTCATTTCGAAGTAACCCTACTATCCAGGTTCCTTCTCATAGACCTATTATCCAGGATTTCATTTCGAAGTAACCCTACTATCCAGGTTCCTTCTCACCGCCCATCTATTCAGTCTTTCATTTCAAAGTAACCCTACTATCCAGGTTCCTTCTTACAACCCTAATATCCAGGCTTTCATTTTGAAGTAACCCTACTATCCAGGTTCGTTCTTATAGCCCTACTATCCAGGCTTTCATTTCAAATTAACTCTACTATCTAGGTGCCTTCTCATAGCCCTACTATCCAGGCTTTCATTTCAAAGTAACCCTTCTATCCAGGTTCCTTCTTATAGCCCTACTATCCTGGCTTTCATTTCGAAGTAACCATACTATCCAGGTTCCTTCTCATAGCCATACTATCCTGGATTTCATTTCGAAGTAAACCTACTATCCAAGTTCCTTCTCATAGCCCTACTATCTAGGATTTCATTTCGAAGTAACCCTACTAACCAGGTTCCTTCTCATAGCCCTACTATCCAGGCTTTCATTTCGAAGTAACCCTGCTATCCAGGTTCCTTCTCACAGCCCTACTATCCACGCTTTCATTTCGAAGTAACCCTGCTATCAAGGTTCCTTCTCATAGCCCTACTATCCATGCTTTCATTTCGATGTAACCCTACTATCTAGGTTCCTTCTCATATCCCTACTATTTAAGCTTTCATTTCGAAGTAACTCTTCTATCCAGGTTCCTTCTTATAGCCCTACTATCCAGGCTTTCATTTTGAAGTAACCCTACTATCCAGGATACTTCTCATAGCCCTACTATTCAGGCTTTCATTTTGAGATAACCCTACTCTCCAGGTTCCTTCTCATAGCCCTATTATCCAGGCTTTCATTTCAGAGTAACCCTACTATCAAGGTTCCTTCTCATAGCCCTACTATCATAGCTTTCATTTTGAAGTAACCATACTATCCAGGTTCCTTCTCATAACCCTATTATCCAAGGTTTCATTTCGAAGTAAACCTACTATCCAGGTTCCTTCTCATAGCCCTACTATCTAGGCTTTCTTTTAGAAGTAACCCTACTATCCAGGTTCCTTCTCATAGCCCTACTATCCAGGATTTCATTTCGAAGTAACCCTGCTATCTAGATTCCTTCTCACAACCCTACTATCTAGGTTTTCTTTTTATAGCCCTACTATCCAGGCTTTCATTTCGAAGTAACCCTACTATCCAGGTTCTTTCTAATAGCGATACTATGCAGTCTTTCATTTCAAAATAACCCTACTATCCAGGTTCCTTCTCATAGCCCTACTATCCATGCTTTCATTTAGAAATAACCCTACTATCCAGGTTCCTTTTTATAGCCCTACTATACAGGCTTTCATTTCGAAGTATCCCTTCTATCCAGGTTCCTTATCATAGCCCTATTATCTAGGCTTTCATTTCAAAGTAACCCTGCAATCCAAGTTCCTTCTCATAGCCCTACTATCTAGGCTTTCATTTCGAAGTAATCCTACTATCCAGGTTCCTTCTCACAGCCCTACTATCTAACCTTTCATTTCAAAGTAACCCTACTATCCATATTCCTTCTCATAGCCCTATTATCCATGTTTTCATTTCGAAGTAACCCTACTATCCAGGTTCCTTCTTATAGCCGTACTATCTAGGCTTTCATTTCGAAGTAACCCTACAATCCAGGTTCCTTCTTATAGCCCTACTATCAAGGCTTTCATTTCGAAATAACCCTACTATCCAGGTTCTTTGTTATAACCCTACTATCCAGGCTTTCATTTCGATGTAACCCTACTATCCAGGTTCCTTATCATAGCCCTACTATCTAGGCTTTCATTTCAAAGTAACCCTGCTATCCAAGTTCCTTCTCATAGCCATATTATCAAGGCTTGCATTACGAAGTAAGCCTACTATCCAGGTTCCTTCTCATAACCCTACCATCCAGGCTTTCATTTTAAAGTAACCCTACTATCCAGGTTCCTTCTCATAGCCCTACTATCCAGGCTTTCAATTCGAAGTAACCCTACTATCCAGGTTCCTTCTCATAGCCCTACTATTCTGGCTTTCATTTCAAAGTAACCCTACTATCCAGTTTCCTTCTCATAGCCCTACCATCCAGGCTTTCATTTCGAAGTAAACGTACTATCAAAGTTCCATCTCATAGCCCTACTATCCAGACTTTCATTTCGATGTAACCCTGCTATCCAGGTTCATTATCATAGCCCTACTATCCAGGCTTTCATTACGAAGTATCCCTTCTATCCAGGTTCCTTATCATAGCCCTACTATCTAAGCATTCATTTCGATGTAACCTTGCTATCCAGGTTCCTTCTCATAGCCCTACTATCCATGCTTTCATTTCGAAGTAACCCTACTATCCAGGTTCCTTATCATAGCCCTACTATCCAAGCTTTCATTTCGATGTAACCCTGCAATATAGGTTTCTTATGATAGCCCTACTATAGAGGATTTCATTTCGAAGTAACCCTACTATCCAGGTTCCTTATCAAAGCCCTACTATCCAAGCTTTCATTTCGATGTAACCCTGCAATCTAGGTTCCTTATGATAGCCCTACTATAGAGGATTTCATTTCGAAGTAACCCTACTCTCTAGGTTCCTTCTCGTAGCCCTACTATTCAGGCTTTCATTTAGAAGTAATCCTACTATCCAGGTTCCTTCTCACAGCCCTACTATCCAACCTTTCATTTCGATGTAACCCTACTATCCAGGTTCCTTCTCATAGCCCTATTATCCAGGTCTTCATTTCGAAGTAACACTACTATCCAGGTTCCTTCTCATAGCCCTACTATCCAGGCTTTCATTTCGAAGTAACCTTACTATCCAGGTTCCTTCTCACAGCCCATCTATTCAGGCTTTCATTTCATAGTAACCCTACTATCCAAGTTCCTTCTTACAACCCTACTATCCAGGCTTTCATTTCAAAGTAACCCTACTATCCAGGTTCCTTCTCATAGCCCTACTATCCAGGCTTTCATTTCGAAGTAACCCTGCTATCCAGGTTGCTTCTTATAACCCTACTATCCAGACTTTCATTTCGATGTAACCCTACTATCCAGGTTCCTTATCATAGCCCTACTATCCAGGCTTTCATTTCAAAGTATCCCTTTTATCCAGGTTCCTTATCATAGCCCTACTATCTAGGATTTCATTTCCAAGTAACCCTACTATCCAGGTTCCTTCTCATAGCCCTACTATCCAGGCTTTCATTTCAAAGTAACCCTACATTCCAGGTTACTTCTCATAGCCCTACTATCCAGGCTTTCATTTCGAAGTAACCCTGCTATCCTGGTTGCTTCTTATAACCCTATTATCCAGACTTTCATTTCAATTTTACCCGTCTATCCAGGTTCCTTATCATAGCCCTACTATGCAGGCTTTCATTTCAAAGTATCCCTTCTATCCAGGTTCCTTATCATAGCCCTACTATCTAGGCTTTCATTTCAAAGTAACCCTGCTATCCAAGTTTCTTCTTATAGCCCTACTATCTAGGCTTTCATTTCAAAGTAACCCTACTATCCAGGTTCCTTCTCATAACCCTATTATCCAGGCTTTCATTTTAAAGTAACCCTACTATCCAGGTTCCTTCTCATAGCCCTACTATCCAGGCTTTCATTTCAAAGTAACACTACTATCCAGGTTCCTTCTCATAGCCCTAATATCCAGGCTTTCATTTCGAAGTAACCCTGCTATCCAGGTTCCTTCTTATAGCCCTACTATCCAGACTTTCAATTCGATGTAACCCTGCTATCCGAGTTCCTTATTTTAGCCCTACTATCCATGCTTTCATTTCGAAGTATCCCTTCTATCCAAGTTCCTTATCATAGCCCTACTATCTAGGCTTTCATTACAAAGTAACCCTGCTATCCAAGTTCCTACTCATATCCCTATTATCTAGGGTTTCATTTCGATGTAACCCTACTATCCAGGTTCCTTCTCATAGCCCTACTATCCAGGCTTTCATTTCGAAATAACCTTACTATCCAGAATGTTTCTTATAACCATACTATCCAGGCTTTCATTTCAATGTAACCCTGCTATCCAGGTTCCTTATCATAGCCCTACTATCTAGGCTTTCATTTCGAAGTATCCCTTCTATCCAGGTTCCATCTCATAGCCTTACTATCCAGGCTTTCATTTCGAAGTAACCCTGCTATCCAGGTTCCATCTCAAAGCCCTACTATCCATGCTTTCATTTCGAAGTAACCCTACTATCTAGGTTCCTTATCATAGCCCTACTATCCAGGCTTTCATTTCAATGTATCCCTGTTATCCAGGTTCCTTCTCATAGCCCTACTATAGAGGATTTAATTTCGAAGTAACCCTACTTTCATGTTTCTTCTCGTAGCCCTACTATTCAGGCTTTCATTTCGAAGTAATCCTACTATCCAGGTTCCTTCTCACAGCCCTACTATTCAGCCTTTCATTTCGAAGTAACCCTACTATCCAGGTTCTTTCTCATAGCCCTACTATCCAGGCTTTCATTTCGAAGTAACCCTACTATCCAGGTTCCTTCTCACAGCCCATCTATTCAGGCTTTCATTTCAAAGTAACCCTACTATCCAGGTTCCTTCTCATAACCCTACTATCTACGATTTCATTTTGAAGTAACCCTACTATCTAGGTTCCTTCTCATAGCCCTACTATCCAGGCTTTCATTTCAAAGTAACCCTACTATCCAGGTTCCTTCTAATAGCCCTACTATCCAGGCTTTCATTTCGAAGTATCCCTTCTATCCAGGTTCCTAGTCATAGCCCTACTATCTAGGCTTTCATTTCAAAGTAACCCTGCTATCCACGTTCCTTCTCATAGCCCTACTATCTAGGCTTTCATTTCGAAGTAACCCTACTATCCAGGTTCCTTTTCATAGCCCTACTATCCAGGCTTTCATTTCGAAATAACCCTACTATCCGGGTTCTTTCTTATAACCCTATTATCCATGCTTTCATTTCGATGTAACCCTGCAATCCATGTTTACTTATCATAGCCCTACTATCTAGGCTTTCATTTCGAAGTATCCCTTCTATCCAGGTTCCTTATCATAGCCCTACTATCTAGGCTTTCATTTCAAAGTAACCCTGCTATCCAAGTTCCTTCTCATAGCCCTACTATCCAGGCTTTCATTTCGAAGTAAACCTACTATCCAGGTTCCTTCTCATAACCCTACTATCCAGGCTTTCATTTTGAAGTAACACTACTATCCAGGTTCCTTCTCATAGCCATACTATCCAGGATTTCATTTCGAAGTAACCCTACTATCCAGGTTCCTTCTCATAGCCCTACTATCCTGGCTTTCTTTTCGAAGTAACCCTACTATCCAGGTTCATTCTCATAACCCTACTATCCAGGCTTTTATTTCGAAGTAAACCTACTATCCAGGTTCCTTCTCATAGCCCTACTATCTAGGCTTTCATTTCGAAGTAACCCTACTATCCAGGTTCCATCTCAAAGCCCTACTATCCATGCTTTCATTTCGAAGTAACCCTCCTATCCAGGTTCCTTATCATAGCCCTACTATCCAGGCTTTCATTTCAATGTATCCCTGTTATCCAGGTTCCTTCTCATAGCCCTACTATAGAGGTTTTAATTTCGAAGTAACCCTACTTCCATGTTTCTTCTCGTAGCCCTACTATTCAGGCTTTCATTTCGAAGTAATCCTACTATCCAGGTTCCTTCTCACAGCCCTACTATTCAGCCTTTCATTTCGAAGTAACCCTACTATCCAGGTTCTTTCTCATAGCCCTACTATCCAGGCTTTCATTTCGAAGTAACCCTACTATCCAGGTTCCTTCTCACAGCCCATCTATTCAGGCTTTCATTTCAAAGTAACCCTACTATCCAGGTTCCTTCTCACAACCCTACTATCCAGGATTTCATTTTTAAGTAACCCTACTATCCAGGTTCCTTCTCATAGCCCTACTATCCAGGCTTTCATTTCAAAGTAAACCTACTATCAAGGTTCCTTCTAATAGCCCTACTATCCAGGCTTTCATTTCTAAGTAACCCTGCTATCCAGGTTCCTTCTTATAACCCTACTATCCAGACTTTCATTTCGATGTAACCCTGCTATCCAGGTTCCTTATCGTAGCCCTACTATCCAGGCTTTCATTTCGAAGTATCCTTTCTATCCAGGTTCCTTATCATAGCACTACTATCTAGGATTTCATTTTAAAGTAACCCTGCTATCCAAGTTCCTTCTCATAGCCCTACTATCTAGGCTTTCATTTCGAAGGAACCCTACTATCCAGGTTCCTTTTCATAGCCCTACTATCCAGGCTTTCATTTCGAAATAACCCTACTATCCGGGTTCTTTCTTATAACCCTACTATCCATGCTTTCATTTCGATGTAACCCTGCAATCCATGTTTACTTATCATAGCCCTACTATCTAGGCTTTCATTTTGAAGTATCCCTTCTATCCAGGTTCCTTATCATAGCCCTACTATCTAGGCTTTCATTTCAAAGTAACCCTGCTATCCAAGTTCCTTCTCATAGCCCTACTATCCAGGCTTTCATTTCGAAGTAAACCTACTATCCAGGTTCCTTCTCATAACCCTACTATCCAGGCTTTCATTTTGAAGTAACCCTACTATCCAGGTTCCTTCTCATAGCCATACTATCCAGGATTTCATTTCGAAGTAACCCTACTATCCAGGTTCCTTCTTATAGCCCTACTATCTTGGCTTTCTTTTCGAAGTAACCCTACTATCCAGGTTCCTTCTCATAACCCTACTATCCAGGCTTTCATTTCGAAGTAAACCTACTATCCAGGTTCCTTCTCATAGCCCTACTATCTAGGCTTTCATTTCGAAGTAACCCTACTATCCAGGTTCCTTCTCATAGCCCTACTATTCAGGCTTTCATTTCGAAATAACCCTAATATCCAACTTCCTTATCATAGCCCTACTATCCAGGATTTCATTTCGAAGTAACCCTGCTATCCAGGTTCCTTCTCTTAGCCCTACTATCCATACTTTCATTTCGAAGTAACCCTACTATCCAGGTTCCTTATCATAGCCCTACTATCCAGGATTTCATTTCGATGTAACCCTGCTATCCAGGTTCCTTCTCATAGCCCTACTATAGAGGATTTCATTTCGAAGTAACCCTACTATCCAGGTTCCTTCTTGTATCCCTACTATTCAGGCTTTAATTTCGAAGTAATCCTCATATCCAGGTTCCTTCTCACAGCCCTACTATCCAGGCTTTCATTTCGAAGTAACCCCATTATCCAGGTTCCTTCTCATAGCCCTACTATCCAGGTTTTCATTTCGAAGTAACCCTACTATCCAGGTTCCTTCTCATAGCCCTACTATCCTGGCTTTCTTTTCGAAGTAAACCTACTATCCAGGTTCCTTCTCATAGCCTTAATATCTAGGCTTTCATTTCGAAGTAACCCTACTATCCAGGTTCCTTCTCATAGCCCTACTATCCAGGCTTTCATTTCAAAATAACCCTACTATCCAGGTTCCTTCTCATAGCCCTACTATCTAGGCTTTGATTTCGAAGTAATCCAACTATCTAGGTTCCTTCTCATAGCCCTACTATCCATGCTTTCATTTCGAAGTAACCCTACTATTCAGATTCTTTATCATAGCCCTACTATCCAGGCTTTCATTTCGATGTAACCCGGCTATCCAGGTTCCTTCTCATAGCCCTACTATAAAGGATTTTGTTTCGAAGTAACCCTACTATCCAGGTTCCGTCTCGTAGCCCTACTATTCAGGCTTTCATTTCGAAGTAATCCTACTATCCAGGTTCCTTCTCACAGCCCTACTATCCAGGCTTTATTTTCGAAGTAACCCTACTATCCAAGTTCCTTCTCAAAGGCCTACTATCCAGGTTTTCATTTCGAAGTAACCCTACTATCCAGGTTCCTTCTCATAGCCCTACTATCCAGGCTTTCATTTCGAAGTAACCATACTATCCAGGTTCCTTCTCACACCCCATCTATTCTGGCTTTCATTTCAAAGTAACCCTACTATCCAGGTTCCTTCTCACAACCCTACAATCCAGGCTTTCATTTTGAAGTAACCCTACTATCCAGGTTCCTTCTCATAGCCCTACTACCCAGGCTTTCATTTCAAAGTAACCCTACTATCCAGGTTCCTTCTCATAGCCCTACTATCTAGGCTTTCATTTTGAAGTAACCCTGCTACCTAGGTTCCTTCTTATAACCTTACTATCCAGACTTTCATTTTGATGTAACCCTTCTATCCAGGTTCATTATCATAACCCTACTATCCAGGCTTTCATTTCGAAGTATCCCTTCTATCCAGGTTCCTTATCATAGCCCTACTATCTAGGCTTTCATTTTAAAGTAACCCTGCTATCCAAGTTCCTTCTCATAGCCCTACTATCTAGGCTTTCATTTCGATGTAACCCTACTATCCAGGTCCTTCTCATAGCTCTACTATCCAGGCTTTCATTTCGAAATAACCCTTCTATCCAAGTTATTTCTTATAACCCTACTATCAAGGCTTTCAGTTCGATGTAACCCTGCTATCCAGGTTCCTTATCATAGCCCTACTATCTAAGCTTTCATTTAGAAGTATCCCTTCTATCCAGGTTCCTTCTCATAGCCCTATTATCCATGCTTTCATTTCGAAGTAACCCTACTATCCAGGTTCCTTCTCAAAGCTCTACTATCCATGCTTTCATTTCGAAGTAAACCTACTATCCAAGTTCCTTATCATAGCCCTGCTATACAGGCTTTCATTTCGATGTACCCCTGCTATCCAGGTTCCTTCTCATAGCCCTAATATAGAGGATTTCATTTCGAAGTAACCTTACTCTCCAGGTTCCTTCTGGTAGCCCTCCTATTCAGGCTTTCATTTAGAAGTAATCCTACTATCTAGGTTCCTTCTCACAGCCCTACTATCCAGGATTTCATTTCGAAGTAACCGTGCTATCCAGGTTCCTTCTTATAACCCTACTATCCAGACTTTCATTTCGATGTAACCATGCTATCCAGGTTCCTTATTATAGCCCTATTATCCAGGCTTTCATTTCAAAGTATCCCTTCTATCTAGGTTCCTTATCATAGCCCTACTATCTAGGCTTTCATTTCAAAGTAACCTTGCTATCAAAGTTCCTTCTCATAGCTCTACTATCTAGGCTTTCATTTCGAAGTAACCCTATTATCCAGGTTCCTTATCATAGCCCTACTATCCAGGCTTTCATTTCGAAATAACCCAACTATCAAGGTTCTTTCTTATAACCCTACTATCCAGGCTCTCTTTTCGATGTAACCCTGCTATCCAGGTTCCTTATCATAGCCCTACTATCTAGGCTTTCATTTCTAAGTATCCCTTCTATCAAGGTTCCTTATTATAGGCTTACTATCTAGGCTTTCATTTCGAAGTAAACCTACTATCCAGGTTCCTTTTCATAACCCTTCTATCCATGCTTTCATTTCGAAGTAACCCTGCTATCCAGGTTCCTTATCATAGCCCTACTATCCAGGTTTTCATTTCGATGTAACCCTTTTATCCAGGTTCCTTCTCATAGCCCTACTATTGAGGATTTCATTTCGAAGTAACCCTACTATCCAGGTTCCTTCTCGTAGCCCTACTATTCAGGCTTTGATTTCAAAGTAATCCTACTATCCAGGTTCCTTCTCACAACCCTACTATCCAGGCTTTCATTTCGAAGTAACCCTACTACCCAGGTTCCTTCTCATAGCCATACTATCCAGGTTTTCATTTCGAAGTAACCCTACTATCCAGGTTCCTTCTCATAGCCCTACTATCCAGGCTTTCATTTTGATGTAACCCTACTATCAAGGTTCCTTCTCATAGCCATACTATCCTGGGTTTCTTTTCGAAGTAAACCTAATATCCAGGTTCCTTCTGATAGCCCTACTATCTAGGCTTTCATTTCGAAGTAACCCTACAATCCAGGTTCCTTCTCATAGCCCTACTATCCAGGCTTTCATTTCGAAATAACCCTACTATCCAGGTTACTTCTCATAGCTCTACTATTCAGGCTTTCATTTTGAAGTAACCCTGCTATCCAGGTTCCTTCTCATAGCCCTACTATCCATGCTCTCATTTCGAAGTAACCCTACTATCCAGGTTCCTTTTCATAGCCCTACTATCCAGGATTTCATTTCGATGTAACCCTGCTATCCAGGTTCCTTCTCATAGCCCTAGTATAGAGGATTTCATTTCTAAGTAAGCCTACTATCCAGGTTCCTTCTGATAGCCCTACTATTCAGGCTTTCATTTCGAAGTAATCCTACTATCCAGGTTCCTTCTCACAACCCTACTATCCAGGCTTTCATTTCGAAGTAACCCTACTATCCAGGTTCCTTCTCATAGCCCTACTATCCAGGTTTTCATTTCGAAGTAACCCTACTATCCAGGTTCCTTCTCATAGCCCTACTATCCAGGATTTCATTTTGAAGTAACCCTACTATCCAGGTTCCTTCTCATAGCCCTACTATCCTGGCTTTCTTTTCGAAGTAAACCTACTATCCAGGTTCCTTCTCATAGCCCTACTATCTATGCTTTCATTTCGAAATAACCCTACTATCCAAGTTCCTTATCATAGCCCTACTATCCAGGCTTTCATTTCGATGTAACCCTGCTATCTAGGTTCCTTATCATAGCCCTACTATCCAGACTTTCATTTCGATGTAACCCTGCTATCCAGGTTCGTTATCATAGCCCTACTATCAAGGCTTTCATTTCGAAGTATCCCTTCTATCCAGGTTCCTTATCATAGCCCTACTATCTAGGCTTTCATTTCAAAGTAACCCTGCTATCCAAGTTCCTTCTCATAGCCCTACTATCTAGGCTTTCATTTCGAAGTAACCCTACTATCCAGGTTCCTTCTCATAGCCCTGCTATCCAGGCTATCATTTCGAAATAACCCTACTATCCAGGTTCTTTCTTATAACCCTACTATCTAGGCTCTCATTTCGATGTAACCCTGCTATCTAGGTTCCTTATCATAGCCCTACTATCTAGGCTTTCATTTCAAAGTATCCCTTCTATCCAGGTTCCTTATTATAGGCTTACTATCTAGGCTTTCATTTCAAAGTAACCCTGCTATCCAAGTTCCTTCTCATAGCCCTACTATCCAGGCTTTCATTTCGAAGTAAACCTACTATCCAGGTTCCTTCCCATAACCCTTCTATCCATGCTTTCATTTCGAAGTAACCCTGCTATCCAGGTTCCTTGTCATAGCCCTACTATCCAGGTTTTCATTTCGATGTAACCCTTTTATCCAGGTTCCTTCTTATAGCCCTATTATAGAGGATTTCATTTCGAAGTAACCCTACTATATAGGTTCCTTCTCGTAGCCCTACTATCCAGGCTTTGATTTCGAAGTAATAATACTATCCAGGTTCCTTCTCACAACCCTACTATCCAGGCTTTCATTTCTAAGTAATCCTATTATCCAAGTTCCTTCTCACAGCCCTATTATCCAGGCTTTCATTTCGAAGTAACCCTACTATCCAGGTTCCTTATCATAGCCCTACTTTCCAGGATTTCATATTAATGTAACCCTGCTATCCAGGTTCCATCTCATAGCCCTACTATAGAGGATTTCATTTCGAAGTAACCCTACTATCCAGGTTCATTCTCGTAGACCTACTATTCAGGCTTTCATTTCAAAGTAATCCTACTATCCAGGTTCCTTCTCACAACCCTACTATCTAGGCTTTCATTTCGAAGTAACCCTACTATCCAGGTTCCTTCTCATAGCCCTACTATCCAGGTTTTCATTTCGAAGTAACCCTACTATCCAGGTTCCTTCTCATAGCCCTACTATCCAGGATTTCATTTTGACGTAACCCTACTATCCAGGTTCCTTCTCATAGCCCTACTATCCTGGCTTTCTTTTCGAAGTAAACCTACTATCCAGGTTCCTTCTCATAGCCCTACTATCTAGGCTTTCATTTCGAAGTAACCCTACTATCCAGGTTCCTTATCATAGCCCTACTATCCAGGCTTTCATTTCGATGTAACCCTGCTATCCATGTTCCTTATCATAGCCCTACTATCCAGACTTTCATTTCGATGTAACCCTGCTATCCAGGTTCGTTATCATAGCCCTACTATCAAGGCTTTCATTTCGAAGTATCCCTTATATCCAGGTTCCTTATCATAGCCCTACTATCTAGGATTTCATTTCAAAGTAACCCTGCTATCCAAGTTCCTTCTCATAGCCCTACTATCTAGGCTTTCATTTCGAAATAACCCTACTATCCAGGTTCCTTCTCATAGCCCTGTTATCCAGGCTTTCATTTCGAAATAACCCTACTATCCAGGTTCTTTCTTATAACCCTACTATCCAGGCTCTCATTTCGATGTAACCCTGCTATCCAGGTTCCTTATCATAGCCCTACTATCTAGGCTTTCATTTCAAAGTATCCCTTCTATCCAGGTTCCTTATTATAGGCTTACTATCTAGGCTTTCATTTCAAAGTAACCCTGCTATCCAAGTTCCTTCTCGTAGCCCTACTATTCAGGCTTTGATTTCGAAGTAATCCTACTATCTAGGTTCCTTCTCACAACCATACTATTCAGGCTTTCATTTCGAAGTAACCCTACTACCCAGGTTCCTTCTCATAGCCCTACTATCCAGGTTTTCATTTCGAAGTAACCCTACTATCCAGGTTCCTTCTCATAGCCCTACTATCCAGGCTTTCATTTTGATGTAACCCTACTATCTAGGTTCCTTCTCATAGCCATACTATCCTGGGTTTCTTTTCGAAGTAAACCTAATATCCAGGTTCCTTCTGATAGCCCTACTATCTAGGCTTTAATTTCGAAGTAACTCTACAATCCAGGTTCCTTCTCATAGCCCTACTATCCAGGCTTTCATTTCGAAATAACCCTACTATCCAGGTTCCTTCTCATAGCTCTACTATCCAGGCTTTCATTTCGAAGTAACCCTGCTATCAAGGTTCCTTCAGATAGCCCTACTATCCATGCTTTCATTTCGAAGTAACCCTACTATCCAGGTTCCTTATCATAGCCCTACTATCCAGGCTTTCATTTCGATGTAACCCTGCTATCCAGGTTCCTTCTCATAGCCCTACTTTCCAGGCTTTCATATTAATGTAACCCTGCTATCTAGGTTCCATCTCATAGCCCTACTATAGAGGATTTCATTTCGAAGTAACCCTACTATCCAGGTTCCTTCTTATAGCCCTACTATCCAGGTTTTCATTTCGAAGTAACCCTACTATCCAGGTTCCTTCTCATAGCCCTACTATCCAGGATTTCATTTTGAAGTAACCCTACTATCCAGGTTCCTTCTCATAGCCCTACTATCCTGGCTTTCTTTTCGAAGTAAACCTACTATCCAGGTTCCTTCTCATAGCCCTACTATCTAGGCTTTCATTTCGAAGTAACCCTACTATCCAGGTTCCTTATCATAGCCCTACTATCCAGGCTTTCATTTCGATGTAACCCTGCAATCTAGGTTCCTTATCATAGCCCTACTATCCAGACTTTCATATCGATGTAACCCTGCTATCCAGGTTCCTTATCATAGCCCTACTATCAAGGCTTTCATTTCGAAGTATCCCTTCTATCCAGGTTCCTTATCATAGCCCTACTATCTAGGCTTTCATTTCAAAGTAACCCTGCTATCCAATTTCCTTGTCATAGCCCTACTATCTAGGCTTTCATTTCGAAGTAACCCTACTATCCTGGTTCCTTCTCATAGCCCTGCTATCCAGGCTTTCATTTCGAAATAACCCTACTATCCAGGTTCTTTCTTATAACCCTACTATCCAGGCTCTCATTTTTATGTAATTGTACTATCCAGGTTCCTTATCATAGCCCTACTATCTATACTTTCATTTCAAAGTATCCCTTCTTTCCAGGTTCCTTATTATAGCCCTACTATCTAGGCTTTCATTTCAAAGTAACCCTGCTATCCAAGTTCCTTCTCATAGCCCTACTATCCAGGCTTTCATTATGAAGTAAACCTACTATCCAGGTTCCTTCTCCTAACCCTACTTTGCAAGCTTTCATTTCGAAGTAACCCTGCTATCCAGGTTCCTTATCATAGCCCTACTATCCAGGCTTTCATTTCGATGTAACCCTTTTATCCAGGTTCCTTCTCATAGCCCTACTATAGAGGATTTCTTTTCAAAGTAACCCTAATATCCAGGTTCCTTCACGTAGCCCTACTATTCAAGCTTTCATTTCGAAGTAATCCTACTATCCAGGTTCCTTCTCACAACCCTACTATCCAGGATTTCATTTCGAAGTAACCCAACTACCCAGGTTCCTTATCATAGCCCTATTATCCAAGTTTTCATTTCGAAGTAACCCTACTATCCAGGTTCCTTCTCATAGCCCTACTATCCAGGCTTTCATTTTGAAGTAACCCTACTATCCAGGTTCCTTCTAATAGCCCTACTATCCTGGTTTTCTTTTCTAAGTAAACCTACTATCCAGGTTCCTTCTCATAGCCCTACTATCTAGGCTTTCCTTTCGAAGTAACCCTACTATCCAGGTTCCTTCTTATAGCCCTACTATCCAGGCTTTCATTTCGAAATAACCCTACTATCCAGGTTCCTTCTCATAGATCTACTATCCAGACTTTCATTTTGAAGTAACCCTGCTATCCAGTTTCCTTATCATAGCCCTACTATCCATGCTTTCATTTCGAAGTAACCCTACTATCCAAGTTCCTTATCATAGCCCTACTATCCAGGCTTTCATTTCGATGTAACCCTGCTATCCAGGTTCCTTCTTATATCCCTACTATAGAGGATTTCATTTCGAAGTAACCCTACTATCTAGGTTCCTTCTCGTTTCCCTACTATTCAGGCTTTCATTTCGAAGTAATCCTACTATTCAGGTTCCTTCTCACAGCCCTACTATCCAGGCTTTCATTTCGAAGTAACCCTACTATCCAGGCTTTCATTTCGAAGTAATCCTATTATCCAGGTTCCTTATCATAGCCCTACTCTCCAGGATTTCATTTCGATGTAACCCTGCTATCCAGGTTCCTTTTCATAGCCCTACTATAGAGGATTTCATTTCGAAGTAACCCTACTATCCAGGTTCCTTCTTGTAGCCCTACTATTATGGCTTTCATTTCTAAGTAATCCTACTATCCAGGTCCCTTCTCACAACCCTACTATCCAGGCTTTCATTTCGAAGTAACCCTATTACCCGGGATCCTTATCATAGCCCTAATATCCAGGTTTTCATTTCGAAGTAACCCTACTATGCAGGTTCCTTCTCATAGCCCTACTATCCAGTCTTTCATTTTGAAGTAACCCTACTATCCAGGTTCCTTCTCATAGCCCTACTATCCTGGCTTTCTTTGTCGAAGTAAACCTACTATCCAGGTTCCTTCTCCTAGCCCTACTATCTAGGCTTTCATTTCGAAGTAACACTACTATCCAGGTTCCTTCTCATAACCCTACTATCCAGGCTTTCATTTCGAAATAACACTACTATCCAGGTTCCTTCTCATAGCCCTACTATCCAGGCTTTCATTTCGAAGTAACCCTGCTATCCAGGTTCCTTCCCATAGCCCTACTATCCAGGTTTTCATTTCGAAGTAACCCTACTATCCAGGTTCCTTCTCATAGCCATACTATCCAGGCTTTCATTTTTAAGTAACCCTACTATCCAGGTTCCTTCTCATAGCCCTACTATCCTGGCTTTCTTTTCGAATTAAACCTACTATCCAGGGTCCTTCTCATAGCCCTACTATCTAGGCTTTCATTTCGAAGTAACCCTACTATCCAGGTTCCTTATCATAGCCATACTATCCAGGCTTTCATTTTGATGTAACCCTGCTATCCAGATTCCTTGTCATATCCCTACTATAGAGGATTTCATTTCTAAGTAACCCTACTATTTTGGTTCCTTCTCGTAGCCCTACTATTCAGGCTTTCATTTCGAAGTAATCCTACTATCCAGGTTCCTTCTCATAACCCTACTATCCATGCTTTCATTTCGAAGTAACCCTACTATCCATGTTCCTTCACATAGCCCTACTATCATGGCTTTCTTTTCGAAGTAACCCTACTATCCAGGCTTTCATTTCGAAGTAAACCTACTATCCAGGTTCCTTCTCATAGCCCTACTATCTAAGCTTTCATTTCGAAGTAACCCTAATATCCAGGTTCCTTCTCAAAGCCCTACTGTCCAGGCTTTTATTTCGAAGTAACCCTGTTATCCAGGTTCCTTCTCATAGCCCTACTATCCATGCTTTCATTTCGAAGTAACTCTACTATCCGGGTTCCTTATCATAGCCCTACTCTCCAGGATTTCATTTCGATGTAACCCTGCTATCCAGGTTTATTTTCATAGCCCTACTATAGAGGATTTCATTTCGAAGTAATCCTACTATCCAGGTTCCTTCTCGTAGCCCTACTATTCAGGCTTTCATTTTGAAGTAATCCTACTATCCAGGTTCCTTCTCACAACCCTACTATCCAGGCTTTCATTTCGAAGTAACCCTACTATGCAGGTTCCTTCTCATAGCCCTACTATCCAGTCTTTCATTTTGAAGTAACCCTACTATCCAGGTTCCTTCTCATAGCCCTACTATCCTGGCTTTCTTTGTCGAAGTAAACCTACTATCCAGGTTCCTTCTTATAGCCCTACTATCTAGGCTTTCATTTCGAAGTAACCCTCTTATCAAGGTTCCTTCTCATAACCCTACTATCCAGACTTTCATTTCGAAATAACACTACTATCCAGGTTCCTTCTCATAGCCCTACTATCCAGGCTTTCATTTCGAATTAACCCTGCTATCCAGGTTCCTTATCATAGCCCTAGTATCCATGCTTTCATTTCGAAGTAACCCTACTATCCAGGATCCTTCTCACAGCCCTACTATCTAGTCTTTCATTTCGATGTAACCCTGCTATCCAGGTGCCTTCTCATAGCCCTACTATAGAGGATTTCATTTCGAAGTAACCCTACTATCCAGGTTCCTTCTCATATCCCTACTATCCAGGCTTTCAATTTAAAGTAACCCTACTATCCAGGTTCCTTCTTATAGCCCTACTATCCAGGCTTTCATTTTGAAGTAACCCTACTATCCAGGTTCTTTCTCATAGCCCTACTATCCTGGATTTCTTTTCGAAGTAAACCTACTATCCAGGTTCCTTCTCATAGCCCTACTATCTAGGATTTCATTTCGAAGTAACCCTACTATCCAGGCTCCTTCTTATAGCCCTACTATCCAGGCTTTCGTTTCGAAATAACCCTACTATCCAGGTTCCTTCTCATAGCCCTACTATCCAGGCTTTCATTTCGAAGTAACCCTACTATCCAGGTTCCTTCTCATAGCCCTAGTATCCTTGCTTTCATTTCGAAGTAACCCTACTATCCAGGTTCCTTATCGTAGACCTACTATCTAGGCTTTCATTTCGATGTAACCCTACTATCCAGGTTCCTTCTAATAGCCCTACTATAGAGGATTTCATTTCGAAGTAACCCTACTATCCAGGTTCCTTCTCGTAGCCCTACTATTCAGGCTTTCATTTCGAAGTAATCCTACTATCCAGGTTCCTTCTCACAGCCCTACTATCCATGCTTTCATTTCGAAGTAACCCTACTATCCAAGTTCCTTATCATAGCCCTACTATCCAGGCTTTCATTTCAATGTAACCCTGCTATCAAGGTTCCTTCTCATAGCCCTACTATAGAGGATTTCATTTCGAAGTAACCTTACTATTCAAGTTCCTTCTCGTAGCCCTACTATTCAGGCTTTCATTTCGAAGTAATCATACTATCCAGGTTCCTTCTCACAACCCTACTATCCAGGCTTTCATTTCGAAGTAAGCCTACTATCCAGGTTACTTCTCAAAGCCCTACTATCCAGGTTTTCATTTCGAAGTAACCCTACTATCCAGGTTCCTTCTCATAGCCCTACTATCCAGGCTTTCATTTTGAAGTAACCTTACTATCCAGGTTCCTTCTCATAGCCCTACTATCCAGGCTTTCATTTCGAAGTAACCGTGCTATCCAGGTTCCTTCTCATAGCCCTACTATCCAGGCTTTCATTTCGAAATAACCCTACTATCCAGGTTCCTTTTCATAGCCCTACTATCCAGGTTTTCATTTCGAAATAACCCTACTATACAGGTTCCTTCTCATAGCCCTACTATCCAGGCTTTCATTTCGAAGTAACCCCGCTATCCAGGTTCCTTCTCATAGCCCTACTATCTAGGGTTTCCTTTCGAAGTAACCCTACAATCCAGGTTCCTTCTCATAGCCCTACTATCCAGGCTTTCATTTCGAAATAATGCTACTATCCAGGTTCTTTCTTATAATCCTACTATCCAGGCTCTCATTAGATGTAACCCTGCTATCCAGGTTCCTTATCATAGCCCCACTATCTAGGATTTTATTTCGAAGTATCCCTTCTATCCAGGTTCCTTATTATAGCCCTATTATCTAGGCTTTCATTTCAAAGTAACCCTGCTATCCAAGTTCCTTCTCATAGCCCTACTATCCAGGCTTTCATTTCGAAGTAAACCTACTATCCAGGTTCCTTCTCATAATCCTACTACCCATGCTTTAATTTCGAAGTAACCCTGCTATCCAGGTTCCTTATCATAGCCCTACTATCCAGGCTTTCATTTTGATGTAATCCTTCTATCCAGGTTCCTTCTCATAGCCCTACTATAGAGGATTTCATTTCGAAGTAACCCTACTATTCAGGTTCCTTCTCGTAGCCCTACTATTCAGCCTTTCATTTCGAAGTAATCCTACTATCCAGGTTCCTTCTCACAACCCTACTGTCCTGGCTTTCATTTCGAAGTAACCCTACTATTCAGGTTCCTTCTCATAGCCCTACTATCCAGGTTTTCATTTCGAAGTAACCCTACTATCCAAGTTCCTTCTCATAGCCCTACTATCCTGGCTTTCTTTTCGAAGTAAACCTACTATCCAGGTTCCTTCTCATAGCCCTACTATCTAGGCTTTCATTTTGAAGTAACCCTACTATCTAGGTTCCTTATCATAGCCCTACTATCCAGGCTTTCATTTCGAAGTAACCCTACTATCCAGGTTCCTTCTCGTAGCCCTACTATTCAGGCTTTCATTTCAAAGTAATCCTACTATCCAGGTTCCTTCTCACATCCCTACTATCCAGGATTTCATTTCTAAGTAACCCTACTATCCAGGTTCCTTATCATAGCCCTACTATCCAGGCTTTCATATCGATGTAACCCTGCTATCCAGGTTCCTTCTCATAGCCATACTATAGAGGATTTCGTTTCGAAGTAACCCTACTATCCAGGTTCCTTCTCGTAGCCCTACTATTCAGGCTTTCATTTCGAAGTAATCCTACTATCCAGGTTCCTTCTCACAACCCTACTATTCAGGCTTTCATTTCGAAGTAATCCTACTATCCAGGTTCCTTCTCACAGCCCTACTATCCAGACCTTCATTTCGAAGTAACCCTACTATCCAGGTTCCTTCTCATAGCCCTACTATCATGGCTTTCTTTTCGAAGTAACCCTACTATCCAGGTTCCTTCTCATAGACATACTATCCAGGCATTCATTTCGAAGTAACCCTACTATCCAGGTTTCTTCTCATACCCCTACTATCCAGGTTCCTTCTCACATCCCTACTATCCTGGATTTCTTTTCGAAGTAAACCTACTATCCAGGTTCCTTCTCATAGCCCTACTATCCAGGTTCCTTCTCATAGCCCTACTATCCAGTCTTTCATTTCGAAATAACCCTACTACCCAGGTTCCTTCTCATAGCCCTACTATCCAGGCTTTCATTTCAAAGTAACCCTGCTATCCAGGTTCCTTCTCATAGCCATACTATCCATTATTTCATTTCGAAGTAACCCTATTATCCAGGTTCCTTCTCATAGCCCCACTATCCTGGCTTTCATTTCGAAGTAACCCTGCTATCCAGGTTCCTTCTCATAGCCCTACTATCCATGCTTTCATTTCGAAATAACCCTACTATCCAGGTTCCTTTTCATAGCCCTACTATCCAGGTTTTCATTTCGAAATAACCCTACTATACAGGTTCCTTCTCATAGCCCTACTATCCAGGCTTTCATTTCGAAGTAACCCCGCTATCCAGGTTCCTTCTCATAGCCCTACTATCTAGGCTTTCCTTTCGAAGTAACCCTACAATCCAGGTTCCTTCTCATAGCCCTACTATCCAGGCTTTCATTTCGAAATAATGCTACTATCCAGGTTCTTTCTTATAATCCTACTATCCAGGCTCTCATTCGATGTAACCCTTCTATCCAGGTTCCTTATCATAGCCCTACTATCTAGGATTTTATTTCGAAGTATCCCTTCTATCCAGGTTCCTTATTATAGCCCTATTATCTAGGCTTTCATTTCAAAGTAACCCTGCTATCCAAGTTCCTTCTCATAGCACTACTATCCAGGCTTTCATTTCGAAGTAAACCTACTATCCAGGTTCCTTCTCATAATCCTACTACCCATGCTTTAATTTCGAAGTAACCCTGCTATCCAGGTTCCTTATCATAGCCCTACTATCCAGGCTTTCATTTTGATGTAATCCTTCTATCCAGGTTCCTTCTCATAGCCCTACTATAGAGGATTTCATTTCGAAGTAACCCTACTATTCAGGTTCCTTCTCGTAGCCCTACTATTCAGCCTTTCATTTCGAAGTAATCCTACTATCCAGGTTCCTTCTCACAACCCTACTGTCCTGGCTTTCATTTCGAAGTAACCCTACTATTCAGGTTCCTTCTCATAGCCCTACTATCTAGGTTTTCATTTCGAAGTAACCCTACTATCCAAGTTCCTTCTCATAGCCCTACTATCCTGGCTTTCTTTTCGAAGTAAACCTACTATCCAGGTTCCTTCTCATAGCCCTACTATCTAGGCTTTCATTTTGAAGTAACCCTACTATCTAGGTTCCTTATCATAGCCCTACTATCCAGGCTTTCATTTCGAAGTAACCCTACTATCCAGGTTCCTTCTCGTAGCCCTACTATTCAGGCTTTCATTTCAAAGTAATCCTACTATCCAGGTTCCTTCTCACATCCCTACTATCCAGGATTTCATTTCTAAGTAACCCTACTATCCAGGTTCCTTATCATAGCCCTACTATCCAGGCTTTCATATCGATGTAACCCTGCTATCCAGGTTCCTTCTCATAGCCATACTATAGAGGATTTCGTTTCGAAGTAACCCTACTATCCAGGTTCCTTCTCGTAGCCCTACTATTCAGGCTTTCATTTCAAAGTAATCCTACTATCCAGGTTCCTTCTCACAACCCTACTATTCAGGCTTTCATTTCGAAGTAATCCTACTATCCAGGTTCCTTCTCACAGCCCTACTATCCAGACCTTCATTTCGAAGTAACCCTACTATCCAGGTTCCTTCTCATAGCCCTACTATCATGGCTTTCTTTTCGAAGTAACCCTACTATCCAGGTTCCTTCTCATAGACATACTATCCAGGCATTCATTTCTAAGTAACCCTACTATCCAGGTTTCTTCTCATACCCCTACTATCCAGGTTCCTTCTCACATCCCTACTATCCTGGATTTCTTTTCGAAGTAAACCTACTATCCAGGTTCCTTCTCATAGCCCTACTATCCAGGTTCCTTCTCATAGCCCTACTATCCAGGCTTTCATTTCGAAATAACCCTACTACCCAGGTTCCTTCTCATAGCCCTACTATCCAGGCTTTCATTTCAAAGTAACCCTGCTATCCAGGTTCCTTCTCATAGCCATACTATCCATGCTTTCATTTCGAAGTAACCCTATTATCCAGGTTCCTTCTCATAGCCCCACTATCCTGGCTTTCATTTCGAAGTAACCCTGCTATCCAGGTTCCTTCTCATAGCCCTACTATCCATGCTTTCATTTCGAAGTAACCCTACTATCCAGGTTCCCTATCATAGCCCTACTACCCAGGCTTTCATTTCGATGTAACCCTGCTATCAAGGTTACTTCTCATAGCCCTACTATAAAGGATTTCATTTCGAAGTAACCCTACTATCCAGGTTCCTTCTCATAGCCCTACTATCCTGGCTTTCATTTCGAAGTAACCCTGCTATCCAGGTTCCTTCTCATAGCCCTACTATCCATGCTTTCATTTCGAAGTAACCCTACTATCCAGGTTCCTTATCATAGCCCTACTATCAAGGCTTTCATTTCGATGTAACCCTGATATCCAGGTTCCTTCTCATAGCCCTATTATAGATGAGTTTATTTTGAAGTAACCCTACTATCCAGGTTCCTTCTTGTAGCCCTATTATTCAGGCTTTCATTTCGAAGTAATCCTACTATCTAGGTTCCTTCTTACAGCCCTACTATCCAGGCTTTCATTTCGAAGTAACCCTACTATCCAGGTTCCTTCTCATAGCCATACTATCCAGGTTTTCATTTCGAAGTAACCCTACTATCCAGGTTCCTTCTCATATCCCTACTATAGAGGATTTCATTTTGAAGTAACCCTACTATCCAGGTTCCTTCTTGTAGCCCTACTATTCAGGCTTTCATTTCAAAGTAATCCTACTATCCATGTTCCTTCTCACAACCTACTGTCCAGGCTTTCGTTTCGAAGTAACCCTACTACCCAGGTTCCTTCTTATAGCCCTATTATCCAGGTTTTCATTTCGAAGTAACCCTACTATCCAGGTTCCTTCTCATAGCCCTACTATCCAGGCTTTAATTTTGAAGTAACCCTATTATCCAGGTTTCTTCTCATAGCCCTACTATCCTGGCTTTCTTTTTGAAGTAAACCTACTATCCAGGTTCCTTCTCATAGACCTACTACCTAGGCATTCATTTCTAAGTAACCCTACAATCCATGTTCCTTCTCATATCCCTACTATCCAGGCTTTCATTTCGAAATAAACCTACTATCCAGGTTCCTTCTCATAGCTCTACTATCCAGGCTTTCATTTCGAAGTAACCCTGCTATCCAGGTTCCTTCTCATATCCCTACTATCCATGCTTTCATTTACAAGTAACCCTACTATCCAGGTTCCTTATCATAACCCTACTATCCAGGCTTTCATTTCGAAGTAACCCTACTATCCAAGTTCCTTCTCGTAGCCCTACTATTCAGGCTTTCATTTTGAAGTAATCCTTCTATCCAATTTCCTTCTCACAACCCTACTATTTAGGCTTTTATTTCGAAGTAATCCTACTATCTATGTTCCTTCTCACAGCCCTACTATCCAGGCTTTCATTTCGAAGTAACCCTACTATGCAGGTTCCTTCTCATAGCCCTACTATCCAGGAATTCATTTCGAAGTAAACCTACTATCCAGGTTCCTTCTCATAGCCCTACTATCTAGGCTTTCATTTCGAAGTAACCCTACTATCCCGATTCCTTCTCATAGCCCTACTATCCAGCCTTTCATTTCGAAATAACCCTACTATCCAGGTTCCTTATCATAGCTCTACTGTCCAGGCTTTTATTTCGAAGTAACCCTGCTATCCAGGTTCCTTCTCATAGCCCTTCTATCCATGCTTTCATTTCGAAGTAACCCTACTATCCAGGTTCCTTATCATAGCCCTACTATCCAGGCTTTCATTTTGATGTAACCCTGCTATCCAGGTTCCTTCTCATAGCCCTACTATAGAGGATTTCATTTCGAAGTAACCCTACTATCCAGGTTCCTTCTCGTAGCCCTACTATCATGCTTTCATTTCTAAGTAATCCTACTATCCATGTTTCTTCTCACAACCCTGGTATTCAAGCTTTCATTCGAAGTAACCCTACTATCCAGGTTCCTTCTCGTAGCCCTACTATTCAAGCTTTCATTTCAAAGTAATCCTACTATCCAGGTTCCTTCTCACAACCCTACTATCGAGGCTTTCATTTCAAAGTAACCCTACTACCCATGTTCCTTCTCATAGCCCTACTATCCAGGTTCCTTCTCATAGCCCTACTATTCAGGCTTTCATTTTGAAGTAACCCTACTATGCAGGTTCCTTCTCACAGCCCATCTATTCTGGCTTTCATTTCAAAGTAACCCTACTATCCAGTTTCCTTCTCACAACCCTACAATCCAGGCTTTCATTTTGAAGTAACACTACTATCCAGGTTCCTTTTCAAAGCCCTACTATCCAGGCTTTTATTTCAAAGTAACCCTACTATCTAAGTTCCTTCTCATAGCCCTACTATACAGGTTTTCATTTCGAAGTAACCCTACTATCCAGGTTCCTTCTCATAGCCCTACTATCCTGGCTTTCTTTTTGAAGTAAACCTACTATCCAGGTTCCTTCTCATAGCCCTACTATCTAGGATTTCATTTTGAAGTAACCCTACTATCCAGGTTCCTTCTCATAGCCCTATTATCCAGGCTTTCATTTCGAAATAACCCTACTATCTAGGTTCCTCCTCATAGCTCTATTATCCAGGCTTTCATTTCGAAGTAACCCTGCTATCCAGGTTCCTTCTCATAGCCCTACTATCCATGCTTTCATTTCTAAGTAACCCTACTATCCAGGTTCCTTATCATAGCCCTACTATACAAGCTTTCATTTCGATGTAACCCTGCTATCCAGGTTCCTTCTTATAGCCCTACTATAGAGGATTTCATTTCGAAGTAACCCTACTATCCAGGTTCCTTCTCGTAGCCCTACTATCCAGGAATTCATTTCGAAGTAAACCTACTATCCAGGTTCCTTCTCATAGCCCTACTATCTAGGCTTTCATTTCGAAGTAACCCTACTATCCTGATTCCTTCTCATAGCCCTACTATAGAGGATTTCATTTCGAAATAACCCTACTATCCAGGTTCCTTATCATAGCCCTACTATCCAGGCTTTTATTTTGAAGTAACCCTGCTATCCAGGTTCCTTCTCATAGCCCTACTATCATGCTTTCATTTCGAAGTAACCCTACTATCCAGGTTCCTTATCATAGCCCTACTATCCAGGCTTTCATTTTGATGTAACCCTGCTATCCAGGTTCCTTCTCATAGCCCTACTATAGAGGATTTCATTTCGAAGTAACCCTATTATCCAGGTTCCTTCTCGTAGCCCTACTATTCAGGCTTTCATTTCGAAGTAATCCTACTATCCAGGTTCCTTCACACAACCCTACTATCTAGGCTTTCATTTCAAAGTAACCCAACTATCCAGGTTCCTTCTCGTATCCCTACTATTCAGGCTTTCATTTCAAAGTAATCCTACTATCCAGGTTCCTTCTCACAACCCTACTATCCAGGCTTTCATTTCAGAGTAACCCTACTACCCATGTTCCTTCTCATAGCCCTACTATCCAGGTTCCTTCTCATAGCCCTACTATCCAGGTTCCTTTTCATAGCCCTACTATAGAGGTTTTCATTTCGAAGTAACCCTACTATCCAGGTTCCTTCTCGTAGCCCTACTATTCAGGCTTTCATTTCGAAGTAATCCTACTATCCAGGTTCCTTCTCACAACCCTACTATCCAGGCTTTCATTTCTAAGTAACCCTATTACCCGGGTTCCTTCTCATAACCCTAATATCCAGGTTCCTTCTCATAGCCCTACTATCCAGGTTCCTTTTCATAGCCCTACTACAGAGGATTTCATTTCGAAGTAATCCTACTATCCAGGTTCCTTCTCGTAGCCCTACTATTCAGGCTTTCATTTCGAAGTAATCCTACTATCCAGGTTCCTTCTCACAACCCTACTATCCAGGCTTTCATTTCTAAGTAACCCTATTACCCGGGTTCCTTCTCATAACCCTAATATCCAGGTTTTCATTTCGAAGTAACCCTACTATGCAGGTTCCTTCTCATAGCCCTACTATCCAGTCTTTCATTTTGAAGTAACCCTACTATCCAGGTTCCTTCTCATAGCCCTACTATCCTGGCTTTCTTTGTCGAAGTAAACCTACTATCCAGGTTCCTTCTCATAGCCCTACTATCTAGGCTTTCATTTCGAAGTAACCCTACTATCCAGGTTCCTTCTCATAACCCTACTATCCAGGCTTTCATTTCGAAATAACACTACTATCCAGGTTCCTTCTCATAACCCTACTGTCCAGGCTTTCATTTCGAAGTAACCCTACTATCCAAGTTCCTTCTCATAGCCATACTATCCAGGCTTTCATTTTGAAGTAACCCTACTATCCAGGTTCCTTCTCATAGCCCTACTATCCTGGCTTTCTTTTCGAATTAAACCTATTATCCAAGTTCCTTCTCATAGCCCTACTATCTAGGCTTTCATTTCGAAGTAACCCTACTATCCAGGTTCCTTATCATAGCCCTACTATCCAGGCTTTCATTTCGATGTAACCCTATTATCCAGATTCCTTGTCATAGCCCTACTATAGAGGATTTCATTTCGAAGTAACCCTACTATTTAGGTTCCTTCTCGTAGCCCTACTATTCAGGCTTTCATTTCGAAGTAATCCTACTATCCAGGTTCCTTCTCATAACCCTACTATCCAGGCTTTCATTTCGAAGTAACCCTACTATCCAGGTTCCTTCTCATAGCCCTACTATCATGGCTTTCTTTTCGAAGTAACCCTAATATCCAGGTTCCTTCTCAAAGCCCTATTATCCAAGCAATCATTTCGAAGTAAACCTACTATCCAGGTTCCTTCTCATAGCCCTACTATCTAGGCTTTCATTTCGAAGTAACCCTAATATCCAAGTTCCTTCTCAAAGCGCTACTGTCCAGGATTTTATTTCGAAGTAACCCTGTTATCCAGGTTCCTTCTCATAGCCCTACTATCCATGCTTTCATTTCGAAGTAACTCTACTATCCAGGTTCCTTATCATAACCCTACTCTCCAGGATTTCATTTCGATGTAACCGTGTTATCCAGGTTTCTTTTCATAGCCCTACTATAGAGGATTTCTTTTCAAAGTAACCCTACTACCCAGGTTCCTTCTCGTAGCCCTACTATTCAGGCTTTCATTTTGAAGTAATCCTACTATCCAGGTTCCTTCTCACAACCCTACTATCCAGGCTTTCATTTCGAAGTAACCCTATTACCCGGATTCCTTCTCATAGCCCTAATATCCAGGTTTTCATTTTGAAGTAACCCTACTATGCAGGTACCTTCTCATAGCCCTACTATCCAGTCTTTCATTTTGAAGTAACCCTACTATCCAGGTTCCTTCTCATAGCCCTACTATCCTGGCTTTCTTTGTCGAAGTAAACCTACTATCCAGGTTCCTTCTCATAGCCCTACTATCTAGGCTTTCATTTCGAAGTAACCCTACTATCCAGGTTCCTTCTCATAACCCTACTATCCAGGATTTCATTTCGAAATAACACTACTATCCAGGTTCCTTCTCATATCCCTACTATCCACGCTTTTATTTCGAAGTAACCCTGCTATCCAGGTTCCTTATCATAGCCCTACTATCCATGCTTTCATTTCGAAGTAACCCTACTATCCAAGTTCCTTCTCACAGCCCTACTATCCAGTCTTTCATTTCGATGTAACCCTGCTATCCAGGTTCCTTCTAATAGCCCTACTATAGAGGATTTCATTTCGAAGTAACCCTACTATCCAGGCTTTCATTTCGAAGTAATCCTACTATCCAGGTTCCTTCTCACAGCCCTACTATCCAGGATTTCATTTCGAAGTAACCCTACTATCCAGGTTCCTTATCATAGCCCTACTATCCAGGCTTTCATTTCGATGTAACCCTGCTATCAAGGTTCCTTTTCATAGCCCTACTATAGAGGATTTCATTTCGAAGTAACCCTACTATCCAGGTTCCTTCTTGTAGCCCTACTATTCAGGCTTTCATTTCGAAGTAATCATACTATCCAGGTTCCTTGTCACAACCCTACTATCCAGACTTTCATTTTGAAGTAACCATACTATCCAGGTTCCTTCTCATAGCCCTACTATCCAGGTTTTCATTTCGAAGTAACCCTACTATCCAGGTTCCTTCTCATATCCCTACTATCCAGGCTTTCAATTTGAAGTAACCCTACTATCCAGGTTCCTTCTCATAGCTCTACTATCCAGGCTTTCATTTTGAAGTAACCCTACTATCCAGGTTCTTTCTCATAGCCCTACTATCCTGGATTTCTTTTCGAAGTAAACCTACTATCCAGGTTCCTTCTCATAGCCCTACTATCTAGGATTTCATTTCGAAGTAACCCTACTATCTAGGCTCCTTCTTATAGCCCTACTATCCAAGCTTTCGTTTCGAAATAACCCTACTATCAAGGTTCCTTCTCATAGCCCTACTATCCAGGCTTTCATTTCGAAGTAACCCTACTATCCAGGTTCCTTCTCATAGCCCTAGTATCCATGCTTTCATTTCGAAGTAACCCTACTATCCACGTTCCTTATCGTAGACCTACTATCTAGGCTTTCATTTCGATGTAACCCTACTATCCAGGTTCCTTCTCATAGCCCTACTATAGAGGATTTTATTTCGAAGTAACCCTACTATCCAGGTTCCTTCTCGTAGCCCTACTATTCAGGCTTTCATTTCGAAGTAATCCTACTATCCAGGTTCCTTCTCACAACCCTACTATCCATGCTTTCATTTCGAAGTAACCCTACAATCCAGGTTCCTTCTCATAGCCCTACTATCCTGGCTTTCATTTCGATGTAACCCTGCTATCAAGGTTCCTTCTCATAGCCCTACTATAGAGGATTTCATTTCGAAGTAACCCTACTATCCAGGTTCCTTCTTGTAGCCCTACTATTCAGGCTTTCATTTCGAAGAAATCATACTATCCAGGTTCCTTCTCACAACCCTACTATCCAGGATTTCATTTCGAAGTAACCCTACTATCCAGGTTCCTTCTCATAGCCCTACTATCCAGGTTTTCATTTCGAAGTAACCCTACTATCCAGGTTCCTTCTCATAGCCCTACTATCTAGGCTTTCATTTTGAAGTAACCTTACTATCCAGGTTCCTTCTCATAGCCCTACTATCCACGCTTTCATTTCGAAGTAACCCTGCTATCCAGGTTCCTTCTCATAGCCCTACTATCCAGGCTTTCATTTCGAAATAACCCTACTATCCAGGTTCCTTCTCATAGCCCTACTACCCAGGCTTTCATTTCGAAATAACCCTACTATACAGGTTCCTTCTCGTAGCCATACTATCCAGGCTTTCATTTCGAAGTAACCCTGCTATCCAGGTTCCTTCTCATAGCCCTACTATCTAGGCTTTCCTTTTGAAGTAACCCTACAATCCAGGTTCCTTCTCATAGCCCTACTATCCAGGCTTTCATTTCGAAATAACGCTACTATCCAGGTTCTTTCTTATAATCCTACTATCCAGGCTCTCATTTCGATGTAACCCTGCTATCCAGGTTCCTTATCATAGCCCTACTATCTAGGATTTTATTTCGAAGTATCCCTTCTATCCAGGTTCCTTATTATAGCCCTACTATCTAGGCTTTCATTTCAAAGTAACCCTGCTATCCAAGTTCCTTCTCATAGCCCTACTATCCAGGCTTTCATTTCGAAGTAAACCTACTATCCAGGTTCCTTCTCATAACCCTACTATCCAGGCTTTCATTTCGAAGTAACCCTACTATCCAGGTTCCTTCTCATAGCCCTGCTATCATGGATTTCTTTTCGAAGTAACCCTAATATCCAGGTTCCTTCTCAAAGCCCTATTATCCAAGCATTCATTTCGAAGTAAACCTACTATCCAGGTTCCTTCTCATAGCCCTACTATCTAGGCTTTCATTTCGAAGTAACCCTAATATCCAAGTTCCTTCTTAAAGCGCTACTGTCCAGGATTTTATTTCGAAGTAACCCTGTTATCCAGGTTCCTTCTCATAGCCCTACTATCCATGCTTTCATTTCGAAGTAACTCTACTATCCAGGTTCCTTATCATAGCCCTACTCTCCAAGATTTCATTTCGATGTAACCCTACTATCCAGGTTTCTTTTCATAGCCCTACTATAGACGATTTCATTTCAAAGTAACCCTACTATCCAGGTTCCTTCTCGTAGCCATACTATTCAGGCTTTCATTTTGAAGTAATCCTACTATCCAGGTTCCTTCTCACAACCCTACTATCCAGACTTTCATTTCGAAGTAACCCTATTACCCGGATTCCTTCTCATAGCCCTAATATCCAGGTTCTCATTTTGAAGTAACCCTACTATGCAGGTTCCTTCTCATAGCCCTACTATCCAGTCTTTCATTTTGAAGTAACCCTACTATCCAGGTTCCTTCTCATAGCCCTACTATCCTGGCTTTCTTTGTCGAAGTAAACCTACTATCCAGGTTCCTTCTCATAGCCCTACTATCTAGGCTTTCATTTCGAAGTAACCCTACTATCCAGGTTCCTTCTCATAACCCTACTATCCAGGATTTCATTTCGAAATAACACTACTATCCAGGTTCCTTCTCATAGCCCTACTATCCACGCTTTTATTTCGAAGTAACCCTGCTATCCAGGTTCCTTATCATAGCCCTACTATCCATGCTTTCATTTCGAAGTAACCCTACTATCCAAGTTCCTTCTCACAGCCCTACTATCCAGTCTTTCATTTCGATGTAACCCTGCTATCCAGGTTCCTTCTCATAGCCCTACTATAGAGGATTTCGTTTCGAAGTAACCCTACTATCCAGGCTTTCATTTCGAAGTAATCCTACTATCCAGGTTCCTTCTCACAGCCCTACTATCCAGGATTTCATTTCGAAGTAACCCTACTATCCAGGTTCCTTATCATAGCCCTACTATCCAGGCTTTCATTTCGATGTAACCCTACTATCAAGGTTCCTTTTCATAGCCCTACTATAGAGGATTTCATTTCGAAGTAACCCTACTATCCAGGTTCCTTCTTGTAGCCTTACTATTCAGGCTTTCATTTCGAAGAAATCATACTATCCAGGTTCCTTCTCACAACCCTACTATCCAGGATTTCATTTCGAAGTAACCCTACTATCCAGGTTCCTTCTCATAGCCCTACTATCCAGGTTTTCATTTCGAAGTAACCCTACTATCCAGGTTCCTTCTCATAGCCCTACTATCTAGGCTTTCATTTTGAAGTAACCTTAATATCCAGGTTCCTTCTCATAGCCCTACTATCCACGCTTTCATTTCGAAGTAACCCTGCTATCCAGGTTCCTTCTCATAGCCCTACTATCCAGGCTTTCATTTCGAAATAACCCTACTATCCAGGTTCCTTCTCATAGCCCTACTACCCAGGCTTTCATTTCGAAATAACCCTACTATACAGGTTCCTTCTCGTAGCCATACTATCCAGGCTTTCATTTCGAAGTAACCCTGCTATCCAGGTTCCTTCTCATAGCCCTACTATCTAGGCTTTCCTTTTGAAGTAACCCTACAATCCAGGTTCCTTCTCATAGCCCTACTATCCAGGCTTTCATTTCGAAATAACGCTACTATCCAGGTTCTTTCTTATAATCCTACTATCCAGGCTCTCATTTCGATGTAACCCTGCTATCCAGGTTCCTTATCATAGCCCTACTATCTAGGATTTTATTTCGAAGTATCCCTTCTATCCAGGTTCCTTATTATAGCCCTACTATCTAGGCTTTCATTTCAAAGTAACCCTGCTATCCAAGTTCCTTCTCATAGCCCTACTATCCAGGCTTTCATTTAGAAGTAAACCTACTATCCAGGTTCCTTCTCATAACCCTACTATCCAGGCTTTCATTTCGAAGTAACCCTACTATCCAGGTTCCTTCTCATAGCCCTGCTATCATGGATTTCTTTTCGAAGTAACCCTAATATCCAGGTTCCTTCTCAAAGCCCTATTATCCAAGCATTCATTTCGAAGTAAACCTACTATCCAGGTTCCTTCTCATAGCCCTACTATCTAGGCTTTCATTTTGAAGTAACCCTAATATCCAAGTTCCTTCTTAAAGCGCTACTGTCTAGGATTTTTTTTCGAAGTTACCCTGTTATCCAGGTTCCTTCTCATAGCCCTACTATCCATGCTTTCATTTCGAAGTAACTCTACTATCCAGGTTCCTTATCATAGCCCTACTCTCCAAGATTTCATTTCGATGTAACCCTACTATCCAGGTTTCTTTTCATAGCCCTACTATAGACGATTTCATTTCAAAGTAACCCTACTATCCAGGTTCCTTCTCGTAGCCCTACTATTCAGGATTTCATTTTGAAGTAATCCTACTATCCAGGTTCCTTCTCACAACCCTACTATCCAGGCTTTCATTTCGAAGTAACCCTATTACCCGGATTCCATCTCATAGCCCTAATATCCAGGTTCTCATTTTGAAGTAACCCTACTATGCAGGTTCCTTCTCATAGCCCTACTATCCAGTCTTTCATTTTGAAGTAACCCTACTATCCAGGTTCCTTCTCATAGCCCTACTATCATGGCTTTCTTTGTCGAAGTAAACCTACTATCCAGGTTCCTTCTCATAGCCCTACTATCTAGGCTTTCATTTCGAAGTAACCCTACTATCCAGGTTCCTTCTCATAACCCTACTATCCAGGATTTCATTTCGAAATAACACTACTATCCAGGTTCCTTCTCATAGCCCTACTATCCAGGCTTTCATTTCGGTGTAACCCTACTATCAAGGTTCCTTTTCATAGCCCTACTATAGAGGATTTCATTTCGAAGTAACCCTACTATCCAAGTTCCTTCTCACAGCCCTACTATCCAGTCTTTCATTTCGAAGTAATCCTACTATCCAGGTTCCTTCTCACAGCCCTACTATCCAGGATTTCATTTCGAAGTAACCCTACTATCCAGGTTCCTTATCATAGCCCTACTATCCAGGCTTTCATTTCGGTGTAACCCTACTATCAAGGTTCCTTTTCATAGCCCTACTATAGAGGATTTCATTTCGAAGTAACCCTACTATCCAGGTTCCTTCTTGTAGCCCTACTATTCAGGCTTTCATTTCGAAGTAATCATACTATCCAGGTTCCTTGTCACAACCCTACTATCCAGACTTTCATTTTGAAGTAACCCTACTATCCAGGTTCCTTCTCATAGCCCTACTATCCAGGTTTTCATTTCGAAGTAACCCTACTATCCAGGTTCCTTCTCATATCCCTACTATCCAGGCTTTCAATTTGAAGTAACCCTACTATCCAGGTTCCTTCTCATATCTCTACTATCCAGGATTTCATTTTGAAGTAACCCTACTATCCAGGTTCTTTCTCATAGCCCTACTATCCTGGATTTCTTTTCGAAGTAAACCTACTATCCAGGTTCCTTCTCATAGCCCTACTATCTAGGATTTCATTTCGAAGTAACTCTACTATCCAAGCTCCTTCTTATAGCCCTACTATCCAGGCTTTCGTTTCCAAATAACCCTACTATCCAGGTTCCTTCTCATAGCCCTACTATCCAGGCTTTCATTTCGAAGTAACCCTACTATCCAGGTTCCTTCTCATAGCCCTAGTATACATGCTTTCATTTCGAAGTAACCCTACTATCCACGTTCCTTATCGTAGACCTACTATCTAGGCTTTCATTTCGATGTAACCCTACTATCCAGGTTCCTTCTCATAGCCCTACTATAGAGGATTTCATTTCGAAGTAACCCTACTATCCAGGTTCCTTCTCGTAGCCCTACTAATCAGGCTTTCATTTCGAAGTAATCCTACTATCCAGGTTCCTTCTCACAGCCCTACTATCCATGCTTTCATTTCGAAGTAACCCTACTATCCAGGTTCCTTCTCATAGCCCTACTATCCAGTCTTTCATTTCGATGTAACCCTGCTATCAAGGTTCCTTCTCATAGCCCTACTATAGAGGATTTCATTTCGAAGTAACCCTACTATCCAGGTTCCTTCTTGTAGCCCTACTATTCAGGCTTTCATTTCGAAGAAATCATACTATCCAGGTTCCTTCTCACAACCCTACTATCCAGGCTTTCATTTCGAAGTAACCCTACTATCCAGGTTCCTTCTCATAGCCCTACTATCCAGGTTTTAATTTCGAAGTAACCCTACTATCCAGGTTCCTTCTCATAGCCCTACTATCTAGGCTTTCATTTTGAAGTAACCTTACTATCCAGGTTCCTTCTCATAGCCCTACTATCCACGCTTTCATTTCGAAGTAACCCTGCTATCCAGGTTCCTTCTCATAGCCCTACTATCCAGGCTTTCATTTCGAAATAACCCTACTATCCAGGTTCCTTCTCATAGCCCTACTACCCAGGCTTTCATTTCGAAATAACCCTACTATAGAGGTTCCTTCTCGTAGCCATACTATCCAGGCTTTCATTTCGAAGTAACCCTGCTATCCAGGTTCCTTCTCATAGCCCTACTATCTAGGCTTTCCTGTCGAAGTAACCCTACAATCCAGGTTCCTTCTCATAGCCCTACTATCCAGGCTTTCATTTCGAAATAACGCTACTATCCAGGTTCTTTCTTATAATCCTACTATCCAGGCTCTCATTTCGATGTAACCCTGCTATCCAGGTTCCTTATCATAGCCCTACTATCTAGGATTTTATTTCGAAGTATCCCTTCTATCCAGGTTCCTTATTATAGCCCTACTATCTAGGCTTTCATTTCAAAGTAACCCTGCTATCCAAGTTCCTTCTCATAGCCCTACTATCCAGGCTTTCATTTCTAAGTAAACCTACTATCCAGGTTCCTTCTCATAACCCTACTACCCATGCTTTCATTTCGAAGTAACCCTGCTATCCAGGTTCCTTATCATAGCCCTACTATCCAGGCTTTCATTTTGATGTAACCCTTCTATCCAGGTTCCTTCTCATAGCCCTACTATAGAGGATTTCATTTCGAAGTAACCCTACTATTCAGGTTCCTTCTCGTAGCCCTACTATTCAGGCTTTCATTTCGAAGTAATCCTACTATCTAGGTTCCTTCTCACAACCCTACTGTCCTGGATTTCATTTCGAAGTAACCCTACTACCCAAGTTCCTTCTCATAGATCTACTATCCAGGTTTTCATTTCGAAGTAACCCTACTATCCAGGTTCCTTTTCATAGCCCTACTATCCTGGCTTTCTTTTCGAAGTAAACCTACTATCCAGGTTCGTTCTCATAGCCCTACTATCTAGGCTTTCATTTCGAAGTAACCCTACTAACCAGGTTCCTTATCATAGCCCTACTATCCAGGCTTTCATTTCGAAGTAACCGTACTATCCAGGTTCCTTCTCACATCCCTACTATCCAGGATTTCATTTCTAAGTAACCCTACTATCCAGGTTCCTTATCATAGCCCTACTATCCAGGCTTTCATATCGATGTAACCCTGCTATCCTGGTTCCTTCTCATAGCCATATTATAGAGGATTTCGTTTCGAAGTAACCCTACTATCCAGGTTCCTTCTCGTAGCCCTACTATTCAGGCTTTCATTTCGAAGTAATCCTACTATCCAGGTTCCTTCTCACAACCCTACTATTCAGGCTTTCATTTCGAAGTAATCCTACTATCCAGGTTCCTTCTCACATCCCTACTATCCAGGCCTTCATTTCGAAGTAACCCTACTATCCAGGTTCCTTCTCATAGCCCTACTATCATGGCTTTCTTTTCGAAGTAACCCTACTATCCAGGTTCCTTCTCATAGCCATACTATCCAGGCATTCATTTCGAAGTAACCCTACTATCCAGGTTCCTTCTCATACCCCTACTATCCTGGATTTCTTTTCGAAGTAAACCTACTATCCAGGTTCCTTCTCATAGCCCTACTATCCAGGTTCCTTCTCATAGCGCTACTATCCAGGCTTTCATTTCGAAATAACCCTACTATTCAGGTTCCTTCTCATAGCCCTACTATCCAGGCTTTCATTTCAAAGTAACCCTGCTATCCAGGTTCCTTCTCATAGCCCTACTATCCATGCTTTCATTTCGAAGTAACCCTATTATCCAGGTTCCTTATCGTAGCCCTACTATCTAGGCTTTCATTTAGATGTAACCCTGCTATCCAGGTTCCTTCTCATAGCCCCACTATAGAGGAATTCATTTCGAAGTAACCCTACTATCCAGGTTCCTTCTCGTAGCCCTACTATTCAGGCTTTCATTTCAAAGTAATCCTACTATCCAGGTTCCTTCTCACAGCCCTACTATCCAGGATTTCATTTTGAAGTAACCCTACTATCCAGGTTCCTTATCATAGCCCTACTACCCAGGCTTTCATTTCGAAGTAACCCTGCTATCCAGCTTCCTTCTCATAGCCATACTATAGATGATTTTATTTTGAAGTAACCCTACTATCCAGGTTCCTTCTTGTAGCCCTACTATTCAGGCTTTCATTTCAAAGTAATCCTACTATCTAGGTTCCTTCTTACAGCCCTACTATCCAGGCTTTCATTTCGAAGTAACCCTACTATCCAGGTTCCTTCTCATAGCCATACTATCCAGGTTTTCATTTCGAAGTAACCCTACTATCCAGGTTCCTTCTCATAGCCCTACTATAGAGGATTTCATTTCGAAGTAACCCTACTATCCAGGTTCCTTCTCGTAGCCCTACTATTCAGGCTTTCATTTCGAAGTAATCCTACTATCTAGGTTCCTTCTCACAACCCTACTATCCATGCTTTCATTTCGAAGTAACCTTACTATCCAGGTTCCTTCTCATAGCCCTACTATCCAGGCTTTCATTTCGATGTAACCCTGCTATCAAGGTTCCTTCTCATAGCCCTACTATAGAGGATTTCATTTCGAAGTAACCCTACTATCCAGGTTCCTTCTTGTAGCCCTACTATTCAGGCTTTCATTTCGAAGAAATCATACTATCCAGGCTCCTTCTCACAACCCTACTATCCAGGCTTTCATTTCGAAGAAACCCTACTATCCAGGTTCCTTCTCATAGCCCTACTATCCAGGTTTTCATTTCGAAGTAACCCTACTATCCAGGTTCCTTCTCATAGCCCTACTATCTAGGCTTTCATTTTGAAGTAACCTTACTATCCAGGTTCCTTCTCATAGCCCTACTATCCACGCTTTCATTTCGAAGTAACCCTGCTATCCAGGTTCCTTCTCATAACCCTACTATCCAGGCTTTCATTACGAAATAACCCTACTATCCAGGTTCCTTCTCATAGCCCTACTACCCAGGCTTTCATTTCGAAATAACCCTACTATACAGGTTCCTTCTCGTATCCATACTACCCAGGCTTTCATTTCGAAGTAACCCTGCTATCCAGGTTCCTTCTCATAGCCCTACTATCTAGGCTTTCCTTTCGAAGTAACCCTACAATCCAGGTTCCTTCTCATAGTCCTACTATCCAGGCTTTCATTTCGAAATAACGCTACTATCCAGGTTCTTTCTTATAATCCTACAATCCAGGCTCTCATTTAGATGTAACCCTGCTATCCAGGTTCCTTATCATAGCCCTACTATCTAGGATTTTATTTCAAAGTATCCCTTCTATCCAGGTTCCTTATTATAGCCCTACTATCTAGGCTTTCATTTCAAAATAACCCTGCTATCCAAGTTCCTTCTCATAGCCCTACTATCCAGGCTTTCATTTCGAAGTAAACCTACTATCCAAGTTCCTTCTCATAACCCTACTACCCATGCTTTCATTTCGAAGTAACCCTGCTATCCAGGTTCCTTATCATAGCCCTACTATCCAGGCTTTCATTTTGATGTAACCCTTCTATCCAGGTTCCTTCTCATAACCCTACTATAGAGGATTTCATTTCGAAGTAACCCTACTATTCAGGTTCCTTCTCGTAGCCCTACTATTCAGGCTTTCATTTCGAAGTAATCCTACTATCTAGGTTCCTTCTCACAACCCTACTGTCCTGGATTTCATTTCGAAGTAACCCTACTACCCAAGTTCCTTCTCATAGATCTACTATCCAGGTTTTCATTTCGAAGTAACCCTACTATCCAGGTTCCTTTTCATAGCCCTACTATCCTGGCTTTCTTTTCGAAGTAAACCTACTATCCAGGTTCCTTCTCATAGCCCTACTATCTAGGCTTTCATTTCGAAGTAACCCTACTATCCAGGTTCCTTATCATAGCCCTACTATCCAGGCTTTCATTTCGAAGTAACCGTACTATCCAGTTTCCTTCTCGTAGCCCTACTATTCAGGCTTTCATTTCGAAGTAATCCTACTATCGAGGTTCCTTCTCACATCCCTACTATCCAGGATTTCATTTCTAAGTAACCCTACTATCCAAGTTCGTTATCATAGCCCTACTATCCAGGCTTTCACATCGATGTAACCCTGCTATCCAGGTTCCTTCTCATAGCCATATTATAGAGGATTTCGTTTCGAAGTAACCCTACTATCCAGGTTCCTTCTCGTACCTACTATTCAGGCTTTCATTTCGAAGTAATCCTACTATCCAGGTTCCTTCTCACAACCCTACTATTCAGGCTTTCATTTCGAAGTAATCCTACTATCCAGGTTCCTTCTCACATCCCTACTATCCAGGCCTTCATTTCGAAGTAACCCTACTATCCAGGTTCCTTCTCATAGCCCTACTATCATGGCTTTCTTTTCGAAGTAACCCTACTATCCAGGTTCCTTCTTATAGCCATACTATCCAGGCATTCATTTCGAAGTAACCCTACTATCCAGGTTCCTTCTCATACCCCTACTATCCTGGATTTCTTTTCGAAGTAAACCTACTATCCAGGTTCCATCTCATAGCCCTACTATCCAGGTTCCTTCTCATAGCGCTACTATCCAGGCTTTCATTTCGAAATAACCCTACTATCCAGGTTCCTTCTCATCGCCCTACTATCCAGGCTTTCATTTCAAAGTAACCCTGCTATCCAGGTTCCTTCTCATAGCCCTACTATCTAGGCTTTCATTTTGAAGTAACCTTACTATCCAGGTTCCTTCTCATAGCCCTACTATCCACGCTTTCATTTCGAAGTAACCCTGCTATCCAGGTTCCTTCTCATAACCCTACTATCCATGCTTTCATTACGAAATAACCCTACTATCCAGGTTCCTTCTCATAGCCCTACTACCCAGGCTTTCATTTCGAAATAACCCTGCTATACAGGTTCCTTCTCGTAGCCATACTATCCAGGCTTTCATTTCGAAGTAACCCTGCTATCCAGGTTCCTTCTCATAGCCCTACTATCTAGGCTTTCCTTTCGAAGTAACCCTACAATCCAGGTTCCTTCTCATAGCCCTACTATCCAGGCTTTCATTTCGAAATAACGCTACTATCCAGGTTCTTTCTTATAATCCTACTATCCAGGCTCTCATTTAGATGTAACCCTGCTATCCAGGTTCCTTATCATAGCCCTACTATCTAGGATTTTATTTCAAAGTATCCCTTCTATCCAGGTTCCTTATTATAGCCCTACTATCTAGGCTTTCATTTCAAAATAACCCTGCTATCCAAGTTCCTTCTCATAGCCCTACTATCCAGGCTTTCATTTCGAAGTAAACCTACTATCCAAGTTCCTTCTCATAACCCTACTACCCATGCTTTCATTTCGAAGTAACCCTGCTATCCAGGTTCCTTATCATAGCCCTACTATCCAGGCTTTCGTTTTGATGTAACCCTTCTATCCAGGTTCCTTCTCATAGCCCTACTATAGAGGATTTCATTTCGAAGTAACCCTACTATTCAGGTTCCTTCTCGTAGCCCTACTATTCAAGCTTTCATTTCGAAGTAATCCTACTATCTAGGTTCCTTCTCACAACCCTACTGTCCTGGATTTCATTTCGAAGTAACCCTACTACCCAAGTTCCTTCTCATAGATCTACTATCCAGGTTTTCATTTCGAAGTAACCCTACTATCCAGGTTCCTTTTCATAGCCCTACTATCCTGGCTTTCTTTTCGAAGTAAACCTACTATCCAGGTTCCTTCTCATACCCCTACTATCTAGGCTTTCATTTCGAAGTAACCCTACTATCCAGGTTCCTTATCATAGCCCTACTATCCAGGCTTTCATTTCGAAGTAACCGTACTATCCAGTTTCCTTCTCGTAGACCTACTATTCAGGCTTTCATTTCGAAGTAATCCTACTATCCAGGTTCCTTCTCACATCCCTACTATCCAGGATTTCATTTCTAAGTAACCCTACTATCCAGGATTTCATTTCAAAGTAACCCTACTATCCAAGTTCCTTATCATAGCCCTACTATCCAGGCTTTCACATCGATGTAACCCTGCTATCCAGGTTCCTTCTCATAGCCATATTATAGAGGATTTCGTTTCGAAGTAACCCTACTATCCAGGTTCCTTCTCGTACCTACTATTCAGGCTTTCATTTCGAAGTAATCCTACTATCCAGGTTCCTTCTCACAACCCTACTATTCAGGCTTTCATTTCGAAGTAATCCTACTATCCAGGTTACTTCTCACATCCCTACTATCCAGGCCTTCATTTCGAAGTAACCTTACTATCCAGGTTCCTTCTCATAGCCCTACTATCATGGCTTTCTTTTCGAAGTAACCCTACTATCCAGGTTCCTTCTTATAGCCATACTATCCAGGCATTCATTTCGAAGTAACCCTACTATCCAGGTTCCTTCTCATACCCCTACTATCCTGGATTTCTTTTCGAAGTAAACCTACTATCCAGGTTCCATCTCATAGCCCTACTATCCAGGTTCCTTCTCATAGCGCTACTATCCAGGCTTTCATTTCGAAATAACCCTACTATCCAGGTTCCTTCTCATAGCCCTACTATCCAGGCTTTCATTTCAAAGTAACCCTGCTATCCAGGTTCCTTCTTATAGCCCTACTATCTAGGCTTTCATTTTGAAGTAACCTTACTATCCAGGTTCCTTCTCATAGCCATACTATCCACGCTTTCATTTCGAAGTAACCCTGCTATCCAGGTTCCTTCTCATAACCCTACTATCCAGGCTTTCATTACGAAATAACCCTACTATCCAGGTTCCTTCTCATAGCCCTACTACCCAGGGTTTCATTTCGAAATAACCCTACTATACAGGTTCCTTCTCGTAGCCATACTATCCAGGCTTTCATTTCGAAGTAACCCTGCTATCCAGGTTCCTTCTCATAGCCCTACTATCTAGGCTTTCCTTTCGAAGTAACCCTACAATCCAGGTTCCTTCTCATAGCCCTACTATCCAGGCTTTCATTTCGAAATAACGCTACTATCCAGGTTCTTTCTTATAATCCTACTATCCAGGCTCTCATTTAGATGTAACCCGCTATCCAGGTTCCTTATCATAGCCCTACTATCTAGGATTTTATTTCAAAGTATCCCTTCTATCCAGGTTCCTTATCATAGCCCTACTATCTAGGCTTTCATTTCAAAATAACCCTGCTATCCAAGTTCCTTCTCATAGCCCTACTATCCAGGCTTTCATTTCGAAGTAAACCTACTATCCAAGTTCCTTCTCATAACCCTACTACCCATGCTTTCATTTCGAAGTAACCCTGCTATCCAGGTTCCGTATCATAGCCCTACTATCCAGGCTTTCATTTTGATGTAACCCTTCTATCCAGGTTCCTTCTCATAGCCCTACTATAGAGGATTTCATTTCGAAGTAACCCTACTATTCAGGTTCCTTCTCGTAGCCCTACTATTCAGGTTTTCATTTCGAAGTAATCCTACTATCTAGGTTCCTTCTCACAACCCTACTGTCCTGGATTTCATTTCGAAGTAACCCTACTACCCAAGTTCCTTCTCATAGATCTACTATCCAGGTTTTCATTTCGAAGTAACCCTACTATCCAGGTTCCTTTTCATAGCCCTACTATCCTGGCTTTCTTTTCGAAGTAAACCTACTATCCAGGTTCCTTCTCATAGCCCTACTATCTAGGCTTTCATTTCGAAGTAACCCTACTATCCAGGTTCCTTATCATAGCCCTACTATCCAGGCTTTCATTTCGAAGTAACCGTACTATCCAGTTTCCTTCTCGTAGCCCTACTATTCAGGCTTTCATTTCGAAGTAATCCTACTATCCAGGTTCCTTCTCACATCCCTACTATCCAGGATTTCATTTCTAAGTAACCCTACTATCCAAGTTCCATATCATAGCCCTACTATGCAGGCTTTCACATCGATGTAACCCTGCTATCCAGGTTCCTTCTCATAGCCATATTATAGAGGATTTCGTTTCGAAGTAACCCTACTATCCAGGTTCCTTCTCGTACCTACTATTCAGGCTTTCATTTCGAAGTAATCCTACTATCCAGGTTCCTTCTCACAACCCTACTATTCAGGCTTTCATTTCGAAGTAATCCTACTATCCAGGTTCCTTCTCACATCCCTACTATCCAGGCCTTCATTTCGAAGTAACCCTACTATCCAGGTTCCTTCTCATAGCCCTACTATCATGGCTTTCTTTTCGAAGTAACCCTACTATCCAGGTTCCTTCTTATAGCCATACTATCCAGGCATTCATTTCGAAGTAACCCTACTATCCAGGTTCCTTCTCATACCCCTACTATCCTGGATTTCTTTTCGAAGTAAACCTACTATCCAGGTTCCATCTCATAGCCCTACTATCCAGGTTCCTTCTCATAGCGCTACTATCCAGGCTTTCATTTCGAAATAACCCTACTATCCAGGTTCCTTCTCATAGCCCTACTATCCAGGCTTTCATTTCAAAGTAACCCTGCTATCCAGGTTCCTTCTCATAGCCCTACTATCCATGCTTTCATTTCGAAGTAACCTTATTATCCAGGTTCCTTATCGTAGCCCTACTATCTAGGCTTTCATTTAGATGTAACCCTGCTATCCAGGTTCCTTCTCATAGCCCCACTATAGAGGATTTCATTTCGAAGTAACCCTACTATCCAGGTTCCTTCTCGTAGCCCTACTATTCAGGCTTTCATTTCAAAGTAATCCTACTATCCAGGTTCCTTCTCACAGCCCTACTATCCAGGATTTCATTTTGAAGTAACCCTACTATCCAGGTTCCTTATCATAGCCCTACTACCCAGGCTTTCATTTCGATGTAACCCTGCTATCAAGGTTCCTTCTCATAGCCCTACTATAGAGGATTTCATTTCGAAGTAACCCTACTATCCAGGTTCCTTCTCATAGCCCTACTATCCTGGCTTTCATTTCGAAGTAACCCTGTTATCCAGGTTCCTTCTCATAGCCCTACTATCCATGCTTTCATTTCGAAGTAACCCTACTATCCAGATTCCTTTTCATAGCCATACTATCAAGGCTTTCATTTCGATGTAACCCTGCTATCCAGCTTCCTTCTCATAGCCCTACTATAGATGATTTTATTTTGAAGTAACCCTACTATCCAGGTTCCTTCTTGTAGCCCTACTATTCAGGCTTTCATTTCGAAGTAATCCTACTATCTAGGTTCCTTCTTACAGCCCTACTATCCAGGCTTTCATTTCGAAGTAACCCTACTATCCAGGTTCCTTCTCATAGCCATACTATCCAAGTTTTCATTTCGAAGTAACCCTACTATCCAGGTTCCTTCTCGTAGCCCTACTATTCAGGCTTTCATTTCAAAGTAATCCTACTATCCAGGTTCCTTCTCACAGGCCTACTATCCAGGATTTCATTTTGAAGTAACCCTACTATCCAGGTTCCTTATCATAGCCCTACTACCCAGGCTTTCATTTCGATGTAACCCTGCTATCAAGGTTCCTTCTCATAGTCCTACTATAGAGGATTTCATTTCGAAGTAACCCTACTATCCAGGTTCCTTCTCATAGCCCTACTATCCTGGCTTTCATTTCGAAGTAACCCTGTTATCCAGGTTCCTTCTCATAGCCCTACTATCCATGCTTTCATTTCGAAGTAACCCTACTATCCAGATTCCTTATCATAGCCATACTATCAAGGCTTTCATTTCGATGTAACCCTGCTATCCAGCTTCCTTCTCATATCCCTACTATAGATGATTTTATTTTGAAGTAACCCTACTATCCAGGTTCCTTCTTGTAGCCCTACTATTCAGGCTTTCATTTCGAAGTAATCCTACTATCTAGGTTCCTTCTTACAGCCCTACTATCCAGGCTTTCATTTCGAAGTAACCCTACTATCCAGGTTCCTTCTCATAGCCATACTATCCAGGTTTTCATTTCGAAGTAACCCTACTATCCAGGTTCCTTCTCATAGCCCTACTATAGAGGATTTCATTTTGAAGTAACCCTACTATCCAGGTTCCTTCTTGTAGCCCTACTATTCAAGCTTTCATTTCAAAGTAATCCTACTATCCAGGTTCCTTCTCACAACCCTATTGTTCAGGCTTTTGTTTCGAAGTAACCCTACTACCCAGGTTCCTTCTCATAGCCCTATTATCCAGGTTTTCATTTCGAAGTAACCCTACTATCCAGGTTCCTTCTCATAGCCCTACTATCCAGGCTTTCATTTTAAAGTAACCCTACTATCCAGGTTCCTTATCATAGCCCTACTACCCAGGCTTTCATTTCGATGTAACCCTGCTATCAAGGTTCCTTCTCATAGTCCTACTATAGAGGATTTCATTTCGAAGTAACCCTACTATCCAGGTTCCTTCTCATAGCCCTACTATCCTGGCTTTCATTTCGAAGTAACCCTGTTATCCAGGTTCCTTCTCATAGCCCTACTATCCATGCTTTCATTTCGAAGTAACCCTACTATCCAGATTCCTTATCATAGCCATACTATCAAGGCTTTCATTTCGATGTAACCCTGCTATCCAGCTTCCTTCTCATATCCCTACTATAGATGATTTTATTTTGAAGTAACCCTACTATCCAGGTTCCTTCTTGTAGCCCTACTATTCAGGCTTTCATTTCGAAGTAATCCTACTATCTAGGTTCCTTCTTACAGCCCTACTATCCAGGCTTTCATTTCGAAGTAACCCTACTATCCAGGTTCCTTCTCATAGCCATACTATCCAGGTTTTCATTTCGAAGTAACCCTACTATCCAGGTTCCTTCTCATAGCCCTACTATAGAGGATTTCATTTTGAAGTAACCCTACTATCCAGGTTCCTTCTTGTAGCCCTACTATTCAAGCTTTCATTTCAAAGTAATCCTACTATCCAGGTTCCTTCTCACAACCCTATTGTTCAGGCTTTTGTTTCGAAGTAACCCTACTACCCAGGTTCCTTCTCATAGCCCTATTATCCAGGTTTTCATTTCGAAGTAACCCTACTATCCAGGTTCCTTCTCATAGCCCTACTATCCAGGCTTTCATTTTAAAGTAACCCTACTATCCTGGTTCCTTATCATAGCCCTACTATCCTGGCTTTCTTTTTGAAGTAAACCTACTATCCAGGTTCCTTCTCATAGACCTACTATCTAGGCATTCATTTCAAAGTAACCCTACAATACATGTTCCTTCTCATATCCCTACTATCCAGGCTTTCATTTCGAAATAACCCTACTATCCAGGCTTTCATTTCGAAGTAACCCTGCTATCCAGGTTCCTTCTCATATCCCTACTATCCATGCTTTCATTTACAAGTAACCCTACTATCCAGGTTCCTTATCATAGCCCTACTATCCAGGCTTTCATTTCGATGTAACCCTGCTATCCAGGTTCCTTCTCATAGCCCTACTATAGAGGATTTCATTTCGAAGTAACCCTACTATCCAAGTTCTTTCTCGTAGCCCTACTATTTAGGCTTTTATTTCGAAGTAATCCTACTATCTATGTTCCTTCTCACAGCCCTACTATCCAGGCTTTCATTTCGAAGTAACCCTACTATCCAGGTTCCTTCTCATAGCCCTACTATCATGGCTTTCTTTTCGAAGTAACCCTACTATGCAGGTTCCTTCTCATAGCCCTACTATCCAGGAATTCATTTCGAAGTAAACCTACTATCCAGGTTCCTTCTCATAGCCCTACTATCTAGGCTTTCATTTCGAAGTAACCCTACTATCCTGATTCCTTCTTATAGCCCTACTATCCATCCTTTCATTTCGAAATAACCCTACAATCCAGGTTCCTTATCATAGCCCTACTATCCAGGCTTTTATTTCGAAGTAACCCTGCTATCCAGGTTCCTTCTCATAGCCCTACTATCCATGCTTTCATTTCGAAGTAACCCTACTATCCAGGTTCCTTATCATAGCCCTACTATCCAGGCTTTGATTTTGATGTAACCCTTCTATCCAGGTTCCTTCTCATAGCCCTACTATAGAGGATTTCATTTCGAAGTAACCCTACTATCCAGGTTCTTTCTAGTAGCCCTACTATTCAGGATTTCATTTCGAAGTAATCCTACTATCCAGGTTCCTTATCACAACCCTACTATCCAGGCTTTCATTTCAAAGTAACCCAACTATCCAGGTTCCTTCTCGTAGCCCTATTATTCAGGCTTTCATTTCAAAGTAATCCTACTATCCAGGTTCCTTCTCACAACCCTACTATCCAGGCTTTCATTTCAAAGTAACCCTACTACCCATGTTCCTTCTCATAGACCTACTATCCAGGTTCCTTCTCATAGACCTACTATCCAGGCTTTCATTTTGAAGTAACCCTACAATGCAGGTTCCTTCTCACAGCCCATCTATTATGGCTTTCATTTCAAAGTAACCCTACTATCCAGTTTCCTTCTCACAACCCTACAATCCAGGCTTTCATTTTGAAGTAACACTACTATCCAGGTTCCTTCTCATAGCCCTACTATCCAGGCTTTCATTTCAAAGTAACCCTACTATCTAAGTTCCTTCTCATAGCCCTACTATCCAGGTTTTCATTTCGAAGTAACACTACTATCCAGGTTCCTTCTTATAGCCCTACTATCCTGGCTTTCTTTTTGAAGTAAACCTACTATCCAGGTTCCTTCTCATAGCCCTACTATCTAGGATTTCATTTCGAAGTAACCCTACTATCCAGGTTCCTTCTCATAGCCCTACTATCCAGGCTTTCATTTCGAAATAACCCTACTATCTAGGTTCCTTCTCATAGCTCTATTATCCAGGCTTTCATTTCAAAGTAACCCTGCTATCCAGTTCCTTCTCATAGCCCTACTATCCATGCTTTCATTTCTAAGTAACCCTACTATCCAGGTTCCTTATCATAGCCCTACTATCCAGGATTTCATTTCGATGTAACCCTGCTATCCAGGTTCCTTCTTATAGCCCTACTATAGAGGATTTCATTTCGAAGTAACCCTACTATCCAGGTTCCTTCTCGTAGCCCTACTATTCAGGCTTTCATTTCGAAGTAATCCTACTATCCAGGTTCCTTCTCACAGCCCTACTATCCAGGAATTCATTTCGAAGTAAACCTACTATCCAGGTTCTTTCTCATAGCCCTACTATATAGGCTTTTATTTCGAAGTAACCCTACTATCCCGATTCCTTCTCATATCCCTACTATCCAGCCTTTCATTTCGAAATAACCCTACTATCCAGGTTCCTTATCATAGCCCTACTATCCAGGCTTTTATTTTGAAGTAACCCTGCTATCCAGGTTCCTTCTCATAGCCCTACTATCCATGCTTTCATTTCGAAGTAACCTTACTATCCAGGTTCCTTATCATAGCCCTACTATCCAGGCTTTCATTTTGATGTAACCCTGCTATCCAGGTTCCTTCTCATAGCCCTACTATAGAGGATTTCATTTCGAAGTAACCCTAATATCCATGTTCCTTCTCGTAGCCCTACTATTCAGGCTTTCATTTCGAAGTAATCCTACTATCCAGGTTCCTTCTCACAACCCTACTATCCAGGCTTTCATTTCAAAGTAACCCAACTATCCAGGTTCCTTCTCGTAGCCCTACAATTCAGGCTTTCATTTCAAAGTAATCCTACTATCCAGGTTCCTTCTCACCACCCTACTATCCAGGCTTTCATTTCAAAGTAACCCTACTACCCATGTTCCTTCTCATAGCCCTACTATCCAGGTTCCTTCTAATAGCCCTACTATCCAGGCTTTCATTTTGAATTAACCCTACTATGCAGGTTCCTTCTCACAGCCCATCTATTCTGGCTTTCATTTCAAAGTAACCATACTATCCAGTTTCCTTCTCACAACCCTACTATCCAGGCTTTCATTTCAAAGTAACCCTACTACCCATGTTCCTTCTCATAGACCTACTATCCAGGTTCCTTCTCATAGACCTACTATCCAGGCTTTCATTTTGAAGTAACCCTACAATGCAGGTTCCTTCTCACAGCCCATCTATTATGGCTTTCATTTCAAAGTAACCCTACTATCCAGTTTCCTTCTCACAACCCTACAATCCAGGCTTTCATTTTGAAGTAACACTACTATCCAGGTTCCTTCTCATAGCCCTACTATCCAGGCTTTCATTTCAAAGTAACCCTACTATCTAAGTTCCTTCTCATAGCCCTACTATATAGGTTTTCATTTCGAAGTAACACTACTATCCAGGTTCCTTCTTATAGCCCTACTATCCTGGCTTTCTTTTTGAAGTAAACCTACTATCCAGGTTCCTTCTCATAGCCCTACTATCTAGGATTTCATTTCGAAGTAACCCTACTATCCAGGTTCCTTCTCATAGCCCTACTATCCAGGCTTTCATTTCGAAATAACCCTACTATCTAGGTTCCTTCTCATAGCTCTATTATCCAGGCTTTCATTTCAAAGTAACCCTGCTATCCAGTTCCTTCTCATAGCCCTACTATCCATGCTTTCATTTCTAAGTAACCCTACTATCCAGGTTCCTTATCATAGCCCTACTATCCAGGATTTCATTTCGATGTAACCCTGCTATCCAGGTTCCTTCTTATAGCCCTACTATAGAGGATTTCATTTCGAAGTAACCCTACTATCCAGGTTCCTTCTCGTAGCCCTACTATTCAGGCTTTCATTTCGAAGTAATCCTACTATCCAGGTTCCTTCTCACAGCCCTACTATCCAGGAATTCATTTCGAAGTAAACCTACTATCCAGGTTCCTTCTCATAGCCCTACTATATAGGCTTTTATTTCGAAGTAACCCTACTATCCCGATTCCTTCTCATATCCCTACTATCCAGCCTTTCATTTCGAAATAACCCTACTATCCAGGTTCCTTATCATAGCCCTACTATCCAGGCTTTTATTTTGAAGTAACCCTGCTATCCAGGTTCCTTCTCATAGCCCTACTATCCATGCTTTCATTTCGAAGTAACCTTACTATCCAGGTTCCTTATCATAGCCCTACTATCCAGGCTTTCATTTTGATGTAACCCTGCTATCCAGGTTCCTTCTCATAGCCCTACTATAGAGGATTTCATTTCGAAGTAACCCTAATATCCATGTTCCTTCTCGTAGCCCTACTATTCAGGCTTTCATTTCGAAGTAATCCTACTATCCAGGTTCCTTCTCACAACCCTACTATCCAGGCTTTCATTTCAAAGTAACCCAACTATCCAGGTTCCTTCTCGTAGCCCTACAATTCAGGCTTTCATTTCAAAGTAATCCTACTATCCAGGTTCCTTCTCACCACCCTACTATCCAGGCTTTCATTTCAAAGTAACCCTACTACCCATGTTCCTTCTCATAGCCCTACTATCCAGGTTCCTTCTAATAGCCCTACTATCCAGGCTTTCATTTTGAATTAACCCTACTATGCAGGTTCCTTCTCACAGCCCATCTATTCTGGCTTTCATTTCAAAGTAACCATACTATCCAGTTTCCTTCTCACAACCCTACTATCCAGGCTTTCATTTCAAAGTAACCCTACTATCCTGGTTCCTTCTCGTAGCCCTACTATTCAGGCTTTTATTTCAAAGTAATCCTACTATCCAGGTTCCTTCTCACAACCCTACTATCCAGGCTTTCATTTCAAAGTAACCCTACTACCCAGGTTCCTTCTCGTAGCCCTACTATCCAGGTTTTCATTTTGAAGTAACCCTACTATCCAGGTTCCTTCTCATAGCCCTACTATCCAGGCTTTCATTTTGAAGTAACTCTACTATCCAGGTTCCTTCTCACAGCCCATCTATTCTGGCTTTCATTTCAAAGTAACCCTACTATCCAGTTTCCTTCTCACAACCCTACAATCCAGGCTTTCATTTTGATGTAACACTACTATCCAGGTTCCTTCTCATAGCCCTACTATCCAGGCTTTCATTTCAAAGTAACCCTACTATCTAAGTTCCTTCTCATAGCCCTACTATCCAGGTTTTCATTTCGAAGTAACCCTACTATCCAGGTTCCTTCTCATAGCCCTACTATCCTGGCTTTCTTTTCGAAGTAAACCAACTATTCAGGTTCCTTCTCATAGCCCTACTATCTAGGCTTTCATTTCGAAGTAACCCTACTATCCAGGTTCCTTCTCATAGCCCTACTATCCAGGCTTTCATTTCGAAATAACCCTACTATCTAGGTTCCTTCTCATAGCCCTACTATCCAGGCTTTCATTTCGAAGTAACCCTACTATCCAGGTTCCTTCTCATAGCCCTACTATCCATGCTTTCATTTCGAAGTAAGCCTACTATACAGGTTCCTTATCATAACCCTACTATCAAGGCTTTCATTTCGATGTAACCCTGCTATCCAGGTTCCTTCTTATAGCCCTACTATAAATGATTTCATTTTGAAGTAATCCTACTATCCAGGTTCCTTCTTACAGCCCTACTATCTAGGCTTTCATTTCGAAGTAACCCTACTATCCAGGTTCCTTCTCATAGCCATACTATCTAGGTTTTCATTTCGAATTAAGCCTACTATCCAGGTTCCTTCTCGTAGCCCTACTATTCAGGCTTTCATTTCGAAGTAATCCTACTATCCAGGTTCCTTCTCATAACCCTACTGTCCAGGCTTTCATTTCGAAGTAACCCTAATACCCAGGTTCCTTCTCATAGCCCTACTATCCAGGTTTTCATTTCGAAGTAACCCTACAATCCAGGTTCCTTCTCATAACCCTACTGTGATACGGTGGGAGAACTGACTTGAGGTTTGCGTTTGTATTCGCAAATGTTGCGGTTAGCAAGAGTCGCCACCGACTTTTTATTTTATCCTAAGGAAAGGTTAAAAAGCACAGCAAAAACCTTTTGAGATGTTTTCTTGGGTTCGGGGAGTAGATTATAGAAAGGGAAGGTATTAGCACCCTTTCTATCCATGGTTATCCATGGGCTCTTAGTTACTTGCTTAGATCACTTGCCTTTTGTTTTCAATTGTTTTAAATGGTGCTTGAGTGTGTGGGTTTTGAAAATGTTTTGAAAAGAGGCCAATGTGGTGGCAACCTTTGCAATGATCCATGTGGGGATGTATACAAAGATGTATGTCTTTTGAAAAGGTTTTGTTTTTTTGAAAGTTTTTTTGTTTTGAAAGTGTTGTGATGTGTGATTTTGAAATTAGGCAAGTGTTTTGTTTTACAAGTTGATTCAAGTAACTAAGAGGTTATCTACTCCTAAGTTTCTCAAAAGATTATTGCTATACTTTAACCCTTTTAACAAGTTTGCACCACCATTGTATTTGGTGGGCAACCTTGTGTTAGGATGTGAAAGGGACAGGCGCGGGTCATCGTTTAGACCATAATTGTAACGACGTTAAATGTCTTTGGGCAATTTCTTTAAGGGACTTGATCATTTGTTTTGTTTGTTTTGAAAAGTTTTATCGAGGGACTATGATCATTCAAACTGTTTGCTTTGCCCAAAGATGTTCAACATACAATATGGCCCATTTATTTGAAGGCAACAAGTGGAATACCCTAGGGGGTGCAAGTGTGATTTGTGTGTCCATTTTCATGCTTGTTTATCTTGTATTAGGTCAAACTATTTTTTTTATCGTTTTTTCGCATACAAACCCTAATTCTAGCATGTTATTATTTAGAAAGCAATAAAGTGCGAAATTAAAATTACTAAGCTATTACACAACCAAATATGGGAAGGGGGGTACAAATGTTCAAATGGGGATATTGACAAGAATTTAAATCTAAATTATTACAACAATTGGGTATTTTGCAATGCATAATTAAATGTAAATTAAATAAATATGTGAAATGTAAAAAGAAAGTTTCTATGTGTATGAGAAAATATTATTTATGTAAGAGGAAAAAGAAAATAAAAATGTATTTATTTTTTAGTATTTTGAAACTTAGGGTAAGAAACCCTAATTTTTATATAAAAAAGTATTATTATCTAATTTAATTCTACTATTTATTTATTATTTATAAAAATAACCTAAAATGAAGTATATTGTGAAAAAAAAGTATTTTTGTATCAAATGTTAATAAAATAAAAAATCAAGTATTTTTATATCTTTTTCTTAAAATCAAATATATATATATATATATATATAACCCTAAATATGTATTATACAAAAAATATTTATTTATTTAATATTTTAATAAAATAAATAAAAAAGTATTTTTTGTGTGAAATATTTCCAGAAAGTAAATAAAAAATAAAAATTGTATTTACATTATTTCTTATTTATTCTAATAATAATACATATATATATATTATATACAAACAAAGAAAATAAACAAATAAATATGCAATAAATGCAAAAAATGATAAAAAAAATATTTTTAATTTTTAAATGTTATGAGAAAAAATAAACAAAGTCAACCCAAAAAGAAAAAGTCAAAAATGTTAAAAAATGAGCAAATGGGCTCAGGGGGGTGTAAACTAAAAAAGATGGTGTGAAAAGCAACACAAATCCAAGCCCAGCCCACTTCACTCCTTCTTCAACCTCTGTACAGTTTTCTTCACACAAAACACGCGTTTTTTATCTCTGGATTCCTGGACTTTCAAGCAAAACTCATAACATGAAAAGTGTTGAGCATTAAGAGACGGTTTCAACCATATAAAGAACATGACCTATCTCTCCAAGATGAGAGAGAATTTCTCTCCCCCTCTTTTCTGACCTAGTTTTTCTACCATTTTCAGAGCTCAAATTCTCTTCACTCAGACAAAAGAAATGAAAAGTAAAGCTATGTACATGTTCAGGGCTATGAGTAGGACTTTGTTTCTTCACAAACTTAAGACTAAAGATGCCTAATAAGAGAGATACGAATTCAAACTTTTACCTGTGCAGTTGAACTTCTATGTGGAGAATGAGAGACTTTCAGTGCAATGTAATGATTGGAAAAGCTTCCTTGAAGTCCAGGGATGCTTTTTCAATGCTCACTTTGTCTTGAAACTTCTTGTATCAAGCTATAGAACTTCACCTGCAAGTCAAAGATGTGAAAATGGTGGAAGTGGTTAGAGCAACTACAGATCGTGCCTTAGCTTCTGGATAGCTTGCATATGTTGTAAGGAAGGTAGAGGAACAGGTTTGGACAGAAATGCTTGAAGGGATTGAGAGATTGCACTCAAACTGCAGGGGCACCCCTGTTTGTGCAGTTTGAGGATGATTCTGAGATGGAGGGTGTTTGAAAGGGAAATGGCTCGTGCCAAAGCTTCAATGTGGTCTATGGAATGTGTTTGATATCTTTTTGTGCTGTGTTTTTTTTGCTGATATGAGAGATAGCATATGTTATGGACCTTTCTTCACACTTAAGCTACCAAAAGCAAATTGGTGTTCTAGGTCAGTATAGGACCCCCTAATGTGCTGCATCAACTCCTCTTGATCAGTGTGTTATGCCCATAATCTTGTGCTAAGCAGATCTTCTATGTACTTGCTTGATTTACCAATTGACATAAAGCTAAACTTTTCAAAAATGGAAATTCCACTTTATCTAGTTTAGGATTAAACCATTATGCAATGTTAGAACACAAAGAACATGACCTTAACACATTGAATATGCATTAAATTATTGAGTATGAAATGGTTCAAGGACCTGTAATCAAGCATAAAGCAAACTGATTTCAAATTGGCAAGGTTAGGAACATGTCTTGATGAAGAACAAAAGTGAATTTTTGCCAACTTGTGAAATTCGAATCTCCCAAGTTATGAGGTTGTTTGATGAGTTCTTGGACATTTTGGAAAGCTTGGAATGTGTACTACAATCCATCTTTGAAATGCAAATCAAAATTCCAATTGGAAGGGCATGAAAAGTGGCCTTGAAGTAGGGTAGAAAACCTTGTCAAAATAGGTCAAATTTCACTAAGTTAAAAGATGGTTTAGTGCCCTTATTCAAAAAATCATAACTTGAGATACAAGCTTCAAATGAGAAAACTTTGTGAATCAAAGTTGTAGATTTTGCAACAAGCTACAACTTTCATGTTTTGACTTTTGTTTGAATCCCAATGGATCATGGTGAAAAGATGGGGCAAAGTTGGGAAAAAAAATTAGGGTTTTTCATAACTTAGAAAAATTCTAAGTTATGAAAAATTCCATTTTCAAACCCTAATTTGCATTTTGTGATTTCTTGGTGAACAAGTTTCATAATTTGGCATGTTTTGATGAAAAATGAATCTTGACTCTTGATTTTGACCAAAAAGTCAAAGTTTGACTTTTCAGTATACAGTCAAAATTGATCAATTGACTGGGAAATTCAACTATCAATCTTGTATACTTGGGATCTTTTGAGCTTGATGAACATGTCAAGATAATTCCATGGGGTCCTTGAGTCCATAGGTGAACTTGGTTTGCCATTGGCTAGGTCAAACAGTCAAAAATTGCCTTAGTGTAGTCAAAACCCTAAAAATGACCATTTTGCCCTTTTGGTGATCTGATCAAATTTCTTGTGGAATTGTGATCCAAACTTGATCAAATGGTTCATATGAATTCAAAATGTTGATGTGGATCAAATTTTATGAGATTTGACTGTCAATTGGCCACAGTTGACTTTTTCCCCAATACAGTTGATTTCTAGGTCAACTGTCCAATTGACTGGGTAAAACTTGGAATCAAGACTTGAAACTTGGTATAGGTAAACTTGGGAGTCCAACATGAAGCATGAAAGTCATCTTAGGCATTTTAGGTCAAAACATCTTTAGGCAAACACAAACCCTAATTTGAGTCCACAGTGCAAGGAGAAGTCTTGAGCAGAGGAAACCCTAATTGTATCTTGATCTTTAAATGTCTTGTGATGAGAAAATGTTGAGGAAATGGGAGGGCAAATTTTGGGGTACAACAGTTGCCCCTGTTCAATCTTCTTGGACCTGAAGAGTTAGATTGGCAAGTTTGCCTTTCGTGACTCGAGGGTAAAAGGAGATTGGACACTAGAGTGCCCGGAAATTTGCACTCGCATGCTGGAGTCTCAACAATGTGGTGTCGGGAATGGGCTTATAGATGCCATTTGGAGAGATGGTGGATAGGGAGATGGGCTTTGTAGATGCCATCTGGAAAAGTGACGGAACTTTGTCGGGAATGGGCTTATAGATGCCATTTGGAAGTGTTGATCGCATAAGAGGTTCCTTAGCGAGAACTTGTGTATTTAAGAAAGACAGATGTTTTCCTGGCTTGTTACAGGTGTTTGATCTTCAGTCTCCTTATGCAGATATGCCCTGGCTAGATACAGGTATTGAATCTACAATCGGTTGCTCACAGATGTGCCCTGGCTGGATACAGGAATCGAATCTGGAAATAGTCGCTTAATTGATGTGCCCTGGCTGGATACAGGAATCGAATCTTCGAACTCTTCAGACGTGCCCTGGCTAGATACAGGAATCGAGTCTAGAAACGTGGTCAACAGATATGCCCTGGCTGGATACAGGAATCGAATCTGGAGACGTTGTAGTTGATAGATGTGCCCTGGCTGGATACAGGAATCGAATCTTCGAACTCTTCAGACATGCCCTGGCTAGATACAGGAATCGAGTCTGGAAACTGATCACTCTCAGATGTGCCCTGGCTAGATACAGGTATCGAATCTGGAATTGTGACAGTTGAAGGTAGTCGTTTTTGAGATTGTCTTTTTCCTGAAAAGGCAAAAACGTAAGTTGTATGCAATGTCATGATGTATGATGTGCATGATATCATGATGTTCAACATGAAATGTTGTATGCGTTTCATCATGTAGGTAAGCAAGATGTATGCAAATATGAAATGTTTATGAATGTAATTTCATCTTAGGAAAATAAATCCTTGACGAACGGCCAGGAAGCTGCTCTGTGGAAGAGATGCTTGGCCGAAGTTCTGATGAGAGGCCTGCTGAGGACTCTAACGATGGATTCCGCTGAAGATAATGATGGTAAACTCCGCTGGGGAACTCCAAAGATAAACTCTGCTTGGGAATACTAAAGATAGACTTCGCTGGGGGTTGAAGGAACTTTTGCCGAGAACGGTCTTCCGTGGCTTTTAGCTGAGGATAACCCAGTTATAAGTCCTTGTGAGGAAATAACTCTAAATAAAACTCGGGAGAGACGTTCGTACTTCGCCGGGGATAAGCTCGCAGAATCTACTGGGGATGAGCTTTTAAGACCTGCCGGGGAATGTTGTGCCTTTTTCAGGATTGACGGGGAATCGACTCCTGCTTGGGGAAAGTGTTGCTGAACCTTGTTTTACTCTGCGGGGAGTTAAGATGATTTGGCCACATTTTCAGTTGAACCTACCTTGGTGCCTTGGCGGACAAAACAACTAGACTGCATTAGACAACTCCACATTGCCCCTGTCTTTGATGTCACCTGTAATTAATCTCTTGTTTTATGTGCAAATATTTATGAATCAGCAATTTAATGTCAAATGCATATATCAAAAATGAACATTGGACGTTCTTCGCAAGACAAAACAAGAAAGGAAAACAATGGTAATCTGTATGGACAAGTGAATTTGTATTGATTTAAACTTTTGCCTGTGAATAGGCGTTTTTTGTACAAGAGACTGACATCCTAGTAAGAGGACATCGCCAAATAGTATAGAGTTTACATTTTGAAAAAGAAAACAAAACAGCTATGTGAACAATCCCACTGGGTTCCAACTCTGCTATCGCCTTTATGTTTTCGAACGTCTCATCGCCTTACTGCCTAATCTGAAGATGAAGCTGATTGGTCAATGCCGTAATCTGAGCCAGATAGTTGATGCCGAATTCCGGGTGCGAAGTGATCCAATGAGACATAGTGTTACGCTTTTATCCCTAACTTTTGCCTGGACCGCCCTTTCGGGTTTTCAGTCCAACGGGATACCCTTTTTTGCCCAAGCCGCCCTTTCAGGTTTTCGACTTGCCGGGTGTACAGATTTTTTCATTTCATCCCTTATTTTGCCCGAACCCTTTTGGTTCGCCGGGAAGCCCTTATTTTTGCCTAGGTATGTCAACCTAGCGGGTCTTTTATTTATGCGTAGTATTTTTTCACTACGTCCGCATTGGCGGGGTGAGGAAGGTCGTCACCGTCCATGGTGGTTAGGATCATGGCTCCTCCTGAGAACACACGCTTAACCACAAATGGCCCTTCGTAAGTAGGGGTCCATTTGCCCCGGGGATCACTTTGAGGAAGGATGATGCGTTTGATTACCAGGTCCCCAACTTGATACTCTTGCGGTCTGACTTTCTTGTTAAATGCCCTGATCATCCGTTTTTGATACGTTTGACCATGACAGATAGCGGTGAGCCTTTTTTCGTCAATCAGATTTAGTTGATCAAGTCGAGTCTGGATCCAATCATCTTCATTCAAGTCTGCATCCTTCATTATCCGGAGAGAGGGTATCTGGATTTCGATCGGCAAGACTGCTTCCATGCCATAGACTAGGGAGAAGGGAGTTGCCCCGGTTGACGTCCTTGCTGAGGTGCGGTACCCATGAAGAGCGAACGGTAACATCTCGTGCCAATCTTTATAGGTCACTGTCATCTTCTGCACAATTTTCTTGATATTTTTATTGGCGGCCTCTACAGCCCCATTCATCTTCGGCCGATAGGGGGAAGAATTGTGGTGCTGTATCTTGAATTGTTCACAGAGTTCCGTGATCATTTTGTTATTGAGATTGGTACCATTGTCCGTAATGATTCTTTCTGGGACTCCGTACCGACAAATCAGATTATGCCGGATGAATCGTGCCACGACGCTCTTGGTTACTGTGGCATAGGAAGCTGCCTCGACCCATTTCGTGAAGTAATCGATTGCCACCAAGATGAAGCGGTGTCCATTGGATGCCGTCGGTCGGATCTCACCGATCATATCGATCCCCCACATTGCGAAAGGCCAAGGTGCCGTTAGGACATTCAAAGGAACCGGAGGGATATGCACCTTGTCAGCATAGATCTGGCACTTATGACAAGTCCGGGAGTGTTGGTAACAATCGGCTTCCATCGTGGACCAGAAATATCCTGCCCGAAGGATTTTCTTAGCCATGGTGTGTCCACTGGAATGGGTCCCAAATGTACCTTCATGTAGTTCCATCATAATTTTCTCTGCTTCAGCCTTATCCACACAACGTAACAGAGTTGAATCATGATTCCGTTTGTAGAGAATGCCGTTGCTGAGGAAGAATTTTGCAGCAAATCTCCTCATGAACTTCTTATCATTGACAGATGCACCTTCAGGGTATTCCTGGGCTTCCAAGTACCTCTTCACCTCGTGATACCAGGGTTTTTCAGTCACCTTCTCAGCCTCGAGCTCGCAGCAGTAAGCCGGTTCATCCAACTTCCAGATTGTGATTTGAGGAGCCTCATTATCCCATTTAACTTTGAACATCGAAGACATCGTGGCTAGTGCGTCCGCTAGCTGATTCTCCTCTCTAGGGAAGTGCTCAAAAGTTATCTCTTCAAAGTGAGGGAGCAAGGTCGACACATACTCCTTGTAAGGAATGAGATTCGGGTGTTTCGTATCCCACTCGCCTTTGATCTGATTGATCACGAGAGCGGAATCTCCGAAGACACTTAGAAACTTGATCCTCAGGTCGATTGCAGCTTGTAAACCCATGATACATGCCTCATATTCTGCCATGTTGTTGGTGCAGCTGAAACATAATCGGGCGGTGAGTGGAGTATGAGTCCCCTTGGGAGATATGATTACAGCGCCGACGCCGTTACCCAAAGCATTGGAGGCTCCATCAAAATGCATAGACCATCGGGATCCTTCCTCAGGTCCTTCATCCGGTCCAGGTACTTCACAGTCAGTTACCACCATGATGTCTTCGTCCGGAAAATCAAAGTTCAATGATTGATAATCGTCCACAGGTTGGTGTGCCAAATGATCAGCCAGTACACTCCCCTTAATTGCTTTCTGAGTTGTATACTGGATGTCATATTCTGTTAAGATCATTTGCCATCTCGCTATTCTCCCAGACAGAGCGGGCTTTTCAAATATGTACTTGATGGGATCCATCTTTGAAATCAATAAAGTAGTGTGAGTCAGCATATACTGTCTCAGCCGGCGAGCAGCCCATACAAGAGCGCAGCAAGTTTTCTCAAGCAGTGAGTAACGAGACTCACAGTCGGTAAACTTTTTGCTCAAGTAATAAATAGCGTGCTCTTTTCGGCCAGACTCGTCATGCTGCCCCAGCACACACCCCATTGAATTATGAAGCACTGTCAAGTATAGTATCAGAGGTCTTCCTTCCACTGGTGGCATAAGAATGGGTGGCTCTTGGAGGTATTCCTTTATTCTTTCAAAGGCGGCCTGACATTCATCATTCCAGCGTACCACTTGATCTTTCTTCAGTAATTTGAAGATTGGCTCACAAGTAGCAGTCAGATGTGAGATGAATCGGGCAATGTAATTCAATCGTCCTAGGAAACCTCTGACTTCTTTCTCTGTTTTTGGGGTCGGCATCTCTTGAATAGCTTTAACCTTGGCAGGGTCCACCTGGATACCTTTATCACTTACAATGAAACCTAGCAATTTTCCAGACCTCACCCCGAAGGTGCATTTGTTGGGATTCAATCTCAGATTGTACAACTTGAGTCGGTCAAACAACTTCCTCAGATGATCAAGGTGTTCCTCACCAGTTTGAGACCTTGCAATCATGTCATCAACGTATACTTCAATCTCATGATGGATCATATCATGAAATAAAGCAACCATGGCACGCTGATAGGTTGCCCCAGCATTTTTCAATCCGAATGGCATGACCTTATAACAGAAGGTCCCCCACTGAGTTACAAATGTAGTCTTCTCCATATCTTCAGGAGCCATCTTGATCTGATTATACCCTGAGAAGCCATCCATGAAGGAGAACACCTTGTGTTGAGCTGTATTATCAACAAGGACATCGATGTGAGGTAGGGGAAAATCGTCCTTGGGGCTGGCCCTGTTCAGATCCCTGTAGTCAACACACATTCTGACCTTACCGTCCTTCTTCGGCACTGGCACAACATTGGCAACCCATTGAGGGTAAGAAGTTACTGCAAGGAAACCCGCATCAAACTGTTTCATCACCTCAGCTTTAATCTTCTCAGACATCTCTGGACGCATTCGTCGAACTTTTTGCTTTACTGGAGGGCAATCTTCCTTGGTTGGCAAATGGTGAACTACAATGTCGGCATCCAAACCAGGCATATCTTCATAAGACCAGGCAAAGATCTCCATGTAGTCTTGTAGCATCTGGATCAATCGTTGCTTCACGCTGAGCTCTAGATTGGCACCAATTTTGACCTCTTTCCTATCTGTCTCAGTACCCAGGTTAATTGTCTCCACAGGCTCTTCATGTGGTTGAATAGCCCTCTCTTCCTGTAGTAGCAGTCTTGCGAGTTCACCAGGCACTTCGCAATCATCTTCACCTTCGTCTTCGGCCAAGTTGATCGGATTTTCGAAGTCATAACTGGCGGTAGCAGAGCTGTTGCCAGTGAGATCTAGAGTGGATTGAAACCTGTATAAGTGAGTGTGTGTAAATATAGCTGTTTTGCAATATGTATAACACAGAAAGAAAAGGAGCACAAGATTTGAAATGCAACAAACGTCCAATGTTTTGATTGATGATATATGAAAATGTCATACAAAAAACCCTCACAAATGGAGCTACGATGCCCCGGGCAGGACACCGAGCCAACAGAGTTTTAACATATTGTTTGTTACAAATTTGGAAATCAAAAGAAATCAATTACTGCGTGACAAATGTGATAGGGGTAAAATCCTTTGCTGTCCAGTTGCTTGGTCCGTCGCTGGCAGTCGGGTAGATCCAATTATCAAATTCAGCTTCCTCCACATCCTCCTCGATAGCATTCACCCTTGAGCTGGAAATAAACACCGGAGCCTTTCCAATCTTCTCTTTGCGCACCGCCTTCTGAGCCTCTGCAGTAAAGCCTAGCCCAAACTTGTCTTTCTTCTGAGTGAAGTCAGGAAGCTGACCCCAGTGTGCACCATCGCCTTTCTGAACCACAGCCCGGGCATCCCTCAGGGAAACCATCTTCATGGAATCATTCTCTTCGGCCATTGTCTCCGCAGCTGCTGAAATTGGATGTACCTCCTCGAAATGCTGGAAGGGGGTTTCAATGAACTCTCCGTCCATCTCGATGTACCTGAAGGAATTCAAATGGCTCACCATATACTCCTCTTCTCCTTGCACAGTGACAATTTTCCCCCTGACGGGATACTTCAGCTTTTGGTGTAAGGTGGAGGTCACTGCCCCAGCTTTGTGGATCCAAGGTCTACCCAACAGATAGGAGTACGATGGACGTATATCCATCACGTAAAAGGTAGAGTCAAACACTTGAGAGCCCACACGAATAGGGATGTTAACCTCTCCATGAACCATCCTCTTGGAACCGTCAAAGGCTCTGACGATGATATTGCTGGGTTTCAACTCCAGGCCTTCATAATCCAGACGATCCAAAGCCTTTTTCGGAAGAACATTCAAAGAAGAACCAGTGTCCACCAACACATGCGCTAGAGTAGTGCCCCTGCATTCAATAGAAACATGCAGGGCATCATTGTGGTCTCTCCCTTTTGCGGTCAGGTCAGCATCTGAAAAGCCCAAGCCGTTGTCCGCCGTCAGATTGGCTATGCAGTCAGTGAACTGGACTGCAGACGTCTCTTGCGGCACATGGGCCGTCTTGAGAAATGAGATTAATGCCTTAGCGTGAGCCTCGGAACATAGCAATAGGGAGAGCAGGGAGATCTTGGAGGGTGTATGCCCTAACTGCTCAACAACATTAAAATCACTTTTCTTTATTATCTTCAGAATCTCCTCCATTTCTTGTCGGGAGGCCTCAGCATTCACGGGTATTGGTGCCTCCATCCGGGCAGGCTCTTCTTCAATCCCTTTGCCCCGAGCATTTGATGACTCGGCAGCAGGGGACGCAATTTGATCAGCAACAGGACTTGATAAACTTGCAGGTTTTATGAGGAGGGGTTTTCGAATAGCGGGAGGCGCAATGTCAGGCGAGAAGAGCCTGCCACTGCGGGTGACTTTAGCCGGACCGGTGATATCGCAGATACTGGCACTAGCATCAAATTCTTGCTTGATTCCATTTACATATACGTCTGCCCCATAATGCCAGGGGACAGCTTTATCAGACACGTAGGAGAGGGGTCCTGGAACAGTAATGATTACAGGCGCAACTGTCAAGATTTGAATAGGCTTCTTTGGGGGAGCCTTGATTGGATTTTTGAAGATGGTGATCACGGAAACTTCTTTCATTGGAACCAATTGAACAGCAGTCTTTTTGAATAAAATCTCCTTGCTATCCATTAGGCCTTGGATGCCTAACCTTAGCAAGGGACAATCAGATAGGGAAATAGCACAGAATGGGCAACCTTCGCCGCAACCCGGAAATAAACCGGCCCGCAGTAGGTTCTTCTTAACAGTCTTCAAAGGGGTAACAACTTCATCTATCGAAACAGCATACACTTCTTCCTCAATGGCATTCACCCTATGCTGGGGCATAGGAGCCGTTACAACATTCGGTCTTTCCGGCGCTTCAAACTGAATTTCTTTTGCGTCAATTAGATCTTGCACTTTGTTTCTCAGGGCCCAACAATCATCAGTAGTGTGCCCGGGACTATCAGAATGATAAGCACACCGGGCATTCGGGTTGTATTTGGGGGACGCAGTGTTGACGACCTTAGGAGCTTCTTTGAGGGTCACCAGGTTGGTGGATAACAGTTGGGGTAAAATTTGAGATAATGTCATGCTCAATCGGGTATACTGCCTCTTGGGCCTTTCACTTCTTTGTTGATTGTACTGCTGAGGAGCAGCAACAGGTTTGGAGATGACCAAAGCATTAACGGCTTGGCGACTTTCGGGCTTGACTTGCCTTCTAGGGCCATAAACGGCGCTGGCTTCTTTCTTAAATGGCCTCTTCTCAGCACTTGTAGAGGCAGCCTTCTGTATCTTGCCTGGCCTGATGCCAGCTTCAATTCTCTCTCCTGTTAATATCAAATCTGTGAACCCAGCGGAGGAGTTACCAACCAAATGATTGAAAAACGGACCAGACAGCGTTCCCAGAAACATATCAACCAGCTCTCGATCAGTCAATGGAGGCTGCACCCTGCCAGCCAAATCTCTCCATTTTTTAGCGTACTCTTTGAATCCTTCACCCGTCCCTAGAGACATACCCTGAAGTTGGGTACGCGTAGGAGCGAGATCAGAATTGTATTGGTATTGTTTGTAAAACGCAGTTGCCAAATCCTCCCAGTGCCTGATGCTAGCTCCGTCTAATTGGTAGAACCATTCAAGCTGAGACCCCGAGAGGCTGTCCTGGAAGAAGTGAATCCAGAGGTTCTTATCCGCCGTGTAAGGTTGGATTTTCCTTACATACGACCTCAGATGCAGCTTTGGGCAGGAGACCCCATCATACTTGGCGAAGGCAGGCACCTTAAACTTGTGTGGAATTACTACTCCGGAAGATAATCCCAAATCTCCGAAATCCAGTCCTGGCACGTTCTGAATTTCCATAGCGCTCAAGCAGTCCTCCAATTGTTTATATCTGTCAGCAGCAGGTGGGTATTGTTCCTCGTTATAGTCCGTCTCGTTGTCGGAGATTACGGGACTAGGAGCTTCTCCCCCTTGGGGACTGTTTTTCTCAGCAGAAGAAGTGGTTGGATCAGCTTCATTGTGGAGTGTGTTCCCAAATCTGCGTCCGGTGTTGAACATCGCCGTTCTCTTTTTCTTCTTCTTCTTCAGGAGTAGAGTCTTCAACTCTTGCTGACCCTGGGCTAGGCTTAGGACCATCTCTTGAAACTGTGCACTTTGGGCCTGAAGGGCCTTGATTGCTTGCTCACTGGATGACTCCGAATTCATGATGACTGTGCAAACAAACAGCGAAGAAGATTAAGCAACCTGTGAAATAGGGTACCTGTTATGCATATGGTGTAATGGAATGCGTATGTTTTATGCTTTCAAAGACAAATAAGATTCAACTTTGTAGACAAAAAAGGGAAACACACTTCATTAGATTAAAATTTTTCAATTGTTCAACAATTTGCCCTTAGGCATTACAGGAATGAAAAATACGGAAAAGGAAATAAAACTACAAAAGGAAATAATCAAAGCTCATCAATGCTCCCATGGCCTCCTCCTCTCAGTGCTGATGTAGTTGTTCAGGACACGTTCTTCCTCCAATTGCTTAGTCAGCCTTTGGACCTTCCTTTCCTGCTCGTTGAACTTCTCCCGATAGAAATCCCGTTCTTCCTTTAGCCGTGCCCAAGATCTCTTCATGGTGTCAAAATCAGTAGGTATCTGAGGAGGGAGGATAGTTGGAGGAACCCCATCTTCATCGGGAGATTCAAGGATGATTGGTCTGACAGCTTCGTACGGCATACCTAACTTCTGAGCACGGATGCGGACCCATTTGCAATAGGGCTCCAATGGTAAAGAAGTCTTTGGTCCTAACTCATGTGGGTCAGCTTTGTGGATTCTGTCCCAAGCTCTAATGAATCCCTGGCGTAGTTTGTCACTGCCTGCCTGAAACTCAAAATGGAAGTGAGGAACCAGCATTTCATGGGGCCCAGCTCCTCTGGCTCTTCCAAACTGACGGAGAGCTAAACACGGATTGTAAGAGATTCCTCCTTGGATACCAATCAACGGGACATTAGGGTATTCTCCGCAACGGTCGATAACAGCTACCTCATCCAAGCCTCTGAGAGTCCAAGTGATATCCCTATCTGTGAGAGACATTAACCTCCGAGCCCAACCTTTTCCCTCTTCATTCTTCAGCACGGACTTAGGAAGGTGCGAAATAAACCAACTTACCAGCAAAGGAGCACAACACCATGGAGTCCCCCGTTTTCGAGCAGTACGAGCATAGAGTTGTTGTAGAATGTCACCCAAGAGAGTGGGTACCGGATTTCGAGACATGAAGATTCTTATGACATGGATACTGATGAAGGTGTCAGGGTTGGGAAACAATACCAGACCATATATCAAAAGAGCCAGAACATCTTCATATGCTTTGAAGTCCAAGTCATTCCAGAAATCATTAGCCTTGCCAACCAGAAATTTGACCAAAAAGCCCTTGATCCCATTTCTAGTTTCCCAGTTGGACAATACCTCTTCTTTGGTCAAGGGGAGAATTGCAGCAATCTCTTCAGGCCTAGGAGTCTTTTCCAAACCAGTGAAAGGAGTTTGTTCCAAAACAGGAATCCCAAGCAAGTAAGAGAACTCTTCCAGGGTAGGAACTAGCTGGAAGTCTTGAAAGGTGAAGCAATGATGCAGAGGGTCATAAAACTGGGTCAGAACACTTATCAGTTGTTGGTCCCATTTTGCAGTGATCAAGCCAAGGAGGGAACCATGTCTGTTGATGAAGGAGGTAGTGCTTGGAATTCTTTCAACCAGATCTTTGAGTAAAACTGGTGGTTGAACAAAGTTGAGCCGGACAGTATTTCTACGCACGGGCATCATGATGTCCTACAAAACAGAGCAAAGATGAAACCTTTTTGTCTTTGAAATGGGTTAGCTTTTTATGCATGCAATGGTATGATGGCATGATGCTATGATGAAGCACATCACAAGTATTCACATAGGCAGATAAAGCACACAAGTCACACAAGACACCCTTAGGTTTCAGGCCAGCATGAGTTTCAGGTATTACCCTCTTTTGGTTTTGTTGGTTAAAACCTGTCCTATCAAAAGCAACCGGGTTCTAGAGGATCTCAAATCATTGGCTACCCTCAATCGGTCATAACTCCAGCATCGCAATCTTTTCTCGCGGCCAGAACCATCTCGAGAGTTTAGCCTCAATGAGTGTAGCATACTGCTACTGTCCTAATAGCCAAGTTGGTCAATTTAGGGTTCTAAGGTTGGTTGGTGTTTAATGACTCCTTAGAAGACCTATATTCTCCCCGTTACAACACAAGGGATATAGGTACAGACTAAGATGCCACACCAACGTAGCCACTGCTTCACCCATGTCGGTCTACGCCGGACAGGTCCCTCACAGATTATGCTACCTAAAAAAGGGTATTTCCCAGATCCGGGTTAGGATCTATGAACTCCGATGCAAAGCCCACAAATATAAAAGCAAACAAAGCAAGCAATTGAAAACAAAAGTGATCTAAGCCCTAAGGTTACTCCACTTTTAACAATTCTCCCCAGCAGAGTCGCCAGTTCTGTGATACGGTGGGAGAACTGACTTGAGGTTTGCGTTTGTATTCGCAAATGTTGCGGTTAGCAAGAGTCGCCACCGACTTTTTATTTTATCCTAAGGAAAGGTTAAAAAGCACAGCAAAAACCTTTTGAGATGTTTTCTTGGGTTCGGGGAGTAGATTATAGAAAGGGAAGGTATTAGCACCCTTTCTATCCATGGTTATCCATGGGCTCTTAGTTACTTGCTTAGATCACTTGCCTTTTGTTTTCAATTGTTTTAAATGGTGCTTGAGTGTGTGGGTTTTGAAAATGTTTTGAAAAGAGGCCAATGTGGTGGCAACCTTTGCAATGATCCATGTGGGGATGTATACAAAGATGTATGTCTTTTGAAAAGGTTTTGTTTTTTTGAAAGTTTTTTTGTTTTGAAAGTGTTGTGATGTGTGATTTTGAAATTAGGCAAGTGTTTTGTTTTACAAGTTGATTCAAGTAACTAAGAGGTTATCTACTCCTAAGTTTCTCAAAAGATTATTGCTATACTTTAACCCTTTTAACAAGTTTGCACCACCATTGTATTTGGTGGGAAACCTTGTGTTAGGATGTGAAAGGGACAGGCGCGGGTCATCGTTTAGACCATAATTGTAACGACGTTAAATGTCTTTGGGCAATTTCTTTAAGGGACTTGATCATTTGTTTTGTTTGTTTTGAAAAGTTTTATCGAGGGACTATGATCATTCAAACTGTTTGCTTTGCCCAAAGATGTTCAACATACAATATGGCCCATTTATTTGAAGGCAACAAGTGGAATACCCTAGGGGGTGCAAGTGTGATTTGTGTGTCCATTTTCATGCTTGTTTATCTTGTATTAGGTCAAACTATTTTTTTAATCGTTTTTTCGCATACAAACCCTAATTCTAGCATGTTATTATTTAGAAAGCAATAAAGTGCGAAATTAAAATTACTAAGCTATTAAACAACCAAATATGGGAAGGGGGGGTACAAATGTTCAAATGGGGATATTGACAAGAATTTAAATCTAAATTATTACAACAATTGGGTATTTTGCAATGCATAATTAAATGTAAATTAAATAAATATGTGAAATGTAAAAAGAAAGTTTCTATGTGTATGAGAAAATATTATTTATGTAAGAGGAAAAAGAAAATAAAAATGTATTTATTTTTTAGTATTTTGAAACTTAGGGTAAGAAACCCTAATTTTTATATAAAAAAGTATTATTATCTAATTTAATTCTACTATTTATTTATTATTTATAAAAATAACCTAAAATGAAGTATATTGTGAAAAAAAAGTATTTTTGTATCAAATGTTAATAAAATAAAAAATCAAGTATTTTTATATCTTTTTCTTAAAATCAAATATATATATATATATATAACCCTAAATATGTATTATACAAAAAATATTTATTTATTTAATATTTTAATAAAATAAATAAAAAAGTATTTTTTGTGTGAAATATTTCCAGAAAGTAAATAAAAAATAAAAATTGTATTTACATTATTTCTTATTTATTCTAATAATAATACATATATATATATATTATATACAAACAAAGAAAATAAACAAATAAATATGCAATAAATGCAAAAAATGATAAAAAAAATATTTTTAATTTTTAAATGTTATGAGAAAAAATAAACAAAGTCAACCCAAAAAGAAAAAGTCAAAAATGTTAAAAAATGAGCAAATGGGCTCAGGGGGGTGTAAACTAAAAAAGATGGTGTGAAAAGCAACACAAATCCAAGCCCAGCCCACTTCACTCCTTCTTCAACCTCTGTACAGTTTTCTTCACACAAAACACGCGTTTTTTATCTCTGGATTCCTGGACTTTCAAGCAAAACTCATAACATGAAAAGTGTTGAGCATTAAGAGACGGTTTCAACCATATAAAGAACATGACCTATCTCTCCAAGATGAGAGAGAATTTCTCTCCCCCTCTTTTCTGACCTAGTTTTTCTACCATTTTCAGAGCTCAAATTCTCTTCACTCAGACAAAAGAAATGAAAAGTAAAGCTATGTACATGTTCAGGGCTATGAGTAGGACTTTGTTTCTTCACAAACTTAAGACTAAAGATGCCTAATAAGAGAGATACGAATTCAAACTTTTACCTGTGCAGTTGAACTTCTATGTGGAGAATGAGAGACTTTCAGTGCAATGTAATGATTGGAAAAGCTTCCTTGAAGTCCAGGGATGCTTTTTCAATGCTCACTTTGTCTTGAAACTTCTTGTATCAAGCTATAGAACTTCACCTGCAAGTCAAAGATGTGAAAATGGTGGAAGTGGTTAGAGCAACTACAGATCGTGCCTTAGCTTCTGGATAGCTTGCATATGTTGTAAGGAAGGTAGAGGAACAGGTTTGGACAGAAATGCTTGAAGGGATTGAGAGATTGCACTCAAACTGCAGGGGCACCCCTGTTTGTGCAGTTTGAGGATGATTCTGAGATGGAGGGTGTTTGAAAGGGAAATGGCTCGTGCCAAAGCTTCAATGTGGTCTATGGAATGTGTTTGATATCTTTTTGTGCTGTGTTTTTTTTGCTGATATGAGAGATAGCATATGTTATGGACCTTTCTTCACACTTAAGCTACCAAAAGCAAATTGGTGTTCTAGGTCAGTATAGGACCCCCTAATGTGCTGCATCAACTCCTCTTGATCAGTGTGTTATGCCCATAATCTTGTGCTAAGCAGATCTTCTATGTACTTGCTTGATTTACCAATTGACATAAAGCTAAACTTTTCAAAAATGGAAATTCCACTTTATCTAGTTTAGGATTAAACCATTATGCAATGTTAGAACACAAAGAACATGACCTTAACACATTGAATATGCATTAAATTATTGAGTATGAAATGGTTCAAGGACCTGTAATCAAGCATAAAGCAAACTGATTTCAAATTGGCAAGGTTAGGAACATGTCTTGATGAAGAACAAAAGTGAATTTTTGCCAACTTGTGAAATTCGAATCTCCCAAGTTATGAGGTTGTTTGATGAGTTCTTGGACATTTTGGAAAGCTTGGAATGTGTACTACAATCCATCTTTGAAATGCAAATCAAAATTCCAATTGGAAGGGCATGAAAAGTGGCCTTGAAGTAGGGTAGAAAACCTTGTCAAAATAGGTCAAATTTCACTAAGTTAAAAGATGGTTTAGTGCCCTTATTCAAAAAATCATAACTTGAGATACAAGCTTCAAATGAGAAAACTTTGTGAATCAAAGTTGTAGATTTTGCAACAAGCTACAACTTTCATGTTTTGACTTTTGTTTGAATCCCAATGGATCATGGTGAAAAGATGGGGCAAAGTTGGGAAAAAAAATTAGGGTTTTTCATAACTTAGAAAAATTCTAAGTTATGAAAAATTCCATTTTCAAACCCTAATTTGCATTTTGTGATTTCTTGGTGAACAAGTTTCATAATTTGGCATGTTTTGATGAAAAATGAATCTTGACTCTTGATTTTGACCAAAAAGTCAAAGTTTGACTTTTCAGTATACAGTCAAAATTGATCAATTGACTGGGAAATTCAACTATCAATCTTGTATACTTGGGATCTTTTGAGCTTGATGAACATGTCAAGATAATTCCATGGGGTCCTTGAGTCCATAGGTGAACTTGGTTTGCCATTGGCTAGGTCAAACAGTCAAAAATTGCCTTAGTGCAGTCAAAACCCTAAAAATGACCATTTTGCCCTTTTGGTGATCTGATCAAATTTCTTGTGGAATTGTGATCCAAACTTGATCAAATGGTTCATATGAATTCAAAATGTTGATGTGGATCAAATTTTATGAGATTTGACTGTCAATTGGCCACAGTTGACTTTTTCCCCAATACAGCTGATTTCTAGGTCAACTGTCCAATTGACTGGGTAAAACTTGGAATCAAGACTTGAAACTTGGTATAGGTAAACTTGGGAGTCCAACATGAAGCATGAAAGTCATCTTAGGCATTTTAGGTCAAAACATCTTTAGGCAAACACAAACCCTAATTTGAGTCCACAGTGCAAGGAGAAGTCTTGAGCAGAGGAAACCCTAATTGTATCTTGATCTTTAAATGTCTTGTGATGAGAAAATGTTGAGGAAATGGGAGGGCAAATTTTGGGGTACAACACCTACTATCCAGGCTTTCATTTTGAAGTAACCCTACTATCCAGGTTCCTTCTCATAGCCCTACTATCCTGGATTTCTTTTCGAAGTAAACCTACTATCCAGGTTCCTTCTTATCGCCATACTATCTAGGCTTTCATTTTGAAGTAACCGTACTATCCAAGTTCCTTCTCATAGCCCTACTATCCAGGCTTTCATTTCGAAATAACCCTACTATCTAGGTTCCTTCTGATAGCTCTACTATCCAGGCTTTCATTTCGAAGTAACCCTACTATCCAGGTTCCTTCTCATAGCCCTACTATCCATGCTTTCATTTCTAAGTAACCGTACTATCCAGGTTCCTTATCATAGCCCTACTATCCAGGCTTTCATTTCGATGTAACCCTGCTATCCAGGTTCCTTCTTTTAGCCCTACTATAGAGGATTTCATTTCGAAGTAACCCTACTATCCAGGTTCCTTCTCGTAGCCCTACTATTAAGGCTTTCATTTCAAAGTAATCCTACTTTCCAGGTTCCTTCTCACAACCCTATTATTCAGGCTTTCATTTCGAATTAATCCTACTATCCAGGTTACTTCTCACAACCCTACTATCAAGACTTTCATTTCGAAGTTACCCTACTATCCAGGTTCCTTCTCATAGCCCTACTATCCATGCTTTCATTTCGAAGTAACCCTACTATCCAGGTTCCTTATCATAGCCCTACTATCAAGGCTTTGATTTCGATGTAACCCTGCTATCCAGCTTCCTTCTCATAGCCCTACTATAGATGATTTTATTTTGAAGTAACCCTACTATCCAGGTTCCTTCTTGTAGCCCTACTATTCAGGCTTTCATTTCGAAGTAATCCTACTATCTAGGTTCCTTCTTACAGCCCTACTATCCAGGATTTCATTTCGAAGTAACCCTACTATCCAGGTTCCTTCTCATATCCATACTATCCAGGTTTTCATTTCGAAGTAACCCTACTATCCAGGTTCCTTCTCATAGCCCTACTATAGAGGCTTTCGTTTCGAAGTAACCCCACTACCCAGGTTCCTTCTCATAGCCCTATTATCCATGTTTTCATTTCGAAGTAACCCTACTATCCAGGTTCCTTCTCATAGCCCTCCTATCCAGGCTTTCATTTTAAAGTAACCCTACTATCCTGGTTCCTTCTCATAGCCCTACTATCCTGGCTTTCTTTTTGAAGTAAACCTACTACCCAGGTTCCTTCTAATAGGCCTACTATCTAGGCATTCATTTCGAAGTAACCCTACAATCCATGTTCCTTCTCATATCCCTACTATCCAGGCTTTCATTTCGAAATAACCCTACTATCCAGGTTCCTTCTCATAGCTCTACTATCCAGGCTTTCATTTCGAAGTAACCCTGCTATCCAGGTTCCTTCTCATATCCCTACTATCCATGCTTTCATTTACAAGTAACCCTACTATCCAGGTTCCTTATCATAGCCCTACTATCCAGGCTTTCATTTCAATGTAACCCTGCTATCCAGGTTCCTTCTCATAGCCCTACTATAGAGGATTTCATTTCGAAGTAACCCTACTAACCAAGTTCCTTCTCGTAACCCTACTATTCAGGCTTTCATTTCGAAGTAATCCTACTATCCAGTTTCCTTCTCACAACCCTACTATTTAGGCTTTTATTTCGAAGTAATCCTACTATCTATGTTCCTTCTCACAGCCCTACTATCCAGGCTTTCATTTCCAAGTAACCCTACTATCCAGGTTCCTTCTCGTAGCCCTACTATCATGGCTTTCTTTTCGAAGTAACCCTACTATGCAGGTTCCTTCTCATAGCCCTACTATCCAGGAATTCATTTCGAAGTAAACCTACTATCCAGGTTCCTTCTCATAGCCCTACTATATAGGCTTTCATTTCGAAGTAACCCTACTATCCTGATTCCTTCTCATAGCCCTACTATCCATCCTTTCATTTCGAAATAACCCTACAATCCAGGTTCCTTATCATAGCCCTACTATCCAGGCTTTTATTTCGAAGTAACCCTGCTATCCAGGTTCCTTCTCATAGCCCTACTATCCATGCTTTCATTTCTAAGTAACCGTACTATCCAGGTTCCTTATCATAGCCCTACTATCCAGGCTTTCATTTCGATGTAACCCTGCTATCCAGGTTCCTTCTTTTAGCCCTACTATAGAGGATTTCATTTCGAAGTAACCCTACTATCCAGGTTCCTTCTCGTAGCCCTACTATTAAGGCTTTCATTTCAAAGTAATCCTACTTTCCAGGTTCCTTCTCACAACCCTATTATTCAGGCTTTCATTTCGAATTAATCCTACTATCCAGGTTACTTCTCACAACCCTACTATCAAGACTTTCATTTCGAAGTTACCCTACTATCCAGGTTCCTTCTCATAGCCCTACTATCCATGCTTTCATTTCGAAGTAACCCTACTATCCAGGTTCCTTATCATAGCCCTACTATCAAGGCTTTGATTTCGATGTAACCCTGCTATCCAGCTTCCTTCTCATAGCCCTACTATAGATGATTTTATTTTGAAGTAACCCTACTATCCAGGTTCCTTCTTGTAGCCCTACTATTCAGGCTTTCATTTCGAAGTAATCCTACTATCTAGGTTCCTTCTTACAGCCCTACTATCCAGGATTTCATTTCGAAGTAACCCTACTATCCAGGTTCCTTCTCATATCCATACTATCCAGGTTTTCATTTCGAAGTAACCCTACTATCCAAGTTCCTTCTCATAGCCCTACTATAGAGGCTTTCGTTTCGAAGTAACCCCACTACCCAGGTTCCTTCTCATAGCCCTATTATCCATGTTTTCATTTCGAAGTAACCCTACTATCCAGGTTCCTTCTCATAGCCCTCCTATCCAGGCTTTCATTTTAAAGTAACCCTACTATCCTGGTTCCTTCTCATAGCCCTACTATCCTGGCTTTCTTTTTGAAGTAAACCTACTACCCAGGTTCCTTCTAATAGGCCTACTATCTAGGCATTCATTTCGAAGTAACCCTACAATCCATGTTCCTTCTCATATCCCTACTATCCAGGCTTTCATTTCGAAATAACCCTACTATCCAGGTTCCTTCTCATAGCTCTACTATCCAGGCTTTCATTTCGAAGTAACCCTGCTATCCAGGTTCCTTCTCATATCCCTACTATCCATGCTTTCATTTACAAGTAACCCTACTATCCAGGTTCCTTATCATAGCCCTACTATCCAGGCTTTCATTTCAATGTAACCCTGCTATCCAGGTTCCTTCTCATAGCCCTACTATAGAGGATTTCATTTCGAAGTAACCCTACTAACCAAGTTCCTTCTCGTAACCCTACTATTCAGGCTTTCATTTCGAAGTAATCCTACTATCCAGTTTCCTTCTCACAACCCTACTATTTAGGCTTTTATTTCGAAGTAATCCTACTATCTATGTTCCTTCTCACAGCCCTACTATCCAGGCTTTCATTTCCAAGTAACCCTACTATCCAGGTTCCTTCTCGTAGCCCTACTATCATGGCTTTCTTTTCGAAGTAACCCTACTATGCAGGTTCCTTCTCATAGCCCTACTATCCAGGAATTCATTTCGAAGTAAACCTACTATCCAGGTTCCTTCTCATAGCCCTACTATATAGGCTTTCATTTCGAAGTAACCCTACTATCCTGATTCCTTCTCATAGCCCTACTATCCATCCTTTCATTTCGAAATAACCCTACAATCCAGGTTCCTTATCATAGCCCTACTATCCAGGCTTTTATTTCGAAGTAACCCTGCTATCCAGGTTCCTTCTCATAGCCCTACTAGCCATGCTTTCATTTCAAAGTAACCCTACTATCCAGGTTCCTTATCATAGCCCTACTATCCAGGCTTTCATTTTGATGTAACCCTGCTATCCAGGTTCCTTCTCATAGCCCTACTATAGAGGATTTCATTTCGAAGTAACCCTACTATCCAGGTTCCTTCTCGTAGCCCTACTATTCAGGCTTTCATTTCGAAGTAATCCTACTATCCAGGTTCCTTATCACAACCCTACTATCCAGGCTTTCATTTCAAAGTAACCCAACTATCCAGGTTCCTTCTCGTAGCCCTATTATTCAGGCTTTCATTTCAAAGTAATCCTACTATCCAGGTTCCTTCTCACAACCCTACTATCCAGGCTTTCATTTCAAAGTAACCCTACTACCCATTTTCCTTCTCATAGACCTACTATCCAGGTTCCTTCTCATAGCCCTACTATCCAGGCTTTCATTTTGAAGTAACCCTACTATGCAGGTTCCTTCTCAAAGCCCATCTATTCTGGCTTTCATTTCAAAGTAACTTTACTATCCAGTTTCCTTCTCACAACCCTACAATCCAGGCTTTCATTTTGAAGTAACACTACTATCCAGGTTCCTTCTCATAGCCCTACTATCCAGGCTTTCATTTCAAAGTAACCCTACTATCTAAGTTCCTTCTCATAGCCCTACTATCCAGGTTTTCATTTCGAAGTAACCCTACTATCCAGGTTCCTTCTTATAGCCCTACTATCCTGGCTTTCTTTTTGAAGTAAACCTACTATCCAGGTTCCTTCTCATAGCCCTACTATCTAGGATTTCATTTCGAAGTAACCCTACTATCCAGGTTCCTTCTCATAGCCCTACTAGCCAGGCTTTCATTTCGAAATAACCCTACTATCTAGGTTCCTTCTCATAGCTCTATTATCCAGGCTATCATTTCGAAGTAACCCTGCTATCCAGGTTCCTTCTCATAGCCCTACTATCCATGCTTTCATTTCTAAGTAACCCTACTATCCAGGTTCCCTATCATAGCCCTACTATCCAGGCTTTCATTTCGATGTAACCCTACTATCCAGGTTCCTTCTTATAGCCCTACTATAGAGGATTTCATTTCGAAGTAACCCTACTATCCAGGTTCCTTCTCGTAGCCCTACTATTCAGGCTTTCATTTCGAAGTAATCCTACTATCCAGGTTCCTTCTCACAGCCCTACTATCCAGGAATTCATTTCGAAGTAAACCTACTATCCAGGTTCCTTCTCATAGCCCTACTATATAGGCTTTCATTTCGAAGTAACCCTACTATCCCGATTCCTTCTAATATCCCTACTATCTAGCCTTTCATTTCGAAATAACCCTACTATCCAGGTTCCTTATCATAGCCCTACTATCCAGGCTTTTATTTTGAAGTAACCCTGCTATCCAGGTTCCTTCTCATAACCCTACTATCCATGCTTTCATTTTGAAGTAACCCTACTATACAGGTTCCTTATCATAGCCCTACTATCCAAGCTTTCATTTTGATGTAACCCTGCTATCCAGGTTCCTTCTCATAGCCCTACTATAGAGGATTTGATTTCGAAGTAACCCTAATATCCATGTTCCTTCTCGTAGCCCTACTATTCAGGCTTTCATTTCGAAGTAATCCTACTATCCAGGTTCTTTCTCACAACCCTATTATCCAGGCTTTCATTTCAAAGTAACCCAACTATCCAGGTTCCTTCTCGTAGCCCTACAATTCAGGCTTTCATTTCAAAGTAATCCTACTATCCAGGTTCCTTCTCACCACCCTACTATCCAGGCTTTCATTTCAAAGTACCCCTACTACCCATGTTCCTTCTCATAGCCCTACTATCCAGGTTCCTTCTCATAACCCTACTATCCAGGCTTTCATTTTCAATTAACCCTACTATGCAGGTTCCTTCTCACAGCCCATCTATTCTGGCTTTCATTTCAAAGTAACCATACTATCCAGTTTCCTTCTCACAACCCTACTATCCAGGCTTTCATTTCAAAGTAACCCTACTATCCTGGTTCCTTCTCGTAGCCCTACTATTCAGGCTTTTATTTCAAAGTAATCCTACTATCCATGTTCCTTCTCACAACCCTACTATCCAAGCTTTCATTTCAAAGTAACCCTACTACCCAGGTTCCTTCTCGTAGCCCTACTATCCAGGTTTTCATTTTGAAGTAACCCTACTATCCAGGTTCTTTCTCATAGCCCTACTATCCAGGCTTTCATTTTGAAGTAACCCTACTATCCAGGTTCCTTCTCACAGCCCATCTATTTTGGCTTTCATTTCAAAGTAACCCTACTATCCAGTTTCCTTCTCACAACCCTACAATCCAGGCTTTCATTTTGAAGTAACACTACTATCCAGGTTCCTTCTCATAGCCCTACTATCCAGGCTTTCATTTCAAAGTAACCCTACTATCTAAGTTCCTTCTCATAGCCCTACTATCCAGGTTTTCATTTTGAAGTAACCCTACTATCCAGGTTCCTTCTCATAGCCCTACTATCCTGGCTTTCTTTTCGAAGTAAACCTACTATTCAGGTTCCTTCTCATAGCCCTACTATCTAGGCTTTCATTTTGAAGTAACCCTACTATCCAGGTTCCTTCTCATAGCCCTACTATCCAGGCTTTCATTTCGAAATAACCCTACTATCTAGGTTCCTTCTCATAGCCCTACTATCCAGGCTTTCATTTCGAAGTAACCCTGCTATCCAGGTTCCTTCTCATAGCCCTACTATCCATGCTTTCATTTCGAAGTAAGCCTACTATACAGGTTCCTTATCATAACCCTACTATCAAGGCTTTCATTTCGATGTAACCCTGCTATCCAGGTTCCTTCTCATAGCCCTACTATAAATGATTTCATTTTGAAGTAATCCTACTATCCAGGTTCCTTCTTACAGCCCTACTATCCAGGCTTTCATTTCGAAGTAACCCTACTATCCAGGTTCCTTCTCATAGCCATACTATCTAGGTTTTCATTTCGAAGTAAGCCTACTATCCAGGTTCCTTCTTGTAGCCCTACTATTCAGGCTTTCATTTCGAAGTAATCCTACTATCCAGGTTCCTTCTCACAACCCTACAGTCCAGGCTTTCATTTCGAAGTAATCCTAATACCCAGGTTCCTTCTCATAGCCCTACTATCCAGGTTTTCATTTCGAAGTAACCCTACAATCCAGGTTCCTTCTCATAGCCCTACTATCCAGGCTTTCATTTTGAAGTAACCCTACTATCCAGGTTCCTTCTCATAGCCCTACTATCCTGGATTTCTTTTCGAAGTAAACCTACTATCCAGGTTCCTTCTCTTAGCCCTACTATCTAGGCTTTCATTTTGAAGTAACCGTACTATCCAAGTTCCTTCTCATAGCCCTACTATCCAGGCTTTCATTTCGAAATAACCCTACTATCCAGGTTCCTTCTCATAGCTCTACTATCCAGGCTTTCATTTCAAAGTAACCCTGCTATCCAGGTTCCTTCTCATAGCCCTACTATCCATGCTTTCATTTCTAAGTAACCGTACTATCCAGGTTCCTTATCATAGCCCTACTATCCAGGCTTTCATTTCGATGTAACCCTGCTATCCAGGTTCCTTCTTTTAGCCCTACTATGTTAGAACAATGTTTGAATCTAGTACCCTATATTTAAGTTTTGATGATAACAAAGTGAAAAGATATAGTATTTATATGTTTCATGTTTGAACTATATGCTGCCTAAAATTACTATGCTCTGACTTGCAGATACGCTGATTAAAATAAGCAAGATCACTTATTCAGCATCAGAACTTGATTTGATACACCAGCATCAGAAGTTGCTGACTCAGAACGTGAAGATCAGATGATCAACTAACGTACATGCTGAAGCTTGATGAAAAGAACTGCGCGTAAACACTCTGATACAAAATCAAATAGTTCATCAGCAGCGAAGCAGAATCAGAATGAGCCAAGCCAGAATGTGCATTGAACGCTAATTAATTCCAACGGCATCATTCTAGACAAGATCTGCTCAAAAAGGAAAGCTTGTTATTAGCATTGAATCAAGAATATTGCATTCAACGTTCATCTTCTCAAGTGCTATATAAACAAGGCTTCGAAGATTATAATGGCCAATGCTCTCCAATTCTCTACACGCACAAAGCTGAACAATAATCTTCATCTACCAGTTTTGCTAAACCAACAAACTCTGATACTCCATTAGTGTTTAGCAATCTAAGTTTCTAAGCTTCATTTGTGTATACATCACAGTTGTGATATAGTTTTGTAGAAAACATTCACACACATTTGTTTTATATCTTTGTAAGAAAGTGTTGCCTTGACAAACCGGATTGTGGTTTGAATCAAGAAGGCTTTAGCAGTTGTTAAAGCAGATTTGTATTCAGTTGAATATAGTGAATTAAGACCTCGTTGGAGAGAGGCGAAATCACCTTGACGGGTGGACTGGAGTAGTTTGAGATCAAACGAACCAGGATAAAAATATCTTGTCAATTGCTTTAAGATTCCAGTTTTACAATTCAACCCCCCCTTCTTGTGTTTTTCACCCCTTAAATTGGCATCAGAGCGCCTGGTTCTGAGCTAAAACACTTAACCGTGTCAGTACAAGATCCAGCGTCAGAAAAACACAATGGCAGGAAACAACTCTCATTTCAGCAATGACAACAATGAGGACAGAGACAGATTCAGCGGCAAACCTCCAGTCTTTGATGGAGAAAACTTTGATTACTGGAAAGACAGAATTGAAAGCTTCTTTCTAGCACATGATGCTGATCTGTGGGATATGGTGACAGATGGATACACGCACCCTGTGAATGCAACTGGTCAGAAGATTGATAGAAAATCAATGACTGATCAACAAAAGCGTGATTTCAAGAATCACCATAAGGCCAGAACCATCCTCCTCAGTGCCATCTCCTATACTGAGTATGAGAAGATCTCCAACAGAGACACAGCTAAGAACATCTTTGATTCTCTCAGAATGACGCATGAGGGCAACGTTCAAGTCAAAGAGACAAAAGCTCTGGCGCTCATTCAGAAGTATGAGGCGTTCAAAATGGAAGAATCTGAATCCATTGAAACTATGTTCTCTAGATTCCAGATTCTGGTAGCTGGTCTCAAAGTTCTGGACAAAGGATACTCTACTGCTGACCATGTCAAGAAGATAATCAGAAGTTTACCCAAGCAGTGGAGGCCTATGGTTACTGCTCTGAAGCTAGCGAAGGATCTCAACAAAATCACTCTGGAGGAACTTATAAGCTCCCTCAGAAGTCATGAGATAGAGCTAGAAGCTGACGAGCCTCAGAAGCAAGGTAAGCCTATAGCTTTAAAATCTAACAGAAAATCTGAATCTAAAGTTTTGCAGGCAGTTGAAGAAACATCTGATGGATCCTCATCAGAAGAAGACGAACTTTCCCTTCTCTCCAGAAGAGTAAATCAACTGTGGAAGAAAAGACAAAGGAAGTTCAGGAATCCCAGAAGATCTGATCAGAATGAGTCTTCTTCCAGATACAGAAGGACAGATTCTTCCTCTGGATACAGAAGATCTGAAGGCTCCTCCGGTAGCAAGAAGCCAAACACAAAAGACATCATCTGCTACGAGTGCAATGAGCAAGGACACTACAAGAGTGACTGCCCAAAGCTTCAAAGGGAAAAGCCCAAAAAGAAGTTTGGAAGAGAGAAGAAGAAAAGTCTCATGGCCACATGGGATGACTCTGACTCGTCTGAAGCTGACTCAGAATCAGATGATGAAAGGGAAAACATAGCGCTCATGGCTAACATTCCAGATGACAGTGAAGCTTCTGAATCAGACTCAGAATCAGACACAGAAGAGGTATTCCCTAACTTCGCTGTTAATTTTACAAAGGCTGAACTTGCTGAAAGCCTCAATGAAATTCTGGAACGTTATCAGCAGATTAGAGCTAAATTCAGAGACCTGAAAAGGAATCTTGAATCTGACTCTAATAAGTCTGAGAGTCTCAAATTGGAAAACTCTGAGCTGAGAGATAAAATTTTAAAATTAGAAAACTCTTTACAAAACTCTCAGAAGGAACCAATTTCTGAAACTCCCAGCAACGCTGATGAGATCATCAAGGAGTATGATCATAGTTTCCAGAAGTTCCTTGCTAAAAGCATAGATAGAAGCAGAATGGCTTCAATGATCTATGGAGTTAGCAGAAACGGCAGGAAAGGAATAGGATACCTAGGTAAGGTTCCTACACCTAAAAATGTCATGGATTTAACCATTAAACACACTCCTCTAAATTCACACTTTGTGTATGGTCACACACATGACATCAAGTATACTAGTAGTACGCACTCTGTGAAACCAAAATTCAACCAGAGTTTTGGTAAAACTAACAAATCAGGACCCAAGAAGATCTGGGTACCTAAGGATAAAATAATACATGTTGCAGATATCTTTAGCAGCAAGTCAGAAACATCAGTCATGGTACCTGGACTCTGGCTGCTCACGACACATGACGGGAAGAAGGCATATGTTCCAAAGCCTGGAACTTAAGCCTGGAGGCCACGTTGGCTTTGGAGGCAATCAGAGGGGAAAGATAATTGGCTCTGGAACTGTAGGTAACGGAAATCTTCCCTCTATTAATAATGTTCTGCTAGTAGATGGATTGATGCATAATCTGTTATCCATAAGTCAATTAAGTGATAACGGTTATGATATAATCTTTAATCAAAAATCATGTAAAGCTGTTAGTCAGAAAGATGGGACTATCCTGTTTAATGGAAAGAGGAAAAACAACATTTACAAAATCAAACTTTCTGAACTAAAGAGTCAGAACGTAAAATGTCTTCTGTCTGTTAACAACGAGCAGTGGATCTGGCACAGAAGATTGGGGCATGTTAGTATGAGAAGAATATCTCAGATTAACAAACTCAATCTGGTCAGAGGACTTCCAAATTTGAAGTTCAATTCAGATGCTCTGTGTGAAGCATGTCAGAAAGGCAAATTTGCAAAACCTTCTTTTAAATCCAAAAATGTTGTTTCTACCTCTAAGCCATTAGAACTTCTGCACATTGACTTATTTGGACCAGTTAAAACTGCTTCAGTCAGTGGCAAGAAGTATGGGTTAGTAATCGTAGATGACTATAGCAGATGGACATGGGTAAAGTTCTTAAGACACAAGGACGAGTCACACTCTGTGTTTGTTACCTTCTGTAACCAAGTTCAGAATGAAAAAGATCTTAGAATCGTTAAAGTCAGAAGTGATCATGGTGGAGAATTTGAAAATAAAGATTTTGAGTCATTCTTTAATGACAAAGGCATTCTGCATGATTTCTCTTGTCCTAGAACTCCCCAACAAAATGGAGTTGTAGAACGAAAGAACAGAACATTGCAAGAAATGGCCAGAACCATGATCAATGAGACAAACGTTGCTAAGACTTTCTGGGCAGAGGCAATAAACACAGCGTGCTACATTCAGAATAGAATCTCAATAAGACCTATTCTGGAAAAGACTCCATATGAATTGTGGAAGAACAGAAAGCCCAACATTTCGTATTTTCATCCATTTGGATGTACTTGCTTTATGTTAAATACAAAGAATTATTTGAACAAGTTTGATTCTAAGGCACAGAAGTGTATTATGTTAGGATACTCTGAACGCTCAAGAGGGTACAGAGTATACAATACAGAAACACAGATTGTGGAAGAATCAATCAGTGTTCGTTTTGATGACAAGCTTGACTCTGAAAAGTCAAAGCAGAATGAAAATCTTGCAGGTATAGAAATTGAATTTGCAGGTTCTGAAGACAAGTCATCAGAAGCTCTCAACACAGACATTCCTTCAACGTCTGAAAGAAGCAATGCTAGAAATCCTACAACTGCTGCTGATCAACCTCAGAAGAGATTACCCAGAAGCAGTTTGGATCACCCAGAAGAAACTATTCTAGGAAGAAAGGAAGATCCAATCAGAACAAGAGCAAGCTTCAGAAACTCTGAAGAAACTCTTATGGGACTTGTGTCTCTGATTGAACCTTCTTCTATTGATGAAGCACTTCTGGACAACGACTGGATTCTGGCAATGCAAGAAGAGCTGAATCAATTCACCAGAAACGACGTATGGGATCTCGTTCCCAGACCAAAAGGATTCAATGTCATTGGAACAAGATGGGTGTTCAGAAACAAGTTAAATGAACAAGGTGAAGTCGTCAGAAACAAGGCACGACTGGTTGCACAAGGTTATAGTCAGCAAGAGGGGATAGACTATACAGAAACCTTTGCCCCAGTCGCCAGGTTAGAATCTATCAGACTTTTAATCTCATTTGCTGTTAATAGAGGCATCACTCTGTATCAGATGGATGTCAAAAGTGCATTCTTAAATGGTTATATAGAAGAAGAAGTTTATGTTCACCAACCCCCAGGTTTTGAAAATACAAAACATCCAGAACATGTTTTCAAACTGAAAAAGTCACTGTATGGTCTGAAACAAGCTCCCAGAGCTTGGTATGAAAGGCTAAGTAACTTTCTGCTTGAAAATGAATTCACCAGAGGGAAAGTGGACACTACTCTATTCTGTAAAACAGTTAAGAGTGACATTTTAGTCTGTCAAATTTATGTTGACGATATTATTTTTGGTTCTACTAATCCTTCTCTTGGAAGAAAATTTGCTAAGTGTATGCAGGCAGAATTTGAGATGAGCCTCATGGGGGAACTTAAATTCTTTCTAGGAATTCAGATTAATCAAACTCCAGAGGGAACTTACATTCATCAGAGAAAATACATCAGAGATCTTCTGAAGAAATTTGACCTCTCAGAATGTAAGCCATCAAAGATTCCAATGCATCCCACGTGCATTCTAGAAAGAGAAGAGGTAAGCAAAAGTGTAGAATAGAAGGTCTACAGAGGTATGATTGGTTCTCTCCTTTATCTGACTGCTTCAAGACCTGATATCTTATTCAGCGTATGTATTTGTGCTAGATTCCAATCAGATCCTAGAGAATCTCACTTAACAGCTGTTAAGCGAATTTTCAAGTATCTGAAAGGTACTACTAATCTGGGTTTGTTTTATAGAAAATCTAGTGATTACAGCTTAGTAGGCTACTGTGATGCTGATTTTGCTGGAGACAGAGTGGAACGTAAAAGTACTTCTGGAAGCTGCCAGTTTCTGGGAGAAAATCTGATCTCGTGGTCCAGCAAAAGGCAACAATTGCTCTGTCAACAGCAGAAGCTGAGTACATAGCAGCAGCTGGATGTAGCACACAAATGCTCTGGATGAAAAGTCAGCTTGAAGACTTCCAGATTTTTGGGAGTAACATTCCTATTCTTTGTGATAATACTTCTGCTATTTGCTTAAGTAAGAATCCTATTTTACATTCTAGAGCTAAGCATATAGAAATAAAACATCATTTCATTAGGGACTATATTCAGAAAGGTATTTTAAACTTGAAATTTATAGATACAGACCATCAATGGGCTGATATCTTTACTAAACCCCTTTCAGAAGATAGGTTTAATTTCATTCTGAAACATCTCAGCATGAAAGTATGCCCAGAATGAAAATGTTTTAATTCCATGTATTTATCTTCAGAATGTAATTATATTACTATGAACTTCTGATCAATCTTCTTTCAGAAAGATAGAACATGCAGATTGTATCAGATGCAAGTCTAAAGATCTGAGAGTCTAATCTCAAAGACAGACGTGCTGATCACTACATCAAACAAGTGTCATCCAATCATCAGCAAATCCCTGAAGCAGAACGCGTGCACGCTTCTGAGAAAGGAAAGCACTGATTGGGTGCATTGAGACACATGTCTGGTAACCGTTTTTAAGTATCTTTCTCAAATCCCCCAAAATCAGCAAGCATTTAATGAAAAGTAATCACGCTTGTTAATGGCAATCATTATTTTTTTTCTCTCTCTTAAAAACGTTTAATTTTTCAAAATAATTTTTGAAAACTCTATTTAAGCTCATTAATCCTTCATTCTTATTCTTTACGCTTTCTCATAATCTCTTAAGCATTTTCTGCACATTTCTGAGTTTATCTTCTTCAAACCTTTTTCTCTCAAATCATTCTCAAAGCTTTTGTGTGAGAACAATGGCATCCTCCAGCATTTCTGCAGGAAATCAGAAGAAAGAAACCTCTGAGCAATATCAGGTGCCTACCAGAACTCTTCTCACACCGGTAAAGAATCTTGAAGTTCTCTCTGAGTTAATCATCGATTTCGAAAGTTTGAAGGATAATGGATTTGACCTAACTGAGGAAATTAAAGCTCAAAAGTGGGAGAGGTATTTTGATAGATTGGTTGGACCAACCTTCCCAGAGCTTGTCAAGGAATTTTGGATTCACGCCAAGATTCATAAACATCTAGTCATCTCTTCTGTCATGGGAAAGAAGATAGTAATTTCTGAAGACCTCATTGCTAGGTTAATCGGTCAAAGTGGTGGTGGAGTCTGTTGTGTGGACATGGCTGACAGATGCCCTGATATAGGTGTGGTAGCCAACTGCATTTTCACTCTTGGATTTCCCAGCTGCTTCTGATCAGCTCTGGTCACAGTTCAGAGTATGGGTACGTGCTGAAGCATTCAAGCTGCAGGACGTCAACTACGAGCAGGCTCAACAGAACTTTAGCAAGCTGCTGAAGGAAGTTGAGAGTCAGCTGCCTCAAGAAGTTGTGCTCCCTCTGGACAGTGAATCCTGGTCTGAGAAAGAGCAAGCTGCACAGGTGCAACCATCAGAAGACAAGACCCTTCAGGAAGAAAATCCAGCAGAAGATGTAGCTGAAAGTTCTGAGAATCTTCCTCCTTCTGAAAGTTCTCAAGCTGCCTTGGACAGGCAGGCTCTGGAAGAATTAAGGCTGAATGACTTGCGTCTACAGCAGCGGATGGAAGAGAATGATCAGAAAATGAAAGCAAGAATGGATGTACATGACAGCAAAATTGACACTGTTGTCACCATGGTTCAGAAGCAGAATGAAACTTCTGAAAAGATTCAAGCAATGCTGGAAAGCCTGTTCTCACGCATGCCCCCACAACCTTAAAATTTTTTTTCATGCATGACATTCTCTATGTTTTCTTCATTTTATTGTTTTGACTATGTTTTGTAATGCTATTTTGCTCTGATTATGAACTACTTTAATATAATTTGTTTTTCTGATCTAAATGGTTTTAGCACATCACCAGCACTTTTTGATTGCTGACAAAAAGGGGGAGAACAAGAATGATATTTAAAATCAATAACGGCTAACTAGACAGAAACTCTCAAACATTCTAACTCTATTACTTGAAATGTTTTTCTGTTTTGTTTTTAAGTCTACAGGCACAATGAAGACTAGAAGCTAGAAGCTCTGATCAAAATGTAGAAGCTCATGTTGCTCTGATCAAATATGAAGTTCTGATCGACCTAACACTCTGATCCGAAGCAAAGCTCTGACAGCAAAAGCTCTGAAGCTCTGCTCTCTGATGAGTCTAAGACTCTTCATCTGATGTTCAAAGATAGAAAAAGATCTGATCCTGAAGAACACGCATATCAAAGGGAAGTAACAAACTCAGGGGGAGTATCTCTTAAACTCTGATTTCTCTTTACTTCTTAACTCTGAAACATTTCCCAGATACCTTTTCACGTTATTTTTTCATTTAAAATATCTAGTTTTTGTCATCATCAAAAAGGGGGAGATTGTTAGAACAATGTTTGAATCTAGTACCCTATATTTAAGTTTTGATGATAACAAAGTGAAAAGATATAGTATTTATATGTTTCATGTTTGAACTATATGCTGCCTAAAATTACTATGCTCTGACTTGCAGATACGCTGATTAAAATAAGCAAGATCACTTATTCAGCATCAGAACTTGATTTGATACACCAGCATCAGAAGTTGCGGACACAGAACGTGAAGATCAGATGATCAACTCACGTACATGCTGAAGCTTGATGAACAGAACTGCGCGTAAACACTCTGATACAGAATCAAATAGTTCATCAGTAGCGAAGCAGAATCAGAATGAGCCAAGCCAGAATGTGCATTGAACGCTAATTAATTCCAACGGCATCATTCTAGACAAGATCTGCTCAAAAAGGAAAGCTTGTTATTAGCATTGAATCAAGAATATTGCATTCAACGTTCATCTTCTCAAGTGCTATATAAACAAGGCTTCGAAGATTATAATGGCCAATGCTCTCCAATTCTCTACACGCACAAAGCTGAACAATAATCTTCATCTACCAGTTTTGCTAAACCAACAAACTCTGATACTCCATTAGTGTTTAGCAATCTAAGTTTCTAAGCTTCATTTGTGTATACATCACAGTTGTGATATAGTTTTGTAGAAAACATTCAGACACATTTGTTTTATATCTTTGTAAGAAAGTGTTGCCTTGACAAACCGGATTGTGGTTTGAATCAAGAAGGCTTTAGCAGTTGTTAAAGCAGATTTGTATTCAGTTGAATATAGTGAATTAAGACCTCGTTGGAGAGAGGCGAAATCACCTTGACGGGTGGACTGGAGTAGTTTGAGATCAAACGAACCAGGATAAAAATATCTTGTCAATTGCTTTAAGATTCCAGTTTTACAATTCAACCCCCCCTTCTTGTGTTTTTCACCCCTTCATACTATAGAGGATTTCATTTCGACGTAACCCTACTATCCAGGTTCCTTCTCGTAGCCCTACTATTAAGGCTTTCATTTCAAAGTAATCCTACTATCCAGGTTCCTTCTCACAACCCTATTATTCAGGCTTTCATTTCGAATTAATCCTACTATCCAGGTTCCTTCTCACAACCCTACTATCCAGGCTTTCATTTCGAAGTAACCCTACTATCCAGGTTCCTTCTCATAGCCCTACTATCATGTCTTTCTTTTCGAAGTAACCCTACTATCAAGGTTCCTTCTCATAGCCCTACTATCCAGGCATTCATTTCAAAGTAAACCTACTATCCAGGTTCCTTCTCATAGCCCTACTATCTAGGCATTTATTTCGAAGTAACCCTACTATCCCGGTTCCTTCTCATAGCCGTACTATCCAACCTTTCATTTCGAAATAACCCTACTATCCAGGTTCCTTATCATAGCCCTACTATCCAGGCTTTTATTTCGAAGTAACCCTGCTATCCAGGTTCCTTCTCATAGCCCTACTATCCATGCTTTCATTTCGAAGTAACCCTACTATCCAGGTTCCTTATCATAGCCCTACTATCCAGGCTTTCATTTTGATGTAACCCTGCTATCCAGGTTCCTTCTCATAGCCCTACTATAGAGGATTTCATTTCGAAGTAACCCTACTATCCAAGTTCCTTCTCATAGCCCTACTATTCAGGCTTTCATTTTGATGCAATCCTACTATCCAGGTTCCTTCTCACAACCCTACTGTCCAGGCTTTCATTTCGAAGTAACCCTACTACCCAGGTTCCTTCTCATAGCCCTACTATCCAGGTTTTTATTTTGAAGTAACCCTACTATCCAGGTTCCTTCTCTTAGCCCTACTATCCAGGCTTTCATTTTTAAGTAATCCTACTATCCAAGTTCCTTCTCATAGCCCTACTATCCTAGTTTTTTATTTCGAAGTAAACCTACTATCCAGGTTCCTTCTCATAGCCCTACTATCTAGGCTTTCATTTCGAAGTAACCCTACAATCCAGGTTCCTTCTCATAGCCCTACTATCCAGGCTTTCATTTCGAAATAACCCTACTATCTAGGTTCCTTCTCATAGCTCTACGATCCAGGCTTTCATTTCGAAGTAACCCTGCTATCCAGGTTCCTTCTCATAGCCCTACTATCCATGCTTTCATTTCTAAGTAACCCTACTATCCAGGTTCCTTATCATAGCCCTACTATCCAGGCTTTCATTTTGATGTAACCCTGCTATCCAGGTTCCTTCTCATAGCCCTACTATAGAGGATTTCATTTCGAAGTAACCCTACTATCCAGGTTCCTTCTCATAGCCCTACTATTCAGGCTTTCATTTTGATGTAATCCTACTATCCAGGTTCCTTCTCACAACCCTACTGTCCAGGCTTTCATTTCGAAGTAACCCTACTACCCGGGTTCCTTCTCATAGCCCTACTATCCAGGTTTTCATTTCGAAGTAACCCTACTATCCAGGTTCCTTCTCATAGCCCTACTATCCAGGCTTTCATTTTTAAGTAACCCTACTATCCAGGTTCCTTCTCATAGCCCTATTATCCTAGTTTTTTATTTCGAAGTAAACCTAGTATCCAGGTTCCTTCTCATAGCCCTACTATCTAGTCTTACATTTCGAAGTACCCCTACAATCCAGGTTCCTTCTCATAGCCCTACTATCCAGGGTTTCATTTCGAAATAACCCTACTATCTAGGTTCCTTCTCATAGCTCTACGATCCAGGCTTTCATTTCGAAGTAACCCTGCTATCCAGGTTCCTTCTCATAGCCCTACTATCCATGCTTTCATTTCTAAGTAACGCTACTATCCAGGTTCCTTATCATAGCCCTACTATCCAGGCTTTCATTTCGATGTAACCCTGCTATCCAGGTTCCTTCTCATAGCCCTACTATAGAGGATTTCATTGCGAAAAAACCCTACTATCCAGGTTCCTTCTCGTAGCCCTACTATTCAGGCTTTCATTTCGAAGTAACCCTACTATCCAGGTTCCTTATCATAGCCCTACTATCTAGGCTTTCATATCGATGTAACCCTGCTATCTAGGTTCGTTCTCATAGCCATACTATAGAGGATTTCATTTCGAAGTAACCCTACTATCCAGGTTCCTTCTCGTAGCCCTACTATTCAGGCTTTCATTTCGAAGTAATCCTACTATGCAGGTTCCTTCTCACAACCCTACTATTCAGGCTTTCATTTCGAAGTAATCCAACTATCCAGGTTCCTTCACACAACCCTACTATCCAGGCTTTCATTTCGATGTAACCCTACTATCCAGGTTCCTTCTCATAGCCCTACTATCTAGGCTTTCATTTCGAAGTAACCCTACTATCCCGGTTCCTTATCAAAGCCCTACTAACTAGGCTTTCATTTCAAAGTAACCCTGCTATCCAAGTTCCTTCTCATAGCCCTACTATCCATGCTTTCATTTCGAAGTAACCCTACTATCCAGGTTCCTTATCATAGCCTTACAATCCAGGCTTCCATTTCGATGTAACCCTGCTATCCAGGTTCCTTCTCATAGCCCTACTATAGAGGATTTCATTTAGAAGTAACCCTACTATCCAGGTTCCTTCTTGTAGCCCTACTATTCGGGCTCTCATTTCGAAGTAACCCTACTATCCAGGTTCCTTATCATAGCCCTACTATCCAGGCTTTCATATCGATGTAACCCTACTACCCAGGTTCCTTCTCATAGTCATACTATAGAGGATTTCATTTCGAAGTAACCCTACTATCCAGGTTCCTTCTCGTAGCCCTACTATTCAGGCTTTCATTTCGAAGTAATCCTACTATGCAGGTTCCTTCTCACAACCCTACTATTCAGGCTTTCATTTCGAAGTAATCCTACTATCCAGGTTCCTTCTCACAACCCTACTATCCAGGCTTGCATTTCGAAGTAACCCTACTATCCAGGTTCCTTCTCATAGCCCTACTATCTAGGCTTTCATTTCGAAGTAACCCTACTATCCAGGTTCCTTCTCATAGCCCTACTATCCAGCCTTTCATTTCGAAATAACCCTAATATCCAGGTTCCTTATCATAGCCCTACTATCCAGGCTTTCATTTCGAAGTAACCCTGCTATCCAGGTTCCTTCTCATAGCCCTACTATAGAGGATTACATTTCGAAGTAACCCTACTATCCAGGTTCCTTCTCGTAGCCCTACTATTTAGGCTTTCATTTCGAAGTAATCCTACTATCCAGGTTCCTTCTCACAACCCTACTGTCCTGTCTTTCATTTCGAAGTAACCCTACTACCCTGGTTCCTTCTCATAGCCCGACTATCCAGGCTTTCATATCGATGTAACCCTACTACCCAGGTTCCTTCTCATAGTCATACTATAGAGGATTTCATTTCGAAGTAACCCTACTATCCAGGTTCCTTCTCGTAGCCCTACTATCCAGGCTTTCATTTCGAAGTAATCCTACTATGCAGGTTCCTTCTCACAACCCTACTATTCAGGCTTTCATTTCGAAGTAATCCTACTATCCAGGTTCCTTCTCACAACCCTACTATCCAGGCTTTCATTTCGAAGTAACCCTACTATCCAGGTTCCTTCTCATAGCCCTACTATCTAGGCTTTCATTTCGAAGTAACCTTACTATCCAGGTTCCTTCTCATAGCCCTACTATCCAGCCTTTCATTTCGAAATAACCCTAATATCCAAGTTACTTATCATAGCCCTACTATCCAGGCTTTTATTTTGAAGTAACCCTGCTATCCAGGTTCCTTCTCATAGCCCTACTATCCATGCTTTCATTTCGAAGTAACCCTACTATCCAGGTTCCTTATCATAGCCCTACTATCCAGGCTTTCATTTCTATGTAACCCTGCTATCCAGGTTCCTTCTCATAGCCCTACTATAGAGGATTTCATTTCGAAGTAACCCTACTATCCAGGTTCCTTCTCGTAGCCCCACTATTCAGGCTTTCATTTCGAAGTAATCCTACTATCCAGGTTCCTTCTCACAACCCTACTATCCAGGCTTCCATTTCAAAATAACCCTACTACCCAGGTTCCTTCTCATAGTTATACTATCCAGGTTTTCATTTCGAAGTAACCCTACTATCCAGGTTCCTTCTCATAGCCCTACTATCCATGCTTTCATTTTGAAGTAACCCTACTATCCAGGTTCCTTCTCATAGCCCTACTATCCTGGCTTTCTTATCGAAGTAAACCTACTATCCAGGTTCCTTCTCATCGCCCTACTATCTAGGCTTTCTGTAGCGATAAAAAATGTAGCGGGGTAAATCGGAGATCGAATTATTGATTAATTCGTCTCACAAAAGCAAGAGTCGCCACCGCGCTTTATTGTTTCCAAAGGAAAAGGGAAAAGAGCGAAATAAAACCCTAAATATGCAATGTAAATAATAATAAAATACAAAGCGTTTTTTGAAAAGAGATCTTATGGTTCGGGGGTTGGTTATACAATGGGAAGGTATTAGCACCCAATGCATCTATAGTACTCTATAGGAACCTTTTGAAATATCTATTTTATTTAAAAATCGATTGCTTGATTGAAAATAAATCGTTTTGGCCGAAAAGGGGTACGGACGGGTTTTTTGAATGCGACGACCTAATGTCGATGTTTTTGCTTAAAGGGCATAAATTTTGAAAAGGGTTGAATATTTGAGGAAAAATTATCCTAAGTTTTAATGAAATGCGAAAGTTCGCGCAGTTAGACATGAGGACATGAAGTCAAGCAAATTTACTGTTTTTCCTTTGGATTCAAACATAAACAGAATAAACAAATAAATATGGAATAAATACACAGGCAAAATATGCGAATAATGATTAAATAACGATAATCTGAATGATAGAATAAATGATGCGAATAATGTATTTTTATGATTTTTTGTTTAATGTTAACGGGAAGAAAGTATTTTTAATTTTTACGCATTTTGATAAGGATAAAAAGCAAGAGAATTATTTAACGAGGACATAATGTTTTTTAGTTTTAAGTTTTTATTTTATATATTTTGATATTAATATTAATAAGGCAAGAAAATGAATTAATAAAATATTTTTTATGTTTTTCCTATTTTTATATGTTTTAGAATTTTGTTTAATAACGATGTAAGAGGAGAATTAATTAGAAAAAATAAAATGTCTACCTTCTTAAATTCTATATTTTTTATGTATGTGAAACTAAAATACTTATTAAGAGATTTTAAATTAAATGGAAAGTTATTAATTTACCCTAATGAAATTAAATTAAAACTCTTAAATTAAATCCAAAGTTTAAACTAAGAGGTCAAACTAATTAATTAAAAAAAAAGTTAGACATATCTTTTGTTTTTTTATTATACTTACCAATTAATTAACATAAATAATAATTCTAAAAAAGATTAGAGAAAATAAAAAAAGTGAAAAAAGTGTATCAAAATAAAAAAACAAGCAAGAAAGGTATATGGGCTAGATGGTTTGAAGGCCCACGCAGAATTCAAAATGAGAGGGGGTGCAGAAACAAAACGTGTGGGCTTAAGCAGGAGAAATGGGGTGAGGCCCATATGTTTTACAAAATGCTTAGGGTTAATTTGTTTTATCAATTGGGGATTAGGGTTCTGCTAGGCAGAACGACGCTCATCTCTCTTCTCTTTGTCATCTTCTTCGCGTCTTCTTCTCCATACTTGCCTCTGAGTTTCGCTATCTAGCTTCTTGCCATGGCCACCCACTCCAAACTCCTCTTCCCTCCGACACAAGCCAAGGCGCGATGGGTTCACGGTATGAAAACGTTTCTGATTCGTTAAAGCTTAGTTTCGTTTTTGCATGTGTTGATTCTGATTTCGTGATTCTTATTCTGTTTTGATCCTTGTTGTTTGATTCTTATTGTTTGATGGAGGTACCATAGAAGTAAAAAGGGAGAGGGAATCGTTACCTAGGCGGAGACGGAGGAGGAGGTCGGGAGCGAAGGAGGCCAGGCGGCGAGGAGAGGAGGGTCGCAAGCTCGCTTCGGTGACTGGTATTTTATATGGTTTTCTTCTTCTTCTTGTTGGTACTGTACTGTGATGTTTCTCTTCTTCTTCTGCCTTGACACTGTGCTTTGATGTTTCTCTTCTTCTTGCTGGTACTGTGCTTCGATCTTTGGCCTATGATAATATTTTTTGAGGCTTTACTGTAGCTTGGGTTTGGAAATTGGTTTAGGCCCTATGCAGGTTTTACTGGTTTTTTGCCATGATCTCTTGGTTATACGCAGGTTTCTATGGTGTTTATGCTATGCTATTGGTTTGGACAGTAGGCATTTTTGTGGTATTGTCTTAATAGCTCAATCAAGTTAATGATTTAGAAATATTCTGTATGTTTTAAGCCAAATTAGTTCTGATATGATTTTTGGTTTCGGCAATGCAGTAACAAGCTTAGGTATAGGCAGGTTGTATTGGTTTTTTAGGCCATGGTGAATGATGGTTTGAAAACTGGTTTAGCAGGTTATGTTATGGTTACTGGTTTTGTTGGTTGGACAGTAGAAAGGATGGTGATGTTGGCTTGAGGGTTCCAACAGTTTTGCAAGGTTTAGGCCATATATGTTTTTATGGTTTTGACAGTAATGGAATGGTTATGCAAGTCTGTTGGTTTTTGTGTGTTTTTGTTGATAGCTATTTTTTCTAAGTTTTGAAGGCTTGGATATATGATTCTGATGTGTGATTTCTTTTGGTTATGTTGTGTTATAACAGTCTTCCCTCCCTCTTGTTTACGTTACAGGCTGGAGGTTTTGAAATACTTCCCTCTTCCCTGGCATTCTGCACCAGACTGCTACCTCCAATTTGTTTCTATTCTTCTTTTATGTTTTTATTTCTACTGGCTATATTTTGCAGTTTGTCTTGTATCTCTTTCCTGCCTATGCCAAACCTGTAAAACCACACTTCCTCCTCTCTTTTTCTCTCTCAGTACAGTTTTGACAAAAATATGATAGGCTGTACTTTTCTGAAATTGCAAATGGCCAGAAAATGATGAAAATAAGGAATATTACATTGCTTGCATATGTTGTTAAACTGCATATTTTTGACTTCTAATGCAAAAGTGGCTTATGTTTTGTTTTTTACTATGTGGGCATAGGTTTACGTTGGCATTTGCTTGCATATGTTGAGATCATGCAGGGACTTTGTATGCTGTATGTTTTTTGAAATATGCATTTGGATTTTGAAAAAATGCAATAAATTTAAAACATGCAATTTTTGACAAAAAAAAGAACTTATGCATTCATTTATAAAATTCCTCTCTTTTTTGTGAACCGGGAGAAATCCTGTGATTTGAAAAAAAGAGTAACTGATTCCGGCCATTGCTTTTAATGATGATCATTAAATAATTTCGCTTTTAATTATTTGTTCGAATTCTAATTTCTTTTAATTTTTGCAGGTAACATCAAGTGAGCAGACAAAAAACGCATTGGATCAGAAGATTTAGAATTAGGAATATTAGATTAGTTTTTTATTTCATTTTAGCTTTGTAAATTTATTATTGTAATTTTGTTGTAATAGATACAATATTTACATAATAATTGTACAATTAGAAGAAATGAATAAAAATCCAATATTCTCCAATTAATTTCTTCTTTCTCTCTAATTATTTATTTTATCGTTTACAATTCTTTAATCGTATAATAATTGAAAACGAATTTCAACTACCTACATTCAGAATAATAAACAGATAAATAAATAATCATCATTGATCAATTAATAGCCTCAATTATTTAATTCATCATCCATAACTTTCTAAATTATAATAATTAAAATAGAATTTCAATTATTTAACTTAGAATGACAAATGATTAAATAATCGTTATTGACCAATAAACTTTTCCGAATATTTATTATATTATTCATAAACCTTTAAATTATGTAATAACTGAGAATGAATTCCAGTTATTTAAATTTAAGATAGTGAGTAATAAATAAATACTGTCTGCACAATTAATGCGCCTCTTCTCTAATGTTTATTTTATTATCTATACATCTTTAAACTACATAATAATCGAAAACGAATTTCAATTATTTAAATTTAAGATAATAAATAATTAATAAACATTATTTTAGCACGAATCGATTAAATGATTTAGTGTTCAACATAAATAGCTCTCGGCCTGAAAAAAGTTATGAATTTTAAAATCGATGGATCAAAACACTTGTAATGTAATGATGCAGGTAGGAGATGATATCTTAGGTCAAAATTTGGGGTACAACAGCTGCCCCTATTTAAGTTTCTTCTATTCGGAGATATGAAGATTGAAATCTTCGTTTCGACGAGATTGAAGGTACTTAAATACATAATTACGCAAATTTTGTCCTAAGATGCCGTCGTCATGTTTGATATGAATGCAGTGATCGAACTCACAGAGAAAGATATTGTATGAAACAAGACAATGTTGGGGGAATCGAACACCAACAAAACACAGAGACATGGATTATACATTACTGGGGAAACAAGCTATCGACTTCAAAAGACAGACTCCTGACAGCGAATAAAATCGAGGGAATACGACCTCTAACCCTAACAAAGAGAGCATCTTGCATGGGCCGTAACAGATCATTGATCCAAAACAGTGAGTTCGCAACTCAAGGTCAATAATAGACAGAGAGTATCAAATTGCTGATAACTGATTACCGACTTCTGGAGGTACAGATTTGTAACAGACTTCTCTGCTAGATTTTCGGAGAGATACTCATTAATGCTGAGATATAATAAGATTGTAGATACACAAGTTGTTCAAATAAAGAAAACTGCCACTTGCTGTTGTCCAAAGAAAATACCAATAACATACAAGTTGCTCAAATAAAGAGGCTGCCACTTGCTGTCGTCCAAAGAAAATACCGATAACATACAAGCTGCTCAAATAAAGAGGCTACCACTTGCTGTCGTCCAAAGAAAATACCGATAACATACAAGCTGCTCAAATAAAGAAGCTGCCGCTTGTTGTATTCCAGAAAAGTAATAACGTACTGGTAACTCGTGAAGAGTTTGCTGCTTGTCACTTTCAGAAAAATAAAATGACGCACTAGTAGCTCGTGAAGAACTGCTGCTCGGAACTTTCAAAAAGTAAATGACGCACTAGTAGCTCGTGAAGAACTGCTGCTCGGCGCTTTCAAAAAATAATAAAGCACTAGCAGCTCGTGAAGAACTGCTGCTCGGCGCTTTCAAAAAGTAACGCACAAGTTGCTCATGAAGAGCTGCCGCTTGTCGTTTTCCAACGGTGTCTATAACGTACAAGTTGCTCATGAAGAGCTGCTGCTTGTCGTTTTCCAAAAAACCAAACAGAAGGAAATTGCGATGATATTGGCAGAGAATAAAATCCTCGTCAAAGAGAACCATGAATCAATCCTTCCTGAGGAGATCACCTACTTAAAGGTGCAACATAAATGCACCAGCCGTCTAGGTCGCGAACTTACTGGGGAGAATCAAAGAAATAGCCTATGCAAGAGGCAGCGACTTCATCCAGGGATAACCTAGAGAGAAAACAGTCAAACAAGACTCCACCCAATGAGAAAGTAACTCGATTGGGGAATTCATCCTATCCAGAAATGGACAAGGTAAGCTGAATCAAAAATCATCCACGAGGGTTAGCTCCGTTGGGGAATTTAGAAAGGAAGCACATTTTCTGCCTAAGCTAACCTTCTACTTGGAAATAAATATGTACGTTGTTCGAATAAACAAAGTACAACCCAAAATCAACGACAAATGTGGATACGCATGCTGATATAAGTGTAAATGAGTGAATGAATGTTATGCTGACAAAGACAGACAAATGGACTATCTTGAAGACGATAAGATGTCACGAAATAATAGATACTCGGCCAATCTTAAAAGACGGAAAATAACTGGAACTAGAACCACGAAACAACGTCAGAGCGTATCACGCTATAAGGCTCGAGTCTTCTGAGGAGAAAAGTATTCAAATCCAATCTTCTAATACCAATAGACCACTGACATGATACAAAGCGTACCACACTTCAGAAATCGCCCAAATAAAGGTAACCAAAACAAAGCTTAACTGGAACAAACGGGGAGTCACCAAACTTAGTACCCCGAAAAAAAACACAAGTTTACACAACCAACACCTCATGACGATTTTGAAACGAAACATGCTCATCATGCAAGGATAAACTACTGTACTGCTTTGCATTTCATGGCTTGACCATCCTTGGAACAAAGTGTTAATATTCCTTTCGTTATTCACGACACATTTTTTTTAAAATAAGAACATTTTAAGTAAATTTGTTTCAAGTATTTCCATAAAAATTAAAATTTTGCCTACAAAAGGTAAATGCTCAAATTTCATTAATAAGATGGTAGTTCGCTAACAATGCGACTCCCACGGTTTACAAAAGCTTGGGGAAATAGTACATGAAATAAAAGGTCATACAAAACAATGATCACTGTTCTCCCTAACAACTTTGAATTCCAGAATGTGCTCAGATGCCAAGACTGATTTGACCAGAAGTTTGCCTAAGAGAAATACTTCTTGACTGCATCGGCGTTCATGGGACGCGGAAGATCTTCACCGTCCATATTGGTGAGAATCATGGCACCTCCAGAGAAAAATTTCTTAACGACATACGGTCCTTCATAATTCGGAGCCCACTTGCCCCTAGAATCAGGTTGGAAAGATAATATTTTCTTGAGTACAAGGTCACCTTCTCTGAACTCGCGCGGTCGAACCTTCTTATCAAAATCCTTCTTCATTCTCTGCTGATATAATTGACCGTGACACAAAGCTGTCAATCTCTTCTCTTCGATTAAATTCAACTGATCATATCTACTTTGACACCATTCAACCTCAGAAAGTTTAGCTTCCATCAACACTCTCAGAGACGGAATCTCAACCTCCACGGGGAGTACTGCTTCCATACCGTAAACTAGGGAAAATGGGGTTGCGCCCGTTGAAGTTCTAACAGAAGTACGGTACCCATGTAAAGCAAACGGAAGCATCTCATGCCAGTCTTTGTAAGTTACCACCATCTTCTGGACAATCTTCTTGATATTCTTGTTCGCAGCTTCAACAGCCCCATTCATCTTCAGTCTGTAAGGAGAGGAATTATGATGTTCGATCTTGAACTCTTCACAAAGCTCCTTCATCATCTTGTTATTCAAATTCGAACCATTATCAGTGATGATCTTGCTCGGGATGCCGTATCGACAAATGATCTGATTCTTGATAAATCTGACTACCACCTGTCTGGTTACATTAGCATAAGATGCTGCTTCCACCCACTTGGTAAAATAATCGATCGCTACCAAGATGAAACGATGACCATTTGAAGCTTTGGGTTCAATCATCCCAATCATATCAATGCCCCGCATAGAGAAATGCCAAGGTGAAGATATGACATTGAGGAGGGTCGGCGGCGCGTGCATCTTGTCCGCATAAATATGGCATTTATGACATTTCTTCACATACTTGCAGCAATCAGATTCCATTTTCATCCAGTAATAACCAGCTCTTAACATCTTTCTAGCCATTGCATGTCCATTGGCATGAGTGCCAAAGGATCCTTCGTGTACTTCTTGCATCAGCATGTCTGCTTCACGTCTGTCTACACATCTGAGCAAGACCATGTCGTAATTCCTCTTATACAAAACTTCTTCATTGAGAAAGAAACTGCTTGCTAATCTTCTCAACGTCTTCCTATCTTTATTGGATGCCCCAGGCGGGTACTCTTGAGTTTGAAGAACACGTTTAATGTCATGGAACCACGGTTTGTCGTCGGTGACCTCTTCCACTGAAAACACATGAGCAGGTCTGTCAAGGCGCATAACTCGGATTGTAGGCACGTCATTCCAATCATTCACTTGAAACATTGAAGACAAAGTAGCTAAAGCATCAGCCATTTGATTCTCGTCTCTAGGGATATGATGTAATTCCACCTTGTTAAAGAAAGTTAACAACCTTCTAGCATAGTCTCTGTAAGGGATCAAACCAGGATGACGAGTCTCCCATTCTCCTTTGATTTGATTGATCACCAATGCCGAATCTCCATAAATATCAAGAATCTTAATCCTTAGGTCCACTGCTTCTTCGAGACCCATGATACATGCCTCATATTCCGCCATGTTGTTCGTGCAGTCAAACTTCAGTCTTGCCGTGAACGGGATATGAGTACCTCGGGGAGTAACGATGATTGCCCCAATTCCATTTCCATAGGAATTCACAGCCCCGTCAAATATCAAACCCCAACGGGATTCAGGATTAGGTCCTTCTTCAGGTAACGGCTCTTCACAATCTTTAGCTTTCAAGTACATAACATCTTCATCCGGGAAATCGAACTTGATGGATTGATAATCTTCAATTGGTTGGTGAGCCAAATGATCGGCTAAAATACTCCCTTTGATCGCTTTCTGAGTGTGGTACTCAATGTCATATTCAGATAACAACATCTGCCAACGGGCTATTCTTCCAGATAAGGCAGGCTTCTCAAAGATATACTTGATCGGGTCCATTTTGGAGATCAACCAAGTGGTGTGGTTAATCATATACTGGCGTAGACGGCGAGCAGCCCAGGCTAAAGCACAACTGGTTTTCTCAAGCAATGAGTATCGAGACTCACAGTCTGTGAATTTCTTACTCAAATAATATACAGCATGTTCCTTTCTTCCAGTCTCATCTTGTTGACCAAGCACACATCCCATGGAGTCTTCCAATATAGTCAGGTACATAATCAACGGTCTTCCTTCCACCGGAGGAATCAAAATGGGAGGTTCAAGTAAATATTCTTTGATGCTATCAAAAGCTCTCTGACAATCTTCTGTCCACACACATCCTTGGTTCTTTCGGAGAAGATTGAAAATCGGCCCACAAGTAGCAGTCATATGAGATATAAATCTAGAAATGTAGTTCAATCTCCCAAGGAATCCTCTTACTTGTTTTTCCGTCTTGGGTGCGGGCACTTCCCGAATAACTTTGACTTTATCAGGATCTACCTCAATACCTTTCTGACTGACAATGAAACCCAAAAGTCTTCCAGAACGAACACCAAAAGTGCACTTGTTGGGATTCAGACGGAGTTTGTACTTTCTCAAACGCTGGAATAACTTCAACAAATGTTCCAAATGATCTTCCTCAGTCTGTGATTTGGAAATCATGTCATCCACATACACTTCGATCTCCTTATGCATCATGTCATGGAACAAAGCAGTCATGGCCCTTTGGTATGTTACACCAGCATTCCTCAAACCAAACGGCATAACCCGATAACAAAATGTTCCCCACGGTGTAATGAAAGCTGTCTTCTCCATATCTTCTGGTGCCATCTTGATTTGATTGTAACCAGAAAAACCATCCATGAAAGAAAAGAATTTGAACTTGGAGGTACTGTCGACCAATACGTCAATATGAGGTAATGGGAAATCATCCTTCGGACTAGCTCTATTCAGATCTCTGTAGTCTACACACATCCGAACTTTTCCATCCTTCTTAGCAACAGGCACGATGTTGGCTAACCACTGAGGATAGACCGACGTAACAAGGAAACCTGCGTTGATCTGTTTTTGAACCTCCTCCTTAATCTTGTTAGCCATGTCGGGACGAGTCCTTCTCAATTTCTGCTTGATCGGTGGACACTCAGGTCTCAACGATAAACGATGCTCCACAATGTCATTGTCCAACCCTTGCATATCTTGGTAGGACCAAGCAAACACGTCAACATACTCTTTGAGAAGCTCCAACATCTTCTCCTTAACTTCCGGGATAAGCAATGCTCCGACTTTGACTTCCTTTCTATCTTCTTCATCACCCAAGTTGACCAACTCTAAAGTCTCTTCAAATGGTTGAATAACCTTCTCATCATGCTCAAGCAAACGGGAAATCTCAACAGGAACCTCTTCATCATCCTCTTCTTCGGATTTGAACACAGGGAATTCAAAGTTGGGAGAGGGCATAGGATCATTGTTTTCGATGGTTAAGTCATGGACTAATCTGCACATATGATTATGCTTTATTTTAGAAATCGATTTGTGCAAATAAAACAAAATGTTATTAATTGATTTTCATTGCTATTTCCCCGAAAAAGTAAAACAAATAAAACGGTAGTGGACAAAATATCATTTTTATTCATTAAAGGGAAGTACTTGAAACAAAAAAAAGAAGCCCAGACATTTCTCTTTTGCCTTGGGCAGAGCAAAAGGAGTTATTTTTCATAGCCCGACACAAAATACGTTTCGCCTTGGGCAGAGCGAATTTTTCAAAGGAAAATAAACAAAACATTACTCGGAAATGTGCATAACCACAGGAACATCAACAGCTATCCAGTTTTGGCAAGCCAACCCAGGCGTCACAAACACGGGCAAATCCTCCTCGGAATCATCATCTATGATAGCATCAACCTCAGGATGTACAAACCCTGCACTTCGGAAAACCTCTTGAATCGGACGAACAACCACCTCTTTCTCGACCCTTGCAGATATTGGATGAAAACCCAGACCTTCCCCAGACTTGTTCTCGGGTAATGTCAACACCTGGCCCCATCCTTCGGCCGAACCACTTTCCACCACTCGCCGCGCATCCTCAAAAGAAGAGATGGATGCCCCTTGCTTCTTCACTGTATTCTTAGCAACAGATAAGCCCTGGAACTGGGTCCCCACATCCTCGTCAGCATCAATAAAAGAAAATGATGATAAATGGCTTACCACCATAGCCTGCTCTCCCCCAATCATCACTAGCTTCCCAAGTCTTACAAATTTTAGTCTCTGATGGAGCGTAGAGGTGACTGCCCCGGCATCATGGATCCAGGGACGACCCAATAAACAACTGTAGGCAGCACGGATGTCCATCACTTGGAAAGTGATTTGAAAAGTATGGGGACCAATCACTATGGGAAGATCCACTTCACCAATAACTGTCTTCCTGGAACCATCAAATGCTTTGACAATTACTCCACTAGGCCTCATAGGAGCACCTGGATATGAAAGCCGAGACAACGTAGTCTTGGGCATCACATTCAACGACGAGCCTGTATCCACCAACACACTTGATAAGGTATCGTTTCCACAACTTACTGAAATGTGCAAAGCCATATTATGGTTTCTCCCCTCCTCCGGGAGTTCTTCATCACTGAAACCAAGATTGTTACACGAAGTTATATTTCCCACAATCCCATCAAACTGATCAACTGTCACATCATGGTCCACGAACGCCTGGTCCAAGACCTTCATCAAAGCTTCTCTATGTGCACCAGAATCTCTCAATAAGGCAAGCAAGGAAATCTTGGAAGGTGTTTGCAAAAGCTGGTCCACAATCTTATAATCACTCCTTTTGATAAGCTTTAGGATCTCATCCTCTTCAGGGTGAGGGATAGGTTCACTGGATCGGCCTATCTCAACCCTTGGTTCAACATTTCTTACTGGAATCTCCGCCGGTATGGGCCTCCTAACTTGAACTTCTGGTCTCTTCGAAGGCACTGCTGCAAAAACACGCCCACTTCTCGTAACTCTACTCACATCGGCAATGTTAACAAAAGATGATCTGGTTGGTATGGGGACTTATACCCCATTCTCAATCATTGTGGCGTTATACTTGTACGGCACAGCTTGGTCTGAGCTGTAAGGCACAGGGCCAGGTGGGTAAATAATCAAAGGATCAACAGGCGCAACCTGACTGTTGTAAGCAATCTCTACTGATTCTGGAAAATTAAATTGTGGTGTGATAACATTCACTTCATCTTCCGGATTTCGGTCATAGGTAATAGTGATAATTCTCTGATCTAGCAACTTATGAATATCCTCCTTCACAATAGGACAATCATCCTCTCTTGAACAAAACTCACAAACGTCATAATCATGCTGGTGCCTAACAAAGGCAAGTCTTCTCAAACTCTGATGTAACCTGATCAATGATTCTCTTATGTGCTCGACTTGAAAAACCCGAAACTTCCCCGGACAACCTTCCACCATATTCACTGAAGCTGCCCCATGTCGAGGCAAAGGATTATCTCTGACATTTGGATTAACATCCTTAAAAGACAAGATACCATTCTTAATTAATCTCTGTACGTCCGCCTTCAGAGCAAAGCAATTCTCAAGGTTGTGCCCCGGCGACCCTTGATGGTATTCACAGAATTGATCCGCCTTGTACCACGGAGAAGCACTGTTTGGCGCGACAGGAGGAGGCTTTGTCGTGATGAGATTCTTTCTGATGAGAGCAGGGAACAATTTAGTATATGTCATAGGAATGGCATCGAACTGCGGTTTTCTAGGTGAACGGTTCTGATTGTTGAATGGATAAGCCTGTTGTCGAGGCTACTGCTGAAATGGCCGTTGTTGAGTTGGTGGAGTTTGATGAGCTGGGGTCATCAAAGTTGGGCGGACAGCCGGAGTGACTGCCGCAACGTGAGAGTAACCTCTCCTAGGCCTACCTGGAAACAAAGCACTGACATCCTGCTCTTTTCTTTTCGGGAAAACACTTCCAAACTTCTTCGCACTGCTAGACGGACTCCCTTCTTTAACCAAACGCCCTTCGCGAATCCCTTCCTCTAATCGCATGCCCATGCTTACCATTTCGGTGAAGTCACTGGGTGCGCTGGCTATCATTCTTTCATAGTAAAAGGACCCTAAAGTCTTCAAAAATATCTTAGTCATCTCTTTCTCCTCAAGAGGTGGATAGATTTGAGCAGCAATTTCACGCCACCTCTGGGCGTATTCCTTAAAAGATTCTCGGTCTCTCTGCAACATCGCCCGGAGTTGATCCCTGTCCGGCGCCATGTCAACGTTGTACTTGTACTGATGGACAAAGGCTTCACTAAGATCGTTAAAGTTGCGAATTCGAATGTTGTCTAAACCCATATACCACTTTAGAGCAGCACCCGTCAAACTGTCTTGAAAATAACGAATCAACAAATCATGATCATCGGAGTACGTAGACATCTTCCTCACATACATTGTCAAATGAATTCTAGGACACGAATCACCCTTATATCTCTCAAAGTCTGGCACTTTGAATTTCGCTGGAATCTTGACATTCGGAACTAAACAAAGGTCATGCATACTCTTCCCAAACAAATCCTTCCCTTTCAATGCTCTAAGCTCCTTCTGCATTTCCTGGAACTGATCCTGAAATTCTTCCATTCTATCAAAAAGACCCAAACTTTCAGCGGGCTCGGCAGGATAAATTGGTTCATTCAAGTATGGCACGGAGTGGACCACAGGAGCAACGGTCGTCATAATTGGTTGCGGAAAAGGTGTTACAGACGGAATTACTGGCGGCATGGCAGTTGTCTCTGGTTGAGGAAGAGACAATGCAGGTTGAAATAGAGGTTGTACAGCAGGCTGATACCCTTCTGGCACAAAGTTGTAAGGCATTCCCCACGGAAAACCTTTCGGCATCTGATGTTGAAGCAGAGAGTTGATTTGAGTTACGGAGGCAGGAACTGTGACAATCTCGGAAACCGCTAGAGTTGAAGTCTGAATCTCGGCAGCCGTAGTCGATGGCTGATTCTGAACAGCCACCAAACTTTCCACTAACGCAGTTAACTTTTCCATCTCGACACGAAGTGTAGCAACTTCCCCACGAAGCTCATGATTTTCTTGTTCCAAATCTTCCATTTTCCTCTGACGATTGGCCCGAGTGTCGTATCGGTGAGACAGCTTGACAACCTTCGGTGGAAAAAGAACAAGGATGAGACTCTAGAAAATATGTGAGGTGGAATGTGAAATGATGCATGATGGCGATGCAAATGATGACTCATTTTAAAAGTTTTTCAAGGATCTTTAATAATTTTGCATACATCAATGGTAAAGGAATTTGGAACAACAAAAACTCAATCCATTAATCGAAAGCGATAAATTACAACTTACAATTTGGAACAGTAAATTATAACCTTGGGATAACAAATCCAATAATGAAAGCAATAAATTACAACTTCGAAACATGAAAACCATAATAAAGTGATAAATTACAATTTTAAAACATGAAAGCAATAAATTACAACTTTGGAGCATGAAGCCCATGATAAAACAATAAATTACAGCTTCGGAGCATGAAGCTCTTAATAAAACAATAAATTACAACTTCGGAGCATGAAGCCCTTTTACATAGTTTTACAAAATGACATCAATAAAATAAACTAAAAGCTAAAGCTCACTCGGAATCCTCAGATGACGGACCAAACACCAACTGTAATCGGAGCTCCTTGATCTTTTCTTCATAAAAGTCTTCCATATCCTTCTTTTCCGCTATCAGTCGATCGATGATTTCTTCCTGCGGATTAGGAACGAGAGTCACGCTTACCGAAACTTCCCTCTTTCTTTTCCTTTCACTCGTATACTTCTTCAGCAAGGCATCCTTCTGACGAAGTTTCTCATCGTGGTCAACGAACCGGCCGTCTTGAATAAGCAGCAACTCCTTCTTTTCTTTTAGTTGTCGAGTCAGGACTCGATTCTCATATTCAGACATATGGTACTTTTCCTTCCAAGCATCCCTCTCGGACTTCATCCTAGCCAGATTTCCTTGATATTCTCCTACATCCGTGATAGGAATAACAACAGATGATGGTGCGATGGCAGGGAATAAAGGTTTCTCAAGTTTATATGGCATCTTGAGAGCACAAGCCCTAGCACGGACCCACTGCAGGTAAGGTTCCAAAGAAACGGCACCTCTATGTCCCAGCATATCTCTCCCTTTCTTGTGGATATGGCGCCTAGCTCCTTCAATCTCCCTCTTAGCAGCCTGATGATCTTGTCCTTCCTGAAGAAAGAAACCACTCACGTGGATATTGTTCGGCTTATCTCTCATCGGGTACCCGAACTGACGGCGCGCTAGAACAGGGTTGTAGTTGATTCCACCCCTCGTACCGAGAAGAGGTACGTTAGGAAAAGCACCACAACTATCAATGATCTCCACGTCATGGTAAACTCGATTATACCAGTCAATGTCGAAATGAGTGAGAGCCATAATCTTTGGCGCCCAACGCGGTTCCTTTTCGAGATCCCAGAAAGCATCGGACCCAGGTAAATGCGAGACGTACCACTGATACAGCAACGGCACACAACAAATAATCATCCCTCCTTGATAAGAGTTTCGAAGATGGATGGAGTAGTACGTGTCCCCTAGCAGCGTAGGGACCGGATTTCCAATCAGAAAAATTCTGATGGCGTTGACATCCACAAATTTATCAACGTTAGGGAATAAGAAAAGACCATACGCGAGTAAAGCAAACACGTCCTCGAAGGCAACAGTATCCTTTGTATCAGCAAAGTGGCGAGCTTTCTTCAACAGAAACTGCGCCGGCAAACCCCGGATTCCCCCTTTCGTAGTCATATTCTCCTCTATCTCTAACTTCTTCAGGTGGGTGATGGTTGCTATCTCGTGAGATTTGGGCTCCTCTTCTAATCCAGAAAAAGGAACACGGTCGGCGATCGGCAAACCAAGAATATAGGAGTACTCCTCTAATGTAGGCATCAACTGATAATCCAGGAAGGTGAAACATCAGTACAGGGGATCATAGAACTGAACCAACGTGTTGAGGATGCCTTTCTTCATCTTGCGCTTCATGAGCTGTACGATGGACCCATACTTCTTCTGAAAATCTGTCGGACTCTCTATCTTCGTAATCAAACTCTTCAATTCTTCAATCTAGGGCTCCTTGAAGCTAAAGCTTCGAGTATTTCTCCTTCCAAGTTCCATAATACCCTAAGACGTTTGCAAAAATCATTCCAAAGTTCCTTGAAAAACAAGCTTTTTACAAAGATGTTGATGAATGCATGAATGAATGATAATGCAACAGTCACACACAAGTTTGCAAACATGGGGTTCAAAGGTTCAACGTTCAGCATGGAGTCGAGGGTAAAGCCCACCCAAAGGTATGTACTAATGTTTCGATCACACCTGTAAGACAAGGTTCTAAGAGTTCCCAGAGTCTACATTCCTCCTTCGGATATTACCAACGTCTTGATTACTCAATAATTAGCAATATTCTCAAGAGAAACTCGTCCGAGCGTAGCATCGCGTAACAACAACTTCCGAATTACTCCGTTATAGTCTCCGCGCTACACCTAAAAAGGCCAAGATGGGTTGGGGTTCTACGGTCCTCAACTTCTCGGGCTCCTAGGTTGAAAATAATAATGTCTTCCCGATTACTCGGTAAACAGATATTAAGTTCAAGAGGGCCTTCCATTGAGTGGGGGATCTCATGCCTCCTTCTTCGAGATTACTCCCTCAAAGTTAACATGACTATACCGCCCGTCCTATTCCTTAAGTGTTACTTAATCCGAGTATAGGATTCGTCCTTTGCAAAAAACCCAAACATCCCAATTTAAACATATAATCAAGCAAATCAAATAATAGTAAAACAGATAAAACAAATTAGGCTTAACCCACTTAGGGATGGACCAGCAAGAGGTCAATCTTTCCCTAGCAGAGTCGCCAATTCTGTAGCGATAAAAAATGTAGCGGGGTAAATCGGAGATCGAATTATTGATTAATTCGTCTCACAAAAGCAAGAGTCGCCACCGCGCTTTATTGTTTCCAAAGGAAAAGGGAAAAGAGCGAAATAAAACCCTAAATATGAAATGTAAATAATAATAAAATACAAAGCGTTTTTTGAAAAGAGATCTTATGGTTCGGGGGTTGGTTATACAATGGGAAGGTATTAGCACCCAATGCATCTATAGTACTCTATAGGAACCTTTTGAAATATCTGTTTTATTTAAAAATCGATTGCTTGATTGAAAATAAATCGTTTTGGCCGAAAAGGGGTATGGACGGGTTTTTTGAATGCGACGACCTAATGTCGAAGTTTTTGCTTAAAGGGCATAAATTTTGAAAAGGGTTGAATATTTGAGGAAAAATTATCCTAAGTTTTAATGAAATGCGAAAGTTCGCGCAGTTAGACTTGAGGACATGAAGTCAAGCAAATTTACTGTTTTTCCTTTGGATTCAAACATAAACAGAATAAACAAATAAATATGGAATAAATACACAGGCAAAATATGCGAATAATGATTAAATAACGATAATCTGAATGATAGAATAAATGATGCGAATAATGTATTTTTATGATTTTTTGTTTAATGTTAACGGGAAGAAAGTATTTTTAATTTTTACGCATTTTGATAGGGATAAAAAGCAAGAGAATTATTTAACGAGGACATAATGTTTTTTAGTTTTAAGTTTTTTTTTTATATTTTTTGATATTAATATTAATAAGGCAAGAAAATGAATTAATAAAATATTTTTTATGTTTTTCCTATTTTTATATGTTTTAGAATTTTGTTTAATAACGATGTAAGAGGAGAATTAATTAGAAAAAATAAAATGTCTACCTTCTTAAATTCTATATTTTTTATGTATGTGAAACTAAAATACTTATTAAGAGATTTTAAATTAAATGGAAAGTTATTAATTTACCCTAATGAAATAAAATTAAAACTCTTAAATTAAATCCAAAGTTTAAACTAAGAGGTCAAACTAATTAATTAAAAAAAAAGTTAGACATATCTTTTGTTTTTTTATTATACTTACCAATTAATTAACATAAATAATAATTCTAAAAAAGATTAGAGAAAATAAAAAAAGTGAAAAAAGTGTGTCAAAATAAAAAAACAAGCAAGAAAGGTATATGGGCTAGATGGTTTGAAGTCCCACGCAGAATTCAAAATGAGAGCGGGTGCAGAAACAAAACGTGTGGGCTTAAGCAGGAGAAATGGGGTGAGGCCCATTTGTTTTACAAAATTCTTAGGGTTAATTTGTTTTATCAATTGGGGATTAGGGTTCTGCTAGGCAGAACGGCGCTCATCTCTCTTCTCTTTGTCATCTTCTTCGCGTCTTCTTCTCCATACTTGCCTCTGAGTTTCGCTATCTAGCTTCTTTCCATGGCCACCCACTCCAAACTACTCTTCCCTCCGACGCAAGCCAAGGCGCGATGGGTTCACGATATGAAAATGTTTCTGATTCGTTAAAGCTTAGTTTCGTTTTTGCATGTGTTGATTCTGATTTCGTGATTCTTATTCTGTTTTGATCCTTGTTGTTTGATTCTTATTGTTTGATGGAGGTACCATAGAAGTAAAAAGGGAGAGGGAATCGTTACCTAGGCGGAGACGGAGGAGAGGAGGGTCGCAAGCTCACTTCGGTGACTGGTATTTTATATGGTTTTCTTCTTCTTCTTGTTGGTACTGTACTGTGATGTTTCTCTTCTTCTTCTGCCTTGACACTGTGCTTTGATGTTTCTCTTCTTCTTGCTGGTACTGTGCTTCGATCTTTGGCCTATGATAATATTTTTTGAGGCTTTACTGTAGGTTGGGTTTGGAAATTGGTTTAGGCCCTATGCAGGTTTTACTGGTTTTTTGCCATGATCTCTTGGTTATACGCAGGTTTTTATGGTGTTTATGCTATGCTATTGGTTTGGACAGTAGGCATTTTTGTGGTATTGGCTTAATAGCTCAATCAAGTTAATGATTTAGAAATATTCTGTATGGTTTAAGCCATATTAGTTCTGATATGATTTTTGGTTTCGGCAATGCAGTAACAAGCTTAGGTATAGGCAGGTTGTATTGGTTTTTTAGGCCATGGTGAATGATGGTTTGAAAACTGGTTTAGCAGGTTATGCTGTGGTTACTGGTTTTGTTGGTTGGACAGTAGAAAGGATGGTGATGTTGGCTTGAGGGTTCCAACAGTTTTGCAAGGTTTAGGCCATATATGTTTTTATGGTTTCGACAGTAATGGAATGGTTATGCAAGTCTGTTGGTTTTTGTGTGTTTTTGTTGATAGCTATTTTTTCTAAGTTTTGAAGGCTTGGATATATGATTATGATGTGTGATTTCTTTTGGTTATGTTGTGTTATAACAGTCTTCCCTCCCTCTTGTTTACGTTACAGGCTGGAGGTTTTGAAATACTTCCCTCTTCCCTGGCATTCTGCACCAGACTGCTACCTCCAATTTGTTTCTATTCTTCTTTTATGTTTTTATTTCTACTGGCTATATTTTGCAGTTTGTCTTATATCTCTTTCCTGCCTATGACAAACCTGTAAAACCACACTTCCTCCTCTCTTTTTCTCTCTCAGTACAGTTTTGACAAAAATATGATAGGCTGTACTTTTCTGAAATTGCAAATGGCCAGAAAATGATGAAAATAAGGAATATTACATTGCTTGCATATGTTGTTAAACTGCATATTTTTGACTTCTAATGCAAAAGTGGCTTATGTTTTGTTTTTTACTATGTGGGCATAGGTTTACGTTGGCATTTGCTTGCATATGTTGAGATCATGCAGGGACTTTGTATGCTGTATGTTTTTTGAAATATGCATTTGGATTTTGAAAAAATGCAATTAATTTAAAACATGCAATTTTTGACAAAAAAAAAGAACTTATGCATTCATTTATAAAATTCCTCTCTTTTTTGTGAACCGGGAGAAATCCCGTGATTTGCAAAAAAGAGTAACTGATTCCGGCCATTGCTTTTAATGATGATCATTAAATAATTTCGCTTTTAATTATTTGTTCGAATTCTAATTTCTTTTAATTTTTGCAGGTAACATCAAGTGAGCAGACAAAAAACGCATTGGATCAGAAGATTTAGAATTAGGAATATTAGATTAGTTTTTTATTTCATTTTAGCTTTGTAAATTTATTATTGTAATTTTGTTGTAATAGATACAATATTTACATAATAATTGTACAATTAGAAGAAATGAATAAAAATCCAATATTCGCCAATTAATTTCTTCTTTCTCTCTAATTATTTATTTTATCGTTTACAATTCTTTAATCATATAATAATTGAAAACGAATTTCAACTACCTACATTCAGAATAATAAACAGATAAATAAATAATCATCATTGATCAATTAATAGCCTCAATTATTTAATTCATCATCCATAACTTTCTAAATTATAATAATTAAAATAGAATTTCAATTATTTAACTTAGAATGACAAATGATTAAATAATCGTTATTGACCAATAAAGTTTTCCGAATATTTATTTTATTATTCATAAACCTTTAAATTATGTAATAACTGAGAATGAATTCCAGTTATTTAAATTTAAGATAGTGAGTAATAAATAAATACTGTCTGCACAATTAATGCGCCTCTTCTCTAATGTTTATTTTATTATCTATACATCTTTAAACTACATAATAATCGAAAACGAATTTCAATTATTTAAATTTAAGATAATAAATAATTAATAAACATTATTTTAGCACGAATCGATTAAATGATTTAGTGTTCAACATAAATAGCTCTCGGCCTGAAAAAAGTTATGAATTTTAAAATCGATGGATCAAAACACTTGTAATGTAATGATGCAGGTAGGAGATGATATCTTAGGTCAAAATTTGGGGTATAAAACTTTCATTTCGAAGTAAACCTACTATCCAGGCTCCTTCTAATAGCCCTACTATCCAGGCTATCATTTCGAAATAACCCTACTATCCAGGTTCCTTCTATAGCCCTACTATCCAGGCTTTCATTTCGAAGTAACCCTACTATCCAGGTTCATTCTCATAGCCCTACTATCAATGCTTTCATTTCGAAGTAACCATACTATCTATGTTCCTTATCGTAGCCCTATTATCCAGGCTTTCATTTCGAAGTAACCCTGCTATCCAGGTTCCTTCTCATAGGCCTACTATCCATGCTTTCATTTTGTTGTAACCCTACTATCCAGGTTCCTTATCATAGCCCTACTATCCAGGCTTTCATTTTGATGTAACCCTGCTATCTAGGTTCCTTCTCATAGCCCTACTATAGAGGATTTCATTTCGAAGTAACCCTACTATCCAGGTTCCTTCTCGTAGCCCTACTATTCAGGCTTTCATTTCGAAGTAATCCTACTATCCAGGTTCCTTCTCACAACCCTATTGTCCTGTCTTTCATTTCGAAGTAACCCTACTACCCTGGTTCCTTCTCATAGCCCTACTATCCAGGCTTTCATATCGATGTAACCCTACTATCAAGGTTCCTTCTCATAGCCATACCATAAAGGATTTCATTTCGAAGTAACCCTACTATCCAGGTTCCTTCTTGTAGCCCTACTATTCAGGCTTTCATTTCGAAGTAATCCTACTATCCAGGTTCCTTCTCACAACCCTACTATTCAGGCTTTCATTTAGAAGTAAACCTACTATCCAGGTTCCTTCTCACAACCCTACTATCCAGGCTTTCATTTAGAAGTAACCCTACTATCCAGGTTCCTTCTCATAGCCCTACTATCATGGCTTTCTTTTCGAAGTAACCCTACTATCCAGGTTCCTTCTCATAGCCCTACTCTCCAGTCATTCATTTCGAAGTAAACCTAATATCCAGGTTCCTTCTTATAGCCCTACTATCTAGGCTTTCATTTCGAAGTAACCCTACTATCCAGGTCCCTTCTCATAGCCCTACTATCCAGCCTTTCATTTCGAAATAACCCTACTATCCAGGTTCCTTATCATAGCCCTACTATCCAGGCTTTTATTTCGAAGTAATCCTACTATCCAGGTTCCTTCTCACAGCCCTACTGTCCATGCTTTCATTTCGAAGTAACCCTACTATCCAGGATCCTTATCATAGCCCTACTATCCAGGCTTTCATTTCAATGTAACCCTGCTATCAAGGTTCCTTCTCATAGCCTTACTATCCAGGCTTTCATTTCGAAGTAACCCTACTACCCAGGTTTCTTCTCACAACCCATCTATTCTGGATTTCATTTCAAAGTAACCCTACTATCCAATTTCCTTCTCACAACCCTACAATCCAGGCTTTCATTTTGAAGTAACCCTACTATCCAGGTTCCTTCTCATAGCCCTACTATTCAGGCTTTCATTTCGAAGTAATCCTACTATCCAGGTTCCTTCTCACAACCCTACTGTCCTGTCTTTCATTTCGAAGTAACCCTACTACCCTGGTTCCTTCTCATAGCCCTACTATCCTTGCTTTCTTTTCGAAGTAAACCTACTATCCAGGTTCCTTCTCATAGCCCTACTATCCAGGCTTTCATTTCGAAATAACCCTACTATCCAGGTTCCTTCTCATAGCCCTACTATTCAGGCTTTCATTTCGAAGTAACCCTGCTATCCAGGTTCCTTCTCATAGCCCTACTATCCATGCTTTCATTTCGAAGTAACCCTACTATCCAAGTTCCTTATCATAGCCCTACTATCAAGGCTTTCATTTCGATGTAACCCATCTATCCAGGTTCCTTCTCATAGCCCTACTATAGATGATTTCATTTCGAAGTAACCCTACTATCCAGGTTCCTTCGTGTAGCCCTACTATTCAGGCTTTCATTTCGAAGTAATCCTACTATCCAGGTTCCTTCTCACAACCCTACTGTCCTGTCTTTCATTTCGATGTAACCATACTACCCTGGTTCCTTCTGATAGCCCTACTATCCAGGCTTTCATATCGATGTAACCCTGCTATCCATGTTACTTCTCATAGCCATACCATAAAGGATTTCATTTCGAAGTAACCCTACTATCCAGGTTCCTTCTCGTAGCCCTACTATTCAGGCTTTCATTTCGAAGTAATCCTACTATCCAGGTTCCTTCTCACAACCCTTCTATTCAGGCTTTCATTTAGAAGTAAACCTACTATCCAGGTTCCTTCTCACAACCCTACTATCCAGGCTTTCATTTCGAAGTAACCCTACTATCCAGGTTCCTTCTCATAGCCCTACTATCATGGCTTTCTTTTCGAAGTAACCCTACTATCCAGGTTCCTTCTCATAGCCCTACTTTCCAGTCATTCATTTCGAAGTAAACCTAATATCCAGGTTCCTTCTTATAGCCCTACTATCTAGGCTTTCATTTCGAAGTAACCCTACTATCCAGGTCCCTTCTCATAGCCCTACTATCCAGCCTTTCATTTCGAAATAACCCTACTATCCAGGTTCCTTATCATAGCACTACTATCCAGGCTTTTATTTCGAAGTAATCCTACTATCCAGGTTCCTTCTCACAGCCCTACTGTCCAGGCATTCATTTCGAAGTAACCCTACTATCCAGAATCCTTATCATAGCCCTACTATCCAGGCTTTCATTTCGATGTAACCCAGCTATCCAGGTTCCTTCTCATAGCCCTACTATAGATGATTTCATTTCGAAGTAACCCTACTATCCAGGTTCCTTCTCGTAGCCCTACTATTCAGGCTTTCATTTCGAAGTAACCCTACTACCCAGGTTCCTTATCATAGCCCTACTATCCAGGCTTTAATTTTGAAGTAACCTTACTATCCAGGTTCCTTCTCATAGCCCTACTATCCAGGCTTTCATTACAAAGTAACCCTACTATCTAAGTTCCTTCTCATAGCCCTACTATCCAGGTTTTCATTTCTAAGTAACCCTACTATCCACGTTCCTTCTTATAGCCCTACTATCCTGGATTTCTTTTCGAAGTAAACCTATTATCCAGGTTCCTTCTCATAGCCCAATTATCTAGGCTTTCATTTCGAAGTAACCCTACTATCCAGGTTCCTTCTCATAGCCCTACTATCCAGGCTTTCATTTCGAAATAACCCTACTATCCAGGTTCCTTCTCATAGCCCTACTATTCAGGCTTTCATTTCGAAGTAACTCTGCTATCCAGGTTCCTTCTCATAGCCCTACTATCCATGCTTTCATTTCGAAGTAACCCTACTACCCAGGTTCATTCTTATAGCCATACTATCCAGGTTTTCATTTCGAAGTAACCCTACTATCGAGGTTCCTTCTCATAGCCCTACTATCCAAGCTTTCATTTCGAAGTAACCCTACTATGCAGGTTCCTTCTCACAACCCTACTATCCAGGCTTTCATTTCGAAGTAACCCTACTATCCAGGTTCCTTCTCATAGCCCTACTATCCAGGCTTTCATTTCGAAGTAACCCTACTATCGAGGTTCCTTCTCATAGCCCTACTATCCAAGCTTTCTTTTCGAAGTAACCCTACTATCCAGGTTCCTTCTCATAGCCCTACTATCCAGGCTTTCATTTCGAAGTAACCCTGCTATCCAGGTTCCTTCTTATAACCCTACTATCCAGACTTTTATTTCGATGTAACCCTGCTATCGAGGTTCATTATCATAGACCTACTATCCATGCTTTCATTTTGAAGTAACCCTACTATCCAGGTTCCTTATCATAGCCCTACTATCTAGGCTTTCATTTCGATGTAACCCTGCTATCCAGGTTCCTTCTCATAGCCCTACTATAGAGGATTTCATTTCGAAGTAACCCTACTATCCAGGTTCCTACTCACAACCCATATATTCAGGCTTTCATTTCAAAGTAACCCTACTATCCAGGTTCCTTCTCACAACCGTACAATCCAAGCTTTCATTTTGAAGTAACCCTACTATCCTGGTTCCTTCTCATAGCCCTACTATCCAGGCTTTCATTTCAAATTAACCCTCCTATCCAGGTTCCTTCTCATGGCCCTACTATCCAGGCATTCATTTCGAAGTAACCCTGCTATCCAGGTACCTTCTTATAACCCTACTATCCAGACTTTCATTTCGATGTAACCCTTCTATCAAGGTTCATTATAATAGCCCTACTATCGAGGCTTTCATTTCTAAGTATCCCTTCTATCCAGGTTCCTTATCATAACCCTACTATCTAGGATTTCATTTCAAAGTAACCCTGCTATCCAAGTTCCTTCTCATAGCCCTACTATCTAGGCTTTCATTTCGAAGTAACCCTACTATCCAGGTTCCTTCTCGTAGCCCTACTATCCAGGTTTTCATTTCGAAATAACCCTACTATCCAAGTTCTTTCTTATAACCCTACTATCCAGACTTTCATTTCGATGTAACCCTGCTATCCAGGTTCCTTATCAAAGCCCTACTAACTAGGCTTTCATTTCAAAGTAACCCTGCTATCCAAGTTCCTTCTCATAGCCCTATTATCCAGGCTTTCATTTTGAAGTAACCCTACTATCCAGGTTCCTTCTCATAACCTTACTATCCTGGCTTTCATTTTGAAGTAACCCTACTATCCAGGTTCCTTCTTATAGCCCTACTATCTAGGCTTTCGTTCGATGTAACCCTACTATCCAGATTCCTTCTCATAGCCCTACTATCCTGGCTTTCTTTTCGAAGTAACCCTACTATCCAGGTTCCTGCTTACAGCCCATATATTCAGGCTTTCATTTCAAAGTAACCCTACTATCCAGGTTCCTTCTCACAACCGTACAATCCAAGCTTTCATTTTGAAGTAACCCTACTATCCTGGTTACTTCTCATAGCCCTACTATCAAGGCTTTCATTTCAAATTAACCCTCCTATCCAGGTTTCTTCTCATAGCCCTACTATCCAGGCTTTCATTTCGAAGTAACCCTGCTATCCAGGTTCCTTCTTATAACCCTACTATCCAGACTTTCATTTCGATGTAACCATTCTATCAAGGTTCATTATCATAGCCCTACTATCGAGGCTTTCTTTTCTAAGTATCCCTTCTATCAAGGTTCCTTATCATAACCCTACTATCTAGGATTTCATTTCAAAGTAACCCTGCTATCCAAGTTCCGTCTCATAGCCCTACTATCTAGGCTTTCATTTCGAAGTAACCCTACTATCCAGGTTCCTTCTCGTAGCCCTACTATCCAGGTTTTCATTTCGAAATAACCCTACTATCCAAGTTCTTTCTTATAACCCTACTATCCAGGCTTTCATTTCGATGTAACCCTGCTATCCAGGTTCCTTATCATAGCCCTACTATCTAGGCTTTCATTTCGAAGTATACCTTATATCCAGGTTCCTTATCATAGCCCTACTATCTAGGCTTTCATTTCAAAGTAACCCTGCTATCCAAGTTCCTTCTCATAGGCCTACTATCCAGAATTTCATTTCAAAGTAACCCTACTATCCAAGTTCTTTCTCATAACCCTACTATACAGGCTTTCATTTTGAAGTAACCCTACTATCCAGGTTCCTTCTCATAGCCCTACTATCCAGGCTTTCACTTCGATGTAACCCTACTATTCATATTCCTTCTCATAGCCCTACTATCCTGGCTTTCTTTTTGAAGTAACCCTACTATCCAGTTTCCTTCTCATAGCCCTACTATCCAGGCTTTCATTTCGAAGTAAACCTACTATCCAGGTTCCTTCTCATAGCCCTACTATCTAGGCTTTCATTTCGAAGTAACCCTACTATCCAGGTTCCTTCTCATATCCCTACTATCCTGGCTTTCATTTCGAAATAACCTTGCTATCCAGGTTCCTTCTCATAGCCCTACTAACCAGGCTTTCCTTTCGAAGTAACCCTGCTATCCAGGTTCCTTCTCATAGCCCTATTATCCATGCTTTCATTTCGAAGTAACCCTACTATCCAGGTTCCTTATCATATCCCTACTATCCAGGCTTTCATTTCGATGTAAGCCTTCTATCTAGGTTCCTTCTTATAGCCCTAGTATAGAGGATTTCCTTTCAAAGTAACCCTACTATCCAGGTTCCTTTTTGTAGCCCTACTATTCAGGCTTTCATTTCAAAGTAATCCTACTATCAAGGTTCCTTGTCACAGCCCTACTATCCAGGCTTTCATTTCGAAGTAACCCTACTATCAAGGTTCCTTCTCATAGCCCTACTATCCAGGCTTTCATTTCGAAATAACCCTGCTATCCAGGTTCATTCTCATAGCCCTACTATCCAGGCTTTCATTTCGAAGTAACCCTGCTATCCAGGTTCCTTCTCATATCCCTATTATCCAGGCTTTCATTTCGAAGTAACCCTGCTATCCAGGTTCCTTCTTATAACCCTACTATCCAGACTTTTATTTCGATGTAACCCTGCTATCGAGGTTCATTATCATAGACCTACTATCCATGCTTTCATTTTGAAGTAACCCTACTATCCAGGTTCCTTATCATAGCCCTACTATCTAAGCTTTCATTTCGATGTAACCCTGCTATCCAGGTTCCTTCTCATAGCCCTACTATAGAGGATTTCATTTCGAAGTAACCCTACTATCCAGGTTCCTGCTCACAACCCATATATTCAGGCTTTCATTTCAAGGTAACCCTACTATCCAGGTTCCTTCTCACAACCGTACAATCCAAGCTTTCATTTTGAAGTAACCCTACTGTCCTGGTTCCTTCTCATAGCCCTACTATCCAGGCTTTCATTTCAAATTAACCCTCCTATCCAGGTTCCTTCTCATAGCCCTACTATCCAGGCATTCATTTCGAAGTAACCCTGCTATCCAGGTACCTTCTTATAACCCTACTATCCAGACTTTCATTTCGATGTAACCCTTCTATCAAGGTTCATTATAATAGCCCTACTATCGAGGCTTTCATTTCTAAGTATCCCTTCTATCCAGGTTCCTTATCATAACCCTACTATCTAGGATTTCATTTCAAAGTAACCCTGCTATCCAAGTTCCTTCTCATAGCCCTACTATCTAGGCTTTCATTTCGAAGTAACCCTACTATCCAGGTTCCTTCTCGTAGCCCTATTATCCAGGTTTTCATTTCGAAATAACCCTACTATCCAAGTTCTTTCTTATAACCCTACTATCCAGACTTTCATTTCGATGTAACCCTGCTATCCAAGTTCCTTATCAAAGCCCAACTAACTAGGCTTTCATTTCAAAGTAACCCTGCTATCCAAGTTCCTTCTCATATCCCTACTATCCAGGCTTTCATTTCGAAGTGACCCTACTATCCAGGTTCCTTCTCATAACCTTACTATCCTGGCTTTCATTTTGAAGTAACCCTACTATCCAGGTTCCTTCTCATTGCCCTACTATCCAGGCTTTCACTTCGATGTAACCCTACTATCCAGATTCCTTCTCATAGCCCTACTATCCTAGCTTTCTTTTCGAAGTAACCCTACTATCCAGGTTCCTGCTCACAGCCCGTATATTCAGGCTTTCATTTCAAAGTAACCCTACTATCCAGGTTCCTTCTCACAACCGTACAATCCAAGCTTTCATTTTGAAGTAACCCTTCTATCCTGGTTCCTTCTCATAGCCCTCTTATCCAGGCTTTCATTTCAAATTAACCCTCCTATCCAGGTTCCTTCTCATAGCCCTACTATACAGGCTTTCATTTCGAAGTAACCCTGCTATCCAGGTTCCTTCTTATAACCCTACTATCCAGACTTTCATTTTGATGTAACCATTCTATCAAGGTTCATTATCATAGCCCTACTATCGAGGCTTTCATTTCTAAGTATCCCTTCTATCCAGGTTCCTTATCATAACCCTACTATCTAGGATTTCATTTCAAAGTAACCCTGCTATCCAAGTTCCTTCTCATAGCCCTACTATCTAGGCTTTCATTTCGAAGTAACCCTACTATCCAGGTTCCTTCTTGTAGCCCTACTATCCAGGTTTTCATTTCGAAATAACCCTACTATCCAAGTTCTTTCTTATAACCCTACTATCCAGACTTTGATTTCGATGTAACCCTGCTATCCAGGTTCCTTATCATAGCCCTACTAACTAGGCTTTCATTTCAAAGTAACCCTGCTATCCAAGTTCCTTCTCATAGCCCTACTATCCAGGCTTTCATTTCAAAGTAACCCTACTATCCAGGTTCCTTCTTATAGCCATAGTATAGATGATTTCCTTTCAAAGTAACCCTACTATCCAGGTTCCTTCTTGTAGCCCTACTATTCAGGCTTTCATTTCAAAGTAATCCTACTATCAAGGTTCCTTGTCACAGCCCTACTATCCAGGCTTTCATTACGAAGTAACCCTACTATCCAGGTTCCTTCTCATAGCCCTACTATCCAGGCTTTCATTTCAAAGTAACCCTGCTATCCAAGTTCCTTCTCATAGGCCTACTATCCAGGATTTCATTTCAAAGTAACCCTACTATCCAAGTTCTTTCTCATAACCCTACTATACAGGCTTTCATTTTGAAGTAACCCTACTATCCAGGTTCCTTCTCATAGCCCTACTATCCAGGCTTTCACTTCGATGTAACCCTACTATTCATATTCCTTCTCATAGCCCTACTATCCTGGCTTTCTTTTTGAAGTAACCCTACTATCCAGTTTCCTTCTCATAGCCCTACTATCCAGGCTTTCATTTCGAAGTAAACCTACTATCCAGGTTCCTTCTCATAGCCCTACTATCTAGGCTTTCATTTCGAAGTAACCCTACTATCCAGGTTCCTTCTCATATCCCTACTATCCTGGCTTTCATTTCGAAATAACCTTGCTATCCAGGTTCCTTCTCATAGCCCTACTAACCAGGCTTTCCTTTCGAAGTAACCCTGCTATCCAGGTTCCTTCTCATAGCCTTATTATCCATGCTTTCATTTCGAAGTAACCCTACTATCCAGGTTCCTTATCATATCCCTACTATCCAGGCTTTCATTTCGATGTAAGCCTTCTATCTAGGTTCCTTCTTATAGCCCTAGTATAGAGGATTTCCTTTCAAAGTAACCCTACTATCCAGGTTCCTTTTTGTAGCCCTACTATTCAGGCTTTCATTTCAAAGTAATCCTACTATCAAGGTTCCTTGTCACAGCCCTACTATCCAGGCTTTCATTTCGAAGTAACCCTACTATCAAGGTTCCTTCTCATAGCCCTACTATCCAGGCTTTCATTTCGAAATAACCCTGCTATCCAGGTTCATTCTCATAGCCCTACTATCCAGGCTTTCATTTCGAAGTAACCCTGCTATCCAGGTTCCTTCTCATATCCCTATTATCCAGGCTTTCATTTCGAAGTAACCCTGCTATCCAGGTTCCTTCTTATAACCCTACTATCCAGACTTTTATTTCGATGTAACCCTGCTATCGAGGTTCATTATCATAGACCTACTATCCATGCTTTCATTTTGAAGTAACCCTACTATCCAGGTTCCTTATCATAGCCCTACTATCTAAGCTTTCATTTCGATGTAACCCTGCTATCCAGGTTCCTTCTCATAGCCCTACTATAGAGGATTTCATTTCGAAGTAACCCTACTATCCAGGTTCCTGCTCACAACCCATATATTCAGGCTTTCATTTCAAGGTAACCCTACTATCCAGGTTCCTTCTCACAACCGTACAATCCAAGCTTTCATTTTGAAGTAACCCTACTGTCCTGGTTCCTTCTCATAGCCCTACTATCCAGGCTTTCATTTCAAATTAACCCTCCTATCCAGGTTCCTTCTCATAGCCCTACTATCCAGGCATTCATTTCGAAGTAACCCTGCTATCCAGGTACCTTCTTATAACCCTACTATCCAGACTTTCATTTCGATGTAACCCTTCTATCAAGGTTCATTATAATAGCCCTACTATCGAGGCTTTCATTTCTAAGTATCCCTTCTATCCAGGTTCCTTATCATAACCCTACTATCTAGGATTTCATTTCAAAGTAACCCTGCTATCCAAGTTCCTTCTCATAGCCCTACTATCTAGGCTTTCATTTCGAAGTAACCCTACTATCCAGGTTCCTTCTCGTAGCCCTATTATCCAGGTTTTCATTTCGAAATAACCCTACTATCCAAGTTCTTTCTTATAACCCTACTATCCAGACTTTCATTTCGATGTAACCCTGCTATCCAGGTTCCTTATCAAAGCCCAACTAACTAGGCTTTCATTTCAAAGTAACCCTGCTATCCAAGTTCCTTCTCATATCCCTACTATCCAGGCTTTCATTTCGAAGTGACCCTACTATCCAGGTTCCTTCTCATAACCTTACTATCCTGGCTTTCATTTTGAAGTAACCCTACTATCCAGGTTCCTTCTCATTGCCCTACTATCCAGGCTTTCACTTCGATGTAACCCTACTATCCAGATTCCTTCTCATAGCCCTACTATCCTAGCTTTCTTTTCGAAGTAACCCTACTATCCAGGTTCCTGCTCACAGCCCGTATATTCAGGCTTTCATTTCAAAGTAACCCTACTATCCAGGTTCCTTCTCACAACCGTACAATCCAAGCTTTCATTTTGAAGTAACCCTTCTATCCTGGTTCCTTCTCATAGCCCTCTTATCCAGGCTTTCATTTCAAATTAACCCTCCTATCCAGGTTCCTTCTCATAGCCCTACTATACAGGCTTTCATTTCGAAGTAACCCTGCTATCCAGGTTCCTTCTTATAACCCTACTATCCAGACTTTCATTTTGATGTAACCATTCTATCAAGGTTCATTATCATAGCCCTACTATCGAGGCTTTCATTTCTAAGTATCCCTTCTATCCAGGTTCCTTATCATAACCCTACTATCTAGGATTTCATTTCAAAGTAACCCTGCTATCCAAGTTCCTTCTCATAGCCCTACTATCTAGGCTTTCATTTCGAAGTAACCCTACTATCCAGGTTCCTTCTTGTAGCCCTACTATCCAGGTTTTCATTTCGAAATAACCCTACTATCCAAGTTCTTTCTTATAACCCTACTATCCAGACTTTCATTTCGATGTAACCCTGCTATCCAGGTTCCTTATCATAGCCCTACTAACTAGGCTTTCATTTCAAAGTAACCCTGCTATCCAAGTTCCTTCTCATAGCCCTACTATCCAGGCTCTCATTTCAAAGTAACCCTACTATCCAGGTTCCTTCTTATAGCCATAGTATAGAGGATTTCCTTTCAAAGTAACCCTACTATCCAGGTTCCTTCTTGTAGCCCTACTATTCAGGCTTTCATTTCAAAGTAATCCTACTATCAAGGTTCCTTGTCACAGCCCTACTATCCAGGCTTTCATTACGAAGTAACCCTACTATCCAGGTTCCTTCTCATAGCCCTACTATCCAGGCTTTCATTTCGAAATAACCCTGCTATCCAGGATCATTCTCATAGCCCTACTATCCAGGCTTTCATTTCGAAGTAACACTGCTATCCAGGTTCCTTCTGATAACCCTACTATCCAGACTTTTATTTCGATGTAACCCTGCTATCGAGGTTCATTATCATAGACCTACTATCCATGCTTTCATTTTGAAGTAACCCTACTAACCAGGTTCCTTATCATAGCCCTACTATCTAAGCTTTCATTTCGATGTAACCCTGCTATCCAGGTTCCTTCTCATAGCCCTACTATAGAGGATTTCATTTCGAAGTAACCCTACTATCCAGGTTCCTGCTCACAACCCATATATTCAGGCTTTCATTTCAAAGTAACCCTACTATCCAGGTTCCTTCTCACAACCGTACAATCCAAGATTTCATTTTGAAGTAACCCTACTGTCCTGGTTCCTTCTCATAGCCCTACTATCCAGGCTTTCATTTCAAATTAACCCTCCTATCCAGGTTCCTTCTCATAGCCCTACTATCCAGGCATTCATTTCGAAGTAACCCTGCTATCCAGGTACCTTCTTATAACCCTACTATCCAGACTTTCATTTCGATGTAACCCTTCTATCAAGGTTCATTATAATAGCCCTACTATCGAGGCTTTCATTTCTAAGTATCCCTTCTATCCAGGTTCCTTATCATAACCCTACTATCTAGGATTTCATTTCAAAGTAACCCTGCTATCCAAGTTCCTTCTCATAGCCCTACTATCTAGGCTTTCATTTCGAAGTAACCCTACTATCCAGGTTCCTTCTCGTAGCCCTATTATCCAGGTTTTCATTTCGAAATAACCCTACTATCCAAGTTCTTTCTTATAACCCTACTATCCAGACTTTCATTTCGATGTAACCCTGCTATCCAGGTTCCTTATCAAAGCCCTACTAACTAGGCTTTCATTTCAAAGTAACCCTGCTATCCAAGTTCCTTCTCATATCCCTAATATCCAGGCTTTCATTTCGAAGTAACCCTACTATCCAGGTTCCTTCTCATAACCTTACTATCCTGGCTTTCATTTTGAAGTAACCCTACTATCCAGGTTCCTTCTCATTGCCCTATTATCCAGGCTTTCACTTCGATGTAACCCTACTATCCAGATTCCTTCTCATAGCCCTACTATCCTGGCTTTCTTTTCGAAGTAACCCTACTATCCAGGTTCCTGCTCACAGCCCGTATATCCAGGCTTTCATTTCAAAGTAACCCTACTATCCAGGTTCCTTCTCACAACCGTACAATCCAAGCTTTCATTTTGAAGTAACCCTACTATCCTGGTTCCTTCTCATAGCCCTCTTATCCAGGCTTTCATTTCAAATTAACCCTCCTATCCAGGTTCCTTCTCATAGCCCTACTATCCAGGCTTTCATTTTGAAGTAACCCTGCTATCCAGGTTCCTTCTTATAACCCTACTATCCAGACTTTCATTTTGATGTAACCATTCTATCAAGGTTCATTATCATAGCCCTACTATCGAGGCTTTCATTTCTAAGTATCCCTACTATCCAGGTTCCTTATCATAACCCTACTATCTAGGATTTCATTTCAAAGTAACCCTGCTATCCAAGTTCCTTCTCATAGCCCTACTATCTAGGCTTTCATTTCGAAGTAACCCTACTATCCAGGTTCCTTCTTGTAGCCCTACTATCCAGGTTTTCATTTCGAAATAACCCTACTATCCAAGTTCTTTCTTATAACCCTACTATCCAGACTTTCATTTCGATGTAACCCTGCTATCCAGGTTCCTTATCATAGCCCTACTAACTAGGCTTTCATTTCAAAGTAACCCTGCTATCCAAGTTCCTTCTCATAGCCCTACTATCCAGGCTTTCATTTCGAAGTAACCCTCCTATCCAGGTTCCTTCTTATAGCCATAGTATAGAGGATTTCCTTTCAAAGTAACCCTACTATCCAGGTTCCTTCTTGTAGCCCTACTATTCAGGCTTTCATTTCAAAGTAATCCTACTATCAAGGTTCCTTGTCACAACCCTACTATCCAGGCTTTCATTACGAAGTAACCCTATTATCCAGGTTCCTTCTCATAGCCCTACTATCTAGGCTTTCATTTCGAAATAATCCTGCTATCCAGGTTCATTCTCATAGCCCTACTATCCAGGCTCTCATTTCGAAGTAACCATGCTATCCAGGTTCCTTCTTATAACCCTACTATCCAGACTTTTATTTCGATGTAACCCTGCTATCGAGGTTCATTATCATAGACCTACTATCCATGCTTTCATTTTGAAGTAACCCTACTATCCAGGTTCCTTATCATAGCCCTACTATCTAAGCTTTCATTTCGATGTAACCCTGCTATCGAGGTTCCTTCTCATAGCCCTACTATAGAGGATTTCATTTCGAAGTAACCCTACTATCCAGGTTCCTGCTCACAACCCATATATTCAGGCTTTCATTTCAAAGTAACCCTACTATCCAGGTTCCTTCTCACAACCATACAATCCAAGCTTTCATTTTGAAGTAACCCTACTGTCCTGGTTCCTTCTCATAGCCCTACTATCCAGGCTTTCATTTCAAATTAACCCTCCTATCCAGGTTGCTTCTCATAGCCCTACTATCCAGGCATTCATTTCGAAGTAACCCTGCTATCCAGGTACCTTCTTATAACCCTACTATCCAGACTTTCATTTCGATGTAACCCTTCTATCAAGGTTCATTATAATAGCCCTACTATCGAGGCTTTCATTTCTAAGTATCCCTTCTATCCAGGTTCCTTATCATAACCCTACTATCTAGGATTTCATTTCAAAGTAACCCTGCTATCCAAGTTCCTTCTCATAGCCCTACTATCTAGGCTTTCATTTCGAAGTAACCCTACTATCCAGGTTCCTTCTCGTAGCCCTATTATCCAGGTTTTCATTTCGAAATAACCCTACTATCCAAGTTCTTTCTTATAACCCTACTATCCAGACTTTCATTTCGATGTAACCCTGCTATCCAGGTTCCTTATCAAAGCCCTACTAACTAGGCTTTCATTTCAAAGTAACCCTGCTATCCAAGTTCCTTCTCATATCCCTACTATCCAGGCTTTCATTTCGAAGTAACCCTACTATCCAGGTTCCTTCTCATAACCTTACTATCCTGGCTTTCATTTTGAAGTAACCCTACTATCCAGGTTCCTTCTCATTGCCCTACTATCCAGGCTTTCACTTCGATGTAACCCTACTATCCAGATTCCTTCTCATAGCCCTACTATCCTGGCTTTCTTTTCGAAGTAACCCTACTATCCAGGTTCCTGCTCACAGCTCGTATATTCAGGCTTTCATTTCAAAGTAACCCTACTATCCAGGTTCCTTCTCACAACCGTACAATCCAAGCTTTCATTTTGAAGTAACCCTACTATCCTGGTTCCTTCTCATAGCCCTCTTATCCAGGCTTTCATTTCAAATTAACCCTCCTATCCAGGTTCCTTCTCATAGCCCTACTATCCAGGCTTTCATTTCGAAGTAACCCTGCTATCCAGGTTCCTTCTTATAACCCTACTATCAAGACTTTCATTTTGATGTAACCATTCTATCAAGGTTCATTATCATAGCCCTACTATCGAGGCTTTCATTTCTAAGTATCCCTTCTATCCAGGTTCCTTATCATAACCCTACTATCTAGGATTTCATTTCAAAGTAACCCTGCTATCCAAGTTCCTTCTCATAGCCCTACCATCTAGGCTTTCATTTCGAAGTAACCCTACTATCCAGGTTCCTTCTTGTAGCCCTACTATCCAGGTTTTCATTTCGAAATAACCCTACTATCCAAGTTCTTTCTTATAACCCTACTATCCAGACTTTCATTTCGATGTAACCCTGCTATCCAGGTTCCTTATCATAGCCCTACTAACTAGGCTTTCATTTCAAAGTAACCATGCTATCCAAGTTCCTTCTCATAGCCCTACTATCCAGGCTTTCATTTCGAAGTAACCCTACTATCCAGGTTCCTTCTTATAGCCATAGTATAGAGGATTTCCTTTCAAAGTAACCCTACTATCCAGGTTCCTTCTTGTAGCCCTACTATTCAGGCTTTCATTTCAAAGTAATCCTACTATCAAGGTTCCTTGTCACAGCCCTACTATCCATGCTTTCATTTTGAAGTAACCCTACTATCCAGGTTCCTTATCATAGCCCTACTATCTAGGCTTTCATTTCGATGTAACCCTGCTATCCAGGTTCCTTCTCATAGCCCTACTATAGAGGATTTCATTTCGAAGTAACCCTACTATCCAGGTTCCTGCTCACAACCCATATATTCAGGCTTTCATTTCAAAGTAATCCTACTATCCAGGTTCCTTCTCACAACCGTACAATCCAAGCTTTCATTTTGAAGTAACCCTACTATCCTGGTTCCTTCTCATAGCCCTACTATCCAGGCTTTCATTTCAAATTAACCCTCCTATCCAGGTTCCTTCTCATAGCCCTACTATCCAGGCATTCATTTCGAAGTAACCCTGCTATCCAGGTACCTTCTTATAACCCTACTATCCAGACTTTCATTTCGATGTAACCCTTCTATCAAGGTTCATTATAATAGCCCTACTATCGAGGCTTTCATTTCTAAGTATCCCTTCTATCCAGGTTCCTTATCATAACCCTACTATCTAGGATTTCATTTCAAAGTAACCCTGTTATCCAAGTTCCTTCTCATAGCCCTACTATCTAGGCTTTCATTTCGAAGTAACCCTACTATCCAGGTTCCTTCTCGTAGCCCTACTATCCAGGTTTTCATTTCGAAATAACCCTACTATCCAAGTTCTTTCTTATAACCCTACTATCCAGACTTTCATTTCGATGTAACCCTGCTATCCAGGTTCCTTATCAAAGCCCTACTAACTAGGCTTTCATTTCAAAGTAACCCTGCTATCCAAGTTCCTTCTCATAACCCTACTATCCAGGCTTTCATTTCGAAGTAACCCTACTATCCAGGTTCCTTCTCATAACCCTACTATCCAGGCTTTCACTTCGATGTAACCCTACTATCCAGATTCCTTCTCATATCCCTACTATCCTGGCTTTCTTTTCGAAGTAACCCTACTTTACAGGTTCCTGCTCACAGCCCATATATTTAGGCTTTCATTTCAAAGTAACCCTACTATCCAGGTTCCTTCTCACAACCGTACAATCCAAGCTTTCATTTTGAAGTAACCCTACTATCCTGGTTCCTTCTCATAGCCCTACTATCCAGGCTTTCATTTCAAATTAACCCTCCTATCCAGGTTCCTTCTCATAGCCCTACTATCCAGGCTTTCATTTCGAAGTAACCCTGCTATCCAGGTTCCTTCTTATAACCCTACTATCCAGACTTTCATTTCGATGTAACCATTCTAACAAGGTTCATTATCATAGCCCTACTATCGAGGCTTTCATTTCTAAGTATCCTCTCTATCCAGGTTCCTTATCATAACCCTACTATCTAGGATTTCATTTCAAAGTAACCCTGCTATCCAAGTTCCTTCTCATAGCCCTACTATTTAGGCTTTCATTTCGAAGTAACCCTACTATCCAGGTTCCTTCTTGTAGCCCTACTATCCAGGTTTTCATTTCGAAATAACCCTACTATCCAAGTTCTTTCTTATAACCCTACTATCCAGACTTTCATTTCGATGTAACCCTGCTATCCAGGTTCCTTATCATAGCACTACTAACTAGGCTTTCATTTCAAAGTAACCCTGCTATCCAAGTTCCTTCTCATAGCCCTACTATCCAGGCTTTCATTTCGAAGTGACCCTACTATCCAGGTTCCTTCTCATAACCCTACTATCATGGCTTTCATTTTTAATTAACCCTACTATCCAGGTTCCTTCTCATAGCCCTACTTTCCATGCTTTCACTTCAATGTAACCCTACTATCCAGATTCCTTCTCATAGCCCTACTATCTTGGCTCTCTTTTTGAAGTAACCCTACTATCCAGGTTCCTTCTCATAGCCCTACTATCCAGGCTTTCATTTCGAAGTAAACCTACTATCCAGGTTCCTTCTCATAGTCCTACTATCCATGCTTTCATTTCGAAGTAACCCTACTATCCAGATTCCTTCTCATAGCCCTACTATCCAGGATTTCATTTCGAAATAACCTTGTTATCTAGGTTCCTTCTCAAAGCCCTACTATCCAAGATTTCATTTCGAAGTAACCCTGCTATCCCGGTTCCTTCTCATAGGCCTACTATCCATGCTTTCATTCGGAAGTAACCCTACTATCCAGGTTCCTTATCATAGCCCTACTATCAAGGCTTTCATTTCAATGTAACCCTGCTATCGAGGTTACTTCTCAATGCCCTAGTATAAAGGATTTCATTTCAAAGTAACCCTACTATCCAGGTTCCTTCTTGTAGCCCTACTATTCACGATTTCATTTCAAAGTAATCCTACTTTCCAGGTTCCTTCTAACAGCCCTACTATCCAGGCTTTCATTTCGAAGTAACCCTACTATCCAGGTTCCTTCTCATAGCCCTACTATCCAGGCTTTCATTTCGAAATAACCCTGCTATCCAGGTTCATTCTCATAGCCCTACTATCCAGGCTTTCATTTCGAAGTAACCCTCCTATCCAGGTTCCTTCTCATATCCCTACTATCTAGGCTTTCATTTCGAAGTAACCCTGCTATCCAGGTTGCTTCTTATAACCCTGCTATCAAGACTTTCATTTCGATGTAACCCTGCTATCGAGGTTCATTATCATAGCCCTACTATTGAGGCTTTCATTACGAAGTGTCCCTTCTATCCAGGTTCCTTATCTTAGCCCTACTATCTAGGATTTCATTTCAAAGTAACCCTGCTATCCAAGTTACTTCTCATAGTCCTACTATCCAGGCTTTCATTTCGAAGTAACCCTACTATCCAGGTTCCTTCTCATAACCCTATTATCCAGGATTTCATTTTTAAGTAACCCTACTATCCATGTTCTTTCTTATAACCCTATTATCCAGGCTTTCATTTCTATGTAACCCTGCTATCCATGTTCCTTATCTTAGCCCTACTATCTAGGCTTTCATTTCGAAGTATCCCTTCTATCCAGGTTCCTTATCATAACCCTACTATCTAGGCTTTCATTTCAAAGTAACCCTGCTATCAAAGTTCCTTCTCATAGCCCTACTATCCAGGCTTTCATTTCGAAGTAACCCTACAATTCATGTTCTTTTTCATAACCATATTATCCAGGCTTCCATTTTGAAGTAACCCTACTTTCCAGGTTCCTTCTCATAGCCCTACTATCCAGGGTTTCATTTCGAAGTAACCCTACTATCCAGGTTCCTTCTCATAGCCCTACTATCTTGGCTTTCTTTTCGAAGTAACCCTACTATCCAGGTTCCTTCTCATAGCACTACTAACCAGGATTTACTTTCGAAGTAAACCTACTATCCAGGTTCCTTCTCATAGCCATACTATCTAGGCCTTCATTTCGAAGTAACCCTACTATCCAGGTTCCTTCTCATAGCCCTACTATCCAGGCTTTCATTTCGAAATAACCTTGCTATCCAGGTTCCTTCTCATAGCCCTACTATCCAGGCTTTCATTTCGAAGTAACCCTGCTATCCAGGTTCCTTCTCATAGCCCTACTATCAATGCTTTCATTTCTAAGTAACCCTACTATCCAGGTTCCTTATCATAGCCCTACTATCCAGGCTTTCATTTCGATGTAACCCTGCTATCCAGGTTCCTTATCTTAGCCCTACTATATAGGCTTTCATTTCGAAGTATCCCTTCTATCCAGGTTCCTTATCATAACCCTACTATCTAGGCTTTCATTTCAAAGTAACCCTGCTATCCAAGTTCCTTCTCATAGCCCTACTATCCAGGCTTTCATTTCGAAGTAACCCTAAAATTCAGGCTTTCATTTCGAAGTAACCCTGCTATCCAAGTTCCTTCTCATAGCCCTACTATCCATGCTTTCATTTCTAAGTAACCCTACTGTACAGGTTCCTTATCATAGCCCTACTATCAAGGCTTTCATTTCGAAGTAACCATGTTATCCCAGTTCCTTCTCATATCCCTACTATCCGGGATTTCATTTCTAAGTAACCATACTATCCAGGTTCCTTCTCGTAGCCCTACTATTCTGGCTTTAATTTCGAAGTATCCCTACTATCCAGGTTCCCTCTCACAACCCTACTATCCAGGCTTTCATTTCGAAGTAACCCTACTATCCAGGTTCCTTCTCGTAGCCCTACTATCCAGGCTTTCATTTCGCAGTAACCCTACTATCCAGGTTCCTTCTCACAGCCCTACTATCCAGGCTTTATTTCGAAGTACTATCTAGGTTCCTTCTCGTAGCTCTACTATCCAGGCTTTCATTTTGAAGTAACCCTACTTTCTAGGTTCCTTCTTTTAGCCCTACTATCCAAGCTTTCATTTCGAAGTAACCCTACTATCCAGGTTCCTTTTTACAGCCCTACTATCCAGGATTTTATTTCGGAGTAACCCTACTATCCAGGTTCCTTTTCATAGCCCTACTACACAGGCTTTCTTTTCGAAGTAACCCAACTATACAGGTTCCTTCTCACAGCCCTACTATTCAGGATTTCATTTCGAAGTAACCCTACTATCTAGGTTCCTTCTCACATCCATAATATCTAGGCTTTCATTTCGAAGTTGCCCTACTACCCAGGTTCCTTCTCACAGCCCTACTATCCAGACTTTTATTTCGAAGTAACCCTACTATCCATGTTCCTTCTAATAGCCCTACTATCCAGGCTTTTATTTCGAAGTAACCCTACTATCCAGGTTCCTTCTAATAGCCCTACTATTTATGCTTTAATTTTGAAATAACCCTACTATCCAGGTTCCTTTTCATAGCCCTACTATCCAGGATTTCATTTTGAAGTAACCCTACTATCCAGGTTCCTTCTCATAGCCCTACTATCCAGGCTTTCATTTCAAAGTAACCCTACTATACAGGTTCCTTCTCATAGCCCTACTATCCAAGCTTTCATTTCGAAGTAACCCTGCTATCCAGGTTCCGTCTCACAGCCCTACTATCCAGGATTTTATTTCGGAGTAACGCTACTATCCAAGTTCCTTTTCACAGCCCTACTACCCAGGCTTTCATTTCGAAGTAACCCTACTATCCAGGTTTTTATTTCGAAGTAACCCTACTATCCAGGTTCCTTCTAATAGCCCTACTATCCAACATTTAATTTCTATGTAACCCTACTATCCAGGTTCCTTCTCACAGCCCTACTATCATGCTTTCATTTCGAAGTAACCCTACTATCTAGGTTCCTTCTCATAGACCTACTATCCAGGCTTTCATTTCAAAGTAACCCTACTATCCAGGTTCCTACTCATAGCCCTACTATCCAGGATCTCATTTCAAAGTAACCCTGCTATCTAGGTTCCTTCTCATAGCCCTACTATCCAGGCTTTCATTTCGAAGTAACCCTACTATCCAGGTTCCTTCTCATAGCCCCACTATCCAGGCTTGCATTTTGAAGTAACCCTACTATCCAGGTTCCTTCTCACAACCCTACTATCCAGGCTTTCATTTTAGAGTCACCCTACTATCCAGGTTCCTTCTCATAGCCCTATTATCCAGGCTTTCATTTCTAAGTAAATGATCAGTGCATTTTGATGCACATTCTTCCATGATTGTACTTATGCATTTTCATGGTTTGTTTCAGCATTAGCAGTCTGCACGAATAAATTCATAACTTGAGCTACAGAAGTCGGAATGAGGCGTGCTACCAGTCGTTGGAAAGTTAAGAGAAGGAGCTACGATTTTTATTCACAAGTTGAGAGCTGAATCAAATTGTAGCAGGGCCATAAAATTCGTTGAAGTTGCAGCATTTTATATTTAAGTTTTGGGTTATTTGTTTTGGGTCTGGGTTATGTTTTCGACCCAGTTGGGTTATGAATCGAATCCTTGTTCTTGCTATACCTAGCAGCTTCTACAATAATTTAGTTTTTACCTTTTCATTATTCAAAAAAAAACTTTGACGGGTACGGTTGAATGAAGAACTAATCATCCAGAGTTGATCTACTGTAATCGTGTTCCGATGCTTTGAGGTTTTTAATTTATCAATTGAATTTCGTTTCTCTTTCAATTATATTTTATGATATTGCATTTGCTTAATATGTTATTTCATGGAATGTCTTGATTAAAATCGTATGATTGTATTCCTAATCTTTAATCGTTGTTTACGTCGCTTAGTCGTTAAATCGCATTTTATATCGTGTTTGCTTAATTCACGATTGTATTAATCCGTTTTCTTAATTCGGAATGGGAATTCAATATATTTTATATCTATTGCGCTTGTCAATTGGTATTGAAATCGAATAGAGGTCGAAGCCGCTTAGGGAATTGATAAGGTAAAAACCAATGATTAGCAGGAACCTGAAAACAGTAGATCGACTTATTATTATAATCACTTATTTCGTGTTATGAATCGATCCTAAAACCAACCCTCATTCTACTTCTATTAGTTAATAATAAAATCAAGAATCCTTGCGATACGACTCGAGCCATTGTCACTATACTGCATTTTACAAAATACACATTTTTGATCCGTGTGCGACAGCGGATCAAAATTGGTGCCGTTGCCGGGGATTCTTGTTGTTATTAATTAATATTTTAGTCATAGGTATAGTGTTCTTGCTTTTTTTTCTTGTTTTTTTCGTTGTGTTTGATGATTTTCATAGTTGCAATTTTGATTGCAGTACAGTTTTTTTCAGCCTAGCAGATAACTTTGAAACCTACTGTTTCGATTTGCTCCAAATTTTTTCCTGAAGTTCAGAAAAAAACCGACGAACAGTACTCTTTTAGAATAAAATTCTAAAAGATTTAAACCCTCAAAATCGCAAATTTCTCTTTTTTCTATTTTTAAATAATTTTTTACTGTTTTGATAGTGTTGAAAAAATCCAAAAAAATTCTCAAAATTTTTATTTTGATTCATTAGATTAAATTTGGTGTTTTTGTATATTTTTGAATTTAGTTTAATCGTTTTCCTTCTTTCTATTTGTTTTTGCCTATTTGGGACATAGTTGGTATTTTTGTGTTTATTGATAACATGGCTGAACAAAGAACTTTGAGGAAGTTGGTTGGCCTTGATGTGAGCTATAATGGTTTATGTATTAACTATCCTGCAGCTGATACACCTTTTGAATCAAAATCTGATTTAATACACTTGTTATCAAAGCTTAATAGTCTTACAGGTGAGGATCCACATAAGAATCTGAAGGAATTCTAGGTTGTGTACTCAGAACCTTCTAAACCTTCACTAGAGGACATTGTCAAACAAATGGCTGTAAATAATCTCTAGTTTGAACAACAAGTAGATTCTACTCTCCATACTTTGCAAACACAGATTGAACAACTTGCCTCTTTAATGAATGTCATGCAACAAGCTCAAGGATCTAACCAACAACACTTGGAAGAGAATTCTATTTTTCCAATAGAGTTACTTTCTGAGACTATTGATGATACTTGTACTGATTTATTTGCAGCTGATTTTCCATCATTATCTGATTTTGGTGATGTTTACTCTTGTGATGTTTGTACTGATATTAAAATTTGCTCTGTTTGTGCTGAAATTGAGGTCGCCTTGCAAGTTGATATTCTTACTACAGATGAGGTTGTAAATGAAGTTGTTCATGTGGAAGAAGCTCTTGATACTCCGGCTGCCCAAAACAAACCATCCATTAAACAACCACCTTTCCGAGAGCTGAAACTAATTCCTGAAAATCTTAATTATGCTTATCTAGAGATGAATGAAAAACTCCCGGTTATAATTTCTTCTAAACTTTATTTTGATAAAGAAAGTAAATTTTTGCAGGTTTTGAATAAGCATAAGAAAGGAATTGGATGGACCTTAGATGATATTTATGATATTAGCATATCCATGTGTATGCATGGGATCTCACTTGAAGATGTAGCAAAAGCAGTGAGGCAGCCCAGTAACCTTTTGATCATTGATGTTGTAAAAGATGAGATCATGTTTACGTGCCCATTTGACACTTTTACTTTTAGAAGAACATTCTTTGGTCCACGAATAAAAAGTGAAGGTACTGATAAAAATTGTAAAGTCAAAGGACACCGCCTCAAGCTATTCCATGAGAGTCCCACGTTAGAAGAGGAAACTATAAAAGAGCTCTCGTTGGGAAAGGCTACTTATGTAATCATCTATCCGCCTTGACTCCCCAGGTGTGTTCTTTCCTCTCTCTCCTCTCTCTTATTTTATGCTTGTTTCTTTTATTGAGGAAAATTCTTGCTTTCAGTGTGGGGGAGGGAATCCTTTATTTTATTTGCTTTTGTTCTCTGTTTTGTTGTTTTGTTTTCAGTTATAAAAAAATATGCATCTTTTTGAAAGTTTTGGGTTATAGATTAATTTGAGGTTAGTTGTGGAGACTTGGGAAAAGTTCACAAGATCGGTATCATCTTAACACTGTAAGTCTCATGCATATGGAAGTTAATTTGAATTTTTATTATGATGTAGCCTTGAATTCTCATCTTTTAATAGCTCTTGAGTAGTTTATTTCAGCAGTCAACACCGTCTCACACGCACTCTACGCAAGGATGCCGATGAAAATAAGTCAGTGATCCAAGTTTTATTTGAAAAAAAGGAAATAAAAAGGAATACATCTTCTAAGTTTAGTGACCCTCACTCGGTCACTTAACCCAACCATCGTAGAACCTACAAAAAAAAGTTGATAATAAGACTCGTTGTTAGTTGGTTCAGCGGTTTCTGGTGCTGAACTTGGTAGGGAAGATTACGGTCTGATCCCCCGCAACTACAACTGAGTAAGCAAAGGGTTATGCCACGTAAGTACCAGAACCCCATGCAAAAAGGATCAAAGTCACTAACCGGCCGCCTTACTATGAGTGTGTGGAGATAACGGGCTTAATGTGATTGCGCCTGAATGAAAAAAGAGAAAAAAGGAGGATGAGTAAGTTAGACTTTGGTATAATAATATGATTCTAATTGGTTTGTATATTCAAGAGATAACATTAGTGTTCCTACAATATCCTTAGTGTGCAAGATTAGTACCTATTGATGCAATCTTAACCGAAGAAGAGTTTGTAGCCTAGAATGAGTAGTTGATGATGCTATTGTGTTTCTTTTGATTTTATTTTGCTCGGAGTGCAAAAGTTCAAGTGTGGGGGAATTTGATCAGTGCATTTTGATGCACATTCTTCCATGATTGTACTTATGCATTTCCATGGTTTGTTTAGCTTTTTTTTTTTAATTTTATAGTGTTTTTCTATTTTAGTTTATTTCTACTCTTATTTTATTTTCACACTTTATTTTCAGCATTAGCATACTGCACGAATAAATTCATAACTTGAGCTAAAGAAGTCGGAATGAGGCATGCTACCAGTCGTTGGAAAGTTAATAGAAAGAGCTACGATTTTTATTCAGAAGTTGAGAGCTGAATCGGACTGTAGCAGGGCCATAAAATTCATTGAAGTTGCAGCATTTTATATTTAAGTTTTGGGTCATTTGTTTTGGGTCTGGGTTATGTTTTCGACCAAGTTGGGTTATGAACCGAATCCTTGTTCTTGCTATACCTAGAATCCTCTACAGTAATTTAGTTTTTACCTTTTCATTATTAAAAAAAAAACTTTGACTGGTACGGTTGAATGAAGAACTAATCATCCATAGTTGATCTACTTTAATCGTGTTCCGATGCTTTGAGGTTTTTAATTTATCAATTCAATTTTGTTTCTCTTTCAATTCTATTTTATGAAATTGAATTTGCTTAATATGTTATTTTATGGAATGTCTTGATTAAATTCGTATGATTGTATTCCTAATCTTTAATCGTTGTTTACGTCGCTTAGTCGTTAAATCTCGTTTTATATCGTGTTTACTTAATTCACGATTTTATTAATCCGTTTGCTTAATTCGAAATGGGAAAATCTATTTTATATCTATTGCGCTTGTCAATTGGTATTGATATCGAATAGAGGTCGAAGCCACTTAGGGAATTGATAAGGTAAAAACCAATTATTAGCAAGAACCTGAAAACAGTAGATCGACTTATTTTTATAATCACTTATTTCGTGTTATGAATCGATCCTAAAACCAACCCTCATTCGATTTCTATTAGATAATAATAAAATCAGGAATCCTTGCGATATGACTCGAGCCATTGTTGCTATACTGCATTTTACAAAATACTTGTTTTTGATCCGTCTGCCTTAATATCCAAGCTTTCATTTCGAAATAACCCTACTATCCAGGTTCCTTTTCATAACCCTACTATCCAGGCTTTCATTTTGAAGTAACCCTACTATCCAGGTTCCTTCTCATAGCCCTACTATCCAGGCTTTCATTTCAAACTAACCCTACTATCCAGGTTCCTTCTCATAGCCCTACTATCCATGCTTTCATTTCGATGTAACCCTACTATACAGGTTCCTTATCATAGCCCTACTACCCAGGCTTTTATTTTGAAGTAACCCAACTATCCAGGTTCCCTCTCATAGCCCTACTATCCAGGCTTTCATTTCAAAGTAACCCTACTATCCAGGTTCCTACTCATAGCCCTACTATCCAGGCTCTCATTTCGAAGTAACCCTGCTATCTAGGTTCCGTCTCATAGCCCATCTATTCAGGCATTCATTTCAAAGTAACCCTACTATCCAGGCTTTCATTTCGAAGTAACCCTGCTATCCAGGTTCCTTTTCATAGCCCTACTATCCAGGATTTTGTTTCAAAGTAACCCTACTATCCAGGTTCCTTCTCATAGCCCTACTATCCAGGCTTTCAATTCGAAGTAACCGTACTATCCAGGTTCCTTCTCACAGCCCATCTATTCAGACTTTCATTTCAAAGTAACCCTACTATCCAGGTTCCTTCACACAACCCTACTATCTAGGCTTTCATTTTGAAGTAACCCTACTGTCCAGGTTCCTTCTCATAGCCCTACTATCCAGACTCTTATTTCGAAGTAACCCTGCTATCAAGGTTCCTTCTCATAACCCTACTATCCAGGCTTTCATTTCGAAGTAACCCTACTATTTAGGTTCCTTCTCATAGCCCCACTATCCAGGCTTGCATTTTGAAGTAACCCTACTATCCAGGTTCCTTCTCACAACCCTACTATCCAGGTTCCTTCTCACAACCCTACTATCCAGGCTTTCATTTCAGAGTAACCCTACTATCCAGGTTCCTTCTCATAGCCCTACTACCCAGGTTTTCATTTCGAAGTAACCCTACTATACAGGTTCCTTCTCACAGCCCTACTATCCAGGCTTTCGTTTCGAAGTAACCCTACTATACAGATTCCTTCTCAAAGCCCTACTATCTAGGCTTTCATTTCGAAGTAACCCTACTATCCAGGTTCCTTCTCACAACCCTACTATCCAGGCTTTTATTTCGAAGTAACCCTAGTATCCAGGTTCCTTCTAATAGCCCTACTATCCAGGCTTTCATTTCGAAATAACCCTACTATCCAGGTTCCTTCTCATATCCCTACTATCCAGGCTTTCATTTCGAAATAACCCTACTATTCAGGTTCTCTCTCACAGACATACTATCAAGGCTTTCATTTCGAAGTAACCCTACTATCCAGGTTCCTTCTCATAGCCCTACTATCCAGGCTTTCATTTCAAAGTAGCCCTACTATCCAGGTTCCTTCTCACAGCCCTACTATCCAATCTTTCATTTTGAAGTAACCCTACTATCCAGGTTCCTTCTCGTAGCCCTACTATCCAGGATTTCATTTTGAAGTAACCCTACTATCTAGGTTCCTTCTCGTAGCCCTACTATCAAGGCTTTCATTTTGAAGTAACCCTACTATCCAGGTTCCTTCTCACAGCCCTACTATGCAGGATTTTATTTCCGAGTAACCCTACTATCCAGGTTTCTTTTCATAGCCCTACTATCCAGGCTTTTCTTTCGAAGTAACCCTACTATCCAGGTTCATTCTCATAGCCCTACTACCCAGGCTTTCATTTCGAAGTAACCAAACTATAAAGGTTCCTTCTCACAGCCCTACTATCCAGGCTTTTATTTTTGAAGTAACCCTACTATCCAGGTTCCTTCTCACAGCCCTACTATCTAGGCTTTCATTTCGAAGTAACCCTACTATCCAGGTTCCTTCTCACAGTCCTACTATGCATGCTTTTATTTCGAAGTAACCCTACTATCTAGATTCCTTCTAATAGCCCCACTATCCAGGCTTTTATTTTGAAGTAACCCTACTATCCAGGTTCCTTCTAATAGCCCTACTATCTAGGCTTTCATTTCGAAATAACCCTACTATCCAAGTTCATTTTTATAGCCGTACTATCCAGGCTTTCATTTTGAAGTAACTCTACTATACAGGATCCTTCTCAAAGCCCTACTATCTAGGCTTTCATTTCGAAGTAACCCTACTATCCAGGTTCCTTCTCACAACCCTACTATCCAGGCTTTTATTTCGAAGTAACCCTACTATCCAGGTTCCTTCTAATAGCCCTACTATCCAGGCTTTCATTTCGAAATAACCCTACTATCCAGGTTCCTTCTCATATCCCTACTATCCAGTCTTTCATTTCGAAATAACCCTACTATCCAGGTTCTCTCTCACAGACATAGTATCAAGGCTTTCATTTCGAAGTAACCCTACTATCCAGGTTCCTTCTCGTAGCCCTACTATCCAGGCTTTCATTTCAAAGTAACCCTAATATCCAGTTTCCTTCTCACAGCCCTACTATCCAATCTTTCATTTTGAAGTAACCCTACTATCCAGGTTCCTTCTCGTAGCCCTACTATCCAGGATTTCATTTTGAAGTAACCCTACTATCTAGGTTCCTTCTCGTAGCCCTACTATCCAGGCTTTCATTTTGAAGTAACCCTACTATCCAGGTTCCTTCTCATAGCCCTACTATGCAGGATTTTATTTCCGAGTAACCCTACTATCCAGGTTCCTTTTCATAGCCCTACTATCCAGGCTTTTATTTCGAAGTAACCCTACTATCCAGGTTCATTCTCATAGCCCTACTACCCAGGCTTTCATTTCGAAGTAACCAAACTATAAAGGTTCCTTCTCACAGCCCTTATATCCAGGCTTTTATTTTTGAAGTAACCCTACTATCCAGGTTCCTTCTCACAGCCCTACTATCTAGGCTTTCATTTCGAAGTAACCCTACTATCCAGGTTCCTTCTCACAGTCCTACTAAGCATGCTTTTATTTCGATGTAACCCTACTATCCAGATTCCTTCTAATAGCCCCATTATCCAGGCTTTTATTTTGAAGTAACCCTACTATCCAGGTTCCTTCTAATATCCCTACTATCCAGGATTTCATTTCTAAATAACCCTACTATCCAAGTTCCTTTTTATAGCCGTACTATCCAGGCTTTCATTTTGAAGTAACCCTACTATCCAGATTCCTTCTCAAAGCCCTACTATCCAGGCTTTCATTTCAAAGTAACCCTACTATCCAGGTTCCTTCTCATAGCCCTACTATCCTGGCTTTCATTTCGAAGTAACCCTACTAACCAGGTTCCTTCTCATAGCCCTACTATCCAGGCTTTCATTTCGAAGTAACCCTGCTATCCAGGTTCCTTCTCATATCCCTAATATCCAGGCTTTCATTTCGAAATAACCCTACTATCCAGGTTCTCTCTCACATATATACTATCAAGGCTTTCATTTCGAAGTAACCCTACTATCCAGGTTCCTTCTCGTAGCCCTACTATCCAGGCTTTCATTTCAAAGTAACCCTACTATCCAGGTTCTTTCTCACAGCCCTACTATCCAATCTTTCATTTTGAAGTAACCCTACTATCCAGGTTCCTTCTAGTAGCCCTACTATCCAGGATTTCATTTTGAAGTAACCCTACTATCTAGGTTCCTTCTCGTAGCCCTACTATCCAGGCTTTCATTTTGAAGTAACCCAACTATCCAGGTTCCTTCTCACAGCCCTACTATGCAGGATTTTATTTCCGAGTAACCCTACTGTCTAGGTTCCTTTTCATAGCCCTACTATCCAGGCTTTTATTTCGAAGTAACCCTACTATCAAGGTTCATTCTCATAGCCCTACTACCCAGGCTTTCATTTCGAAGTAACCAAACTATAAAGGTTCCTTCTCACAGCCCTACTATCCAGGCTTTTATTTTTGAAGTAACCCTACTATCCAGGTTCCTTCTCACAACCCTACTATCTAGGCTTTCATTTCGAAGTAACCCTACTATCCAGGTTCATTCTCACAGTCCTACTATGCATGCTTTTATTTCGAAGTAACCCTACTATCCAGATTCCTTCTAATAGCCCCACTATCCAGGCTTTTATTTTGAAGTAACCCTACTATCCAGGTTCCTTCTAATAGCCCTACTATCCAGGCTTTCATTTCGAAATAACCCTACTATGCAAGTTCCTTTTCATAGCCGTACTATCCAGGCTTTCATTTTGAAGTAACCCTACTATCCAGATTCCTTCTCAAAGCCCTACTATCCAGGCTTTCATTTCAAAGTAACCCTACTATCCAGGTTCCTTCTCATAGCCCTACTATCCTGGCTTTCATTTCGAAGTAACCCTACTAACCAGGTTCCTTCTCATAGCCCTACTATCCAGGCTTTCATTTCGAAGTAACCCTGCTATCCAGGTTCCTTCTCATATCCCTAATATCCAGGCTTTCATTTCGAAATAACCCTACTATCCAGGTTCTCTCTCACATATATACTATCAAGGCTTTCATTTCGAAGTAACCCTACTATCCAGGTTCCTTCTCGTAGCCCTACTATCCAGGCTTTCATTTCAAAGTAACCCTACTATCCAGGTTCTTTCTCACAGCCCTACTATCCAATCTTTCATTTTGAAGTAACCCTACTATCCAGGTTCCTTCTAGTAGCCCTACTATCCAGGATTTCATTTTGAAGTAACCCTACTATCTAGGTTCCTTCTCGTAGCCCTACTATCCAGGCTTTCATTTTGAAGTAACCCAACTATCCAGGTTCCTTCTCACAGCCCTACTATGCAGGATTTTATTTCCGAGTAACCCTACTGTCTAGGTTCCTTTTCATAGCCCTACTATCCAGGCTTTTATTTCGAAGTAACCCTACTATCAAGGTTCATTCTCATAGCCCTACTACCCAGGCTTTCATTTCGAAGTAACCAAACTATAAAGGTTCCTTCTCACAGCCCTACTATCCAGGCTTTTATTTTTGAAGTAACCCTACTATCCAGGTTCCTTCTCACAGCCCTACTATCTAGGCTTTCATTTCGAAGTAACCCTACTATCCAGGTTCATTCTCACAGTCCTACTATGCATGCTTTTATTTCGAAGTAACCCTACTATCCAGATTCCTTCTAATAGCCCCACTATCCAGGCTTTTATTTTGAAGTAACCCTACTATCCAGGTTCCTTCTAATAGCCCTACTATCCAGGCTTTCATTTCGAAATAACCCTACTATGCAAGTTCCTTTTCATAGCCGTACTATCCAGGCTTTCATTTTGAAGTAACCCTACTATCCAGATTCCTTCTCAAAGCCCTACTATCCAGGCTTTCATTTCAAAGTAACCCTACTATCCAGGTTCCTTCTCATAGCCCTACTATCCTGGCTTTCATTTCGAAGTAACCCTACTAACCAGGTTCCTTCTCATAGCCCTACTATCCAGGCTTTCATTTCGAAGTAACCCTGCTATCCAGGTTCCTTCTCATATCCCTAATATCCAGGCTTTCATTTCGAAATAACCCTACTATCCAGGTTCTCTCTCACATATATACTATCAAGGCTTTCATTTCGAAGTAACCCTACTATCCAGGTTCCTTCTCGTAGCCCTACTATCCAGGCTTTCATTTCAAAGTAACCCTACTATCCAGGTTCTTTCTCACAGCCCTACTATCCAATCTTTCATTTTGAAGTAACCCTACTATCCAGGTTCCTTCTAGTAGCCCTACTATCCAGGATTTCATTTTGAAGTAACCCTACTATCTAGGTTCCTTCTCGTAGCCCTACTATCCAGGCTTTCATTTTGAAGTAACCCAACTATCCAGGTTCCTTCTCACAGCCCTACTATGCAGGATTTTATTTCCGAGTAACCCTACTGTCTAGGTTCCTTTTCATAGCCCTACTATCCAGGCTTTTATTTCGAAGTAACCCTACTATCAAGGTTCATTCTCATAGCCCTACTACCCAGGCTTTCATTTCGAAGTAACCAAACTATAAAGGTTCCTTCTCACAGCCCTACTATCCAGGCTTTTATTTTTGAAGTAACCCTACTATCCAGGTTCCTTCTCACAGCCCTACTATCTAGGCTTTCATTTCGAAGTAACCCTACTATCCAGGTTCATTCTCACAGTCCTACTATGCATGCTTTTATTTCGAAGTAACCCTACTATCCAGATTCCTTCTAATAGCCCCACTATCCAGGCTTTTATTTTGAAGTAACCCTACTATCCAGGTTCCTTCTAATAGCCCTACTATCCAGGCTTTCATTTCGAAATAACCCTACTATGCAAGTTCCTTTTCATAGCCGTACTATCCAGGCTTTCATTTTGAAGTAACCCTACTATCCAGATTCCTTCTCAAAGCCCTACTATCCAGGCTTTCATTTCAAAGTAACCCTACTATCCAGGTTCCTTCTCATAGCCCTACTATCCTGGCTTTCATTTCGAAGTAACCCTACTAACCAGGTTCCTTCTCATAGCCCTACTATCCAGACTTTCATTTCGAAGTAACCCTGCTATCCAGGTTCCTTCTCATAGCCCTACTATCCAGGCTTTCATTTCGAAATAACCCTACTATCCAGGTTCTCTCTCACAGACATACTATCAAGGCTTTCATTTTGAAGTAACCCTACTATCCAGGTTCCTTCTCGTAGCCCTACTATCCAGGCTTTCATTTCAAAGTAACCCTACTATCCAGGTTCTTTCTCACAACACTACTATCCAATATTTCATTTTGAAGTAACCCTACTATGCAGGTTCCTTCTCGTAGCCCTACTATCCAGGATTTCATTTTGAAGTAACCCTACTATCTAGGTTCCTTCTCGTAGCCCTACTATCCAGGCTTTCATTTTGAAGTAACCCTACTATCCAGGTTCCTTCTCGCAGCCCTACTATGCAGGATTTTATTTCCGAGTAACCCTACTGTCCAGGTTCCTTTTCATAGCCCTACTATCCAGGCTTTTATTTCGAAGTAACCCAACTATCCAGGTTCATTCTCATAGCCCTACTACCCAGGCTTTCATTTCGAAGTAACCAAACTATAAAGGTTCCTTCTCACAGCCCTACTATCCAGGCTTTTATTTTTGAAGTAACCCTACTATCCAGGTTCCTTCTCACAGCCCTACTATCTAGGCTTTCATTTCGAAGTAACCCTACTATCCAGGTTCCTTCTCACAGTCCTACTATGCATGCTTTTATTTCGAAGTAACCCTACTATCCAGATTCCTTCTAATAGCCCCACTATCTAGGCTTTTATTTTGAAGTAACCCTACTATCCAGGTTCCTTCTAATAGCCCTACTATCCATGCTTTCATTTCGAAATAACCCTACTATCCAAGTTCCTTTTCATAGCCGTACTATCCAGGCTTTCATTTTGAAGTAACCCTACTATCCAGGATCCTTTTCATAGCCCTACTATCCAGGCTTTCATTTCAAAGTAACCCTACTATCCAGGTTCCTTCTCATAGCCCTACTATCCTGGCTTTCATTTCGAAGTAACCCTACTAACCAGGTTCCTTCTCATAGCCCTACTATCCAGGCTTTCATTTCGAAGTAACCCTGCTATCCAGGTTCCTTCTCATAGCCCTACTATCCATGCTTTCATTTTGAAGTAACCCTACTATCCTGGTTCCATATCATATCCCTACTATCCAGGCTTTCATTTCGAAGTAACCCTGTTATCCAAGTTCCTTCTCAAAGCCCTACTATCCGGGATTTCATTTCGAAGTAACGGTACTATCTAGGTTCCTTCTCGTAGCTCTACTATTCAGGCTTTCATTTCAAAGTAACCCTACTATCCAAGTTCCTTCTCACAACCCTACTATCCAGGCTTTCATTTTGAAGTAACCCTATTTTCCAGGTTCCTTCTCATAGCCCTACAATCCAGGCTCTCATTTCGAAGTAACCCTACTATCCAGGTTATTTCTCATAGCCCTACTATCCAGGCTTTCATTTCGAAGTAACCCTACTATCTAGGTTCCTTCTCATAGCCCCATTATCCAAGCTTGCATTTCGAAGTAACCCTACTATCCAGGTTCCTTATCACAACCCTACTATCCATGCTTTCATTTCATAGTAACCCTACTATCTAGGTTCCTTCTCATAGCCCTACTACCCAAGCTTTCATTTCGAAGTAACCCTACTATACAGGTTCATTCTCACAGCCCTACTATCCAGGCTTTCAATTCGAAGTAACCCTACTATCCAGGTTCCTTCTCAAAGCCCTACTATCTAGGCTTTCATTTCGAAGTAACCCTACTATCCAGGTTCCTTCTCACAGCCCTACTATCCAGGCTTTTTATTTCGAAGTAACCCTACTATCCAGGTTCCTTCTCACAGCCCTACTATCTAGTCTTTCATTTCGAAGTAACCCTACTATCCAGGTTCCTTCTCACAGTCCTACTATCTATGCTTTTATTTCGAAGTAACCCTACTATCCAGATTCCTTCTAATAGCCCCACTATCCAGGGTTTTATTTTGAAGTAACCCTACTATCCAGGTTCCTTCTAATAGCCCTACTATCCAGGCATTCATTTCGAAATAACCCTACTATCCAAGTTCCTTTTCATAGCCGTACTATCCAGGCTTTCATTTTGAAGTAACCCTACTATCCAGATTCCTTTTCATAGACCTATTATCCAGGCTTTCATTTCAAAGTAACCCTACTATCCAGGTTCCTTCTCATAGCCCTACTATCCTGGCTTTAATTTCGAAGTAACCCTACTATCCAGGTTCCTTCTCATAGCCCTACTATCTAGGCTTTCATTTCGAAGTAACCCTGCTATCCAGGTTCCTTCTCATAGCCCTACTATCCATGCCTTCATTTTGAAGTAACCCTACTATCCTGGTTCCTTATCATAGCCCTACTATCCAAGCTTTCATTTCAAAGAAACCCTGTTATCCAAGTTCCTTCTCAAAGCCCTACTATCCGGGATTTCATTTCGAAGTAACGATACCATCCAGGTTCCTTCTCGTAGCCCTACTATTCAGGCTTTCATTTCAAAGTAACCCTACTATCCAGGTTCCTTCTCACAACCCTACTATCCAGGCTTTCATTTTGAAGTAACCCTACTGTCCAGGTTCCTTCTCATAGCCCTACAATCTAGGCTCTCATTTCGAAGTAACCCTGCTATCCAGGTTCCTTCTCATAGCCCTACTATCCAGGCTTTCATTTCGAAGTAACCCTACTATCTAGGTTCCTTCTCATAGCCCCACTATCCAGGCTTGCATTTCGAAGTAACCCTACTATCCAGGTTCCTTCTCACAACCCTACTATCCATGCTTTCGTTTCAGAGTAACCCTACTATCTAGGTTCCTTCTCATAGTCCTACTATCCATGCTTTTATTTCGAAGTAACCCTACTATCCAGATTCCTTCTAATAGCCCCACTATCCAGGCTTTTATTTTGAAGTAACCCTACTATCCAGGTTCCTTCTAATAGCCCTACTATCTAGGCATTCATTTCGAAATAACCCTACTATCCAAGTTCCTTTTCATAGCCGTACTATCCAGGCTTTCATTTTGAAGTAACCCTACTATCCAGATTCCTTTTCATAGCCCTACTATCCAGGCTTTCATTTCAAAGTAACCCTACTATCCAGGTTCCTTCTCATAGCCATACTATCCTGGCTTTAACTTCGAAGTAACCCTACTATCCAGGTTCCTTCTCATAGCCCTACTATCCAGGCTTTCATTTCGAAGTAACCCTGCTATCCAGGTTCCTTCTCATAGCCCTACTATCCATGCTTTCATTTTGAAGTAACCCTACTATCCTGGTTCCATATCATATCCCTACTATCCAGGCTTTCATTTCGAAGTAACCCTGTTATCCAAGTTCCTTCTCAAAGCCCTACTATCCGGGATTTCATTTCGAAGTAACGGTACTATCTAGGTTCCTTCTCGTAGCTCTACTATTCAGGCTTTCATTTCAAAGTAACCCTACTATCCAAGTTCCTTCTCACAACCCTACTATCCAGGCTTTCATTTTGAAGTAACCCTATTTTCCAGGTTCCTTCTCATAGCCCTACAATCCAGGTTCTCATTTCGAAGTAACCGTACTATCCAGGTTATTTCTCATAGCCCTACTATCCAGGCTTTCATTTCGAAGTAACCCTACTATCTAGGTTCCTTCTCATAGCCCCATTATCCAAGCTTGCATTTCGAAGTAACCCTACTATCCAGGTTCCTTATCACAACCCTACTATCCATGCTTTCATTTCATAGTAACCCTACTATCTAGGTTCCTTCTCATAGCCCTACTACCCAAGCTTTCATTTCGAAGTAACCCTACTATACAGGTTCATTCTCACAGCCCTACTATCCAGGCTTTCAATTCGAAGTAACCCTACTATCCAGGTTCCTTCTCAAAGCCCTACTATCTAGGCTTTCATTTCGAAGTAACCCTACTATCCAGGTTCCTTCTCACAGCCCTACTATCCAGGCTTTTTATTTCGAAGTAACCCTACTATCCAGGTTCCTTCTCACAGCCCTACTATCTAGTCTTTCATTTCGAAGTAACCCTACTATCCAGGTTCCTTCTCACAGTCCTACTATCTATGCTTTTATTTCGAAGTAACCCTACCATCCAGATTCCTTCTAATAGCCCCACTATCCAGGGTTTTATTTTGAAGTAACCCTACTATCCAGGTTCCTTCTAATAGCCCTACTATCCAGGCATTCATTTCGAAATAACCCTACTATCCAAGTTCCTTTTCATAGCCGTACTATCCAGGCTTTCATTTTGAAGTAACCCTACTATCCAGATTCCTTTTCATAGACCTATTATCCAGGCTTTCATTTCAAAGTAACCCTACTATCCAGGTTCCTTCTCATAGCCCTACTATCCTGGCTTTAATTTCGAAGTAACCCTACTATCCAGGTTCCTTCTCATAGCCCTACTATCTAGGCTTTCATTTCGAAGTAACCCTGCTATCCAGGTTCCTTCTCATAGCCCTACTATCCATGCCTTCATTTTGAAGTAACCCTACTATCCTGGTTCCTTATCATAGCCCTACTATCCAAGCTTTCATTTCGAAGAAACCCTGTTATCCAAGTTCCTTCTCAAAGCCCTACTATCCGGGATTTCATTTGAAGTAACGATACCATCCAGGTTCCTTCTCGTAGCCCTACTATTCAGGCTTTCATTTCAAAGTAACCCTACTATCCAGGTTCCTTCTCACAACCCTACTATCCAGGCTTTCATTTTGAAGTAACCCTACTGTCCAGGTTCCTTCTCATAGCCCTACAATCTAGGCTCTCATTTCGAAGTAACCCTGCTATCTAGGTTCCTTCTCATAGCCCTACTATCCAGGCTTTCATTTCGAAGTAACCCTACTATCTAGGTTCCTTCTCATAGCCCCACTATCCAGGCTTGCATTTCGAAGTAACCCTACTATCCAGGTTCCTTCTCACAACCCTACTATCCATGCTTTCGTTTCAGAGTAACCCTACTATCTAGGTTCCTTCTCATAGTCCTACTATCCATGCTTTTATTTCGAAGTAACCCTACTATCCAGATTCCTTCTAATAGCCCCACTATCCAGGCTTTTATTTTGAAGTAACCCTACTATCCAGGTTCCTTCTAATAGCCCTACTATCCAGGCATTCATTTCGAAATAACCCTACTATCCAAGTTCCTTTTCATAGCCGTACTATCCAGGCTTTCATTTTGAAGTAACCCTACTATCCAGATTCCTTTTCATAGCCCTACTATCCAGGCTTTCATTTCAAAGTAACCCTACTATCCAGGTTCCTTCTCATAGCCCTACTATCCTGGCTTTAATTTCGAAGTAACCCTACTATCCAGGTTCCTTCTCATAGCCCTACTATCTAGGCTTTCATTTCGAAGTAACCCTGCTATCCAGGTTCCTTCTCATAGCCCTACTATCCATGCTTTCATTTTGAAGTAACCCTACTATCCTGGTTCCTTATCATAGCCCTACTATCCAGGCTTTCATTTCGAAGAAACCCTGTTATCCATGTTCCTTCTCAAAGCCCTACTATCGGGGATTTCATTTCGAAGTAACGATACCATCCAGGTTCCTTCTCGTAGCCCTACTATTCAGGCTTTCATTTGTGAGTAACCCTACTATCCAGGTTCCTTCTCACAACCCTACTATCCAGGCTTTCATTTTAAAGTAACCCTACTGTCCAGGTTCCTTCTCATAGCCCTACAATCCAGGCTCTCATTTCGAAGTAACCCTGCTATCCAGGTTCCTTCTCATAGCCCTACTATCCAGGCTTTCATTTTGAAGTAACCCTACTATCTAGGTTCCTTCTCATAGCCCCACTATCCAGGCTTACATTTCGAAGTAACCCTACTATCCAGGTTCCTTCTCACAACCCTACTATCCATGCTTTCATTTCAGAGTAACCCTACTATCTAGGTTCCTTCTCATAGCCCTACTACCCAGGCTTTCATTTCGAAGTAACCCTACTATACAGGTTCATTCTCACAGCCCTACTATCCAGGCTTTCAATTCGAAGTAACCCTACTATCCAGGTTCCTTCTCAAAGCCCTACTATCTAGGCTTTCATTTCGAAGTAACCCTACTATCCAGGTTCCTTCTCACAGCCCTACTATCCAGGCTTTTATTTCAAAGTAACCCTACTATCCAGGTTCCTTCTCACAGCCTTACTATCCAGGATTTCAATTCGAAGTAACCCTACTATCCAGGTTCCTTCTCAAAGCCCTACTATCTAGGCTTTCATTTCGAAGTAACCCTACTATCCAGGTTCCTTCTCACAGCCCTACTATCCAGGCTTTTATTTCGAAGTAACCCTACTATCTAGGTTCCTTGTAATAGCCCTACTATCCAGGCTTTCATTTCGAAATAACCCTACTATCCAGGTTCTTTCTCATACCCCTACTATCCAGGCTTTCATTTCGAAATAACCCTACTATCCAGGTTCCCTCACACAGCCCTACTATCCAGCCTTTCATTTCGAAGTAACCCTACTATCCAGGTTCCTTCTCTTAGCCCTACTATCCAGGCTTTCATTTCAAAGTAACCCTACTATCCAGGTTCCTTCTCACAACCCTACTATCCAATGTTTCATTTTGAAGTAACCCTACTATCCAGGTTCCTTCTCGTAGCCTTACTATCCAGGATTTCATTTTGAAGTAACCCTACTATCCTGGTTCCTTATCATAGCCCTACTATCCAGACTTTCATTTTGAAGTAACCCTACTATCCAAGTTCCTTCTCAAAGCCCTACAATCCGGGATTTCATTTCGAAGTAACGGTACTGTCCAGGTTCCTTCTCAAAGCCCTACTACACAGGCTTTCATTTCGAAGTAACCCAACTATACAGGTTCCTTCTCACAACCCTACTATCCAGGCTTTTATTTTCGAAGTAACCCTACTATCCAGGTTCCTTCTCACAACCCTATTATCCAGGCTTTTATTTCGAAGTAACCCTACTATCCAGGTTCCTTCTAATAGCCCCACTATCCAGGCTTTTATTTCGAAGTAACCCTACTATCCAGGTTCCTTCTAATAGCCCTACTATCCAGGCTTTCATTTCGAAATAACCCTACTATCCAAGTTCCTTTTAATAGCCCTACTATCCAGGCTTTCATTTTGAAGTAACCCTACTATCCAGGTTCCTTTTCACAGCCCTACTATCCAGGCTTTCATTTCAAAGTAACCCTACTATCCAGGTTCCTTCTCATAGCCCTACTATCCTGGCTTTCATTTCGAAGTAACCCTACTATCCAGGTTCCTTCTCATAGCCCTACTATCCAGGCTTTCATTTCGAAGTAACCCTGCTATCCAGGTTCCTTCTCATAGCCCTATTATCCATGCTTTCATTTCGAAGTAACCCTACTATCCTGGTTCCTTATCATAGCCCTACTATCCAGGCTTTCATTTCGAAGTAACCCTGTTATCCAAGTTCCTTCTCAAAGCCCTACTATCTGGGATTTCATTTCGAAGTAACGGTACTATCCAAGTTCCTTCTCGTAGCCCTACTATTCAGGATTTCATTTCAAAGTAACCCTACTATCCAGGTTCCTTCTTACAACCCTACTATCCAGGCTTTCATTTTGAAGTAACCCTACTGTCCAGGTTCCTTCTCATAGCCTTACAATCCAGGCTCTCATTTCGAAGTAACCCTGCTATCCAGGTTCCTTCTCATAGCCCTACTATCCAGTCTTTCATTTTGAAGTAACCCTACTATCTAGGTTCGTTCTCATAGCCCCACTATCCAGGCTTGCATTTCGAAGTAACCCTACTATCCAGGTTCCTTCTCATAACCCTAGTATCCAGGCTTTCATTTCAGAGTAACCCTACTATCCAGGTTCCTTCTCATAGCCCTACTACCCAGGCTTTCATTTCGAAGTAACCCTACTATACAGGTTCATTCTCACAGCCCTAATATCCAGGATTTCAATTCAAAGTAACCCTACTATCGAGGTTCCTTCTCAATGCCCTACAAACTAGGCTTTCATTTCGAAGTAACCCTACTATCCAGGTTCCTTCTCACAGCCCTACTATCCAGGCCTTTATTTCGAAGTAACCCTACTATCCAGGTTCCTTGTAATAGCCCTACTATCCAGGCTTTCATTTCGAAATAACCCTACTATCCAGGTTTTTTCTCATACCCCTACTATCCAGGCTTTCATTCCGAAATAACCCTACTATCCAGGTTCCCTCTCACAACCCGTTTATCCAGCCTTTCATTTCGAAGTAACCCTACTATCCAGGTTCCTTCTCTTAGCCCTATTATCCAGGCTTTCATTTCAAAGTAACCCTACTATCCAGGTTCCTTCTCACAGCCCTACTATCCAATGTTTCATTTTGAAGTAACCCTACTATCCAGGTTCCTGCTCGTAGCCCTACTATCCATAATTTCATTTTGAAGTAACCCTACTATCCAGGTTCCTTCTCGTAGCCCTACTATCTAGGCTTTCATTTCGAAATAACCCTACTATCCAGGTTCCATCTCACAGCCCTACTATCCAGGCTTTTATTTCGAAGTAACCCAACTATCCAGGTTCCTTCTCATAGCCGTACTACCCAGGCTTTCATTTCGAAGTAACCCAACTATGCAGGTTCCTTCTCACAGCCCTACTATCCAGGATTTTATTTTCGAAGTAACCCTACTATCCAGGTTCCTTCTCATAGCCCTACTACCCAGGCTTTCATTTCGAAGTAACCCTACTATACAGGTTCATTCTCACAGCCCTACTATCCAGGCTTTCAATTCGAAGTAACCCTACTATCCAGGTTCCTTCTCAAAGCCCTACTATCTAGGCTTTCATTTCGAAGTAACCCTACTATCCAGGTTCCTTCTCACAGCCCTACTATCCAGGCTTTTATTTCAAAGTAACCCTACTATCCAGGTTCCTTCTCACAGCCTTACTATCCAGGATTTCAATTCGAAGTAACCCTACTATCCAGGTTCCTTCTCAAAGCCCTACTATCTAGGCTTTCATTTCGAAGTAACCCTACTATCCAGGTTCCTTCTCACAGCCCTACTATCCAGGCTTTTATTTTGAAGTAACCCTACTATCTAGGTTCCTTGTAATAGCCCTACTATCCATGCTTTCATTTCGAAATAACCCTACTATCCAGGTTCTTTCTCATACCCCTACTATCCAGGCTTTCATTTTGAAATAACCCTACTATCCAGGTTCCCTCTCACAGCCCTACTATCCAGGCTTTCATTTCGAAATAACCCTACTATCCAAGTTCCTTTTCATAGCCCTACTATCCAGGCTTTCATTTTGAAGTAACCCTACTATCCAGGTTCCTTTTCATAGCCCTACTATCCAGGCTTTCATTTCAAAGTAACCCTATTATCCAGGTTCCTTCTCATAGCCCTACTATCCTGGCTTTCATTTCCAAGTAACCCTACTATCCAGGTTCCTTCTCATAGCCCTACTATCCAGGCTTTCATTTCGAAGTAACCCTGCTATCCAGGTTCCTTCTCATAGCCCTACTATCCATACTTTCATTTCGAAGTAACCCTACTATCCTGGTTCCTTATCATAGCCCTACTATCCAGGCTTTCATTTCGAAGTAACCCTGTTATCCAAGTTCCTTCTCAAATCCCTACTATCTGGGATTTCATTTCGAAGTAACAGTACTATCCAAGTTCCTTCTCATAGCCCTACTATTCAGGATTTCATTTCAAAGTAACCCTACTATCCAGGTTCCTTCTTACAACCCTACTATCCAGGCTTTCATTTTGAAGTAACCCTACTGTCCAGGTTCCTTCTCATAGCCTTACAATCCAGGCTCTCATTTCGAAGTAACCCTGCTATCCAGGTTCCTTCTCATAGCCCTACTATCCAGTCTTTCATTTTGAGGTAACCCTACTATCTAGGTTCGTTCTCATAGCCCCACTATCCAGGCTTGCATTTCAAAGTAACCATACTATCCAGGTTCCTTCTCATAACCCTAGTATCCAGGCTTTCATTTCAGAGTAACCCTACTATCCAGGTTCCTTCTCATAGCCCTACTACCCAGGCTTTCATTTCGAAGTAACCCTACTATACAGGTTCATTCTCACAGCCCTAATATCCAGGATTTCAATTCGAAGTAACCCTACTATCCAGGTTCCTTCTCAATGCCCTACAAACTAGGCTTTCATTTCGAAGTAACCCTACTATCCAGGTTCCTTCTCACAGCCCTACTATCCAGGCCTTTATTTCGAAGTAACCCTACTATCCAGGTTCCTTGTAATAGCCCTACTATCCAGGCTTTCATTTCGAAATAACCCTACTATCCAGGTTCTTTCTCATACCCCTACTATCCAGGCTTTCATTCCGAAATAACCCTACTATCCAGGTTCCCTCTCACAACCCGTTTATCCAGCCTTTCATTTCGAAGTAACCCTACTATCCAGGTTCCTTCTCTTAGCCCTATTATCCAGGCTTTCATTTCAAAGTAACCCTACTATCCAGGTTCCTTCTCACAGCCCTACTATCCAATGTTTCATTTTGAAGTAACCCTACTATCCAGGTTCCTGCTCGTAGCCCTACTATCCATAATTTCATTTTGAAGTAACCCTACTATCCAGGTTCCTTCTCGTAGCCCTACTATCTAGGCTTTCATTTCGAAATAACCCTACTATCCAGGTTCCATCTCACAGCCCTACTATCCAGGCTTTTATTTCGAAGTAACCCAACTATCCAGGTTCCTTCTCATAGCCGTACTACCCAGGCTTTCATTTCGAAGTAACCCAACTATGCAGGTTCCTTCTCACAGCCCTACTATCCAGGATTTTATTTTCGAAGTAACCCTACTATCCAGGTTTCTTCTCACAGCCCTATTATCTAGGCTTTAATTTCGAAGTAACCCTACTATCCAGGTTCCTTCTCACAGTCCTATTATCCAGGCTTTTATTTCGAAGTAACCCTACTATCCAGGTTCCTTCTAATAGCCCTATTATCCAGGCTTTCATTTCGAAATAACCCTACTATCCAAGTTCCTTTTCATAGCCCTACTATCCAGGCTTTCATTTTGAAGTAACCCTACTATCCAGGTTCCTTTTCATAGCCCTACTATCCAGGCTTTCATTTCAAAGTAACCCTACTATCCAGGTTCCTTCTCATAGCCCTACTATCCAGGCTTTCATTTCGAAGTAACCCTACTATCCAGGTTTCTTCTCATAGCCCTACTATCCAAGCTTTCATTTCGATGTAACCCTGCTATCCAAGTTCCTTCTCATAGCCCTACTATCCATGCTTTCATTTCGAAGTAACCCTACTATCCTGGTTCCTTATCATAGCCCTACTATCTAGGCTTTCATTTCGAAGTAACCCTATTATCCAAGTTCCTTCTCAAAGCCCTACTATCCGGGATTTCATTTCGAAGTAACCGTACTATACAGGTTCCTTCTCGTAGACCTACTATTCAGGCTTTCATTTCGAAGTAACCCTACTATCCAGGTTCCCTCTCACAGGCCTACTATCCAGGTTTTCATTTTGAAGTAACGCTACTATCCAGGTTCCTTCTTATAGCCCTATTATCCAGGCTTTCATTTCGAAGTAACCCTACTATCCAGGTTCCTTCTCGCAGCCCTACTATCCAGGCTTTCATTTCGAAGTAACCCTACTATCTAGGTTCCTTCTCGTAGCCCTACTATCCAGGTTCCTTCTCACAACCCTACTATCCAGGCTTTCATTTCAGAGTAACCCTACTATCCAGGTTCCTTCTCATAGCCCTACTACCCAGGCTTTCATTTCGAAGTAACCCTACTATACAGGTTCCTTCTCACAGCCCTAATATCCAGGCTTTCATTTCGAAGTAACCATACTATCCAGGTTCCTTCTCAAAGCCCTACTATCCAGGCTTTCATTTCGAAATAACACTACTATCCAAGTTCCTTTCATAGCCCTACTATCCAGGCTTTCATTTTGAAGTAACCCTACTATCCAGGTTCCTTTTCATAGCCCTACTATCCAGGCTTTCATTTCAAAGTAACCCTACTATCCAGGTTCCTTCTCATAGCCCTACTATCCAGGCTTTCATTTCGAAGTAACCCTACTATCCAGGTTCATTCTCATAGCCCTACTACCCAGGCTTTCATTTCGAAGTAACCCAACTATACAGGTTCCTTCTCACAGCCCTACTATCCAGGCTTTTATTTTCGAAGTAACCCTACTATCCAGGTTCCATCTCACAGCCCTACTATCTAGGCTTTCATTTCAAAGTAACCCTACTATCCAGGTTCCTTCTCATAGCCCTACTATCCTGGCTTTCATTTCGAAGTAACCCTACTATCCAGGTTCCTTCTCATAGCCCTACTATCCAGGCTTTCATTTCGAAGTAACCATGCTATCCAGGTTCCTTCTCATAGCCCTACTATCCATGCTTTCATTTCGAAGTAACCCTACTATCCTAGTTCCTTATCATAGCCCTACTATCCAGGCTTTCATTTCGAAGTAACCCTGTTATCCAAGTTCCTTCTCAAAGCCCTACTATCTGGGATTTCATTTCGAAGTAACGGTACTATCCAGGTTCCTTCTCGTAGCCCTACTATTCAAGCTTTCATTTCAAAGTAACCCTACTATCCAGGTTCCTTCTTACAACCCTACTATCCAGGCTTTCATTTTGAAGTAACCCTACTGTCCAGGTTCCTTCTCATAGTCCTACAATCCAGGCTCTCATTTCGAAGTAACCCTGATATCCAGGTTCCTTCTCATAGCCCTACTATCCAGTCTTTCATTTTGAAGTAACCCTACTATCTAGGTTCGTTCTCATAGCCCCACTATCCAGGCTTGCATTTCGAAGTAACCCTACTATCCAGGTTCCTTCTCATAACCCTAGTATCCAAGCTTTCATTTCAGAGTAACCCTACTATCCAGGTTCCTTCTCATAGCCCTACTACCCAGGCTTTCATTTCGAAGTAACCCTACTATACAGGTTCATTCTCACAGCCCTACTATCCAGGCTTTCAATTCGAAGTAACCCTACTATCCAGGTTCCTTCTCAAAGCCCTACTATCTAGGCTTTCATTTCGAAGTAACCCTACTACCCAGGTTCCTTCTCACAGCCCTACTATCCAGGCCTTTATTTCGAAGTAACCCTACTATCCAAGTTCCTTGTAATAGCCCTACTATCCAGGCTTTCATTTCGAAATAACCCTACTATCCAGGTTCTTTCTCATACCCCTACTATCCAGGCTTTCATTCCGAAATAACCCTACTATCCAGGTTCCCTCTCACAACCCGTTTATCCAGCCTTTCATTTCGAAGTAACCCTACTATCCAGGTTCCTTTTCTTAGCCCTACTATCCAGGCTTTCATTTCAAAGTAACCCTACTATCCAGGTTCCTTCTCACAGCCCTACTATCCAATGTTTCATTTTGAAGTAACCCTACTATCCAGGTTCCTGCTCGTAGCCCTACTATCCAGAATTTCATTTTGAAGTAACCCTACTATCCAGGTTCCTTCTCGTAGCCCTACTATCTAGGCTTTCATTTCGAAATAACCCTACTATCCAGGTTCCATCTCACAGCCCTACTATCCAGGCTTTTATTTCGAAGTAACCCAACTATCCAGGTTCCTTCTCATAGCCGTACTACCCAGGCTTTCATTTCGAAGTAACCCAACTATGCAGGTTCCTTCTCACAGCCCTACTATCCAGGTTTTTATTTTCGAAGTAACCCTACTATCCAGGTTCCTTCTCACAGCCCTAATATCTAGGATTTCATTTCGAAGTAACCCTACTATCCAGGTTCCTTCTCACAGTCCTATTATCCAGGCTTTTATTTCGAAGTAACCCTACTATCCAGGTTCCTTCTAATAACCCCACTATCCAGGCTTTTATTTCGAAGTAACCCTACTATCCAGGTTCCTTCTAATAGCCCCACTATCCAGGCTTTTATTTCGAAGTAACCCTACTATCCAGGTTCCTTCTAATAGCCCTACTATCCAGGCTTTCATTTCGAAATAACCCTACTATCCAAGTTCCTTTTCATAGCCCTACTATCCAGGCTTTCATTTTGAAGTAACCCTACTATCCAGGTTCCTTTTCATAGCCCTACTATCCAGGCTTTCATTTCAAAGTAACCCTACTATCCAGGTTCCTTCTCATAGCCCTACTATCCAGGCTTTCATTTCAAAGTAACCCTACTATCCAGGTTTCTTCTCATAGCCCTACTATCCAAGCTTTCATTTCGATGTAACCCTGCTATCCAAGTTCCTTCTCATAGCCCTACTATCCATGCTTTCATTTTGAAGTAACCCTACTATCCTGGTTCCTTATCATAGCCCTACTATCTAGGCTTTCATTTTGAAGTAACCCTGTTATCCAAGTTCCTTCTCAAAGCCCTATTATTCGGGATTTCATTTCGAAGTAACCGTACTATACAGGTTCCTTCTCGTAGACCTACTATTCAGGCTTTCATTTCGAAGTAACCCTACTATCCAGGTTCCCTCTCACAGCCCTACTATCCAGGTTTTCATTTTGAAGTAACGCTACTATCCAGGTTCCTTCTTATAGCCCTACTATCCAGGCTTTCATTTCGAAGTAACCCTACTATACAGGTTCCTTCTCACAACCCTACTATCCAGGCTTTTATTTTCGAAGTAACCCTACTATCCAGGTTCCTTCTCACAGCCCTACTATCTAGGCTTTCATTTCAAAGTAACCCTACTATCCAGGTTCCTTCTCATAGCCCTACTATCCTGGCTTTCATTTCGAAGTAACCCTACTATCCAGGTTCCTTCTCATAGCCCTACTATCCAGGCTTTCATTTCGAAGTAACCCTGCTATCCAGGTTCCTTCTCATAGCCCTACTATCCATGCTTTCATTTCGAAGTAACCCTACTATCCTGGTTCCTCATCATAGCCCTACTATCCAAGCTTTCATTTCGAAGTAACCTTGTTATCCAAGTTCCTTCTCAAAGCCCTACTATCTGGGATTTCATTTCGAAGTAACGGTACTATCCAGGTTCCTTCTCGTAGCCCTACTATTCAGGCTTTCATTTCAAAGTAACCCTACTATCCAGGTTCCTTCTTACAACCCTACTATCCAGGCTTTCATTTTGAAGTAACCCTACTGTCCAGGTTCCTTCTCATAGCCCTACAATCCAGGCTCTCATTTCGAAGTAACCCTGATATCCAGGTTCCTTCTCATAGCCCTACTATCCAGTCTTTCATTTTGAAGTAACTCTACTATCTAGGTTCGTTCTCATAGCCCCACTATCCAGGCTTGCATTTCGAAGTAACCCTACTATCCAGGTTCCTTCTCATAACCCTAGTATCCAGGCTTTCATTTCAGAGTAACCCTACTATCCAGGTTCCTTCTCATAGCCCTACTACCCAGGCTTTCATTTCGAAGTAACCCTACTATAAAGGTTCATTCTCACAGCCCTACTATCCAGGCTTTCAATTCGAAGTAACCCTACTATCCAGGTTCCTTCTCAAAGCCCTACTATCTAGGCTTTCATTTCGAAGTAACCCTACTATCCAGGTTCCTTCTCACAGCCCTACTATCCAGGCCTTTATTTCGAAGTAACCCTACTATCCAGGTTCCTTGTAATAGCCCTACTATCCAGGCTTTCATTTCGAAATAACCCTACTATCCAGGTTCTTTCTCATACCCCTACTATCCAGGTTCTTTCTCATACCCCTACTATCCAGGCTTTCATTCCGAAATAACCCTACTATCCAGGTTCCCTCTCACAACCCGTTTATCCAGCCTTTCATTTCGAAGTAACCCTACTATCCAGGTTCCTTCTCTTAGCCCTACTATCCAGGCTTTCATTTCAAAGTAACCCTACTATCCAGGTTCCTTCTCAAAGCCCTACTATCCAATGTTTCATTTTGAAGTAACCCTACTATCCAGGTTCCTGCTCGTAGCCCTACTATCCAGAATTTCATTTTGAAGTAACCCTACTATCCAGGTTCCTTCTCGTAGCCCTACTATCTAGGCTTTCATTTCGAAATAACCCTACTATCCAGGTTCCATCTCACAGCCCTACTATCCAGACTTTTATTTCGAAGTAACCCAACTATCCAGGTTCCTTCTCATAGCCTTACTACCCAGGCTTTCATTTCGAAGTAACCCAACTATGCAGGTTCCTTCTCACAGCCCTACTATCCAGGCTTTTATTTTCGAAGTAACCCTACTATCCAGGTTCCTTCTCACAGCCCTATTATCTAGGATTTCATTTCTAAGTAACCCTACTATCCAGGTTCCTTCTCACAGTCCTATTATCCAGGCTTTTATTTCGAAGTAACCCTACTATCCAGGTTCCTTCTAATAGCCCCACTATCCAGGCTTTTATTTTGAAGTAACCCTACTATCCAGGTTCCTTCTAATAGCCCCACTATCCAGGCTTTTATTTCGAAGTAACCCTACTATCCAGGTTCCTTCTAATAGCCCTACTATCCAGGCTTTCATTTCGAAATAACCCTACTATCCAAGTTCCTTTTCATAGCCCTACTATCCAGGCTTTCATTTTGAAGTAACCCTACTATCCAGGTTCCTTTTCATAGCCCTACTATCCAGGATTTCATTTCAAAGTAACCCTACTATCCAGGTTCCTTCTCATAGCCCTACTATCCAGGCTTTCATTTCGAAGTAACCCTACTATCCAGGTTTCTTCTCATAGCCCTACTATCCATGCTTTCATTTTGAAGTAACCCTACTATCCTGGTTCCTTATCATAGCCCTACTATCTAGGCTTTCATTTTGAAGTAACCCTGTTATCCAAGTTCCTTCTCAAAGCCCTACTATCCGGGATTTCATTTCGAAGTAACCGTACTATACAGGTTCCTTCTCGTAGACCTACTATTCAGGCTTTCATTTCGAAGTAACCCTACTATCCAGGTTCCCTCTCACAGCCCTACTATCCAGGTTTTCATTTTGAAGTAACGCTACTATCCAGGTTCTTTCTTATAGCCCTACTATCCAGGCTTTCATTTCGAAGTAACCCTACTATACAGGTTCCTTCTCACAGCCCTACTATCCAGGCTTTTATTTTCGAAGTAACCCTACTATCCAGGTTCCTTCTCACAGCCCTACTATCTAGGCTTTCATTTCAAAGTAACCCTACTATCCAGGTTCCTTCTCATAGCCCTACTATCCTGGCTTTCATTTCGAAGTAACCCTACTATCCAGGTTCCTTCTCATAGCCCTACTATCCAGGCTTTCATTTCGAAGTAACCCTGCTTTCCAGGTTCCTTCTCATAGCCCTACTATCCATGCTTTCATTTTGAAGTAACCCTACTATCCTGGTTCCTTATCATAGCCCTACTATCCAAGCTTTCATTTCGAAGTAACCCTGTTATCCAAGTTCCTTCTCAAAGCCCTACTATCTGGGATTTCATTTCGAAGTAACGGTACAATCCAGGTTCCTTCTCGTAGCCCTACTATTCAGGCTTTCATTTCAAAGTAACCCTACTATCCAGGTTCCTTCTTACAACCCTACTATCCAGGCTTTCATTTTGAAGTAACCCTACTGTCCAGGTTCCTTCTCATAGCCCTACAATCCAGGCTTTCATTTCGAAGTAACCCTGATATCCAGGTTCCTTCTCATAGCCCTACTATCCAGTCTTTCATTTTGAAGTAACCCTACTATCTAGGTTCGTTCTCATAGCCCCACTATCCAGGCTTGCATTTCGAAGTAACCCTACTATCCAGGTTCCTTCTCATAACCCTAGTATCCAGGCTTTCATTTCAGAGTAACCCTACTATCCAGGTTCCTTCTCATAGCCCTACTACCCAGGCTTTCATTTCGAAGTAACCCTACTATACAGGTTCATTCTCACAGCCCTACTATCCAGGATTTCAATTCGAAGTAACCCTACTATCCAGGTTCCTTCTCAAAGCCCTACTATCTAGGCTTTCATTTCGAAGTAACCCTACTATCCAGGTTCCTTCTCACAGCCCTACTATCCAGGCCTTTATTTCGAAGTAACCCTACAATCCAGGTTCCTTGTAATAGCCCTACTATCCAGGCTTTCATTTCGAAATAACCCTACTATCCAGGTTCTTTCTCATACCTCTACTATCCAGGTTCTTTCTCATACCCCTACTATCCAGGCTTTCATTCCGAAATAACCCTACTATCCAGGTTCCCTCTCACAACCCGTTTATCCAGCCTTTCATTTCGAAGTAACCCTACTATCCAGGTTCCTTCTCTTAGCCCTACTATCCAGGCTTTCATTTCAAAGTAACCCTACTATCCAGGTTCCTTCTCAAAGCCCTACTATCCAATGTTTCATTTTGAAGTAACCCTACTATCCAGGTTCCTGCTCGTAGCCCTACTATCCAGAATTTCATTTTGAAGTAACCCTACTATCCAGGTTCCTTCTCGTAGCCCTACTATCTAGGCTTTCATTTCGAAGTAACCCTACTATCCAGGTTCCATCTCACAGCCCTACTATCCAGGCTTTTATTTCGAAGTAACCCAACTATCCAGGTTCCTTCTCATAGCCGTACTACCCAGGCTTTCATTTCGAAGTAACCCAACTATGCAGGTTCCTTCTCACAGCCCTACTATCCAGGCTTTTATTTTCGAAGTAACCCTACTATCCAGGTTCCTTTTCACAGCCCTATTATCTAGGATTTCATTTCTAAGTAACCCTACTATCCAGGTTCCTTCTCACAGTCCTATTATCCAGGCTTTTATTTCGAAGTAACCCTACTATCCAGGTTCCTTCTAATAGCCCCACTATCCAGGCTTTTATTTCGAAGTAACCCTACTATCCAGGTTCCTTCTAATAGCCCCACTATCCAGGCTTTTATTTTGAAGTAACCCTACTATCCAGGTTCCTTCTAATAGCCCTACTATCCAGGCTTTCATTTCGAAATAACCCTACTATCCAAGTTCCTTTTCATAGCCCTACTATCTAGGCTTTCATTTTGAAGTAACCCTACTATCCAGGTTCCTTTTCATAGCCCTACTATCCAGGCTTTCATTTCAAAGTAACCCTACTATCCAGGTTCCTTCTCATAGCCCTACTATCCAGGCTTTCATTTCGAAGTAACCCTACTATCCAGGTTTCTTCTCATAGCCCTACTATCCAAGCTTTCATTTCGATGTAACCCTGCTATCCAAGTTCCTTCTCATAGCCCTACTATCCATGCTTTCATTTCGAAGTAACCCTACTATCCTGGTTCCTTATCATAGCCCTACTATCTAGGCTTTCATTTCGAAGTAACCCTGTTATCCAAGTTCCTTCTCAAAGCCCTACTATCCGGGATTTTATTTCGAAGTAACCGTACTATACAGGTTCCTTCTCGTAGACCTACTATTCAGGCTTTCATTTCGAAGTAACCCTACTATCCAGGTTCCCTCTCACAGCCCTACTATCCAGGTTTTCATTTTGAAGTAACGCTACTATCCAGGTTCCTTCTTATAGCCCTACTATCCAGGCTTTCATTTCGAAGTAACCCTACTATCGAGGTTCCTTCTCACATCCCTACTATCAAGGCTTTCATTTCGAAGTAACCCTACTATCTAGGTTCCTTCTCGTAGCCCTACTATCCAGGTTCCTTCTCACAACCCTACTATCCAGGCTTTCATTTCAGAGTAACCCTACTATCCAGGTTCCTTCTCATATCCCTACTACCCAAGCTTTCATTTCGAAGTAACCCTACTATACAGGTTCCTTCTCAAAGCCCTAATATCCAGGCTTTCATTTCGAAGTAACCATACTATCTAGGTTCCTTCTCAAAGCCCTACTATCTAGGCTTTCATTTCGAAGTAACCCTACTATCCAGGTTCCTTCTCACAGCCCTACTATCCAGGCTTTTATTTCGAAGTAACCCTACTATCCAGGTTCCTTATAATAGCCCTACTATCCAGGCTTTCATTTTGAAATAACCCTACTATCCAGGTTCCTTCTCATACCCCTACTATCAAGGCTTTCATTTCGAAATAACCCTACTATCCAGGTTCCCTCTCACAGCCCTACTATCCAGCCTTTCATTTCGAAGTAACCCTACTATCCAGGTTCCTTCTCTTAGCCCTGCTATCCAGGCTTTCATTTCAAAGTAACCCTACTATCCAAGTTCCTTCTCACAGCCTTACTATCCAATCTTTCATTTTGAAGTAACCCTACTATCCAGGTTCCTTCTCGTAGCCCTACTATCCAAGATTTCATTTTGAAGTAACCCTACTATGCAGGTTCCTTCTCGTAGCCTTACTATCCAGACTTTCATTTCAAAATAACCCTACTATCCAGGTTCCTTCTAATAGCCCTACTATCCAGGCTTTCATTTCGAAATAACCCTACTATCCAGGTTCCTTATCATACCCTTACTATCCAGGCTTTCATTTCGAAATAACCCTACTATCCAGGTTCCCTCTCACACCCCTACTATCCAGCCTTTCATTTCGAAGTAACCCTACTATCCAGGTTCCTTCTCTTAGCCCTACTATCCAGGCTTTCATTTCAAAGTAACCCTACTATCCAGGTTCCTTCTCACAGCCCTACTATCCAATCTTTCATTTTGAAGTAACCCTACTATCCAGTTTCCTTCTCATAGCCCTACTATCCAGGATTTCATTTTGAAGTAACCCTACTATCCAGGTTCCTTCTCGTAACCCTACTATCCAGGCATTCATTTCGAAATAACCCTACTATCCAGGTTCCTTCTCACAGCCCTACTTTCCAGGATTTTATTTTGGAGTAACCATACTATCCAGGTTCCTTTTCATAGCCCTACTATACAGGCTTTTATTTCGAAGTAACCCAACTATCCAGGTTCCTTCTCATAGCCCTACTACCCAGGCTTTCATTTCGAAGTAACCCAACTATACAGGTTCCTTCTCACAGCCCTACTATCCAGGCTTTTATTTTCGAAGTAACCCTACTATCCAGGTTCCTTCTAACAGCCCTACTATCCAGGCTTTCATTTTGAAGTAACCCTACTATCCAGGTTCCTTTTCATAGCCCTACTATCCAGACTTTCATTTCAAAGTAACCTTACTATCCAGGTTCCTTCTCATAGCCCTACTATCTAGGCATTCATTTCGAAGTAACCCTACTATCCAGGTTTCTTCTCATAGCCCTACTATCCATGCTTTCATTTCGAAGTAACCCTGCTATCCAGGTTCCTTCTCATAGCCCTACTATCCATGCTTTCATTTCGAAGCAACCCTACTATCCAGGTTCCCTCTCACAGCCCTACTATCCAGGATTTCATTTCGAAATAACCCTACCACCAAGGTTCCTTCTTATAAACCTACTATCCAGGATTTCATTTCGATGTAACCCTGGTATCCAGGTTCCTTATCACATCCCTACTATCCAGGCTATCATTTCGAAGTAACCCTGCTATCCAGGTTCCTTCTCATAGCCCTACTATCTAGGGTTTCAATTCTAAGTAACCCTACTATCCAGCTTCCTTCTCATAGCCCTACTATCCAGGCTTTTGTTTCAAAGTAACCCTACTATCCATGTTCCTTCTCATAGCCCTACTATCCAGGCTTTCATTTCTAAGTAACCCTACTATCGAAGTTCCTTCTCACAGCCCATCTATTCAGGCTTTCATTTCAAAGTAACCCTACTATCCATGTTCCTTCTCACAACCCTACTATCCAAGCTTTCATTTTGAAGTAACCCTGCTATCGAGGTTCCTTCTCATAGCCCTACTATCCAGGCTTTCATTTCGAAATAACCCTACTATCTAGGTTCCTTCCCATAGCCCCATATCCAGGCTTGCATTTGGATGTAACCCTACTATCCAGGTTCCTTCTCACAACCATACTATCCAGGCTTTCATTTCAGAGTAACCCTACTATCCAGGTTCCTTCTCATAGCCCTACTACCCAGGCTTTCATTTCGAAGTAACCCTACTATACAGGTTCCTTCTCACAACCCAACTATACAGGCTTTCATTTCGAAGTAACCCTACTATCCAGGTTCATTCTCACAGCCCTACTATCTAGACTTTCATTTCGAAGTAACCCTACTATCCAGGTTCCTTCTCAAAGCCCTACTATCTAGGCTTTTATTTCGAAGTAAACCTACTATCCAGGTTCATTCTCACAGCCCTATTATCCAGGCTTTAATTTCAAAGTAACTCTACTATCCATGTTCCTTCTCGTAGCCGTACTATCCACGCTTTCATTTTGAAGTAACCCTAATATCCAGGTTCCTTCTAGTAGCCCTACTATCCAGGCTTTCATTTTGAAGTAACCTTACTATACAGGTTCCTTCTCACAGCCCTACTATCCAGGCTTTCATTTCAGAGTAACCCAAATATACAGGTTCCTTCTCACAGCCCATCTATTCAGGCTTTCATTTCAAAGTAACCCTACTATCCAGGTTTCCTCTCACAGCCCTACTATCCAGGTTTTCATTTCGAAGTAATGCTACTATCCAGGTTCCTTCTCATAGCCCTACTATCCAGGCATTCATTTCGAAGTAACCCTACTATCCAGGTTCCTTCTCACAGCCGTACTATCCAGGATTTCATTTTGAAGTAACCCTACTATCTAGGTTCCTTTTCGTAGCCCTACTATCCAGGCTTTCATTTTGAAGTAACACTACTATCCAGGTTCCTTCTCGTAGCCCTACTCTCCAGGCATTCATTTCAAAGTAACCCTACTATCCAGGTTCCTTCTCATAGCCCTACTATCCAGGATTTCATTTCGAAATAACCCTACTATCCAGGTTCCTTCTTATAACCCTATTATCCAGGATTTCATTTCGATGTAACCCTGCTATCCAGGTTCCTTATCATATCCCTACTATCTAGGCTATCATTTCGAAGTAACCCTGCTATCCAGGTTCCTTCTCATAGCCCTACTATCCAGGCTTTCATTTCTAAGTAACAATACTATCCATCTTCCTTCTCATAGCCCTACTATCCAGGCTTTTATTTTAAAGTAACCCTACTATCCAGGTTCCTTCTCATAGTCCTACTATCCAGGCTTTCGTTTCAAAGTAACCCTACTATCCAGGTTCATTCTCATAGCCTTACTATCCAGGCTTTCATTTCGAAGTAACCCTACTATCCATGTTCCTTCTCACAGCCCTATTATCCAGGCTTTCATTTTGAAGTAACTCTACTATCCATGTTCCTTCTCGTAGCCTTACTATCCACGCTTTCATTTTGAAGTAACCCTACTATCCAGGTTCCTTCTAGTAGCCCTACTGTCCAGGATTTCATTTTGATGTAACCCTACTATCCAGGTTCCTTCTCACAGCCCTACTATCCAGGCTTTCATTTTGGAGTAACCCTAATATACAGGTTCCTTCTGGTAGACCTACTATTCAGGCTTTCATTTTGAATTAACCCTACTATCCAGGTTCCCTCTCACAGCCCTACTATCCAGGTTTTCTTTTCGAAGTTACGCTACTATCCAGGTTCCTTCTCATAGCCCTACTATCCAGTCTTTCATTTCGAAGTAACCCAACTATACAGGTTCCTTCTCACAGCCCTACTATCCAGGCTTTTATTTTCGAAGTAACCCCACTATCCAGGTTCCTTCTAGCAGCCCTACTATCCAGGCTTTCATTTTGAAGTAACCCTACTATCCAGGGTCCTTTTCATAGCCCTACTATCTAGGCTTTCATTTCAAAGGAACCCTACTATCCAGGTTCCTTCTCATAGCCCTACTATCTAGGCATTCATTTCGAAGTAACCCTACTATCCAGGTTTCTTCTCATAGCCCTACTATCCAGGCTTTCATTTCGAAGTAACCCTACTATCCATGTTCCTTCTCATAGCCCTACTATCCAGGCTTTCATTTCTAAGTAACCCTACTATCGAAGTTCCTTCTCACAGCCCATCTATTCAGGCTTTCATTTCAAAGTAACCCTACTATCCATGTTCCTTCTCACAACCCTACTATCCAAGCTTTCATTTTGAAGTAACCCTGCTATCGAGGTTCCTTCTCATAGCCCTACTATCCAGGCTTTCATTTCGAAATAACCCTACTATCTAGGTTCCTTCCCATAGCCCCATATCCAGGCTTGCATTTGGATGTAACCCTACTATCCAGGTTCCTTCTCACAACCATACTATCCAGGCTTTCATTTCAGAGTAACCCTACTATCCAGGTTCCTTCTCATAGCCCTACTACCCAGGCTTTCATTTCGAAGTAACCCTACTATACAGGTTCCTTCTCACAACCCAACTATACAGGCTTTCATTTCGAAGTAACCCTACTATCCAGGTTCATTCTCACAGCCCTACTATCTAGACTTTCATTTCGAAGTAACCCTACTATCCAGGTTCCTTCTCAAAGCCCTACTATCTAGGCTTTTATTTCGAAGTAAACCTACTATCCAGGTTCATTCTCACAGCCCTATTATCCAGGCTTTAATTTCAAAGTAACTCTACTATCCATGTTCCTTCTCGTAGCCGTACTATCCACGCTTTCATTTTGAAGTAACCCTAATATCCAGGTTCCTTCTAGTATCCCTACTATCCAGGCTTTCATTTTGAAGTAACCTTACTATACAGGTTCCTTCTCACAGCCCTACTATCCAGGCTTTCATTTCAGAGTAACCCAAATATACAGGTTCCTTCTCACAGCCCATCTATTCAGGCTTTCATTTCAAAGTAACCCTACTATCCAGGTTTCCTCTCACAGCCCTACTATCCAGGTTTTCATTTCGAAGTAATGCTACTATCCAGGTTCCTTCTCATAGCCCTACTATCCAGGCATTCATTTCGAAGTAACCCTACTATCCAGGTTCCTTCTCACAGCCGTACTATCCAGGATTTCATTTTGAAGTAACCCTACTATCTAGGTTCCTTTTCGTAGCCCTACTATACAGGCTTTCATTTTGAAGTAACACTACTATCCAGGTTCCTTCTCGTAGCCCTACTCTCCAGGCATTCATTTCAAAGTAACCCTACTATCCAGGTTCCTTCTCATAGCCCTACTATCCAGGATTTCATTTCGAAATAACCCTACTATCCAGGTTCCTTCTTATAACCCTATTATCCAGGATTTCATTTCGATGTAACCCTGCTATCCAGGTTCCTTATCATATCCCTACTATCTAGGCTATCATTTCGAAGTAACCCTGCTATCCAGGTTCCTTCTCATAGCCCTACTATCCAGGCTTTCATTTCTAAGTAACAATACTATCCATCTTCCTTCTCATAGCCCTACTATCCAGGCTTTTATTTTAAAGTAACCCTACTATCCAGGTTCCTTCTCATAGTCCTACTATCCAGGCTTTCGTTTCAAAGTAACCCTACTATCCAGGTTCATTCTCATAGCCTTACTATCCAGGCTTTCATTTCGAAGTAACCCTACTATCCATGTTCCTTCTCACAGCCCTATTATCCAGGCTTTCATTTTGAAGTAACTCTACTATCCATGTTCCTTCTCGTAGCCTTACTATCCACGCTTTCATTTTGAAGTAACCCTACTATCCAGGTTCCTTCTAGTAGCCCTACTGTCCAGGATTTCATTTTGATGTAACCCTACTATCCAGGTTCCTTCTCACAGCCCTATTATCCAGGCTTTCATTTTGGAGTAACCCTAATATACAGGTTCCTTCTGGTAGACCTACTATTCAGGCTTTCATTTTGAATTAACCCTACTATCCAGGTTCCCTCTCACAGCCCTACTATCCAGGTTTTCTTTTCGAAGTTACGCTACTATCCAGGTTCCTTCTCATAGCCCTACTATCCAGTCTTTCATTTCGAAGTAACCCAACTATACAGGTTCCTTCTCACAGCCCTACTATCCAGGCTTTTATTTTCGAAGTAACCCCACTATCCAGGTTCCTTCTAGCAGCCCTACTATCCAGGCTTTCATTTTGAAGTAACCCTACTATCCAGGGTCCTTTTCATAGCCCTACTATCTAGGCTTTCATTTCAAAGGAACCCTACTATCCAGGTTCCTTCTCATAGCCCTACTATCTAGGCATTCATTTCGAAGTAACCCTACTATCCAGGTTTCTTCTCATAGCCCTACTATCCAGGCTTTCATTTCGAAGTAACCCTACTATCCATGTTCCTTCTCATAGCCCTACTATCCAGGCTTTCATTTCTAAGTAACCCTACTATCGAAGTTCCTTCTCACAGCCCATCTATTCAGGCTTTCATTTCAAAGTAACCCTACTATCCATGTTCCTTCTCACAACCCTACTATCCAAGCTTTCATTTTGAAGTAACCCTGCTATCGAGGTTCCTTCTCATAGCCCTACTATCCAGGCTTTCATTTCGAAATAACCCTACTATCTATGTTCCTTCCCATAGCCCCATATCCAGGCTTGCATTTGGATGTAACCCTACTATCCAGGTTCCTTCTCACAACCATACTATCCAGGCTTTCATTTCAGAGTAACCCTACTATCCAGGTTCCTTCTCATAGCCCTACTACCCAGGCTTTCATTTCGAAGTAACCCTACTATACAGGTTCCTTCTCACAACCCAACTATACAGGCTTTCATTTCGAAGTAACCCTACTATCCAGGTTCATTCTCACAGCCCTACTATCTAGACTTTCATTTCGAAGTAACCCTACTATCCAGGTTCTTTCTCAAAGCCCTACTATCTAGGCTTTTATTTCGAAGTAACCCTACTATCCAGGTTCATTCTCACAGCCCTATTATCCAGGCTTTCATTTCAAAGTAACTCTACTATCCATGTTCCTTCTCGTAGCCGTACTATCCACGCTTTCATTTTGAAGTAACCCTAATATCCAGGTTCCTTCTAGTAGCCCTACTATCCAGGCTTTCATTTTGAAGTAACCTTACTATACAGGTTCCTTCTCACAGCCCTACTATCCAGGCTTTCATTTCGGAGTAACCCAAATATACAGGTTCCTTCTCACAGCCCATCTATTCAGGCTTTCATTTCAAAGTAACCCTACTATCATGGTTTCCTCTCACAGCCCTACTATCCAGGTTCCTTCTCATAGCCCTACTATCCAGGCATTCATTTCGAAGTAACCCTACTATCCAGGTTCCTTCTCACAGCCCTACTATCCAGGATTTCATTTCGAAGTAACCCTACTATCTAGGTTCCTTTTCGTAGCCCTACTATCCAGGCTTTCATTTTGAAGTAACACTACTATCCAGGTTCCTTCTTGTAGCCCTACTCTCCAGGCTTTCATTTCAAAGTAACCCTACTATCCAGGTTCCTTCTCATAGCCCTACTATCCAGGATTTCATTTCGAGATAACCCTACTATCCAGGTTCCTTCTTATAACCCTATTATCCAGGATTTCATTTCGATGTAACCCTGCTATCCAGGTTCCTTATCATATCCCTACTATCTAGGCTATCATTTCGAAGTAACCCTGCTATCCAGGTTCCTTCTCATAGCCCTACTATCCAGGGTTTCATTTCTAAGTAACCATACTATCCATCTTCCTTCTCATAGCCCTACTATCCAGGCTTTTATTTCAAAGTAACCCTACTATCCAGGTTCCTTCTCATAGTCCTACTATCCAGGCTTTCGTTTCAAAGTAACCCTACTATCCAGGTTCATTCTCATAGCCTTACTATCCAGGCTTTCATTTCGAAGTAACCCTACTATCCATGTTCCTTCTCACAGCCCTATTATCCAGGCTTTCATTTTGAAGTAAGTCTACTATCCATGTTCCTTCTCGTAGCCTTACTATCCACGCTTTCATTTTGAAGTAACCCTACTATCCAGGTTCCTTCTAGTAGCCCTACTATCCAGGATTTCATTTCGATGTAACCCTACTATCCAGGTTCCTTCTCACAGCCCTACTATCCAGGTTCCCTCTCACAGCCCTACTATCCAGGTTTTCATTTCGAAGTTACGCTACTATCCAGGTTCCTTCCCATAGCCCTACTATCCAGTCTTTCATTTCGAAGTAACCCAACTATACAGGTTCCTTCTCACAGCCCTACTATCCAGGCTTTTATTTTCGAAGTAACCCCACTATCCAGGTTCCTTCTAGCAGCCCTACTATCCAGGCTTTCATTTTGAAGTAACCCTACTATCCAGGCTCCTTTTCATAGCCCTACTATCTAGGCTTTCATTTCAAAGGAACCCTACTATCCAGGTTCCTTCTCATAGCCCTACTATCTAGGCATTCATTTCGAAGTAACCCTACTATCCAGATTTCTTCTCATAGCCCTACTATCCAGGCTTTCATTTCGAAGTAACCCTGCTATCCAGGTTCCTTCTCATAGCCCTAATATCCATGCTTTCATTTCGAAGTAACCCTACTATCCAGGTTCCCTCTCACAGCCGTACTATCCAGGATTTCATTTCGAAATAACCCTATTATCCAGGTTCCTTCTTATAACCCTACTATCCAGGATTTCATTTCGATGTAACCCTGGTATCCAGGTTCCTTATCATATCCCTACTATCCAGGCTATCATTTCGAAGTAACCCTGCTATCCAGGTTCCTTCTCATAGCCCTACTATCCAGGCTTTCATTTCTAAGTAACCCTTCTATCCAGCTTCCTTCTCATAGCCCTACAATCCAGGCTTTTGTTTCAAAGTAACCTTACTATCCAGGTTCCTTCTCGTAGTCCTACAATTTAGGCTTTCGTTTCAAAGTAACCCTTACTATCCAGGTTCCTTCTCATAGCCCTACTATCCAACCTTTCATTTCTAAGTAACCCTACTATTGAAGTTCCTTCTCACAGCCCATCTATTCAGGCTTTCATTTCAAAGTAACCATACTATCCATGTTCCTTCTCACAACCCTACTATCCAGGCTTTCATTTCGAAGTAACCCTACTATCTAGGTTCCTTCTCATAGCCCCACTATCCAGGCTTGCATTTCGATGTAACCCTACTATCCAGGTTCCTTCTCACAACCCTACTATCCAGGCTTTCATTTCAGAGTAACCCTACTATCCAGGTTCCTTCTCATAGCCCTACTACCCAGGCTTTCATTTCGAAGTAACCCTACTATACAGGTTCCTTCTCACAACCCAACTATACAGGCTTTCATTTCGAAGTAACCCTACTATCCAGGTTCCTTCTCACAACCCTACTATCTAGGCTTTCATTTCAAAGTAACCCTACTATCCAGGTTCCTTCTCACAGCCCTACTATCCAGGTTCCTTCTCACAGCCCTATTATCCATGCTTTCATTTCGAAGTAACTCTACTATCCATGTTCCTTCTCGTAGCCTTACTATCCACGCTTTCATTTTGAAGTAACCCTAATATCCAGGTTCCTTCTAGTAGCCCTACTATCCAGGCTTTCATTTCGAAGTAACCCTACTATACAAGTTCCTTCTCACAGCCCTACTATCCAGACTTTCATTTCGGAGTAACCCTAATATACAGGTTCCTTCTCGTAGACCTACTATTCAGGCTTTCATTTCGAAGTAACCCTACTATCCAGGTTCCCTCTCACAACCCTACTATCCAGGTTTTCATTTCGAAGTAACGCAACTATCCAGGTTCCTTCTCATAGCCCTACTATCCAGGCTTTCATTTCGAAGTAACCCTACTATCCAGGTTCCTTCTCACCGCCCTACTATCCAGGCTTTCATTTCGAAGTAACCCTACTATCTAGGTTCCTTTTCGTAGCCCTACTATCCAGGCTTTCATTTCGAAGTAACCCTACTATCAAGGTTCCTTCTCGTAGCCCTACTCTCCAGGATTTCAATTTAAAGTAACCCTACTATCCAGGTTCCTTCTCATAGCCCTACTATCCAAGATTTCATTTCGAAATAACCCTACTATCCAGGTTCCTTCTTATAACCCTACTATCCAGGATTTCATTTCGATGTAACCCTGCTATCTAGGTTCCTTATCATATCCCTACTATCCAGGCTATCATTTCGAAGTAACCCTGCTATCCAGGTTCCTTCTCATAGTCCTACTATCCAGGCTTTCATTTCTAAGTAACCCTACTATCCATCTTCCTTCTCATAGCCCTACTATCCAGGATTTTGTTTCAAACTAACCCTACTATCCAGGTTCCTTCTCATAGTCCTACTATCCAGGCTTTCGTTTCAAAGTAACCCTACTATCCAGGTTCCTTCTCATAGCCTTACTATCAAGGCTTTCATTTCGAAGTAACCCTACTATCCAAGTTCCTTCTCACAACCCTATTATCCAGGCTTTCATTTCGAAGTAACTCTACTATCCATGTTCCTTCTCGTAGCCTTACTATCCACGCTTTCATTTTGAAGTAACCCTAATATCCAGGTTCCTTCTAGTAGCCCTACTATCCAGGCTTTCATTTCGAAGTAACCCTACTATACAGGTTCCTTCTCACAGCCCTACTATCCAGACTTTCATTTCGGAGTAACCCTAATATACAGGTTCCTTCTCGTAGACCTACTACTCAGGCTTTCATTTCGAAGTAACCCTACTATCCAGGTTCCCTCTCACATCCCTACTATCCAGGTTTTCATTTCGAAGTAACGCTACTATCCAGGTTCCTTCTCACAGCCCTACTATCCAGGCTTTCATTTCGAAGTAACCCTACTATCTAGGTTCCTTTTGGTAGCCCTACTATCCAGGCTTTGATTTTGAAGTAACCCTACTATCCAGGTTCCTTCTCGTAGCCCTACTCTCCAGGCTTTCATTTCAAAGTAACCCTACTATCCAGGTTCCTTCTCATAGCCCTACTATCCAGGATTTCATTTCGAAATAACCCTATTATCCAAGTTCCTTCTTATAACCCTACTATCCAGGATTTTATTTCGATGTAACCCTGCTATCCAGGTTCCTTATCATATCCCTACTATCCCGGCTATCATTTCTAAGTAACCCTACTATCCAGCTTCCTTCTCATAGCCCTACTATCCAAGCTTTTGTTTCAAAGTAACCCTACTATCCAGGTTCCTTCTCATAGTCCTACTATCGAGGCTTTCGTTTCAAAGTAACCCTACTATCAAGGTTCCTTCTCATAGCCTTACTATCCAGGCTTTCATTTCGAAGTAACCCTACTATCCAAGTTCCTTCTCACAGCCCATCTATTCAGGCTTTCATTTCAAAGTAACCCTACTATCCAGGTTCCTTCTCACGACCCTACTATCCAAGCTTTCATTTTGAAGAAACCCTAATATCCAGGTTCCTTCTCATAGCCCTACTATCCAGGCTCTCATTTCGAAGTAACCCTGCTATCCAGGTTCCTTCTCATAGCCCTACTATCTAGGATTTCATTTCGAAGTAACCCTACTATCCAGGTTCCTTCTCACAACCCTACTATCCAGGCTTTTATTTCGAAGTAACCCTACTATCCGGGTTCCTTCTTGTATCCCTACTATCCAGGCTTTCATTTCAAAGTCATCCTACTATCCAGGTTCCTTCTCACAACCCTACTATCTAAGCTTTCATTTCTAAGTAACCCTACTATCCAGGTTCCTTCTTATAGCCCCACTATCCAGGATTACATTTTGAAGTAACCCTACTATCCAGGTTCCTTCTCGTAGCCCTACTATCCAGGCTTTCATTTCGAAGTAACCCTACTATCCAGGTTCCCTCTCACAACCCTACTATCCAGGTTTTCATTTCCAAGTAACGCTACTATCCAGGTTCCTTCTCATAGCCCTACTATCCAGGCTTTCATTTCGAAGTAACCCTACTATCCAGGTTCCTTCTCACAGCCCTACTATCCAGGCTTTCATTTCGAAGTAACCCTACTATCTAGGTTCCTTTTCGTAGCCCTACTATCTAGGCTTTCATTTCGAAGTAACCCTACTATCCAGGTTCCTTCTCGTAGCCCTACTCTCCAGGATTTCATTTCAAAGTAACCCTACTATCCAAGTTCCTTCTCATAGCCCTACTATCCAAGATTTCATTTCGAAATAACCCTACTATCCAGGTTCCTTCTTATAACCCTACTATCCAGGATTCCATTTCGATGTAACCCTACTATCTAGGTTCCTTATCATATCCCTACTATCCAGGCTATCATTTCGAAGTAACCCTGCTATCCAGGTTCCTTCTCATAGTCCTACTATCCAGGCTTTCATTTCTAAGTAACCCTACTATCCATCTTCCTTCTCATAGCCCTACTATCCAGGCTTTTGTTTCAAACTAACCCTACTATCCAGGTTCCTTCTCATAGTCCTACTATCCAGGATTTCGTTTCAAAGTAACCCTACTATCCAGGTTCCTTCTCATAGCCTTACTATCGAGGCTTTCATTTCGAAGTAACCCTACTATCCAAGTTCCTTCTCACAGCCCTATTATCCAGGCTTTCATTTCGAAGTAACTCTACTATCCATGTTCCTTCTCGTAGCCTTACTATCCACGCTTTCATTTTGAAGTAACCCTAATATCCAGGTTCCTTCTAGTAGCCCTACTATCCAGGCTTTCATTTCGAAGTAACCCTACTATACAGGTTCCTTCTCACAGCCCCACTATCCAGACTTTCATTTCGGAGTAACCCTAATATACAGGTTCCTTCTCGTAGACCTACTATTCAGGCTTTCATTTCGAAGTAACCCTACTATCCAGGTTCCCTCTCACATCCCTACTATCCAGGTTTTCATTTCGAAGTAACGCTACTATCCAGGTTCCTTCTCATAGCCCTACTATCCAGGCTTTCATTTCAAAATAACCCTACTATCCAGGTTCCTTCTCACATCCCTACTATCCAGGCTTTCATTTTGAAGTAACCCTACTATCTAGGTTCCTTTTCGTAGCCCTACTATCCAGGCTTTCATTTCGAAGTAACCCTACTATCCAGGTTCCTTCTCGTAGCCCTACTCTCTAGGATTTCATTTCAAAGTAACCCTACTATCCAGGTTCCTTCTCATAGCCCTACTATCCAGGATTTCATTTCGAAATAACCCTACTATCCAGGTTCCTTCTTATAACCCTACTATCCAGGATTTCATTGCGATGTAACCCTACTATCTAGGTTCCTTATCATATCCCTACTATCCAGGCTATCATTTCGAAGTAACCCTGCTATCCAGGTTCCTTCTCATAGTCCTACTATCCAGGCTTTCATTTCTAAGTAACCCTACTATCCATCTTCCTTCTCATAACCCTACTATCCAGGCTTTTGTTTCAAAGTAACCCTACTATCCAGGTTCCTTCTCATAGTCCTACTATCCAGGCTTTTGTTTCAAAGTAACCCTACTATCCAGGTTCCTTCTCATAGCCTTACTATCCAGGCTTTCATTTCGAAGTAACCCTACTATCCAGGTTCCCTCTCACATCCCTACTATCCAGGTTTTCATTTCGAAGTAACGCTACTATCCAGGTTCCTTCTCACAGCCCTACTATCCAGGCTTTCATTTCGAAGTAACCCTACTATCTAGGTTCCTTTTGGTAGCCCTACTATCCAGGCTTTGATTTTGAAGTAACCCTACTATCCAGGTTCCTTCTCGTAGCCCTACTCTCCAGGCTTTCATTTCAAAGTAACCCTACTATCCAGGTTCCTTCTCATAGCCCTACTATCCAGGATTTCATTTCGAAATAACCCTATTATCCAAGTTCCTTCTTATAACCCTACTATCCAGGATTTCATTTCGATGTAACCCTGCTATCCAGGTTCCTTATCATATCCCTACTATCCCGGCTATCATTTCTAAGTAACCCTACTATCCAGCTTCCTTCTCATAGCCCTACTATCCAGGCTTTTGTTTCAAAGTAACCCCACTATCCAGGTTCCTTCTCATAGTCCTACTATCGAGGCTTTCGTTTCAAAGTAACCCTACTATCAAGGTTCCTTCTCATAGCCTTACTATCCAGGCTTTCATTTCGAAGTAACCCTACTATCCAAGTTCCTTCTCACAGCCCATCTATTCAGGCTTTCATTTCAAAGTAACCCTAATATCCAGGTTCCTTCTCACGACCCTACTATCCAAGCTTTCATTTTGAAGTAACCCTAATATCCAGGTTCCTTCTCATAGCCCTACTATCCAGGCTCTCATTTTGAAGTAACCCTGCTATCCAGGTTCCTTCTCATAGCCCTACTATCTAGGATTTCATTTCGAAGTAACCCTACTATCCAGGTTCCTTCTCACAACCCTACTATCCAGGCTTTTATTTCGAAGTAACCCTACTATCCAGGTTCGTTCTTGTATTCCTACTATCCAGGCTTTCATTTCAAAGTCATCCTACTACCAGGTTCCTTCTCACAACCCTACTATCTAAGCTTTCATTTCTAAGTAACCCTACTATCCAGGTTCCTTCTTGTAGCCCCACTATCCAGGATTACATTTTGAAGTAACCCTACTATCCAGGTTCCTTCTTGTAGCCCTACTATCCAGGCTTTTATTTCGAAGTAACCCTACTATCCAGGTTCCCTCTCACAACCCTACTATCCAGGTTTTCATTTCGAAGTAACTCTACTATCCAGGTTCCTTCTCATAGCCCTACTATCCAGGCTTTCATTTCGAAGTAACCCTATTATCCAGGTTCCTTCTCACAGCCCTACTATCCAGGCTTTCATTTCGAAGTAACCCTACTATCTAGGTTCCTTTTCGTAGCCCTACTATCCAGGCTTTCATTTCGAAGTAACCCTACTATCCAGGTTCCTTCTCGTAGCCCTACTCTCCAGGATTTCATTTCAAAGTAACCCTACTATCCAGGTTCCTTCTCATAGCCCTACTATCCAATATTTCATTTCGAAATAACCCTACTATCCAGGTTCCTTCTTATAACCCTACTATCCAGGATTTCATTTCGATGTAAACCTGCTATCTAGGTTCCTTATCATATCCCTACTATCCAGGCTATCATTTCGAAGTAACCCTGCTATCCAGGTTCCATCTCATAGTTCTACTATCCAGGCTTTCATTTCTAAGTAACCCTACTATCCATCTTCCTTCTCATAGCCCTACTATCCAGGCTTTTGTTTCAAAGTAAACCTACTATCCAGGTGCCTTCTCATAGTCCTACTATCCAGGCCTTTATTTCGAAGTAACCCTACTATCCAGGTTCCTTCTCATAGCCTTACTATCCAGGCTTTCATTTCAATGTAACCCTACTATCCAAGTTCCTTCTCACAGCCCTATTATCCAGGCTTTCATTTCGAAGTAACTCTACTATCCATGTTCCTTCTCGTACCCTTACTAACCACGCTTTCATTTTGAAGTAACCCTACTATCTAGGTTCCTTCTAGTAGCCCTACTATCCAAGCTTTCATTTTGAAGTAACCCTACTATCCAGGTTCCTTCTCACAGCCCTACTATCCAGGCTTTCATTTCAGAGTAACCCTAATATACAGGTTCCTTCTGGTAGACCTACTATTCAGGCTTTCATTTCGAATTAACCCTACTATCCAGGTTCCCTCTCATAGCCCTACTATCCAGGTTTTCATTTCGAAGTAACGCTACTATCCAGGTTCCTTCTCATAGCCCTAATATCCAGTCTTTCATTTCGAAGTAACCCTACTATCCAGGTTCCTTCTCACAGCCCTACTATCCAGGCTTTCATTTCGAAGTAACCCTACTATCTAAGTTCCTTTTGGTAGCCCTACTATCCAGGCTTTGATTTTGAAGTAACCCTACTATCAAGGTTCCTTCTCGTAGCCCTACTCTACAGGCTTTCATTTCAAAGTAACCCTACTATCCAGGTTCCTTCTCATAGCCCTACTATCAAGGATTTCATTTCGAAATAACCCTATTATCCAAGTTCCTTCTTATAAACCTACTATCCAGGATTTCATTTCGATGTAACCCTGCTATCCAGGTTCCTTATCATATCCCTACTATCCCGGCTATCATTTCTAAGTAACCCTACTATCCAGCTTCCTTCTTATAGCCCTACTATCCAGGCTTTTGTTTCAAAGTAACCCTACTATCCAGGTTCCTTCTCATAGTCCTACTATCGAGGCTTTCGTTTCAAAGTAACCCTACTATCAAGGTTCCTTCTCATAGCCTTACTATCCAGGCTTTCATTTCGAAGTAACCCTACTATCCAAGTTCCTTCTCACAGCCCATCTATTCAGGCTTTCATTTCAAAGTAACCCTACTATCCAGGTTCCCTCTCACATCCCTACTATCCAGGTTTTCAATTTGAAGTAACCCTAATATCCAAGTTCCTTCTCATAGCCCTACTATCCAGGCTCTCATTTCGAAGTAACCCTGCTATCCAGGTTCCTTCTCATAGCCCTACTATCTAGGATTTCATTTCGAAGTAACCCTACTATCCAGGTTCCTTCTCACAACCCTACTATCCAGGCTTTTATTTCGAAGTAACCCTACTATCCAGGTTCCTTCTTGTATCCCTACTATCCAGGCTTTCATTTCAAAGTCATCCTACTATCCAGGTTCCTTCTCACAACCCTACTATCTAAGCTTTCATTTCTAAGTAACCCTACTATCCAGGTTCCTTCTTGTAGCCCCACTATCCAGGATTACATTTTGAAGTTACCCTACTATCCAGGTTCCCTCTCGTAGCCCTACTATTCAGGCTTTCATTTCGAAGTAACCCTACTATCCAGGTTCTTTCTCACAACCTTACTATCCTAGATTTTATTTCGAAGTAACCCTACTACCCAGGTTCCTTTTCATAGCCCTACTATCCAGGCTTTTATTTCGAGGTAACCCTACTATCCAGGTTCCTTCTCATAGCCATACTATCCAGGCTTTCATTTCGAAATAAACCTACTATACAAGTTCCTTTTCATAGCCCTACTATCCAGGCTTTCATTTCGAAATAACCCTACTATCCAGGTTCCTTTTCATAGCCCTACTATCCAGGGTTTCATTTTGAAGTAACCCTACTATCCAAGTTCTTTCTCATAGCCCTATTATCCAGGCTTTCATTTCAAAGTAACCCTACTATCCAGGTTCCTTCTCACAGCCCTACTATCCATGCTTTCATTTCGAAGTAACGCTACTATCCAGGTTCCTTCTCATAGCCCTACTATCCAGGATTTCATTTCGAAGTAACCCTGATATCCAGGTTCATTCTCATAGCCCTACTATCCATGCTTTCATTTCAAAGTAACCCTACTATCCAGGTTCCTTATCATAACCCTACTATCAAGGCTTTCATTTCGAAGTAACCCTGTTATCCAAGTTCCTTCTCATAGCCCTACTATCCGAGATTTCATTTCGAAGTAACCGTACTATCCAGGTTCCTTCTCGTAGCCCTACTATTCAGGCTTTCATTTCAAAGTAACTCTACTTTCTAGGTTCGCTCTCACAGCCCTACTATCCAGGTTTTCATTTCGAAGTAACTCTATTATCCAGGTTCCTTCTCGTAGCCATACTATCCAGGCTTTCATTTCGAAGTAACCCTACTATCCAGGTTCCTTCTCACAGCCCTACTATCCAGTCTTTCATTTCAAAGTAACTCTACTTTCTAGGTTCGCTCTCACAGCCCTACTATCCAGGTTTTCATTTCGAAGTAACTCTATTATCCAGGTTCCTTCTCGTAGCCATACTATCCAGGCTTTCATTTCGAAGTAACCCTACTATCCAGGTTCCTTCTCACAGCCCTACTATCCAGTCTTTCATTTCGAAGTAACCCTACTATCTAGGTTCCTTCTCGTAGCCCTACTATCCAGGCTTTCATTTTGAAGTAACCCTACTATCCGGGTTCCTTCTCATAGCCCTACTATCCAGGCTTTCATTTCGAAGTAACCCTACTATCCAGGTTACTTCTCACAACCCTACTATCCAGGATTTTATTTCGGAGTAACCCTACTATCCAGGTTTGTTTTCATAGCCCTACTACCCAGGCTTTCATTTCGAAGTAACCCTACTATACAGGTTCCTTCTCACAGCCCTACTATACAGGCTTTCATTTCGAAGTAACCCTACTATCCAGGTTCCTTCTCACAGCCCTACTATCTAGGGTTTCATTTCGAAGTAACCCTACTATCCAGGTTCCTTCTCACAGCCCTACTATCCAGGATTTTATTTCGAAGTAACCCTACTATCCAGGTTCCTTCTAATAGCCCTACATTCCAGGCTTTTATTTCGAAGTAACCCTACTATCCAGGTTCCTTTTAATAGCCCTACTATCCAAGCATTCATTTCGAAATAACCCTACTATCCAGGTTCCTTTTCATAGCCCTACTATCCAAGCTTTCATTTTGAAGTAACCCTACTATCCAGGTTCCTTCTCATATCCATACTATCCAGGCTTTCATTTCAAAGTAAACCTACTATCCAGGTTCCTTCTCATAGCCCTACTATCCAGGATTTCATTTCGAAGTAACCCTACTATCCAGGTTCCTTCTCATAGCCCTACTATCTAAGCTTTCATTTCGAAGTAACCCTGCTATCCAGGTTCTTTCTCACAGCCCTACTATCCAGGATTTTATTTCGGAGCAACCCTACTATCCAGGTTCCTTTTCATAGCCCTACTACCCAGGCTTTCGTTTTGAAGTAACCCTACTATACATGTTCCTTCTCACAGCCCTACTATCCAGGCTTTCATTTCGAAGTAACCCTACTATGCAGGTTCCTTCTCACAGCCGTACTATCTAGGCTTTCATTTCGAAGTAACCCTACTATCCAGGTTCCTTCTCACAGCCCTACTATCCAGGCTTTCATTTCGAAGTAACCCTACTATCCAGGTTCCTTCTAATAGCCCTATTATCCAGGATTTTAATTCGAAGTAACCCTACTATCCAGGTTCCTTCTTGTATCCCTACTATCCAGGCTTTCATTTCAAAGTCATCCTACTATCCAGGTTCCTTCTCACAACCCTACTATCCAGGTTCCTTCTTGTAGCCCTACTATCCAGGATTTCATTTTGAAGTAACCCTACTATCCAGGTTCCTTCTCGTAGCCCTACTATCCAGGCTTTCATTTCGAAGTAACCCTACTATCCAGGTTCCTTCTCACAACCTTACTATCCTAGATTTTATTTTGAAGTAACCCTACTACCCAGGTTCCTTTTCATAGCCCTACTATCCAGGCTTTTATTTCGAGGTAACCCTACTATCCAGGTTCCTTTTCATAGCCCTACTATCCAGGGTTTCATTTTGAAGTAACCCTACTATCCAAGTTCCTTCTCATAGCCCTATTATCCAGGCTTTCATTTCAAAGTAACCCTACTATCCAGGTTCTTTCTCATAGCCCTACTATCCAAGCTTTCATTTCGAAGTAACGCTACTATCCAGGTTCTTTCTCATAGCCCTACTATCCAGGATTTCATTTCGAAGTAACCCTGATATCCAGGTTCATTCTCATAGCCCTACTATCCATGCTTTCATTTCAAAGTAACCCTACTATCCAGGTTCCTTATCATAACCCTACTATCAAGGCTTTCATTTCGAAGTAGCCCTGTTATCCAAGTTCCTTCTCATAGCCCTACTATCCGAGATTTCATTTTGAAGTAACCGTACTATCCAGGTTCCTTCTCGTAGCCCTACTATTCAGGCTTTCATTTCAAAGTAACCCTAATATCCATGTTCATTCTCATATCCCTACTATCCATGCTTTCATTTCAAAGTAACCCTACTATCCAGGTTCCTTATCATAACCCTACTATCCAGGCTTTCATTTCGAAGTAACCCTGTTATCCAAGTTCCTTCTCATAGCCCTACTATCCAAGATTTCATTTCGAAGTAACCGTACTATCCAGGTTCCTTCTCGTAGCCCTACTATTCAGGCTTTCATTTCAAAGTAACTCTACTATCTAGGTTCCCTCTCACAGCCCTACTATCCAGGTTTTCATTTCGAAGTAACTCTATTATCCAGGTTCCTTCTCGTAGCCATACTATCCAGGCTTTCATTTCGAAGTAACCCTACTATCCAGGTTCCTTCTCACAGCCCTACTATCCAGGCTTTCATTTCGAAGTAACCCTACTATCTAGGTTCCTTCTCATAACCCAACTATCCAGGCTTTCATTTTGAAGTAACCCTACTTTCCGGGTTCCTTCTCATAGCCCTACTATCCATGCTTTCATTTCGAAGCAACCCTACTATCCAGGTTCCCTCTTATATCCCTACTATCAAGGATTTCATTTTGAAATAACCCTACTATCCAGGTTCCTTCTTATAAACCTACTATCCAGGATTTCATTTCGATGTAACCCTGGTATCCAGGTTCCTTATCATATCCCTACTATCCAGGCTATCATTTCGAAGTAACCCTGCTATCCAGGTTCCTTCTCATAGCCCTACTATCCAGGCTTTCATTTCTAAGTAACCCTACTATCCAGCTTCCTTCTCATAGCCCTACTATCCAGGTTTTTGTTTCAAAGTTACCCTACTATCCAGGTTCCTTCTCATAGGCCTACAATTCATGCTTTCATTTCAAAGTAACCCTACTATCCATGTTCCTTCTCATAGCCCTACTATCCAGGCTTTCATTTCTAAGTAACCCTACTATCGAAGTTCCTTCTCACAGCCCATCTATTCAGGCTTTCATTTCAAAGTAACCCTACTATCCATGTTCCTTCTCACAACCCTACTATCCAAGCTTTCATTTTGAAGTAACCCTGCTATCCAGGTTCCTTCTCATAGCCCTATTATCCTAGCTTTCATTTCTAAGTAACCCTACTATCTAGGTTCCTTCTCAAAGCCCCACTATCAAGGCTTGCATTTCGATGTAACCCTACTATACAGGTTCCTTCTCACAACCCTACTATCCAGGATTTCATTCCAGAGTAACCCTACTATCCAGGTTCCTTCTCATAGCCCTACTACCCAGGCTTTCATTTCGAAGTAACCCTACTATATAGGTTCCTTCTCACAACCCAACTATACAGGCTTTCATTTCGAAGTAACCCTACTATCCAGGTTCCTTCTCACAACCCTATTATCTAGGCTTTCATTTCGAAGTAACCCTACTATCCAGGTTCCTTCTCAAAGCCTTACTATCTAGGCTTTTATTTCGAAGTAACCCTACTATCCAGGTTCCTTCTCACAGCCCTATTATCCAAGCTTTCATTTCGAAGTAACTCTACTATCCATGTTCCTTCTCGTAGTCTTACTATCCACGCTTTCATTTTGAAGTAACCCTAATATCCAGGTTCCTTCTAGAAGCCCTACTATCCAGGCTTTCATTTTGAAGTAACCCTACTATACAGGTTCCTTCTCACAACCCTACTATCCAGGCTTTCATTTCAGAGTAACCTAAATATACAGGTTCCTTCTCACAGCCCATCTATTCAGGCTTTCATTTCAAAGTAACCCTACTATCCAGGTTTCCTCTCACAGCCCTATTATCCAGGTTTTCATTTCGAAGTAATGCTACTATCCAGGTTCCTTCTCATAGCCCTACTATCCAGGCATTCATTTCGAAGTAACCCTACTATCCAGGTTCCTTCTCACAGCCCTACTATCCAGGCTTTCATTTCGAAGTAACCCTATGTTGTACCCCAAAATTTTCCCTCCCATTTCCTCAACATTTTCTCATCACAAGACCTTTGAAGATCAAGATCCAATTAGGGTTTCCTCTGCTCAAGACTTCTCCTTGCACTGTGGACTCAAACTAGGGTTTGTGTTTGAACAAAGATGTTTTGACCTAAAATGCCTAAGATGACTTTCATGCTTCATATTGGACTCCCAAGTTTATCCATACCAAGTTTCAAGTCTTGATTCCAAATTTTGCCCAGTCAATTGGACAGATGACCTAGAAATCAGCTGTATTGGGGAAAAAGTCAACTGTGGCCAATTGACAGTCAAATCTCATGAAAATTGACCCACATCAACATTATGAACTCATATGGACCATTTGATCAAGTTTGGATCACAATTCCACAAGAAATTTGATCAGATCATCAAAAGGGCAAAATGGTCATTTTTAGGGTTTGGACTGCACAAAGGCAATTTTTGACTGTTTGACCTAGCCAATGGCAAACCAAGCTCACATATGGGCTCAAGGACCCCATGGAATTGTCTTGACATTCTCAACAAACTCAAAAGATCCCAAGTACACAAGATTGACAGTTGAATTTCCCAGTCAATTGATCAATTTTGACTGTACACTGAAAAGTCAAACTTTGACTTTTTGGTCAAAATCAAGAGTCAAGATTCATTTTTCATCAAAACATGCCAAATCATGAAACTTGTTGACCAAGAAACCAAGAAATGCAAATTAGGGTTTGAAATGGAATTTTTCATAACTTAGAATTTTTCTAAGTTATGGAAAACCCTAATTTTTTCCCAACTTTGCCCCACTTTTTCACCATGATTCATTTGGATTCAAACAAAAGTCTAAACATGAAAGTTGTAGCTTGTTGCATAATCTACAACTTTGATTCACAAAGTTTTCCCATTTGAAGCTTGTATCTCAAGTTACAAATTTTTGAATAAGGGCACTAAACCATTCTTAACTTAGTGAAAATTTGACCTATTTTGGACAAGATTTTACCCCACTTCAAGGCCATTTTACATACACTTCCACTTGGAATTTCAATTTGCATTTCAAAGATGGATTGTAGTACACATTCCAATATTTCCAAAATGTCCAAGAACTCATCAAACAACCTCATGGTTAGGAAGAATCGAATTTCACAATATGGCAAAAACTCACTTTGTTCATGACCAAGTTACATGTCCATAACCTTGCAATTTGAACTCAGCATGCTTTAGGATAGATTACAGGTCCTTAAACCAAGTTACACTCATAAATTTAATGCATATTCTTTGTGCCAAGACCAAGTTCTTTGAGTTCAAGCATTGTCTAGAGGATTAATCCCAATTTGGAAAAAGTAAACTATCCATTTTTGCAAAAGTTCACTTTATGTCAAATTGAAAATCCAACAAGTACATTGAAAATCTGATGGGAACAAGATTATGGACAAATTACTCTGATCAAGAGAAGCTTTGCAGCAGGATTAGGGGTCCTCTACTGACCTAGAAACACAGGTTGGCTTTTGTTGCTTAAGAAAGAAGAAAAGTGCATAACTCATGGCAACTTCCATCTCAGCTTAGATACACAAGAACAAAGTTATCAAACACCTTACACACATCATAACCAAGCTATTGCACGAGCCATTTACCTCCCAAACATCATCAAACCAGAAAACACCATCAAACTGCAAAAACAGAGTTGCCTCTGCAGTTTGAGTGCCAACTTCTATTTCTCTCAAGCATTCTTGCCAAAACCAGTTCACACACCTTCTATACCATCTATGCAAGTTAACCAAAAGCCAAAGCACTACCTGTAATCACTCTAGCCACTTCCACCATTTTCATATTTCTGACTTGCAGGTGAAGTTCTCTAGCTTGATTCAGAAGCTTTCAAGACAAAGTAAACATTGGAATAGCATCCCTGGACCTCAAGGAAGCTTCTCCAATCATCACCTTGCACTGAAAGTTCCTACATCTCCAGATAGAACTTCAACTGAACAGGTAAGTTTTTGAATTCGTATCTCTCTTATTAGGCATCATCAGCTTTAAGTTTGTGAAGAAACAAGGTTCTACTCATGCCACTGAACATGTACATGTCTTTACTTTTCATTTCTTTTGCTTGAGTTGTGAGAATTTGGAGTTTGAAAATGGCAGAAAAACTAGGTTAGGATTTGGGGGAGGAGAAATTCTCCCTCATCTTAGAGAGTTAGATCAAGTTATGCATATGGTTAGAATCGTCTCTTCATGCTGAACATTTTTTATGTTATGAGTTTTTGCTAAAAAGTCAGGAATCAAGAGTTGGAAGATGAGGAACAGGGCGCGCGCATTTTCAAACATTGTTTGCTGGAGGTTGAAGACAAGTCTTCTGGGCTGGGCCTGGAACATTTTTCTTTTTGCACCACATAATTGCTTTTACACCCCCAAGGCCCATTTGCTTATTTCTTTGACTTTTTGACCTTTTTCTTTTTTGATTGACTTTGTTTATTTTTTCTCATGACATAAAAAATATAAAAATATTTTTTCTCACCATTTTTTAATTTATTAGGTATTTATATGATTTTCTTTTGATTAATACTTAGATAAATAAATATATACATTTTATTAAAATATTGAGAAATAGGTAGAAATACTTTTATTTTCATATTTATTTTATTATACCCTCTGAAAATATTTTACATAAAAATACCTTTTTTATATAATATTAAAAATTATTATTATTTATATATATAATACATATTTAAAATAATACATATATATACATATATTTTTAATATATTTAGGGTAAATACAAATATATATACTTTTTGTTTTTTTTTAATTATTATTATTAATATTTAATGTAAAAATACATTTTTGACAAATACTTCACTTTATTCTATTTTGTACATAATAAGTAAATACTTGTATTAAATTAAATAATAATACATTTCATTTAATAAAAATTAGGGTTTTGCCCTAAATTCAAAATACTCCAAAAAAATAATATCTTTTTATTTTTACATAAATAACACTTTTTTCATACATATACAAAACATTTTTGCATCTTGCATTTTTATTCCATTTTTATTTAATTATTGTACATTAATTGAATTGTATAAATTCAATATTGATGTAATAGTTTTAGGTTTAAATTAATTGTCAATATCCCCATTTGAACATTTGTACCCCCCTTCCCATATTTGGTTTTGTAATAGCTTAGTAAGTTTATTTTCGCACTTTATTGCTTTCTAATTATGCCATGTTAGAATTAGGGTTTGTATGCGAAAAACGACAAAAAAATAGTTATGACCTAATCTCAAGACAAACAAGCATGAAAATGAACACACAAATCACACTTGCACCCCCTAGGGTACTCCACTTGTTGCCTTTCAAAATTGGGCCATATTGCATGTTAAGTCTCTTTGGGCAAAACAAACAAACCAAATGATCATAGTCCCTCGATAACATTTTCAAAATACTTCCAAAACAAATGATCAAGTCCCTTAAAGAAAATGCCCAAAGATACTTGGCACCGTTGCAGTTATGGTCTAAACGATGACCCACACCCGTCCCTTTCACATCCTAACATAAGATTGTCCACCAAATACAATGGTGGAACAAACTTGTTAAAAGGGTTAAAACATAGCAATAATCTTTTGAGAAATTTAGGAGTAGATAACCTCTTAGTTACTTGAATCAATCTTGCAAACTAAAACACCTGCCTATTTTCAAAAACCACACATCACTACACTTTCAAAACAAATTTCAAAAACAAAATGAAAACCTTTTTCAAAAGACGTACACCTTTGTATACATCCCCACATGGATCATTACAAAGGTTGCCACCATATTGGCTTCTTTTCAAAACATTTTCAAACCCACACACACACAAGCACCATTTAAAACAATTGAAAACAAAAGGCAAGTGATCTAAGCAAGTAACTAAGAGCCCATGGATAACCATGGATAGAAAGGGTGCTAATACCTTCCCTTTCTATAATCTACTCCCCGAACCCAAGAAAACATCTCAAAAGGTTTTTGCTGTGCTTTTTAACCTTTCCTTAGGATAAAATAAAAAGTCGGTGGCGACTCTTTCTCAACCGAAACATTTGCGAAAACAAACGCAAAACCTCAAGTCAGTTCTCCCACCGTATCACACCCTACTATATAGGTTCCTTTTCGTAGCCCTACTATCCAGGCTTTCATTTTGAAGTAACACTACTATCCAGGTTCCTTCTCGTAGCCCTACTCTCCAGGCATTCATTTCAAAGTAACCCTACTATCCAGGTTCCTTCTTATAGCCCTACTATCCAGGATTTCATTTTGAAATAACCCTACTATCCAGGTTCCTTCTTATAACCCTATTATCCAGGATTTCATTTCGATGTAACCCTACTATCCAGGTTCCTTATCATATCCCTACTATCTAGGCTATCATTTCGAAGTAACCCTGCTATCTAGGTTCCTTCTCATAGCCCTACTATCCAGGCTTTCATTTCTAAGTAACCATACTATCCATCTTCCTTCTCATAGCCCTACTATCCAGGCTTTTGTTTTAAAGTAACCCTACTATCCAGGTTCCTTCTCACAGCCCTATTATCTAGGCTTTCATTTCGAAGTAACCCTACTATCCAGGTTCCTTCTCATAGCCTTACTATCCAGGCTTTCATTTCGAAGTAACCCTACTATCCAAGTTCCTTCTCACAGCCCTATTATCCAAGCTTTCATTTCGAAGTAACTTTACTATCCATGTTCCTTCTCGTAGCCTTACTATCCACGCTTTCATTTTGAAGTAACCCTACTATCCAGGTTCCTTCTAGTAGCCCTACTGTCCAGGCTTTCATTTCGATGTAACCCTACTATCCAGGTTCCTTCTCATAGCCCTACTATCCAGGCTTTCATTTCGGAGTAACCCTAATATACAGGTTCCTTCTGGTAGACCTACTATTCAGGCTTTCATTTCGAATTAACCCTACTATCCAGGTTCCCTCTCACAGCCCTACTATCCAGGTTTTCATTTCGAAGTAACGCTACTATCCAGGTTCCTTCTCATAGCCCTACTATCCAGTCTTTCATTTCGAAGTAACCCAACTATACAGGTTCCTTCTCACAGCCCTACTATCCAGGCTTTTATTTTCGAAGTAACCCCACTATCCAGGTTCCTTCTAGCAGCCCTACTATCCAGGCTTTCATTTTGAAGTAACCCTACTATCCAGGTTCCTTTTCATAGCCCTACTATCCAGGCTTTCATTTCGAAGTAACCCTACTATCCAGGTTCCTTCTTATAGCCCTACTATCTAGGCATTCATTTCGAATTAACCCTACTATCCAGGTTTCTTCTCATAGCCATACTATCCAGGATTTCATTTCGAAGTAACCCTGCTATCCAGGTTCCTTCTCATAGCCCTACTATCCATGCTTTCATTTCGAAGTAACCCTACTATCCAGGTTCCCTCTCACAACCCTACTATCCAGGATTTCATTTCGAAATAACCCTACTATCCAGGATTTCATTTCGATGTAACCCTGGTATCCAGGTTCCTTATCATATCCCTATTATCCAGGCTTTCATTTCGAAGTAACCCTTCTATCCAGGTTCCTTCTCATAGCCCTACTATCCAGGCTTTCATATCTAAGTAACCCTACTATCCAGCTTCCTTCTCATAGCCCTACAATCCAGGCTTTTGTTTCAAAGTAACCCTACTATCCAGGTTCCTTCTCATAGTCCTACAATTCAGGCTTTCGTTTCAAAGTAACCCTTACTATCCAGGTTCCTTCTCATAGCCCTACTATCCAGGCTCTCATTTCGAAGTAACCCTGCTATCCAGGTTCCTTCTTATAGCCCTACTATCTAGGCTTTCATTTCGAAGTAACCCTACTATCCAGGTTCCTTCTCACAACCCTACTATCCAGGCTTTTATTTCGAAGTAACCCTACTATCCAGGTTCCTTCTAATAGCCCTATTATCCAGGCGTTCATTTCGAAATAACCCTACTATCCAGGTTCCATCTCATACCCCTACTATCTAGGCTTTCATTTCGAAATAACCCTAATATACAAGTTCCCTCTCACAACCATACTATCCAAGCTTTCATTTCGAAGTAACCCTACTATCCAGGTTCCTTCTCGTATCCCTACTATCAAGGCTTTCATTTCAAAGTCATCTTACTATCCAGGTTCCTTCTCACAACCCTACTATCTAAGCTTTCATTTCGAAGTAACTCTACTATCCAGGTTCCTTCTTGTAGCCCCACTATCCAAGATTACATTTTGAAGTAACCCTACTATCAAGGTTCCTTCTCGTAGCCCTACTGTCCAGGCTTTCATTTCGAAGTAACCCTACTATCCAGGTTCTTTCTCATAACCCTACTATCCTAGATTTTATTTCGAAGTAACCCTACTACCCAGGTTCCTTTTCATAGCCCTTCTATCCAGGCTTTTATTTCGAAGTAACCCAACTATCCAGGTTCCTTCTCATAGCCATACTATCTAGGCTTTCATTTCGAAATAACCCTACTATACAAGTTCCTTTTCATAGCCCTACTAACTAGGCTTTCATTTCGAAATAACCCTACTATCTAGGTTCCTTTTCATAGCCCTACTACCTAGGCATTCATTTTGAAGTAACCCTACTATCCAGGTTCCTTCTCATAGCCCTATTATCCAGGCTTTCATTTCAAAGTAACCCTACTATCCAGGTTCCTTCTCATAGCCCTTCTATCCAAGCTTTCATTTCGAAGTAACGCTACTATCCAGGTTCATTCTCATAGCCCTACTATCCAGGATTTCATTTCGAAGTAACCCTGATATCCAGGTTCATTCTCATAACCCTACTATCCATGCTTTCATTTCGAAGTAACCCTGTTATCCAAGTTCCTTCTCATAGCCATACTATCCGAGATTTCATTTCGAAGTAACCGTACTATCCAGGTTCCTTCTCGTAGCCCTACTATTCAGGCTTTCATTTCAAAGTAACTCTACTATCTAGGTTCCCATTCACAGCCCTACTATCCAGGTTTTTATTTCGAAGTAACTCTATTATCCAGGTTCCTTCTCGTAGTCATACTATCCAGGCTTTCATTTCGAAGTAACCCTACTATCCAGGTTCCTTCTCACAGCCCTACTATCCAGGCTTTCATTTCGAAGTAATCCTACTATCTAGGTTCCTTCTCGTAGCCCTATTATCCATGCTTTCATTTTGAAGTAAGCTACTATCCAGGTTCCTTCTCATAGCCCTACTATCCAGGATTTCATTCCGAAGTAACCCTACTATCCAGATTCCTTCTCACAACCCTACTATCCAGGATTTTATTTCAGAGTAACCCTACTATCCAGGATTGTTTTCAAAGCCCTACTACCCAGGCTTTCATTTCGAAGTAACCCTACTATACAGGTTCCTTCTCACAGCCCTACTATACAGGCTTTCATTTCGAAGTAACCCTACTATCCAGGTTCCTTCTCACAGCCCTACTATCCAGGCTTTTATTTCGAAGTAACCCTACTATCCAGGTTCCTTCTAATAGCCCTACATTCCAGGCTTTTATTTCGAAGTAACCCTACTAACCAGGTTCCTTCTAATAGCCCTACATTCCAGGCTTTTATTTTGAAGTAACCCTACTATCCAGGTTCCTTCTAATAGCCCTACTATCCAAGCTTTCATTTCGAAATAACCCTACTATCCAGGTTCCTTTTCATAGCCCTACTATCCAAGCTTTCATTTTGAAGTAACCCTACTATCCAGGTTCCTTCTCTTAGCCCTACTATCCAGGCTTTCATTTCAAAGTAAACCTACTATCCAGGTTCCTTCTCATAGCCCTACTATCCAGGCTTTCATTTCGAAGCAACCCTACTATCCAGGTTCCTTCTCACAACCCTACTAACCAGGATTTTATTTCGGAGTAACCCTACTATCCAGGTTTGTTTTCATAGCCCTACTACCCAGGCTTTCATTTCGAAGTAACCCTACTATACAGGTTCCTTCTCACAGCCCTACTATCTAGGCTTTCATTTCGAAGTAACCCTACTATCCAGGTTCCTTCTCACAGCCCTACTATCCAGGCTTTTATTTCGAAGTAACCCTACTATCCAGGTTCCTTCTAATAGCCCTACATTCCAGGCTTTTATTTCGAAGTAACCCTACTATCCAGGTTCCTTCTAATAGCCCTATTATCCAAGCTTTCATTTCGAAATAACCCTACTATCCAGGTTCCTTTTCATAGCCCTACTATCCAAGCTTTCATTTTGAAGTAACCCTACTATCCAGGTCCCTTCTCATAGCCCTACTATCCAGGCTTTCATTTCAAAGTAAACCTACTATCCAGGTTCCTTCTCATAGCCCTACTATCCAGGATTTCATTTCGAAGTAACCCTACTATCCAGGTTCCTTCTCATAGCCCTATTATCTAAGCTTTCATTTAGAAGTAACCCTGCTATCCAGGTTCCTTCTCACATCCCTACTATCAAGGATTTTATTTCGGAGCAAACCTACTATCCAGGTTCCTTTTCATAGCCCTACTACCCAGGCTTTCATTTTGAAGTAACCCTACTATACAGGTTCCTTCTCACATCCCTACTATCCAGGCTTTCATTTCGAAGTAACCCTACTATGCAGGTTCCTTCTCACAGCCGTACTATCCAGGCTTTCATTTCGAAGTAACCCTACTATCCAGGCTTTCATTTCGAAGTAACCCTACTATCCAGGCTTTTATTTCGAAGTAACCCTACTATCCAGGTTCCTTCTAATAGCCCTACTATCCAGGCTTTTATTTCGAAGTAACCCTACTATCCAGGTTCCTTCTAATAGCCCTACTATCCAAGCTTTCATTTCGAAATAACCCTACTATCCAGGTTCCTTTTCATAGCCCTACTATCCAGGATATTATTTTGAAGTAATCCTACTATCCAGGTTCCTTCTCATAGCCCTACTATCCAGGCTTTCATTTCAAAGTAAACCTACTATCCAGGTTCCTTCTCATAGCCCTACTATCCAGGCTTTCATTTCAAAGTAACCCTACTATCCAGGTTCCTTCTCATAGACCTACTATCCAATCTTTCATTTCGAAGTAACCTTGCTATCCAGGTTCCTTCTTACAGCCATTCTATCCAGGATTTTATTTCGGAGTAACCCTACTATCCAGGTTCCTTTTCATAGCGCTACTACCCAGGATTTCATTTTGAAGTAACCCTACTATACATGTTCCTTCTCACAGCCCTACTATCCAGGCTTTCATTTTGAAGTAACCCTCCTATCCAGGTTCCTTCTCAAAGCCATACTATCCTGGCTTTCATTTCGAAGTAACCCTACTATCCAGGTTCCTTCTAATAGCCCTACTATCCAGGTTCCTTTTTATAGACCTACTATCCATGCTTTCATTTCGAAGTAACCCTACTATCTAGGTTCCTTATCATAGCCCTACTATCCAGGCTTTCATTTCGAAGTAACCCTGTTATCCAAGTTACTTCTCATAGCCCTACTATCCGGGATTTCCTTTCGAAGTAACCTTGCTATCTAGGTTCCTTCTCACAGCCATACTATACAGGATTTTATTTCGGAGTAACCCTACTATCCAGGTTCCTTTTCATAGCGCTACTATCCAGGCTTTCATTCTGAAGTAACCCTACTATCCAGGTTCCTTCTCACATCCCTACTATCCACGCTTTAATTTTGAAGTAACCCTACTATCCAGGTTCCTTCTAATAGCCCTACTATCCAGGCTTTCATTTCGAAGTAACCCTACTATCCAGGTTCCTTCTCATAGCCCTACTATCCAGTCTTTCATTTCGAAGTAACCCTGCTATCCAGATTCCTTTTTATAGACCTACTATCCATGCTTTCATTTCGAAGTAACCCTGCTATCCAGGTTCCTTCTCACAGCCCTACTATCCAAGATTTCATTTCGACGTAACCCTACTATCCAGGGTTTCATTTCAATGTAACCCTACTATCCAGGTTCCTTCTCACAACCCTACTATCCAAGCTTTCATTTCGAAGTAACCATACTATCCAGGTTCCTTCTCGTAGCCCTACTATCCAGGATTTCATTTTGAAGTAACCCTATTATCCAGGTTCCTTCTCACAGCCCTACTATCCAGGATTTTATTTCGGTGTAACCCTACTACCCAGGTTCCTTTTCATAGCCCTACTATCCAGGATTTAATTTTAAAGTAACCCTACTATCCAGTTTCCTTCTAATAGCCCTACTCTCCAGGCTTTCATTTCAAAATAACCCTACTATCCAGGTTCCTTTTCATAGCCCTACTATCCAGGATTTTATTTTGAAGTAACCCTACTATCCAGGTTCCTTCTCATAGCCCTATTATCCAGCTTTCATTTCAATGTAAACCTACTATCCAGGATCCTTCTCATAGCCCTACTATCCGGGCTTTCATTTCGAAGTAACCCTACTATCCAGGTTCCTTCTCATAACCCTATTATCCAGGCTTTCATTTCAAAGTAACCCTACTATCCAGGTTCCTTATCATAGTCCTACTATCCAGGCTTTAATTTCGAAGTAACCCTGTTATCCAAGTTCCTTCTCATAGCCCTACTATCTGGGATTTCATTTCGAAGTAACCATACTATCCAGGTTCCTTCTCGTAGCCCTACTATTCAGGCTTTCATTTCGAAGTAACCCTACTATCCAGGTTCCCTCTCACGGCCCTACTATCCAGGTTTTCATTTCGAAGTAACCCTACTATCCATGTTCCTTCTTGTAGCCCTATTACCCAGGATTTCATTTCGAAGTAACCCTACTATCTAGGTTCCTTCTCACAACCCTACTATCCAGGCTTTCATTTTGAAGTAACCTTACTATCTAGGTTCCTTCTCGTAGCCCTACTATCCAAGCTTAATTTTGAAGTAACCCTACTATCCAGGTTCCTTCTCGTAGCCCTACTATCCAGGCTTTCATTTCGAAGTAACCCTACTATCCAGGTTCCTTCTCACAGCCCTACTATCTAGGCTTTCATTTCGAAGTAACCCTACTATCCAGGTTCCTTCTGACAGCCATACTATCCAGGCTTTTATTTCGAAGTAACCCTGCTATCCAGGTTCCTTCTCACAACCCTACTATCCAGGATTTTATTTCGGAGTAACCCTACTATCCAGGTTCTTTCTAATAGCCCTACTATCCAAGATTTCATTTTGAAGTAACCCTACTATACAGGTTCCTTCTCACAGCCCTACTATCCAGGCTTTCATTTCGATGTAACCCTACTATCCAGGTTCATTCTCACAGCCGTACTATCTAGGGTTTCATTTCGAAGTAACCCTACTATCCAGGTTCCTTCTCATAGCCATACTATCCATTCTTTCATTTCGAAGTAACCCTACTATCCAGGTTCCTTCTCATAGCCCTACTATCCAGGCTTTCATTTCGAAGTAACCCTGTTATCCAAGTTCCTTATCATAGCCCTACTATCCGGGATTTCATTTCGAGGTAACCGTACTATCCAGGTTCCTTCTCGTAGCCCTACTATTCAGGCTTTCATTTCGAAGTAACCCTACTATCCAGGTTCCTTCTCACAGCCCTAGTATCCAGGATTTCATTTCGAAGTAACCCTACTATCTAGGTACCTTCTCGTAGCCCTACTATCCAGGCTTTCATTTTGAAGTAACCCTACTATCCAGGTTCCTTCTCGTAGCCCTACTATCCAGGCTTTCATTTCGAAGTAACCCTACTATCCAGGTTCCTTCTCACAGCCCTACTATCCAGGATTTAATTTTGGAGTAACCCTACTATCCAGGTTCATTTTTATAGCCCTACTACCTAGGATTTCATTTCGAAGTAACCCTACTATACAGGTTCCTTCTCACAGCCCTACTATCTAGGCTTTCATTTCGAAGTAACCCAACTATCCAGGTTTCCTCCCACAACCCTACTATCCATGCTTTTATTTTGAAGTAACCCTACTATCCAGGTTCCTTCTAATATCCCTACTATCCAGGATTTTATTTTGAAGTAACCCTACTATCCAGGTTCCTTCTAATAGCCCTACTATCCATGCTTTCATTTCAAAATAACCCTACTATTCAGGTTCATTTTCATAGCCCTACTATCCAGGCTTTCATTTTTAAGTAACCCTACTATCCGGGTTCCTTCTCATTGCCCTACTATCCAGGCTTTCATTTCAAAGTAACCCTACTCTCCAGTTTCCTTCTCATAGCCCTACTCTCCAGGCTTTCATTTCAAAGTAACCCTACTATCCAGGTTCCTTCTCATAGCCCTACTATCCAAGCTTTCATTTCGAAGTAACCCTGCTATCCAGGTTCCTTCTCACAGCCCTACTATCACGGATTTTATTTCGGAGTAACCCTACTATCCAGGTTCCTTTTCATAGCCCTACTACCTAGGCTTTCATTTCGAAGTAACCCTACTATACAGATTCCATCTCACAGTCCTACTATCCAGGCTTTCATTTCGAAGTAACCCTACTATCCAAGTTCCTTCTCACAGCCGTACTATCTAGGCTTTCATTTCGAAGTAACCCTACTATCCAGGTTCCTTCTCACAGCCCTACTATCTAGGCTTTTATTTCGAAGTAACCCTACTATCCAGGTTCCTTCTAATAGCCGTACTATCCAAGCTTTTATTTCGATGTAACCCTACGATCCAGGTTCCTACTAATAGCCCTACTATCCAAGCTTTCATTTCAAAATAACCCTACTATCCAGGTTCCTTTTCATAGCCCTACTATCCAGGCTTTAATTTTGAAGTAACCCTACTATCCAGGTTCCTTCTTATAACACTACTATCCAGGCTTTCATTACGAAGTAACCCTACTATCCAGGTTCCTTCTAATAGCCCTACTATGCAGGCTTTTATTTCGAAGTAACCCTACTATCCATGTTCCTTCTAATAGCCCTACTATCCAAGCATTCATTTCGAAATAACCCTACTATCCAGGTTCCTTTTCATAGCCCTATTATCCAGGATTTCATTTTGAAGTAACCTTACAATCCAGGTTCCTTCTCATAGCCCTACTATCCAGGCTTTCATTTCAAAGTAAACCTACTATCATGGTTCCTTCTCATAGCCCTACTATCCATGCTTTCATTTCGAAGTAACCCTACTATCCAAGTTCCTTTTCCTAGCCCTACTATCCAGGCTTTCATTTCGAAGTAACCCTGTTATCCAAGTTCCTTCTCATAGTCGTACTATCCGGGATTTCATTTCAAAGTAACCGTGTTAACCAGGTTCCTTCTCGTAGCCCTACTATTCAGGCTTTCATTTCGAAGTAACCCTACTATCCAGGTTCCTTCTCACAGCCCTACTATCCAGCCTTTCATTTCTAAGTAACCCTACTATCTAGGTACCTTCTCGTAGCCCTACTTTCGAGGCTTTCATTTTGAAGTAACCCTACTATCTAGGTTCCTTCTTGTAGCCCTACTATCCAGGCTTTCATTTCGAAGTAACCCTACTATCCAGGTTCCTTCTCATAGCCCTACTATCCAGGCTTTCATTTCAAAGTAACCCCACTATCCAGGTTCCTTCTCATAGCCCTACTATCCAAGCTTTCATTTCGAAGTATCCCCGCTATCCAGGTTCCTTCTCATAACCCTACTATCCAGGATTTTATTTCGGAGTAACCCTACTATCCAGGTTCCTTTTCATAGCCCTACTACCCAGGCTTTCATTTCAAAGTAACCCTACTATACAGGTTCCTTCTCAAAGCCCTACAATCCAGGCTTTCATTTCGAAGTAACCCTACTATCCAGGTTCCTTATCACAGCCGTACTATCTAGGCTTTCATTTCGAAGTAACCCTACTATCCAGGTTCCTTCTCACAGCCCTGCTATCACGACTTTTATTTCAAAGTAACCCTACTATCCAGGTTCCTTCTAATAGCCCTACTATACAGGCTTTTATTTCGAAGTAACCCTACGATCCAGGCTTTTATTTCGAAGTAACCCTACGATCCAGGTTCCTTCTAATAGCCCTACTATCCAAGCTTTCATTTTGAAATAACCGTACTATCCAGGTTCCTTTTCATAGGCCTATTATCCAAGCTTTCATTTTGAAGTAACCCAATTATCCAGGTTCCTTCTCATAGCCCTACTATCCAGGCTTTCATTTCAAAGTAACCCTACTATCCAGGTTCCTTCTCGTAGCCCTACTAACCATGCTTTCATTTCGAAGTAGACCTACCAGGTTCCTTATCATAGCCCTACTATCCAGGATTTCATTTTGAAGTAACCCTATTATCCAAGTTCCTTCTCATAGCCCTATTATCCAAGTTCCTTCTCATAGCCCTACTATCCGGGATTTCATTTCGAAGTAACCGTACTATCCAGGTTCCTTCTCATAGCCCTACTATCCAGGCTTTCATTTCAAAGTAACCGTACTATCCAGGTTCCTTCTCATAGCCCTACTATCCATTCTTTCATTTCGAAGTAACCCTACTATCCAGGTTCCTTATCATAGCCCTCCTCTCTAGGCTTTCATTTCGAAGTAACCATGTTATCCAAGTTCCTTATCATAGCCCTACTATCCGGGATTTCATTTCGTAGTAACCATACTATCAAGGTTCCTTCTCGTAGACCTACTATTCAGGCTTTCATTTCGAAGTAACCCTACTATCCAGGTTCCTTCTCACAACCCTACTATCCAGGCTTTTTATTTCTAAGTAACCCTACAATCTAGGTACCTTCTCGTATCCCTACTATCCAGGCTTTCATTTTGAAGTAACCCTACTATCCAGGTTCCTTCTCGTAGCCCTACTATCCAGGCTTTCATTTCGAAGTAACTCTACTATCCAGGTTCCTTCTCATAACCCTACTATCCAGGATTTAATTTCGGAGTAACCCTACTATCCAGGTTCCTTTTCATAGCCCTACTACCCAGGCTTTCATTTCGAAGTAACCCTACTATCCAGGTTCCTTCTCACAGCCCTACTATCTATGCTTTCATTTCGAAGTAACCCTACTATCCAGGTTTCCTCCCACAGCCCTACTATCCATGATTTTATTTTGAAGTAACCCTACTATCCAGGTTCCTTCTAATAGCCCTACTATCCAGGCTTTTATTTTGAAGTAACCCTACTATCCAGGTTCCTTCTAATAGCCCTACTATCCAAGCTTTCATTTCAAAATAACCCTACTATTCAGGTTCATTTTTATAACCCTATTATCCAGGCTTTCATTTTGAAGTAACCCTACTATCCAGGTTCCTTCTCATTGCCCTACTATCCAGGCTTTCATTTCAAAGTAACCCTACACTCCAGGTTCCTTCAAATAGCCCTACTCTCCAGGCTTTCATTTTAAGTAACCCTACTATCCAGGTTCCTTCTCATAGGCCTACTATCCAAGCTTTCATTTCGAAGTAACCCTGCTATCCAGGTTCCTTCTCACAGCCCTACTATCCAGGATTTTATTTCGGAGTAACCCTACTATCCAGGTTACTTTTCATAACCCCACTACGCAGGCTTTCATTTCGAAGTAACCCTATTATACAGGTTCCTTCTCACAGCCCTACTATCCATGCTTTCATTTCGAAGTAACCCTACTATCCAGGTTCCATCTCACAGCCCTACTATCTATGCTTTCATTTCGAAGTAACCCTACTATCCAGGTTTCCTCCCACAGCCCTACTATCCATGATTTTATTTTGAAGTAACCCTACTATCCAGGAACCTTCTAATAGCCCTATTATCCAGGCTTTTATTTTGAAGTAACCCTACTATCCAGGAACCTTCTAATAGCCCTATTATCCAGGCTTTTATTTTGAAGTAACCCTACTATCCAGGTTCCTTCTAATAGCCCTACTATCCAAGCTTTCATTTCAAAATAACCCTACTATTCAGGTTCATTTTCATAGCCCTATTATCCAAGCTTTCATTTCAAAATAACCCTACTATCCAGGTTCCTTATCATAGCCCTACTATCCAGGCTTTCAATTCGAAGTAACCGTACTATCCAGGTTCCTTATCACAGCCGTACTATCTAGGCTTTTATTTTGAAGTAATCCTACGATCCAGGCTTTTATTTCAAAGTAACCCTACGATCCAGGTTCCTTCTAATAGCCCTATTATCCAAGCTTTCATTTCGAAATAACCCTACTATCCAGGTTCCTTTTCATAGGCCTATTATCCAAGCTTTCATTTTAAAGTAACCCTATTATCCAGGTTCCTTCTCATAGCCCTACTATCCAGGCTTTCATTTCAAAGTAACCCTACTATCCAGGTTCCTTCTCATAGCCCTACTAACCATGCTTTCATTTCGAAGTAGACCTACTATCCAGGTTCCTTATCATAGCCCTACTATCCATGATTTCATTTTGAAGTAACCCTATTATCCAAGTTCCTTCTCATAGCCCTATTATCCAAGTTCCTTCTCATAGCTCTATTATCCGGGATTTCATTTCGAAGTAACCGTACTATCCAGGTTCCTTCTCGTAGCCCTACTATCCAGGCTTTCATTTCAAAGTAACCCTACTATCCAGGTTCCTTCTCATAGCCCTACTATCCATTCTTTCATTTCGAAGTAACCCTACTATCCAGGTTCTTAATCATAGCCCTACTCTCCAGGCTTTCATTTCGATGTAACCATGTTATCCAAGTTCCTTATCATAGCCCTACTATCCGGGATTTCATTTCGTAGTAACCGTACTATCCAGGTTCCTTCTTGTAGACCTACTATTCAGGCTTTCATTTCGAAGTAACCCTACTATCCAGGTTCCATCTCACAACCCTACTATCCAGGCTTTCATTTCTAAGTAACCCTACTATCTAGGTACCTTCTCGTATCCCAACTATCCAGGCTTTCATTTTGAAGTAACCCTACTATCCAGGTTCCTTCTCGTAGCCCTACTATCCAGGCTTTCATTTCGAAGTAACCCTACTATCCAGGTTCCTTCTCACAACCCTAATATCCATGATTTAATTTCGGAGTAACCCTCCTATCCAGGTTCCTTTTCATAGCCCTACTACCCAGGCTTTCATTTCGAAGTAACCCTACTATACAGGTTCCTTCTCACAGCCCTACTATCCATGCTTTCATTTCAAAGTAACCCTACTATCCAGGTTCCTTTTCATAGCCCTAATATCTAGGCTTTCATTTCGAAGTAACCCTACTATCCAAGTTTCCTCCCACAGCCCTACTATCCATGATTTTATTTTGAAGTAACCCTACTATCCAGGTTCCATCTAATAGCCCTACTATCCAAGCTTTTATTTTGAAGTAACCCTACTATCCGGGTTCCTTCTAATAGCCCTACTATCCAAGCTTTCATTTCAAAATAACCCTACTATTCAGTTTCATTTTCATAGCCCTACTATCGAGGCTTTCATTTTGAAGTAACCCTACTATCCAGGTTCCTTCTCATTGCCCTACTATCCAGGCTTTCATTTCAAAGTAACCCTACTCTCGAGGTTCCTTCAAATAGCCCTACTCTCCAGGCTTTAATTTTAAGTAACCCTACTATCCAGGTTCCTTCTCATAGCCCTACTATCCAAGCTTTCATTTCAAAGTAACCCTGCTATCCAGGTTCCTTCTCACAGCCCTACTATGCAGGATTTTATTTCGGAGTAACCCTACTATCCAGGTTACTTTTCATAGCCCTACTACCCAGGCTTTCATTTCGAAGTAACCCTACTATCCAGGTTCCTTCTCACAGCCCTATTATCCAGGCTTTCATTTCGAAGTAACCCTACTATCCAGGTTCCTTCTCACAGCCGTACTATTTAGGCTTTCATTTCGAAGTAACCCTACTATCCAGGTTCCTTCTCACAACCCTACTATCCAGGCTTTTATTTCTAAGTAACCCTACTATCCAGGTTCCTTCTAATAGTCCTACTATCCAGGCTTTTATTTCGAAGTAACCCTACAATCCAGGTTCCTTCTAATAGCCCTACTATCCAAGCTTTCATTTCAAAATAACCCTACTATCCAGGTTCCTTTTCATAGCCCTATTATCCAAGCTTTCATTTTGAAGTAAACCTACTATCCAGGTTCCTTCTCATAACCCTACTATCCAAGCTTTCATTTCGAAGTAACCCTACTATCCAAATTCATTCTAATAACCCTACTATCCAGGCTTTTATTTCGAAGTAACCCTAGTATCCAGGTTCCTTCTAATAGCCCTACTATCCAAGCTTTCATTTCGAAATAACCCTACTATCCAGGTTCCTTTTCATAGCCCTATTATCCAGGCTTTCATTTTGAGGTAACCCTACTATCCAGGTTCCTTCTCATAGCCCTATTATCCAGGCTTTCATTTCAAAGTAAACCTACTATCCAGGTTCCTTTTCATAGCCCTACTATCCATGCTTTCATTTCGAAGTAACCATACTATCCAGGTTCCTTATCATAGCCCTACTATCCAGGCTTTCAATTCGAAGTAACCCTACTATCCAAGTTCCTTCTCATAGCCCTACTATCCAGGATTTCATTTCGAAGTAACTGTACTATCCAGGTTCCTTCTCGTAGCCCTACTATTCAGGCTTTCATTTCGAAGTAACCCTCCTATCCAGGTTCCTTCTAACAGCCCTACTATCCAGGCTTTCATTTCTAAGTAACCCTACTATCTAGGTACCTTCTCATAGCCCTACTATCCAGTATTTCATTTTGAAGTAACCCTACTATCTAGGTTCCTTCTTGTAGCCCTACTATCCAGACTTTCATTTCGAAGTAACCCTACTATCCAGGTTCCTTCTCATAGCCCTACTATCTAGGCTTTCATTTCAAAGTAACCCTACTATCCAGGTTCCTTCTCATAGCTCTACTATCCAAGCTTTCATTTCGAAGTAACCCTGCTATCCAGGTTCCTTCTCACAGCCCTACTATCCAGGATTTTATTTCGGAGTAACTCTACTATCCAGGTTCCTTTTCATAGCCCTACTACCCAGGCTTTCATTTCGAAGTAACCCTACTATACTGGTTCCTTCTCACAGCCCTACTATCCAAGCTTTCATTTCGAAGTAACCCTACTATCCAGGTTCCTTCTCACAGCCGTACTATCTAGGCTTTCATTTCGAAGTAACCCTACTATCCAGGTTCCTTCTCACAGCCCTACTATCCAGGCTTTTATTTCGATGTAACCCTACTATCCAGGTTCCTTCTAATACCCTATTATCCAGGCTTTTATTTCGAAGTAACCCTATGATCCAGGTTCCTTCTAATAGCCCTACTATCCAAGCTTTCATTTCGAAATAACCCTACTATCCAGGTTCCTTTTCATAGGCCTATTATCTAGGATTTCATTTTGAAGTAACCCTATTATCCAGGTTCCTTCTCATAGCCCTACTAACCATGCTTTCATTTCAAAGTAGACCTACTATCCAGGTTCCTTATCATAGCCCTACTATCCAGGCTTTCATTTCGAAGTAACCCTGTTATCCAAGTTCCTTCTCATAGCCCTACTATCTGGGATTTCATTTCGAAGTAACCGTACTATCCAGGTTCCTTCTCGTAGCCCTACTATTCAGGCTTTCATTTCGAAGTAACCCTACTATCTAGGTTCCTTCTCACAGCCCTATTATCCAGGCTTTAATTTCAAAGTAACCCTACTATCTAGGTACCTTCTCGTAGCCCTACTATACAGGCTTTCATTTTGAAGTAACCCTACTATCCAGGTTCCTTCTCGTAGCCTTACTATCCAGGCATTCATTTCGAAGTTACCCTACTATCCAAGTTCCTTCTCACAGCCCTACTATCCAGGATTTTATTTCGGAGTAACCCTACTATCCAGGTTCCTTTTCAAAGCCCTACTACCCAGGCTCTCATTTCGAAGTAACCCTACTATACAGGTTCCTTCTAATAGCCCTACTATCCAAGCTTTCATTTCGAAATAACCCTATTATGCAGGTTCCTTTTCATAGACCTACTATCCAGGCTTTCATTTCGAAGTAACCCTACGATCCAGGTTCCTTCTAATAGCCTTACTATCCAAGCTTTCATTTTTAAATAACCCTACTATCCAGGTTCCTTTTCATAGCCCTACTATCCATGCTTTCATTTCGAAGTAACCCTACTATCAAGGTTCCTTCTCATAGCCCTACTATCCAAGCTTTCATTTCGAAGAAACCATACAATCCAGTTTCCTTCTCACATCCCTACTATCCAGGATTTTATTTCGAAGAAACCCTACTATCCAGGTTCCTTTTCATAGCCCTACTACCCAGGCTTTCATTTCGAAGTAACCCTACTATACAGGTTCCTTCTCAAAGCCCTACTATCTAGGCTTTCATTTCGATGTAACCCTAATATCCAGGTTCCTTCTCACAGCCCTAGTATCCAGGCTTTTATTTCGAAGTAACCCTATTATCCAGGTTCCTTCTAATAGCCCTACTATCCAGACTTTTATTTCAAAGTAACCCTACTATCCAGGTTCCTTCTAATAACCCTACTATCCATGCTTTCATTACGAAATAACCCTACTATCCAGGTTCCTTTTCATAGCCCTACTATCTTGGTTTTCATTTTGAAGTAACCCTACTATCCAGGTTCCTTCTCATAGCCCTATTATCCAGGCTTTCATTTCAAAGTAACCCTACTATCCAGGTTCCTTCTCATAGCCGTACTATCCGTACTTTCATTTCGAAGTAACCATACTATCCAGGTTCCTTTTCATAGCCCTACTATCCAGGCTTTCATTTCGAAGTAACCCTACTATCCAGGTTCCTTCTCATAGCCCTACTATCCATGTTTTCATTTCGAAGTAACCCTACTATCCAGGTTCCTTATCTAGCCCTACTATCCAGGCTTACATTTCGAAGTAACCCTGTTATCCAAGTTCCTTCTCATAGCCCTACTATCCGGTATTTCATTTCGAAGTAACCGTACTATCTAGGTTCCTTCTCGTAGCCCTACTATTCAGACTTTCATTTCGAAGTAACCCTACTATCCAGGTTCCCTCTCACAGCCCTACTATCCAGGCTTTCATTTCTATGTAACCCTACTATCCAGGTTCCTTCTCGTAGCCCTACTATCCAGGCTTTCATTTCGAAGTAACCCTACTATTTAGGTTCCTTCTCGTAGCCCTACTATCCAGGCTTTCATTTTGAAGTAACCCTACTATCCAGGTTCTTTCTCATAGCCCTACTATCCAGGCTTTCATTTCGAAGTAATCCTACTATCCAGGTTCCTTCTCACAGCCCTACTATCCAGGCTTTCATTTCGAAGTAACCCTACTATCCAGGTTCCTTCTCACAGCCCTACTATCTAGGCTTTCATTTCGAAGCAACCCTACTATCCAGGTTCCTTCTCACAACCCTACTATCCAGGCTTTTATTTCAAAGTAACCCTACTATCCAGGTTCCTTCTAATAGCTTTACTATCCAGGCTTTTATTTCGAAGTAACCCTACTATCTAGGTTCCTTCAAATAGCCCTACTATCCAAGCTTTCATTTCGAAATAACCCTACTATCCAGGTTCCTTTTCATAGCCCTATTATCCAGGCTTTTATTTTGAAGTAACCCTACTATCCAGGTTCCTTCTCATAGCCCTACTATCCAGGCTTTCATTTCAAAGTAACCCTAATATCCAGGTTCCTTTTCATAGCCCTACTATCCATGCTTTCATTTCGAAGTAACCCTACTATCCAGGTTCCTTATCATAGCCCTACTATCCAGGCTTTCATTTTGAAGTAACCCTGTTATCCAAGTTCCTTCTCATAGCCCTACTATCCGGGATTTCATTTGGAAGTAACCGTACTATCAAGGTTCCTTCTCGTAGCCCTACTATTCAGGCTTTCATTTCGAAGTAACCCTACTATCCAGGTTCCCTCTCACAGCCCTACTATCCAAGCTTTCATTTCTAAGTAACCCTACTATCCAGGTTCCTTCTCGTAGCCCTTCTATCCAGGCTTTCATTTCGAAGTAACCCTACTATCTAGGTTCCTTCTCGTAGCCCTACTATCCAGGCTTTCATTTTGATGTAACCCTACTATCCAGGTTCCTTCTTGTAGCCCTACTATCCAGGATTTCATTTCGAAGTAACCCTACTATCCAGATTCCTTCTCACAACCCTACTATCCAAGACATTATTTCGGAGTAACCCTACTATCCAGGTTTCTTTTCATAGCCCTACTATCCAGGCATTTATTTCGAAGTAACCCTACTATCCAGGTTCCTTCTTATAGCTCTACTACCCAGGCTTTCATTTGGAAGTAACCCTACAATACAGGTTCCTTCTCACAGCCCTACTGTCCAGGCTTTCATTTCGAAGTAATCCTACTATACAGGTTCCTTCTCACAGCCCTACTACCCAGGCTTTCATTTCGAAGTAACCCTACTATGCATGTTCCTTCTCACAACCCTACTATCCAGGATTTCATTTCGAAGTAACCCTACTATCCAGTTTCCTTCTCACAGCCCTACTATCTAGGTTTTCATTTCGAAGTAACCCTACTATCCAGGTTCCTTCCCACAGCCCTACTATCCAGGCTTTCATTTTGAAGTAACCCTACTATCCAGGTTCTTTCTCATAGCCCTACTATCCAGGCTTTCATTTCGAAGTAATCCTACTATCCAGGTTCCTTCTCACAACCCTACTATCCAGGCTTTCATTTCGAAGTAAGCCTACTATCCAGGTTCCTTCTCACAGCCCTACTATCTAGGCTTTCATTTCGAAGCAACCCTACTATCCAGGTTCCTTCTCACAGCCCTACTATCCAGGCTTTTATTTCAAAGTATCCCTACTATCCAGGTTCCTTCTAATAGCTTTACTATCCAGGCTTTTATTTCGAAGTAACCCTACTATCCAGGTTCCTTCTAATAGCCCTACTATCCAAGCTTACATTTCGAAATAACCCTACTATCCAGGTTCCTTTTCATAGCCCTATTATCCAGGCTTTTATTTTGAAGTAACCCTACTATCCAGGTTCCTTCTCATAGCCCTACTATCCAGGCTTTCATTTCAAAGTACCCCTAATATCCAGGTTCCTTTTCATAGCCCTACTATCCATGCTTTCATTTCGAAGTAACCCTACTATCCAGGTTCCTTATCATATCCCTACTATCCAGGCTTTCATTTCGAAGTAACCCTGTTATCCAAGTTCCTTCTCATAGCCCTACTATCCGGGATTTCATTTCGAAGTAACCGTACTATCAAGGTTCCTTCTCGTAGCCCTACTATTCAGGCTTTCATTTCGAAGTAACCCTACTATCCATGTTCCCTCTCACAGCCCTACTATCCAGGCTTTCATTTCTAAGTAACCCTACTATCCAGGTTCCTTCTCGTAGCCCTTCTATCCAGGCTTTCATTTCGAGGTAACCCTACTATCTAGGTTCCTTCTCGTAGCCCAACTATCCAGGCTTTCATTTTGATGTAACCCTACTATCCAGGTTCCTTCTCGTAGCCCTACTATCCAGGATTTCATTTCGAAGTATCCCTACTATCCAGATTCCTTCTCACAACCCTACTATCCAAGACATTATTTCGGAGTAACCCTACTATCCAGGTTCCTTCTTATAGCTCTACTACCCAGGCTTTCATTTGGAAGTAACCCTACAATACAGGTTCCTTCTCACAGCCCTACTATCCAGGCTTTCATTTCGAAGTAATCCTACTATACAGGTTCCTTCTCACAGCCCTACTACCCAGGCTTTCATTTCGAAGTAACCCTACTATGCATGTTCCTTCTCACAAACCTACTATCCAGGATTTCATTTCGAAGTAACCCTACTATCCAGTTTCCTTCTCACAGCCCTACTATATAGGCTTTCATTTCGAAGTAACCCTACTATCCAGGTTCCTTCTCACAGCCCTACTATCCAGGCTTTTATTTCGAAGTAACCCTACTATCCAGGTTCCTTCTAATAGCCCTACTATTCAGGCTTTCATTTCAAAATAACCCTACTATCTAGGTTCCTTCTAATAGCCCTACTATCCAGGCTTTCATTTCGAAATAACGCTACTATCCAGGTTCCTTTTCATCGCCCTACAATCCACTCTTTCATTTTGAAGTAACCCTAATATCCAGTTTCCTTCTCATAGCCCTACTATCCAGGCTTTCATTTCAAAGTAACCCTACTATCCAGGTTCCTTCTCATAGCCCTACTATCTTGGCTTTCATTTCAAAGTAACCCTACTATCCAGGTTCCTTCTCGTAGCCCTACTATCCAGGCTTTCATTTCGAAGTAACCCTACTATTCAGGTTCCTTTTCACAACCCTACTATCCAGGCTTTCATTTCGAAGTAACCCTACTATCTAGGTTCCTTCTCATACCCCTACTATCCAGGCTTTCATTTCGAAGTAACTCTACAATCCAGGTTCCGTCTCACATCCCTACTAACCAGGATTTTATTTCGAAGTAACCCTAATATCCAGGTTCCTTCTCACAACCCTACTATCCAGGTTCCTTCTCACAGCTCTACTATCCAGGCTTTCATTTTGAAGTAACCCTACTATCCAGTTTCCTTCTCACAACCCTATTATCCAGGCTTTCTTTTCGAAGTAACCCTACTATCCAAGTTTCGTCTCATAGCCCTACCATCCAAGCTTTCATTTCAAAATAACCCTACTATCCAGGTTCCTTCTTTTAACCCTACTATCAAGGCTTTCATTTCGAAGTAACCCTGCTATCCAGGTTCCTTATCATAGCCCTACTGTCCAAGCTTTCGTTTCGAAGTAACCCTGCTATCTAGGTTCCTTCTCATAGCCCTACTATCCAGGCTTTCATTTCGAAGTAACCCCACTATCCAGGTTCCTTATCATAGCCCTACTATCCAGGATTTCATTTCGAAGTAACCCAACTATCCAGGTTCCTTATCATAGCCCTACTATCCAAGCATTCATTTCGAAGTAACCCTGTTGTCCAAGTTCCTTCTCATAGCCCTACTATCCAGGATTTCATTTCTAGGTAACCGTACTATCCATGTTTGTTCATGTAGCCCTACTATTCAGGCTTTCATTTCGAAGTAACCCTACTATCCAGGTTCCCTCTCACAGCCTTACTATCCAGGCTTTCATTTCGAAGTAACCCTACTATTCAGGTTCCTTCTCGTAGCCCTACTATCCACGCTTTCATTTCGAAGTAACCCTACTATCCAAGTTCCTTCTCACAGCCCTACTATCCAGGCTTACCTTTTGAAGTAACCCTACTATCCAGGTTCCTTCTGATAGCCCTACTATCCAGGCTTTCATTTCGAAGTAACCCTACTATCCAGGTTCCTTCTCACATCCCTACTATCCCGAATTTTATTTCGGAGTATCCCTACTATCGAGGTTCCTTTTCATAGCCCTACTAATTAGGCTTTTATTTCGAAGTAACCCTAATATCCAGGTTCCTTCTCACAGCCCTCCTATCTCGGCTTTCATTTCGAAGTAACCCTACTATCCAGGTTCCTTCTCGTAGCCCTACTATCCAGGCTTTCATTTCGAAGTAACCTTACTATCCAGGTTCCTTGTCACAGCCCTACTATCCAAGCTTTCATTTCGAAGTAACCCTACTATCCAGGTTCCTTCTCGTAGCCCTACTATCCAGGCTTTCATTTTGAAATGACCCTACTATCAAGGTTCCTTTTTTTAACCCTACTATCCAGGCTTTCATTTCGAAGTAACCCTGCTATCCAGGTTCCTTATCATAGCCCTACTGTCCAAGCTTTCGTTTCGAAGTAACCCTGCTATCTAGGTTCCTTCTCATAGCCCTACTATCCAGGCTTTCATTTCGAAGTAACCCCACTATCTAGGTTCCTTATCATAGCCCTACTATCCAGGCTTTCATTTCGAAGTAACCCAACTATCCAGGTTCCTTATCATAGCCCTACTATCCAAGCATTCATTTCGAAGTAACCCTGTTGTCCAAGTTCCTTCTCATAGCCCTACTATCCAGGATTTCATTTCTAGGTAACCGTACTTTCCAGGTTCCTTCTTGTAGCCCTACTATTCAGGCTTTCATTTCGAAGTAACCCTACTATCCAGGTTCCCTCTCACAGCCTTACTATCCAGGCTTTCATTTCGACGTAACCATACTATTCAGGTTCCTTCTCGTAGCCCTACTATCCACACTTTCATTTCGAAGTAACCCTACTATCCAAGTTCCTTCTCACAGCCCTACTATCCAGGCTTACCTTTTGAAGTAACCCTACTATCCAGGTTCCTTCTGATAGCCCTACTATCCAGGCTTTCATTTCGAAGTAACCCTACTATCCAGGTTCCTTCTCACATCCCTACTATCCAGGATTTTATTTCGGAGTATCCCTACTATCTAGGTTCCTTTTCATAGCCCTACTAATTTGGCTTTTATTTCGAAGTAACCCTAATATCCAGGTTCCTTCTCACAGCCCTACTATCCCGTCTTTCATTTCGAAGTAACCCTACTATCCAGGTTCCTTCTCGTAGCCCTACTATCCAGGCTTTCATTTCGAAGTAACCTTACTATCCAGGTTCCTTGTCACAGCCCTACTATCCAAGCTTTCATTTCGAAGTAACCCTACTATCCAGGTTCCTTCTCGTAGCCCTACTATCCAGGCTTTCATTTTGAAATAACCTTACTATCCAGGTTCCTTCTCATACCCCTACTATCCATGCTTTCATTTCGAAGTAACCCTACTATCCAGGTTCCGTCTCACAGCCCTACTAACAAGGATTTTATTTCGGAGTAACCCTAGTATCAAGGTTCCTTTTCATAGCCCTACTATCTAGGCTTTTATTTCAAAGTAACCCTAATATCCAGGTTCCTTATCACAACCCTACTATCCAGGCTTTCTTTTCGAAGTAACCCTACTATCCAGGTTCCTTCTCACAGCTCTACTATCCAGGCTTTCATTTTGAAATAACCCTACTATCCAGTTTCCTTCTCACAACCCTATTATCCTGGCTATCATTTCGAAGTAACGCTACTATCCATGTTTCATCTCATAGCCCTACCATCCAGGCTTTCATTTCGAAATAACCCTACTATCCAGGCTTTCATTTCGAAGTAACCCTGCTATCCAGGTTCCTTATCATAGCCTTACTGTCCAGGCTTTCGTTTCCAAGTAACCCTGCTATCCAGGTTCCTTCTCATAGCCCTACTATAAAGACATTCATTTCGAAGTAACCCCATTATCCAGGTTCCTTATCATACCCCTACTATCCAGGCTTTCATTTCGAAGTAACCCAACTATCCAGGTTCCTTATCATAGCCCTACTATCCAGGCATTCATTTCGAAGTACCCCTGTTGTCCATGTTCCTTCTCATAGCCCTACTATCCAGGATTTCATTTCTAGGTAACCGTACTATCCAGGTTCCTTCTTGTAGCCCTACTATTCAAGCTTTCATTTCGAAGTAACCCTACTATCCAGGTTCCCTCTCACAGCCCTACTATCCAGGCTTTCATTTCGAAGTAACCCTGCTATCCATGTTCCTTCTCGTAGCCCTACTATCCACGCTTTCATTTCGAAGTAAACCTACTATCCAAGTTCCTTCTCGCAGCCCTATTATCCAGGCTTTCATTTCGAAATAACCCTACTATCCAGGTTCCTTCTCACAGCCCTACTATCCAGGATTTCATTTCGAGGTAACCCTACTATCCAGGTTCCTTCTCACAACCCTATTATCCAGGCTTTCATTTTGAAATAACCCTACTATCCAGGTTTCTTTTCATAGCCCTATTATCCAGGCTTTCATTTTGAAGTAACCCTACTATCCAGGTTCCTTCTCATAGCCCTACTATCCAGGCTTTCATTTCAAAGTAACGCTACTATCCAGGTTCCTTCTCATAGCCCTACTATCCATGCTTTCATTTCGAAGTAACTCTACTATCCAGGTTTCTTATCATAGCCCTACTATCCAGGCATTCATTTCGAAGTAACCCTGTTATCCAAGTTCCTTCTCATAGCCCTACTATCTGGGATTTCATTTCGAAGTAACCGTACTATCCAGGTTCCTTCTCGTATCCCTACTATTCAGGCTTTCATTTCGAAGTAACCCTACTATCCAGGTTCCCTCTCACAGCTCTACTATCCAGGCTTTCATTTCTAAGTAACCCTACTATCCAGGTTCCTTCTCGTAATCCTACTATCCAGGCTTTCATTTCGAAGTAACCCTACTATCTAGGTTCCTTCTCGTAGCCCTACTATCCAGGCCTTCATTTTGAAGTAACCCTACTATCCAGGTTCCTTCTCGTAGCCCTACTATCCAGGATTTCATTTTGAAGTAACCCTACTATCCAGGTTCCTTCTCACAGCCCTACTATCCAAGATATTATTTCGGAGTAACCCTACTATCCAGGTTCCTTTTCATAGCCCTACTATCCAGGCATTTATTTCGAAGTAACCCTACTATCCAGGTTCCTTCTTATAGCTCTACTACCCAGGCTTTCATTTGGAAGTAACCCTACTATACAGGTTCCTTCACACAGCCCTACTATCCAGGCTTTCATTTCGAAGTAATCCTACTATACAGGTTCCTTCTCACAGCCCTACTACCCAGGCTTTCATTTCGAAGTAACCCTACTATACAAGTTCCTTCTCACAACCCTACTATCCAGGATTTCATTTCGAAGTAACCCTACTATCCAGGTTCCTTCTCAAAGCCCTACTATCTAGGCTTTCATTTCGAAGTAACCCTACTATCCAGGTTCCTTCTCACAGACCTACTATCCATGCTTTTATTTCGAAGTAACCCTACTATCCAGGTTCCTTCTAATAGCCCTACTATCCAGGCTTTCATTTCAAAATAACCCTACTATCTAGGTTCCTTCTCATAGCCCTACTATCTAGGCTTTCATTTCGAAATAACCCTACTATCCAGGTTCCTTTTCATAGCCCTACAATCCACGCTTTCATTTTGAAGTAACCCTAATATCCAGGTTCCTTCTCCTAGCCCTACTATCCAGGCTTTCATTTCAAAGTAACCCTACTATCCAGGATCCTTCTCATAGCCCTACTATCTTGGCTTTCATTTCAAAGTAACCCTACTATCCAGGTTCCTTCTCATAGCCCTACTATCCAGGCTTTTATTTTGAAGTAAACCTACAATCCAGGTTCCTTCTTATAGCCCTACTATCTAGGCTTTCATTTCGAAGTAACCCTACTATCCAGGTTTCTTCTTATAGCCCTACTATCCAGGCTTTCATTTCGAAGTAACCCTGCTATCTAGGTTCCTTCTCATAGCCCTACCATCCATGCTTTCATTTCGAAGTAACCCTACTATCCAGCTTCCTTATCATAGCCCTACTATCATGACTTTCATTTCGAAGTAACCCTGTTGTCCAAGTTCCTCCTCATAGCCCTACTATCCATGATTTCATTTCGAAGTAACCGTACTATCCAGGTTCTTTCTCGTAGCCCTACTATTCAGACTTTCATTTCGAAGTAACCCTACAATCCAGGTTCCCTCTCACAACCCTATTATCCAGGCTTTCATTTTGAAGTAACCCTACTGTCCAGGTTCCTTCTCGTAGCCCTACTATCCAGGCTTTCATTTCGAAGTAACCCTACTATCCAGGTTCCTTGTCACAACCCTACTATCCAGGCTTTCATTTTGAAGTAACCCTACTATCCAGGTTCCTTCTTGTAGCCCTACTATCCAAGCTTTCATTTCGAAGTAACCCTACTATCCAGGTTCCTTCTCATACTCCTACTATCCAGGCTTTCATTTCGAAGTAACTCTACTATCCAGGTTCCGTCTCACAGCCCTACTAACCAGGATTTTATTTCGGAATAACCCTAGTATCAAGGTTCCTTTTCATAGCCCTACTATCCAGGATTTCATTTCGAAGTAACCCTACTATCCAGTTTCCTTCTCAAAACCCTATTATCCTAGCTTTCATTTCGAAGTAACCCTACTATTCAGGTTTCATCTCATAGCCCTACCATTCAGGCTTTCATTTCGAAATAACCCTACTATCCAGGTTCCTTCTTTTAACCCTACTATCCAGGCTTTCATTTCAAAGTAACCTTGCTATCCAGGTTCCTTATCATAGCCCTACTGTCCAGGATTTCATTTCGAAGTAACCCTGCTATCCAGGTTCCTTCTCATAGCCCAACTATCCAGGCTTTCATTTCGAAGTAACCCTACTATCCAGGTTCCCTCTCACAGCCCTACTATCTAGGCTTTCATTTCGAAGTAACCCTACTATCCAAGTTCCTTCTCCTAGCCCTACTATCAACGCTTTCATTTTGAAGTAACCCTACTATCCAAGTTCCTTCTCACAGCCCTACTATCCAGGCTTTCATTTTGAAGTAACCCAACTATCCAGGTTCCTTCTCGTATCCCTACTATCCAGTCTTTAATTTCGAAGTAACCCTACTATCCAGGTTCCTTCTCACAGCCCTACTATCCAGGATTTTATTTCGGAGTAACCCTACTATCCAGGTTCCTTTTCATAACCCTACTATCCAGGCTTTCATTTCGATGTAACCCTAATATCCAGGTTCCTTCTCACAGCCCTACTACCAGGATTTCATTTCGAAGTAACCCTACTATCCAGGTTCCTTCTCGTAGCCCTACTATCCAGGCTTTCATTTCGAAGAAACCTTACTATCCAGGTTCCTTCTTTTAACCCTACTATCCAGGCTTTCATTTCGAAGTAACCCTGCTATCCAGGTTCCTTATCATAGCCCTACTGTCCATGATTCCGTTTCGAAGTAACCCTGCTATCCAGGTTCCTTCTCATAGCCCTACTATCCAGGCTTTCATTTCGAAGTAACCCTACTATCCAGGTTCCGTCTCACAGGCCTACTATCCAGGCTTTCATTTCGAAGTAACCCTACTATCCAAGTTCCTTCTCCTAGCCCTACTATCAACGCTTTCATTTTGAAGTAACCCTACTATCCAAGTTCCTTCTCACAACCCTACTATCCAGGCTTTCATTTTGAAGTAACCCAACTATCCAGGTTCCTTCTCGTAGCCCTACTATCCAGTCTTTCATTTCGAAGTAACCCTACTATCCAGGTTCCTTCTCACAGCCCTACTATCCAGGATTTTATTTCGGAGTAACCCTACTATCCAGGTTCCATTTCATAACCCTACTATCCAGGCTTTCATTTCGATGTAACCCTAATATCCAGGTTCCTTATCACAGCCCTACTACCAGGATTTCATTTCGAAGTAACCCTACTATCCAGGTTCCTTCTCGTAGCCCTACTATCCAGGCTTTCATTTCGAAGTAACCTTACTATCCAGGTTCCTTCTTTTAACCCTACTATCCAGGCTTTCATTTCGAAGTAACCCTGCTATCCAGGTTCCTTATCATAGCCCTACTGTCCATGATTTCGTTTCGAAGTAACCCTGCTATCCAGGTTCCTTCTCATAGCCCTACTATCCAGGCTTTCATTTCGAAGTAACCCTACTATCCAGGTTCCCTCTCACAGCCCTACTATCCAGGCTTTCATTTCGAAGTAACCCTACTATCCAAGTTCCTTCTCCTAGCCCTACTATCAACGCTTTCATTTTGAAGTAACCCTACTATCCAAGTTCCTTCTCACAACCCTACTATCCAGGCTTTCATTTTGAAGTAACCCAACTATCCAGGTTCCTTCTCGTAGCCCTACTATCCAGTCTTTCATTTCGAAGTAACCCTACTATCCAGGTTCCTTCTCACAGCCCTACTATCCAGGATTTTATTTCGGAGTAACCCTACTATCCAGGTTCCATTTCATAACCCTACTATCCAGGCTTTCATTTCGATGTAACCCTAATATCCAGGTTCCTTCTCACAGCCCTACTACCAGGATTTCATTTCGAAGTAACCCTACTATCCAGGTTCCTTCTCGTAGCCCTACTATCCAGGCTTTCATTTTGAAGTAACCTTACTATCCAGGTTCCTTGTCACAGCCCTACTATCCAGGCTTTCATTTCGAAGTAACCCTACTATCCAGGTTCCTTCTCGTAGCCCTACTATCAAGGCTTTCATTTTGAAGTAAGCCTACTATCCAGGTTCCTTCTCATACCCCTATTATCCAAGCTTTCATTTCGAAGTAACCCTACTATCCAAGTTCCGTCTTAAAGCCCTACTAACAAGGATTTTATTTCGGAGTAACCCTAGTATCAAGGTTCCTTTTCATAACCCTACTATCTAGGCTTTTATTTCAAAGTAACCCTAATATCAAGGTTCCTTCTCATAACCCTACTATCCAGGCTTTCATTTCGAAGTAACCCTGCTATCCAGGTTCCTTATCATAGCCTTATTATAGCTCTACTACCCAGGCTTTCATTTGGAAGTAACCCTACTATACAGGTTCCTTCACACAGCCCTACTATCCAGGCTTTCATTTCGAAGTAACCCTACTATACAAGTTCCTTCTCACAACCCTACTATCCAGGATTTCATTTCGAAGTAACCCTACTATCCAGGTTCCTTCTCAAAGCCCTACTATCTAGGCTTTCATTTCGAAGTAACCCTACTATCCAGGTTCCTTCCCACAGACCTACTATGCATGCTTTTATTTCGAAGTAACCCTACTATCCAGGTTCCTTCTAATAGCCCTACTATCCAGGCTTTCATTTCAAAATAACCCTACTATCTAGGTTCCTTCTCATAGCCCTACTATCTAGGCTTTCATTTCGAAATAACCCTACTATCCAAGTTCCTTCTCACAGCCCTACTATCCAGGCTTTCATTTTGAAGTAACCCTACTATCCAGGTTCCTTCTTGTAGCCCTATTATCCAGGCTTTCATTTCGAAGTAACCCTACTATCCAGGTTCCTTCTCACAACCCTACTATCCAGGATTTTATTTCGGAGTAACCCTAGTCTCCAGGTTCCTTTTCATAGCCCTACTATTTAGGCTTTTATTTCGAAGTAACCCTAATATCCAGGTTCCTTCTCACAGCCCTACTATCTAGGCTTTCATTTTGAAGTAACCCTACTATCCAGTTTCCTTCTCGCAGCCCTATTATCCATGCTTTCATTTCCAATTAACACTACTATCTAGGATTTATCTCATAACCCTACTGTCCAGGCTTTCATTTCGAAGTAACCCTACTATCCAAGTTCCTTCTCACAACCCTACTATCCAGACTTTCTTTTGGAAGTAACCCTGCTATCCAAGTTCCTTCTCATAGCCGTACTATCCAGGCTTTCATTTCGAAGTAACCCCACTATCCAGGTTCCTTATCATAACCCTACCATCCAGGCTTTCATTTCGAAATAACCCTACTATCCAGGTTCCTTCATTTAACCCTACTATCCAGGCTTTCATTTCGAAGTAACCCTGCTATCCAGGTTCCTTATCATAGCCCTACTGTCCAGGCTTTCGTTTCGAAGTAACCCTGCTATCCAGGTTCCTTCTCATAGCCCTACAATCCAGACTTTCATTTCAAAGTAACCCCACAATCCAGGTTCCTTATCATACCCCTATTATCCAGGCTTTCATTTCGAAGTAACCCAACTATCCAGGTTCCTTATCATAGCCCTACTATCTAGGCATTCATTTCGAAGTAACCCTGTTGTCCAAGTTCCTTGTCATAGCCTTACTATCAAGGATTTCATTTTAGGTAACAGTACTATCTAGGTTCCTTCTTGTAGCCCTACTATTCAGGCTTTCATTTCGAAGTAACCCTACTATCCAGGTTCCCTCTCACAGCCCTACTATCCAGGCTTTCATTTCGAAGTAACCCTACTATCCAGGTTCCTTCTCGTAGCCCTACTATCCACGCTTTCATTTCTAAGTAACCGTAGTATCCAAGTTCCTTCACACATCCCTACTATCCAGGCTTTCATTTTGAAGTAACCTTACTATCCAGGTTCCTTCTCGTAACCTTACTATCCAGGCTTTCTTTTCGAAGTAACCCTACTATCCAGGTTCCTTCTCACAGCCCTACTATCCAGGATTCTATTTCGGAGTCACCCTACTATCCAGGTTCCTTTTCATAGCCTTACTATTTAGGATTTTATTTCGAAGTAACCCTAACATCCAGGTTCCTTCTCACAGCCCTACTATCCAGGATTTCATTTCGAAGTAACCCTACTATCAAGGTTCCTTATCACAGCTTTACTATCCAGGCTTTCATTTTGAAGTAACCCTACTATCCAGTTTCCTTCTCGCAACTCTATTATCCATGCTTTCATTTCCAATTAACCCTACTATCTAGGATTTATCTCATAACCCTACCATCCAGACTTTCATTTCGAAATAACCCTACTATCCAGGTTCATTCTTTTAACCCTACTGTCCAGGCTTTCATTTCGAAGTAACCCTGCTACCCAGGTTCCTTATCATAGCCCTACTTTCCAGGCTTTCGTTTTGAAGTAACCCTGCTATCCAAGTTCCTTCTCATAGCCCTACTATCCAGGCTTTCATTTCGAAGTAACCCCACTATCCAAGTTCCTTATCATAGCCCTACTATCCAGGATTTCATTTAGAAGTAACCCTACTATCCAGGTTCCTTATCATAGCCGTACTATCTAGGAATTCATTTCGAAGTAACCCTGTTGTCGAAGTTCCTTCTCATAGCCATACTATCCAGTATTTCATTTCGAGGTAACCGTACTATCCAGGTACCTTCTTGTAGCCCTACTATCCAGGCTTTCATTTCGAAGTAATCCTACTATACAGGTTCCCTCTCACAACCCTACTATCCAGGCATTCATTTCGAAGTAACCCTACTATCCAGGTTCCTTCTCGTAGCCCTACTATCCACGCTTTCATTTTTATGTAACCCTACCATCCAAGTTCCTTCTCACAGCCCTACTATCCAGGATTTCATTTCGAAGTAACCCTACTATCCAGGTTCCTTCTCACAGCACTACTATCTAGGCTTTCATTTGAAGTAACCCTACTATCCAGGTTCCTTCTCACATCCCTACTATCCAGGCTTTTATTTCGAAGTAACCCTACTATCCAGGTTCCTTCTAATAGCCCTACTATCCAGGCTTTCATTTCAAAATAACCCTACTATCTAGGATCCTTCTCATAGCCCTACTATCCAGGCTTTCATTTCGAAATAACCCTACTATCCAGGTTCCTTTTCATAGCCCTACAAACCACGCTTTCATTTTGAAGTAACCCTAATATCCAGGTTCCTTCTCATAGCCCTACTATCCAGGCTTTCATTTCAAACTAACCCTACTATCCAGGTTCCTTCTCATAGCCCTACTATCTTGGCTTTCATTTCAAAGTAACCCTACTATCCAGGTTCCTTCTCATAGCCATACTATCCAGGCTTTCCTTTTGAAGTAAACCTACTATCTAGGTTCCTTCTCACATCCCTACTATCCAGGCTTTTATTTCGAAGTAACCCTACTATCCAGGTTCCTTCTAATAGCCCTACTATCCAGGCTTTCATTTCTAAATAACCCTACTATCTAGGATCCTTCTCATAGCCCTACTATCCAGGCTTTCATTTCGAAATAACCCTACTATCCAGGTTCCTTTTCATAGCCCTACAAACCACGCTTTCATTTTGAAGTAACCCTAATATCCAGGTTCCTTCTCATAGCCCTACTATCCAGGCTTTCATTTCAAACTAACCCTACTATCCAGGTTCCTTCTCATAGCCCTACTATCTTGGCTTTCATTTCAAAGTAACCCTACTATCCAGGTTCCTTCTCATAGCCATACTATCCAGGCTTTCCTTTTGAAGTAAACCTACTATCTAGGTTCCTTCTCATAGCCCTACTATCTAGGCTTTCATTTCGAAGTAACCCTACTATCTAGGTTCCTTCTCATAGCCCTACTATCCAGGCTTTCATTTCGAAGTAACACTGCTATCCAGGTTCCTTCTCATAGCCCTACTATCCATGCTTTCATTTCGAAGTAACCCTACTATCCAGGTTCCTTATCATAGCGCTACTATCCAGGCTTTCATTTTGAAGTAACCCTGTTGTCCAAGTTCCTTCTCATAGCCCTACTATCTAGGATTTCATTTCGAAGTAACCGTATTATCCAGGTTCCTTCTCGTAGCCCTACTATTCAGACCTTTAATTTCGAAGTAACCCTACTATCTAGGTTCCTTCTCATAGCCCTACTATCCAGGTTCCTTCTCATACCCCTACTATCCAGGATTTCATTCCGAAGTAACCCTACTATCCAGGTTCCGTCTCACAGCCCTACTAACCAGGATTTTATTTCGGAGTAACCCTAGTATCAAGGTTCCTTTTCATAGCCATACTATCTAGGCTTTTATTTCGAAGTTACCCTAATATCCAGGTTCCATCTCACAACCCTACTATCCAGGCTTTCTTTTCGAAGTAACCCTACTATCCAGGTTCCTTCTCACAGCTCTACTATCCAGGCTTTCATTTTGAAGTAACCCTACTATCTAGTTTCCTTCTCACAACCCTATTATCCAGGCTTTCATTTCGAAGTAACCCTACTATCCAGGTTTCATCTCATAGCCCTGCCATCCAGGCTTTCATTTCGAAATAACCCTACTATCAAGGTTCCTTCTTTTAACCCTATTATCCAGGCTTTCATTTCGAAGTAACCCCACTATCCAGGTTCCTTATCATAGCCCTACTATCCAGGCTTTCATTTTGAAATAACCCAACTATCCAGGTTCCTTATCATAGCCCTACTATCCAGGCATTCATTTCGAAGTAACCCTGTTGTCCAAGTTCCTTCTCATATCCCTACTATTCAGGATTTCATTTCTAGGTAACCGTACTATCCAGGTTCCTTCTTGTAGCCCTACTATTCAGGCTTTCATTTCGAAATAACCCTACTATCCAGGTTCCTTTTCATAGCCCTACAAACCACGCTTTCATTTTGAAGTAACCCTAATATCCAGGTTCCTTCTCATAGCCCTACTATCCAGGCTTTCATTTCAAACTAACCCTACTATCCAGGTTCCTTCTCATAGCCCTACTATCTTGGCTTTCATTTCAAAGTAACCCTACTATCCAGGTTCCTTCTCATAGCCATACTATCCAGGCTTTCATTTTGAAGTAAACCTACTATCTAGGTTCCTTCTCATAGCCCTACTATCTAGGCTTTCATTTCGAAGTAACCCTACTATCTAGGTTCCTTCTCATAGCCCTACTATCCAGGCTTTCATTTCGAAGTAACACTGCTATCCAGGTTCCTTCTCATAGCCCTACTATCCATGCTTTCATTTCGAAGTAACCCTACTATCCAGGTTCCTTATCATAGCCCTACTATCCAGGCTTTCATTTTGAAGTAACCCTGTTGTCCAAGTTCCTTCTCATAGCCCTACTATCTAGGATTTCATTTCGAAGTAACCGTATTATCCAGGTTCCTTCTCGTAGCCCTACTATTCAGACTTTCATTTCGAAGTAACCCTACTATCTAGGTTCCTTCTCATAGCCCTACTATCCAGGTTCCTTCTCATACCCCTACTATCCAGGATTTCATTCCGAAGTAACCCTACTATCCAGGTTCCGTCTCACAGCCCTACTAACCAGGATTTTATTTCGGAGTAACCCTAGTATCAAGGTTCCTTTTCATAGCCATACTATCTAGGCTTTTATTTCGAAGTAACCCTAATATCCAGGTTCCATCTCACAACCCTACTATCCAGGCTTTCTTTTCGAAGTAACCCTACTATCCAGGTTCCTTCTCACAGCTCTACTATTCAGGCTTTCATTTTGAAGTAACCCTACTATCTAGTTTCCTTCTCACAACCCTATTATCCAGGCTTTCATTTTGAAGTAACCCTACTATCCAGGTTTCATCTGATAGCCCTACCATCCAGGCTTTCATTTCGAAATAACCCTACTATCAAGGTTCCTTCTTTTAACCCTATTATCCAGGCTTTCCTTTCGAAGTAACCCCACTATCCAGGTTCCTTATCATAGCCCTACTATCCAGGCTTTCATTTTGAAATAACCGAACTATCCAGGTTCCTTATCATAGCCCTACTATCCAGGCATTCATTTCGAAGTAACCCTGTTGTCCAAGTTCCTTCTCATATCCCTACTATTCAGGATTTCATTTCTAGGTAACCGTACTATCCAGGTTCCTTCTTGTAGCCCTACTATTCAGGCTTTCATTTCGAAGTAACCCTACTATCCTGGTTCCATCTCACAACCCTACTATCTAGGCTTTCATTTCGAAGTAACCCTACTATCCAGGTTCCTTCTTGTAGCCCTACTATCCACGCTTTCATTTCGAAGTAACCCTACTATCCAAGTTCCTTCTCACAACCCTACTATCCAGGCTTTCATTTTGAAGTAATCCTACTATCCAGGTTCCTTCTCGTAGCCCTACTATCCAGGCTTTCATTTCGAAGTAACCCTATTATCCAGGTTCCTTCTCACAGCCCTACTATCCAAGATTTTATTTCGGAGTAACCCTACTATCCAGGTTCCTTTTCATAGCCCTACTATTTAGGCTTTTATTTCGAAGTAACCCTAATATCCAGGTTCCTTCTCACAACCCTACTATCCAGGCTTTCATTTCGAAGTAACCCTACTATCCAGGTTCCTTCTCACAGCTCTTCTATCCAGGCTTTCATTTTGAAGTAACCCTACTATCCAGTTTCCTTCTCGCAACCCTATTATCCATGCTTTCATTTCCAAGTAACCCTACTATCTAGGTTTTATCTCATAACCCTATGATCTAGAATTTCATTTCAAAATAAACCTACTATCCAGGTTCCTTCTTTTAACCCTACTATCCAGGCTTTCATTTCGAAGTAACCCTGCTACCGAGGTTTCTTAACATAGCCCTACTGTCCAGGCTTTCGTTTCGAAGTAACCCTGCTATCCAAGTTCCTTCTCATAGCCCTACTATCCAGGATTTCATTTTGAAGTAACCCTACTATCCAGGTTCCTTATCATAGCCCTACTATCCAGGCAATCATTTCGAAGTAACCCTGTTGTCCAAGTTCCTTCTCATAGCCCTACTATCCAGTATTTCATTTCGAGGTAACCGTACTATCCTGGTTCCTTCTCGTAGCCCTACTATCCACGCTTTCATTTTGAAGTAACCCTACTATCCAAGTTCCTTCTCACAGCCCTACTATCTAGGCTTTCATTTCGAAGTAACCCTACTATCCAGGTTCCTTCTCGTAGCCCTACTATCCAGGCTTTCATTTCGAGGTAACCCTACTATCCAGGTTTTTCTCACAGCCCTACTATCCAGGATTTTATTTCGGAGTAACCCTACTATCCAGGTTCCTTTTCATAGCCCTACTATCTAGGCTTTTATTTCGAAGTAACCCTAATATCCAGGTTCCTTCTTACAACCCTACTATCCAGGCTTTCATTTCGAAGTAACCTTACTATCCAGGTTCCTTCTCACAGCTCTACTATCCAGGCTTTCATTTCGAAGTAACCCTACTATCCAGTTTCCTTCTCATAACCCTATTATCCATGATTTCATTTCAAAGTAACCCTACTATCCAGTTTCCATCTCATAGCCCTACTATCCAGGGTTTCATTTTGAAATAACCCTACTATCCAGATTCCTTCTTTTAACCCTAATATCCAGGCTTTCATTTTGAAGTAACCCTGCTATCCAGGTTCCTTATCATAGCCCTAGTGTCCAGGCATTCGTTTCGAAGTAACCCTGCTATCTAGGTTCCTTCTCATAGCCCTACTATCTTGGATTTAATTTTGAAGTAACCCCACTATCCAGGTTCCTTATCATAGCCCTACTATCCAGACATTCATTTCAAAGTAACCCTACTATGCAGGTTCCTTCTCATAGCCCTACTATCCAGGCTTTCATTTTGATGTAACCCAACTATCCAGGTTCCTTCTCATAGCCCTAATATCTAGGCTTTCATCTCAAACTAACCATACTATCCAGGTTCTTTCTCATAGCCCTACTATCCAGGCTTTCATTTTGAAATAACCCTACTATCCAGGTTCCTTCTCATAGCCCTATTATCCAGCGTTTCATTTCGAAATAACCCTACTATCCAGGTTCTTATTCATAGCCCTACTATCCAGGCTTTCATTTTAAAGTAACCCTACTATCCAGGTTCCTTCTTATAGCCCTATTATCCAGGCTTTCATTTCAAAGTAACCTTACTATCCAGGTTCCTTCTCATAGCCATATTATCCTTGCTTTCAATTCGAAGTAACCCTACTATCTAGGTTCCTTCTCATAGCCCCACTATCCAGGCTTTCATTTCGAAGTAAACATACTATCCGGGTTCCTTCTCATAGCCCTATTATCCAGGATTTCATTTCAAAGTAACCCTACTATCCAGGTTCCTTCTCATAGCCCTACTATCCAGGCTTTCATTTTGATGTAACCCCACTATCCAGGTTCCTTGTCATCGCCATAATTTCCAGGCTTTCATTTCAAAGTAACCATACTATCCAGGTTCCTTCTCATAGCCCTACTATTCAGGCTTTCATTTCGAAATAACCCTACTATCCAGGTTCCTTCTCATAGCCCTATTATCCAGGCTTTCATTTCGAAATAACCCTACTATCCAGGTTCCTATTCATAGCCCTGTTATCCAGGCTTTCATTTTAAAGTAACCCTACTATCCAGGTCCCTTCTTATAGCCTTACTATCCAGGCTTTCGTTTCAAAGTAACCCTACTATCCAGGTTCCTTCTCATAGCTATATTATCCTTGCTTTCATTTCGTAGTAACCCTACTATCTAGGTTCCTTCTCATAGCCCTACTATCCAGGCTTTCAGTTCGAAGTAAACATACTATCCAGGTTCCTTCTCATAGCCCTATTATCTAGGATTTCATTTCAAAGTAACCATACTATCCAGGTTCCTTCTCATAGCCCTACTATCTTGGCTTTCATTTCGATGTAACCCTACTATCGAGGTTCCTTCTCATAGCCCAACTATCCAGGCTTTCATTTCGAAGTAACCCTGCTATCCAGGTTCCTTCTCATAGCCCTACTATCCAGGCTTTCATTTTAAAGTAACCCTACTATCCAGGTTCCTTCTTATAGCCTTACTATCCAGGCTTTCGTTTCAAAGTAACCCTACTATCCAGGTTCCTTCTCATAGCTATATTATCCTTGCTTTCATTTCGTAGTAACCCTACTATCTAGGTTCCTTCTCATAGCCCTACTATCCAGGCTTTCATTTCGATGTAACCTTACTATCCAGGTTCCTTGTCATAGCCCTACTATCCAGGCTTTCATTTCGAAGTAAACCTACTATCCAGGTTCGTTCTCATAGCCCTACTATCCAGGCATTCATTTCGAAGTAACCCTACTATCGAGGTTCCTTCTCATAGCCCAACTATCCAGGCTTTCATTTCGAAGTAACCCTGCTATCCAGGTTCCTTCTCATAGCTCTACTATCCATGCTTTTATTTCGAAGTAACTGTACTATCCAGGTTCCTTATCATAGCCCTACTATCCAGGCTTTCATTTCGAAGTAACCCTGTTATCCAAGTTCCTTCTCATAGCCCTACTATCCAGGATTTCATTTTGAAGTAACTGTACTATCCAGGTTCCTTCTCGTAGCCCTACTATTCAGGCTTTCATTTCGAAGTAACCCTACTATCCAGGTTCCCTCTCACAACCCTACTCTCCAAGCTTTCATTTCGAAGTAACCCTACTATCTAGGTTCCTTCTCGTAGCCCTAATATCCAGGCTTTAATTTCGAAGTAACCCTACTATCCAAGTTCCTTTTCACAGCCCGACTATCCAGGCTGTCATTTCGAAATAACCCTACTATCCAGGTTCTTATTCATAGCCCTACTATCCAGGCTTTCATTTTAAAGTAACCCTACTATCCAGGTTCCTTCTTATAGCCCTATTATCCAGGCTTTCATTTCAAAGTAACCCTACTATCCAGGTTCCTTCTCATAGCCATATTATCCTTGCTTTCATTTCGAAGTAACCCTACTATCTAGGTTCTTTCTCATAGCCCTACTATCCAGGTTTTCATTTCGAAGTAAACATACTATCCGGGTTCCTTCTCATAGCCCTATTATCCAGGATTTCATTTTAAAGTAACCCTACAATCCAGGTTCCTTCTCATAGCCCTACTATCCAAGCTTTCATTTTGATGTAACCCCACTATCCAGGTTCCTTGTCATAGCCATAATATCCAGGCTTTCATTTCAAAGTAACCATACTATCCAGGTTCCTTCTCATAGCCCTACTATTCAGGCTTTTATTTCGAAATAACCCTACTATCCAGGTTCCTTCTCATAGCCCTATTATCCAGGCTTTCATTTCGAAATAACCCTACTATCCAGGTTCCTATTCATAGCCCTACTATCCAGGCTTTCATTTTAAAGTAACCCTACTATCCAGGTTCCTTCTTATAGCCCTACTATCCAGGCTTTCGTTTCAAAGTAACCCTACTATCCAGGTTCCTTCTCATAGCCATATTATCCTTGCTTTCATTTCGTAGTAACCCTACTATCTAGGTTCCTTCTCATAGCCCTATTATCCAGGCTTTCATTTCGAAGTAAACATACTATCCAGGTTCCTTCTCATAGCCCTATTATCTAGGATTTCATTTCAAAGTAACCATACTATCCAGGTTCTTTCTCATAGCCCTACTATCTTGGCTTTCATTTCGATGTAACCTTACTATCCAGGTTCCTTGTCATAGCCCTACTATCCAGGCTTTCATTTCGAAGTAAACCTACTATCGAGGTTCCTTCTCATAGCCCTACTATCCAGGCAATCATTTCGAAGTAACCCTACTATCGAGGTTCCTTCTCATAGCCCTACTATCCAGGCTTTCATTTCAAAGTAACCCTGCTATCCAGGTTCCTTCTCATAGCTCTACTATCCATGCTTTTATTTCGAAGTAACCGTACTATCCAGGTTCCTTATCATAGCCCTACTATCCAGGCTTTCATTTCGAAGTAACCCTGTTATCCAAGTTCCTTCTCATATCCCTACTATCCAGGATTTCATTTTGAAGTAACTATACTATCCAGGTTCCTTCTCGTAGCCCTACTATTCAGGCTTTCATTTCGAAGTAACCCTACTATCCAGGTTCCCTCTCACAGCCCTACTCTCCAAGCTTTCATTTCGAAGTAACCCTACTATCTAGGTTCCTTCTCGTAGCCCTAATATCCAGGCTTTCATTTCGAAGTAACCCTACTATCCAAGTTCCTTTTCACAGCCCGACTATCCAGGCTTTCATTTCGAAGTAACCCTACTATCCAGTTTCCTTCTCGTAGCCCTACTATCTAGGCTTTCATTTTGAAGTAACCCTACTATCCAGGTTCCTTCTCATAGCCCTACTATCCAGGTTTTCATTTCGAAGTAACCCTACTATCCAGGGTCCTTCTCACAGCCCTACTATGCAGGATTTTATTTCGGAGTAACCCTACTATCAGGGTTCCTTTTCATAGCCCTACTATCTAGGCTTTTATTTCGAAGTAACCCTACTATCCAGGTTCCTTCCCACAGCCCTACTATCCAGGCTTTCATTTCGAAGTAACCCTACTATTCAGGATCCTTCTCACAGCTCTACTATCCAGGCTTTCATTTCGAAGTAACCCTACTATCCAGTTTCCTTCTCACAACCCTATTATTCAGGCTTTCATTTCGAAGTAACCTTATTATCCAGGTTCTATCTCATAGCCCTACCATCTAGGCTTTCATTTCGAAATAACCCTAATATCCAGGTTCCTTCTTTTAACCCTACTATCCAGGCTTTCATTTCGAACTAACCCTGCTATCCAGGTTCCTTATCATAGCCCTACTGTCCAGTCTTTCATTTTGAAGTAACCCTGCTATCCAAGTTCCTTCTTATAGCCCTACTATCCAGGATTTCATTTCGAAGTAACCCCACTATCCAGGTTCCTTATCATAGCCCTAATATCCAGGATTTCATTTCAAAGTAACCCTGCTATCCATGTTCCTTCTCATAGCCTTACTATCCAGGCTTTCGTTTAGATGTAACCCCACTATCCAGGTTCCTTCTCATAGCCCTACTATCCACGATTTCATTTCGGAGTAACCCTAATATCTAGGTTCCTTTTCGTAGCCCTACTATCCAGCCTTTTATTTCGAAGTAACCCTACTATCCAGGTCCCTTCTCACAGCCCTATTATCCAGGCTTTCATCTCGAAGTAACCCTACTATCCAGGTTCCTTCTCACAACTCTACTATCCAGGCTTTCATTTCGAAGTAACCCTACTATCCTGGTTCCTTCTCACAACCCTACTATCCAAGCTTTCATTTCGAAGTAACCCAACTATCCAGGTTCCTTCTCATAGCCCTACTATCCAAGCTTTCGTTTTGAAATAACCCTACTATCCAGGATTTCATTTCAAAGTAACTCTGCTATCCAGGTTCCTTATCATAGCCCTACTATCCAGGCTTTCATTTCGAAGTAACCCTGCTATCCAGGTTCCTCCTCATAGCCCTACTGTCCAGGCTTTCATTTTGAAGTAATCCCACTATCCAGGTTCCTTATCATAGCCCTACTAACCAGGATTTCATTTCGAAGTAACCCTACTATCCAGGTTCCTTCTCATAGCCATATTATCCAGGCTCTCATTTCGAAGTAACGCTGCTATCCAGGTTGCTTCTCATAGCCCTACTATCCAGGCTTTCATTTCGAAGTAACCCTACTATCCAGGTTCCTTCTCATATCCCCACTATCCAGGCTTGCATTTTGAAGTAACCCTACTATCCAGGTTCCTTCTCACAACCCTACTATCCAGGATTTGATTTCAGAGTAACCCTACTATCCAGGTTCCTTGTCGGTGCCCTACTATCGAGGCTTTCATTTCGAAGTAACCCTGCTATCCAGGTTCCTTCTCATAGCCCTACTATCCATGCTTTTATTTCGAAGTAACCGTACTATCCAGGTTCCTTATCATAGCCCTACTATCCATGCTTTCATTTCGAAGTAACCCTGTTATCCAAGTTCCTTCTCATAGCCCTACTATCCAGGATTTCATTTTGAACTAACTATACTATCCAGGTTCCTTCTCGTAGCCATACTATTCAGGCTTTCATTTCGAAGTAACCCTACTATCCAAGTTCCTTTTCACAGCCCGACTATCCAGGCTTTCATTTCGAAGTAACCCTACTATCCAGTTTCCTTCTCGTAGCCCTACTATTTAGGCTTTCATTTTGAAGTAACCCTACTATCCAGGTTCCTTCTCATAGCCCTACTATCCAGGTTTTCATTTCGAAGTAACCCTACTATCCAGGGTCCTTCTCACAGCCCTACTATGCAGGATTTTATTTCGGAGTAACCCTACTATCAGGGTTCCTTTTCATAGCCCTACAATCTAGGCTTTTATTTCGAAGTAACCCTACTATCCAGGTTCCTTCCCACAGCTCTACTATCCAGGCTTTCATTTCGAAGTAACCCTACTATCCAGGTTCCTTCTCACAGCTCTACTATCCAGGCTTTCATTTCGAAGTAACCCTACTATCCAGTTTCCTTCTCACAACCCTATTATCCAGGCTTTCATTTCGAAGTAACCCTATTATCCAGGTTCTATCTCATAGCCCTACCATCTAGGCTTTCATTTCGAAATAACCCTAATATCCAGGTTCCTTCTTTTAACCCTACTATCCAGGCTTTCATTTCGAAGTAACCCTGCTATCCAGGTTCCTTATCATAGCCCTACTGTCCAGTCTTTCATTTCGAAGTAACCCTGCTATCCAAGTTCCTTCTCACAGCCCTACTATCCAGGATTTCATTTCGAAGTAACCCCACTATCCAGGTTCCTTATCATAGCCCTACTATTCAGGCTTTCATTTCAAAGTAACCCTGCTATCCATGTTCCTTCTCATAGCCCTACTATCCAGGATTTCGTTTAGATGTAACCCCACTATCCAGGTTCCTTCTCATAGCCCTACTATTCAGGCTTTCATTTCGAAGTAACCCTACTATCCAGGTTCCTTCTCGTAGCCCTACTATACAGGCTTTCATTTCGAAGTAACCCTACTATCCAGGTTCCTTCTCACAGCCCTAATATCCACGATTTCATTTTGGAGTAACCCTAATATCTAGGTTCCTTTTAGTAACCCCACTATCCAGGTTCCTTATCATAGCCCTACTCTCCAGGATTTCATTTCAAAGTAACCCTGCTATCCATGTTCCTTCTCATAGCCCTAATATCCAGGCTTTCATTTTGAAGTAATCCCACTATCCAGGTTCCTTATCATAGCCCTACTAACCAGGATTTCATTTCGAAGTAACCCTACTATCCAGGTTCCTTCTCATAGCCATATTATCCAGGCAATCATTTCGATGTAACGCTGCTATCCAGGTTGCTTCTCATAGCCCTACTATCCAGGCTTTCATTTCGAAGTAACCCTACTATCCAGGTTCCTTCTCATATCCCCACTATCCAGGCTTGCATTTTGAAGTAACCCTACTATCCAGGTTCCTTCTCACAACCCTACTATCCAGGCTTTCATTTCAGAGTAACCCTACTATCCAGCTTCCTTGTCGGTGCCCTACTATCGAGGCTTTCATTTCGAAGTAACCCTGCTATTCAGGTTCCTTCTCATAGCCCTACTATCCATTCTTTTATTTCGAAGTAACCGTACTATCCAGGTTCCTTATCATAGCCCTACTATCCATGCTTTCATTTCGAAGTAACCTTGTTATCCAAGTTCCTTGTCATAGCCCTACTATCCAGGATTTCATTTTGAAGTAACTATACTATCCAGGTTGCTTCTCGTAGCCATACTATTCAGGCTTACATTTTGAAGTAACCCTACTATCCAGGTACCCTCTCATAACCCTACTATCCAGGCTTTCATTTCGAAGTAACCCTACTATCCAGGTTCCTTCTCACAGCCCGACTATCCAGGCTTTCATTTCGAAGTAACCCTACTATCCAGGTTCCTTCTCATAGCCCTACTATCCAGGATTTCAATTTGAAGTAACCCTACTATCCAGGTTCATTCTCACAACCCTACTATCCTGGATTTTATTTTGGAGTAACCCTACTATCCAAGTTCCTTTTCATAGCCCAACTATCTAGGCTTTCAATTTTAAGTAACCCTACTATCCAGGTTCCATCTCATAGCCCTACTATTCAGGCTTTCATTTCGAAGTAACCCAACTATCTAGGTTCCTTCACGTAGCTCTACTACCCAGGCTTTCATTTTGAAGTAACCCTACTATCCAGGTTCCTTCACGTAGCTCTACTATCCAGGTTTTCATTTCTAAGTAACCATACTATCCAGGTTCCTTCTTGTAGCCCTAGTATACAGGCTTTCATTTCGAAGTAACCCTACTATCCAGGTTCCTTCTCACAACCCTACTATCCAGTATTTCATTTCGGAGTAACCCTACTATCTTGGTTCCTTTTCGTAGCCCTACTATCCAGCCTTTTATTTCAAAGTAACCCTACAATCCAGGTTCCTTCTCACAGCCCTATTATCCAGGTTTTCATTTCGAAGTAAACCTGCTATCCAGGTTCCTTATCATAGCCCTACTATCCAGGTTTTCATTTTGAAGTAACCCTGCTATCCAGGTTCCTCCTCATGGCCCTATTATCCAGGCTTTCATTTCGATGTAGTCCCACTATCCAGGTTCCTTATCATATCCCTACTATCGAAGCTTTCATTTTGAAGTAACCCTACTATCCGAGTTCCTTCTCATAACCCTATTATCCATGCTTTCATTTCAAATTAACGCTACTATCCAGGTTCCTTCTCATATCCCTACTATCCAGGCACTCATTTCGAAGTAACCCTGCTATCTAGGTTGCTTCTCATAGCCCTACTATCCAGGCTTTCATTTCAGAGTAACCCTACTATCCAGGTTCCTTCTCATAGCCCTACTATCCATGCTTTTATTTCGAAGTAACCGTACTATCCAGGTTCCTTCTCATAGCCCTACTATCCATGCTTTTATTTCGAAGTAACCGTACTATCCAGGTTCCTTATCATAGCCCTACTATCCAGGCTTTCATTTTGAAGTAACCCTGTTATCCAAGTTCCTTCTCATAGCCCTACTATCCACGATTTCATTTTGAAGTAACTGTACTATCCAGGTTCCATCTTGTAGCCCTACTATTCAGGCTTTCATTTCGAAGTAACCCTACTATCCAGGTTCCCTCTCATAGCCCTACTATCCAGGCTTTCATTTCGAAGTAACCCTACTATCCAGGTTCCTTCTCACAGCCCTACTATCCAGGATTTCATTTCGGAGTAACCCTACTATCTAGGTTCCTTTTCGTAGCCCTACTATCCAACCTTTTATTTCGAAGTAACCCTACTATCCAGGTTCCTTCTCATAGCCCCACTATCCAGGCTTGCATTTCGAAGTAACCCTACTATCCAGGTTCCTTCTCATAACTCTACTATCCAGGCTTTCATTTCGAAGTAACCCTACTATCCAGGTTCCTTCTCACAACCCTAATATCCAAGCTTTCATTTCGAAGTAATCCCACTATCCAGGTTCCTTATCATAGCCCTACTACCAAGGATTTCATTTTGAAGTAACCCTACTATCCAGGTTCCTTCTCATAGCCATATTATCCAGGCTTTCATTTCAAATTAACCCTACTATCCAGGTTCCTGCTCATATCCCTAATATCCAGGCTCTCATTTCGAAGTAACCCTGCTATCCAGGTTGGTTCTCATAGCCCTATTATCCAGGCTTTCATTTCGAAGTAACCCTACTATCCAGGTTCCTTCTCATAGCCCCACTATCCAGGCTTACATTTCGAAGTAACCCTACTATCCAGGTTCCTTCTCACAACCCTACTATCTAGGTTTTCATTTCAGATTAACCCTACTATCCAGGTTCCTTCTCGGTGCCCTACTATCCAGGCTTTCATTTCGAAGTAACCCTGCTATCCAGGTTCCTTCTCATAGCCCTACTATCCATGCTTTTATTTCGAAGTAACCATACTATCCAGGTTCCTTATCATAGCCCTACTATCTAAGCTTTCATTTCGAAGTAACCCTATTATCCAAGTTCCTTCTCATAGCCCTACTATCTAGGATTTCATTTTGAAGTAACTGTATTATCAAGGTTCCTTCTTGTAGCCCTACTATTCAGGCTTTCATTTCGAAGTAACCCTACTATCCAGGTAACCTCTCACAGCCCTACTATCCAGGCTTTCATTTCGAAGTAACCCTACTATCTAGGTTCCTTCTCGTAGCCCTACTATCTAGGCTTTCATTTCGAAGTAACCCTACTATCCAAGTTCCTTCTCACACCCCAACTATCCAGGCTTTCATTTCGAAGTAACCCTACTATCCAGGTTCCTTCTCGTAGCCCTACTATCCAGGCTTTCATTTTGAAGTAACCCTTCTATCCAGGTTCCTTATCGTATCCCTACTATCCAGGTTTTCATTTCGAAGTAACCCTACTATCCAGGTTCCTTCTTACAGCCCTACTATCCAGGATTTTATTTCGGAGTAACCCTACTATCTAGGCTTTCATTTTTAAGTAACCCTACTATCCAGGTTCCATCTCATGGCCCTACTATTCAAGCTTTCATTTCCAAGTAACCCTACTATCCAGGTTCCTTCACGTAGCTCTACTATCCAGGCTTTGAATTTTGAAGTAACCCTACTATCCAGGTTTCTTCACGTACCTCTACTATCCAGGCTTTCATTTCGAGGTAACCCTACTATCCAGGTTCCTTCTTGTAGCCCTACTATACAGGCTTTAATTTCGAAGTAACCCTACTATCCAAGTTCCTTCTCACAACCCTACTATCCAGGATTTCATTTCGGAGTAACCCTACTATCTAGGTTCCTTTTCGTAGCCCTACTATCCAGCCTTTTATTTCAAATTACCCTACTATCCAGGTTCCTTCTCACAGCCCTATTATCCAGGATTTCATTTCGAAGTAACCCTACTATCCAGGTTCCTTCTTACAACTCTACTATCCACACTTTCATTTCGAGGTAACCCTACAATCCAGGTTCCTTCTCACATCCCTACTATCCAAGCTTTCATTTCGAAGTAACCCTGCTATCCAGGCTTTCATTTCGAAGTAACCCTGCTATCCAGGTTGCTCCTCATAGCCCTACTATCCAGGCTTTCATTTCGAAGTAACCCCACTATCCAGGTTCCTTATCATAGCCCTATTATCCAGGCTTTCATTTCGAAGTAACCCTACTATCTAGGTTCCTTCTCATAGCCCTATTATCTAGGCTTTCATTTCAAAGTAACCCTACTATCCATGTTCCTTCTCATATCCCTACTATCCAGGCTCTCATTTCGAAGTAACCCTGCTATCCAAGTTGCTGCCCATAGCCCTACTATCCAGGCTTTCATTTCGAAGTAACCCTACTATCCAGGTTCCTTCTCATAGCCCCACTATCCAGGCTTGCATTTCGAAGTAACCCTACTATCCAGGTTCCATCTCATAGCCCTACTATTCAGGCTTTCATTTTGAAGGTACCCTACTATCCAGGTTCCTTCACGTAGCTCTACTATCCAGGCATTCATTTTGAAGTAACCCTACTATCTAGGTTTCTTCACGTACCTCTACTATCCAGGCTTTCATTTCGAAGTAACCCTACTATCCAGGTTCCTTCTCGTAGCCCTACTATACAGGCTTTCATTTTGAAGTAACCCTACTCTCCAGGTTCCTTCTCACAACCATACTATCCAGGATTTCATTTCAGAGTAACCCTACTATCTAGGTTCCTTTTCGTAGCCCTACTATCCAGCCTTTTATTTCAAAGTACCATACTATCCAGGTTCCTTCTCACAGCCCTATTATCCAGGATTTCATTTCGAAGTAACCCTACTATCCAGGTTCCTTCTCACATCCCTACTATCCAAGCTTTCATTTCAAAGTAACCCAACTATCCAGGTTCCTTCTCATAGCCCTACTATCCAGGTTCCTTCTTACAACCCTACTATCCAGGTTTTCCTTTCGAAGTAACCCGACTATCCAGGTTCCTTATCATAGCCCTACTATCCAGGCTTTCATTTCGAAGTAACCCTGCTATCCAGGTTGCTTCTCATAGCCCTACTATCCAGGATTTCATTTCTAAGTAACCCTACTATCCAGGTTCCTTCTCATAGCCCCATTATCCAGGCTTGCATTTCGAAGTAACCCTACTATCCAGGTTCCTTCTCACAACCCTACTATCTAGGCTTTCATTTCAGATTAACCCTATTATCCAGGTTCCTTCTCGGAGCCCTACTATCCAGGCTTTCATTTCGAAGTAACCCTACTATCTAGGTTCTTTCTCATAGCCCTACTATCCATGCTTTTATTTCGAAGTAACCGTACTATCCAGGTTCCTTATCATAGCCCTACTATCCAGGCTTTCATTTCGAAGTAACCCTGTTATCCAAGTTTCTTCTCATAGCCCTACTATCCAGGATTTCATTTTGAAGTAACTGTATTATCAAGGTTCTTTCTTGTAGCCCTACTATTCAGGCTTTCATTTCGAAGTAACCCTACTATCCAGGTAACCTCTCACAACCCTACTATCCAGGCTTTCATTTCGAAGTAACCCTACTATCTAGGTTCCTTCTCGTAGCCCTACTTTCTAGGCTTTCATTTCGAAGTAACCCTACTATCCAAGTTCCTTCTCACAGCCCGACTATCCAGGCTTTCATTTCGAATTAACCCTACTATCCAGGTTCCTTCTCGTAGCCCTACTATCCAGGCTTTCATTTTGAAGTAACCCTTCTATCCAGGTTCCTTCTCGTATCCCTACTATCCAGGTTTTCATTTCGAAGTAACCCTACTATCCAGGTTCCTTCTTATAGCCCTACTATCCAGGATTTTATTTCGGAGTAACCCTACTATCCAGGTTCTTTTTCATAGCCCTACTATCTAGGCTTTCATTTTTAAGTAACCCTACTATCCAGGTTCCATCTCATGGCCCTACTATTCAAGCTTTCATTTCCAAGTAACCCTACTATCCAGGTTCCTTCACGTAGCTCTACTATCCAGGCTTTGAATTTTGAAGTAACCCTACTATCCAGGTTTCTTCACGTACCTCTACTATCAAGGCTTTCATTTCGAGGTAACCCTACTATCCAGGTTCCTTCTTGTAGCCCTACTATACAGGCTTTAATTTCGAAGTAACCCTACTATCCAAGTTCCTTCTCACAACCCTACTATCCAGGATTTCATTTCGGAGTAACCCTACTATCTAGGTTCCTTTTCGTAGCCCTACTATCCAGCCTTTTATTTCAAATTACCCTACTATCCAGGTTCCTTCTCACAGCCCTATTATCCAGGATTTCATTTAGAAGTAACCCTACTATCCAGGTTCCTTCTCACAACTCTACTATCCACACTTTCATTTCGAGGTAACCCTACAATCCAGGTTCCTTCTCACATCCCTACTATCCAAGCTTTCATTTCGAAGTAACCCTTCTATCCAGGTTCCTTATCATAGCCCTACTATCCAGGCTTTCATTTCGAAGTAACCCTGCTATCCAGGTTCCTCCTCATAGCCCTACTATCCAGGATTTCATTTCGAAGTAACCCCACTATCCAGGTTCCTTATCATAGCCCTACTATCCAGGCTTTCATTTCGAAGTAACCCTACTATCTAGGTTCCTTCTCATAGCCCTATTATCTAGGCTTTCATTTCAAATTAACCCTACTATCCATGTTCCTTCTCATATCCCTACTATCCAGGCTCTCATTTCGAAGTAACCCTGCTATCCAAGTTGCTTCCCATAGCCATACTATCCAGGCTTTCATTTCGAAGTAACCCTACTATCCAGGTTCCTTCTCATAGCCCCACTATCCAGGCTTACATTTCGAAGTATTCCTACTATCCAGGTTCCATCTCATAGCCCTACTATTCAGGCTTTCATTTCGAAGGTACCCTACTATCCAGGTTCCTTCACGTTTCTCTACTATCCAGGCTTTCATTTTGAAGTAACCCTACTATCTAGGTTTCTTCACGTACCTCTACAATCCAGGCTTTCATTGCGAAGTAACCCTACTATCCAGGTTCCTTCTCGTAGCCCTACTATACAGGCTTTCATTTCGAAGTAACCCTACTCTCCAGGTTCCATCTCACAACCCTACTATCCAGGATTTCATTTCGGATTAACCCTACTATCTAGGTTCCTTTTCGTAGCCCTACTATCCAGCCTTTTATTTCAAAGTACCATACTATCCAGGTTCCTTCTCACAGCCCTATTATCCAGGATTTCATTTCGAAGTAACCCTACTATCCAGGTTCCTTCTCACAACTCTATTATCCAGGCTTTCATTTCGAAGTAACCCTACTATCCAGGTTCGTTCTCACATCCCTACTATCCAAGCTTTCATTTCAAAATAACCCAACTATCCAGGTTCCTTCTAATAGCCCTACTATCCAAGCTTTCATTTCGAAATAACCCTGCTATCCAGGCTTTCATTTCGAAGTAACCCTGCTATCCAGGTTCCTTATCATAGCCCTACAATCCAGGCTTTCATTTCGAATTAACCCTAATATCCAGGTTCCTCCTCAAAGCCCTACTATCCAGGCTTTCATTTCAAAGTAATCCCACTATCCATGTTCATTATCATAGCCCTACTATCCAGGCTTTCATTTCGAAGTAACCCTACTATCTAGGTTCCTTATTATAGCCCTATTATCCAGGCTTTCATTTAAAATTAACCCTAATATCCATGTTCCTTCTCATATCCCTACTATCCAGGCTCTCATTTCGAAGTAACCCTGCTATCCAGGTTGCTTCTCATAGCCCTACTATCCAGGCTTTCATTTCGAAGTAACCCTACTATCCAGGTACCTTCTCATAGACCCACTATCCAGGCTTCCATTTCGAAGTAACCCTACTATCTAGGTTCCTTCTCACAACCCTACTATCCAGGATTTCATTTCAGAGTAACCCTACTATCCAGGTTCCTTCTCGGAGCCCTACTATCCAGGCTTTCATTTTAAAGTAACCCTGCTATCCAGGTTCCTTCTCATAGCCCTACTATCCATGCTTTTATTTCGAAGTAATCGTACTATCCAGGTTCCTTATCATAGCCCTACTATCCAGGCTTTCATTTCGAAGTAACCCTGTTATCCAAGTTCCTTCTCATAGCCCTACTATCCAGGATTTCATTTTGAAGTAACTGTACTACCCAGGTTCCTTCTCATAGCCCTACTATCCCGGCTTCATTTCGAAATAACCCTACTATCCAGGTTCCTCCTCATAGCTCTACTATTCAGGCTTTCATTTCTAAATAACCCTACTATCCAGGTTTCTTTTCATAGCCCTACTATCCAGGCTTTAATTTTGAAGTAACCCTACTATCCAGGTTCCTACTCAGAGCCCTACTATCCTGGTTTTCATTTCGAAGTAACCCTACTCTCCAGGTTCCTTCTCAGAGCCCTACTATCCAGGCTTTCATTTCAAAGTAACCCTACTATCCAGGTTCCTTCTCACAACCCTACTATCCAGGATTTTATTTCGGCGTAACCCTACTATCCAGGTTCCTTTTCATAGCTCTACTATCTAGGCTTCTATTTCGAAGTAACCCTACTATCCAGGTTCCTTCTCACAACCCTACTATCCAGGCTTTCATTTCGAAGTAACCCTACTATCCAGTTTCCTTCTCACAACCCTATTATCCAGGCTTTCATTTCGAAGTAACCCTACTATCCAGGTTCTATCTCATAGCCCTACCATCCAGGCTTTCATTTCGAAATAACCCTACTATCCAGGTTCCTTCTTTTAACCCTACTATCTAGGCTTTCATTTCGAAGTAACCCTGCTATCCAGGTTCCTTATCATAGCCCGACTGTCCAGGCTTTCATTTCGAAGTAACCCTGCTATCCAAGTTCCTTCTCATAGCCCTACTATCCAGGATTTCATTTCGAAGTAACCCCACTATCCAGGTTCCTTATCATAGCCCTAATATCAAGGCTTTCATTTTTAAGTAACCCTACTATCCAGGTTCCATCTCATATCCCTACTATTCAGGATTTCATTTCGAAGTAACCCTACTATCCGGGTTCCTTCACGTAGCTCTACTATCCAGGCTTTGATTTTGAAGTAACCCTATTATCCAGGTTCCTTCTCATAGCCCTACTATACAGGCTTTCATTTCGAAGTAACCCTACTATCCAGGTTCCTTCTCACAGCCCTACTATCCAGGATTTCATTTCCGAGTAACCCTACTATCTAGGTTCCTTTTTGTAGCCCTACTATCTAGCCTTTTATTTCGAAGTAACCCTACTGTCCAGGTTCCTTCTCACAGCCCTAATATCCAAGCTTTCATTTCGAAGTAACCCAACTATCCAGGTTCCATCTTATAGCCCTGCTATCCAAGCTTTCATTTCAAAATAACCCTACTATCCAGGTACCTTCTTATAACCCTACTATCCAGGCTTTCATTTCGAAGTAACCCTGCTATCCAGGTTCCTTATCATAGCCCTACTATCCAGGATTTCATTTTGAAGTGACCCTGCTATCCAGGTTCATTCTCATAGCCCTACTATCCAGGCTTTCATTTCGAAGTAATCCCACTATCCAGGTTCCTTATCATAGCCCTACTATCCAGGCTTTCATTTCGAAGTAACCCTACTATCCAGGTTCCTTATCATAGCCCTATTATCCAGGCTTTCATTTCAAATTAACCCTACTATCCAGTTTCCTTCTCATATCCCTACTATCCAGGCTCTCATTTCGAAGTAACCCTTCTATCCAGGTTACTTCTCATAGCCCTACTATCCAGGATTTCTTTTCGAAGTAAACCTACTAGACAGATTCATTCTCATAGCCCCATTATCCAGGATTGCATTTCGTAGTAACCCTACTATCCAGGTTCCTTCTCACAACCCTACTATCCAGGATTTCATTTCAAAGTAACCCTACTATACAGGTTCCTTCTCACATCCCTACTATCCAAGTTTCATTTCGAAGTAACCCTACTATCCAGGTTTCTTTTCGTAGCCCTACTATCCAGGCTTTTATTTCGAAGTAACCATACTATTCAGGTTCCTTCTCACAGCCCTATTATCCAGGCTTTCATTTCAAAGTAACCCTACTATCCAGGTGCCTTCTTATAACCCTACTATCTAGGCTTTCATTTCGAAGTAACCCTCCTATCCAGGTTCCTTATCATAGCCCTACTATCCAGGCTTTCATTTCGAAGTAACCCTGCTATCCAGGTTCCTCCTCATAGCCCTACTATCCAGGCTTTCATTCAGAAGTAACCCCACTATCCAGGTTACTTCTTATAGCCCTACTATCCAGGCTTTCATTTCGAAGTAACCCTACTATCTAGGTTCCTTCTCATAGCCCTACTATCCAGGATTTCATTTTTGAGTAACCCTACTATCCAGGTTCCTTCTCACATCCCTACTATCCAGGATTTCATTTTGAAGTAACCCTATTATCCAGGTTCCTTCTCATAGCCCTACTATACAGGCTTTCATTTCATAGTAACCCTACTATCCAGGTTGCTTCTCATATCCCTACTATCCAAGCTCTCATTTCGAAGTTACCCTGCTATCCAGGTTGCTTCTCATAGCACTACTATCCAGGCTTTCATTTTGAAGTAACCCTACTATCCAGGTTCCTTCTCATAGCCCCACTATCCATGCTTGCATTTTGAAGTAACCCTACTATCTAGGTTCCTTCTCATAGCCCTATTATCCAGGCTTTCATTTTGAAGTAACCATACTATACAGGTTCCTTCTCAAATCCCTACTATCCAGGTTTCATTTCGAAGTAACCCTACTATCCAGGTTCCTTCTCTCAGTCATACTATCTAGGCTTTCATTTCGAAGTAACCCTACTATCCAAGTTCCTTCTCACATCCCTACTATCCATGCTTTCATTTCGAAGTAACCCTACTATCAAGGTTCTATCTAATAGCCCTACTATCCCGGCTTCATTTCGAAATAACCCTACTATCCAGGTTCCTTCTCATAGCCCTACTATCCAGGCTTTCATTTCTAAATAACCCTACTATCCAGGTTCCTTTTCATAGCCCTACTATTCAGGCTTTAATTTTGAAGTAACCCTACTATCCAGGTTTCTACTCAGAGCCCTACTATCCTGGCTTTCATTTCGAAGTAACCCTACTATCCAGGTTCCTTCTCAGAGCCCTACTATCCAGGCTTTCATTTCGAAGTAACCCTGCTATCCAGGTTCCTTCTCATAGACCTACTATCCAGGCTTTCATTTCGATGTAACCCTGCTATCTAGGTTCCTTTTTATATCCCTATTGTCCAGGCTTTCATTTAGAAGTAACCCTGTTATCCAGGTTCCTTATCATAGCCCTACTATCTAGGCTTTCATTTCGAAGTAACCCTGCTATCCAGGTTCCTTCTCATAGCCCTATTATCCTTGCTTCCATTTCGAAGTAACCCTACTATCCAGGTTCCTTCTTATAACCCTACTATCATGGCTTTCATTTCGAAGTAACCCTGCTATCCGGGATCCTTATCATAGCCCTAATATCCAGGCTTTCATTTCAAAGTAACCCTGCTATCCAGGTTCCTCCTCATAGCCCTACTATCCAGGCTTTCATTTCGAAGTAACCCTACTATCCAGGATCCTTCTCATAGCCCTACTATCCAGGCTATCATTTCGAAGTAACCCTACTATTCGGGTTCCTTCTCATAGCCCTATTATACTGGCTTTCATTTTTGAGTAACCCTGCTATCCAGGTTCCTTCTCACATCCCTATTATCCAGGCTTTCATTTTGAAGTAACCATACTATCCAGGTTCCTTCTCAAAGCCCTACTATCTAGGCTTTCATTTCGAAGTAACCCTACTATCTACGTTCCTTCTCACATCCCTACTATCCAGGCTTTCATTTTGAATTAACCCTTCTATCAAGGTTCTATCTAATAGCCCTACTATCCAGGCTCTCATTTTGAAATAACCCTACTGTCCAGGTTCCTTTTCATAGCCCTACTATCAGGGCTTTCATTTCGAAATAACCCTACTATCCAGGTTCCTATTCATAGCCCCACTATCCAGGTTTTCATTTTGAAGTAACTCTACTATCCAGGTTCCTTCTCAGAGCCCTACTATCCAGTCTTTCATTTCAAAGTAACCCTCCTATCCAGGTTCCTTCTCATAGTCCTATTATCCTGGCTTTCATTTCGAAGTAACCCTACCATCCAGGTTCCTTCTCATAGCCCTACTATCCAGGCTTTCATTTAGAAGTAAACCTACTATCCAGGTTCCTTCTCATCGCCCTACTATCCAGCCTTTCATTTCAAAGTAACCATACTATCTAGGTTCCTTCTCAAAGCCCTATTATCCATGCTTTCATTTCGAGGTAAACCTGCTATCCAGGTTCCTTCTCATAGCCCTACTATCCAGGCTTTCATTTCGATGTAACCCTGCTATCCAGGTTCCTTCTCATAGCCCTACTATCTAGGCTTCCATTTTGAAATAACCCTACTATGCAGGTTCCTTTTCATAGCCCTACTATCCAGGATTTCATTTTGAAGTAAACCTACTATCCAGGTTCCTTCTCATAGCCCTACAATCCTAGCTTTCATTTTGAAGTAACCCTACGATCCTGGTTCCTTCTCAGAGCCCTACTATCCAGGATTTCATTTCAAAGTAACCCTACTATCCAGGTTCCTTCACATAGCCCTACTATCACGGCTTTCATTTTGAAGTAACCTTACTATCCAGGTTCCTTCTTATAGCCCTACTATCCAGTCTTTCATTTAGAAGAAAACCTACTATCCAGGTTCCTTCTCATAACCCTACTATCCAGGCTTTCATTTCGAAGTAACCCTACTATCCAGGTTCCTTCTCATAGCCCTACTATCCAAGCTTTCATTTAGAAGTAACCATTTTATCCATGTTTTTTCTCATAGCCCTATTATCCAGGATTTCATTTCGATGTAACCCTGCTATCCAGGTTCCTTTTCATAGCCCTACTATCCAGGCTTTCATTTAGAAGTAACCCCGCTATCCAGGTTCCTTATCATAGCCCTACTATGCAGGCTTTCATTTCGAGGTAACCCTGCTATCCAGCTTCCTTCTCATAGCCCTACTATCCATGCTTTCATTTCGAAGTAACCCTATTATCCAGGTTCCTTCTTATAACCCTACTATCCAGGCTTTCATTTCGAAGTAACCCTGCTATCCGGGTTCCTTATCATAGCCCTACTATCCAGGATTTCATTTTGAAGTAACCCTGCTATCCAGGTTCCTTCTCATAGCCCTACTATCCAGGCTTTCATTTCGAAGTAATCCCACTATCCAGGTTCCTTATCATAGCCCTACTATCCAGGCTTTCATTTCGAAGTAACCCTACTATCCAGGTTCCTTATCATAGCCCTATTATCCAGGCTTTCATTTCAAATTAACCCTACTATCCAGTTTCCTTCTCATATCCCTACTATCCAGGCTCTCATTTCGAAGTAACCCTTCTATCCAGGTTACTTCTCATAGCCCTACTATCCAGGATTTCATTTCGAAGTAAACCTACTAGACAGGTTCATTCTCATAGCCCCATTATCCAGGATTGCATTTCGAAGTAACCCTACTATCCAGGTTCCTTCTCACAACCCTACTATCCAGGATTTCATTTCAAAGTAACCCTACTATACAGGTTCCTTCTCACATCCCTACTATCCAGGTTTCATTTCGAAGTAACCCTACTATCCAGGTTTCTTTTTGTAGCCCTACTATCCAGGCTTTTATTTCGAAGTAACGATACTATTCAGGTTCCTTCTCACAGCCCTATTATCCAGGCTTTCATTTCAAAGTAACCCTACTATCCAGGTTCCTTCTTATATCCCTACTATCTAGGCTTTCATTTCGAAGTAACCCTCCTATCCAGGTTCCTTATCATAGCCCTACTATCCAGGCTTTCATTTCGAAGTAACCCTGCTATCCAGGTTCCTCCTCATAGCCCTACTATCCAGGCTTTCATTCAGAAGTAACCCCACTATCCAAGTTACTTCTTATAGCCCTACTATCCAGGCTTTCATTTCGAAGTAACCCTACTATCTAGGTTCCTTCTCATAGCCCTACTATCCAGGATTTCATTTTTGAGTAACCCTACTATCCAGGTTCCTTCTCACATCCCTACTATCCAGGATTTCATTTTGAAGTAACCCTACTATCCAGGTTCCTTCTCATAGCCCTACTATACAGGCTTTCATTTCAAAGTAACCCTACTATCCAGGTTGCTTCTCATATCCCTACTATCCAGGCTCTCATTTCGAAGTTACCCTGCTATCCAGGTTGCTTCTCATAACACTACTATCCAGGCTTTCATTTTGAAGTAACCCTACTATCCAGGTTCCTTCTCATAGCCCCACCATCCATGCTTGCATTTTGAAGTAACCATACTATCTAGGTTCCTTCTCATAGCCCTATTATCCAGGCTTTCATTTTGAAGTAACCCTACTATACAGGTTCCTTCTCACATCCCTACTATCCAGGTTTCATTTCGAAGTAACCCTACTATCCAGGTTCCTTCTCTCAGTCCTACTATCTAGGCTTTCATTTCGAAGTAACCCTACTATCCAAGTTCCTTCTCACATCCCTACTATCCAGGCTTTCATTTCGAAGTAACCCTACTATCAAGGTTCTATCTAATAGCCCTACTATCCCGACTTCATTTCGAAATAACCCTACTATCCAGGTTCCTTCTCATAGCCCTACTATCCAGGCTTTCATTTCTAAATAACCCTACTATCCAGGTTCCTTTTCATAGCCCTACTATTCAGGCTTTAATTTTGAAGTAACCCTACTATCCAGGTTTCTACTCAGAGCCCTACTATCCTGGCTTTCATTTCGAAGTAACCCTACTATCCAGGTTCCTTCTCAGAGCCCTACTATCCAGGCTTTCATTTCGAAGTAACCCTGCTATCCAGGTTCCTTCTCATAGACCTACTATCCAGGCTTTCATTTCGATGTATCCCTGCTATCCAGGTTCCTTTTTATATCCCTATTGTCCAGGCTTTCATTTAGAAGTAACCCTGTTATCCAGGTTCCTTATCATAGCCCTACTATCTAGGCTTTCATTTCGAAGTAACCCTACTATCCAGGTTCCTTCTCATAGCCCTATTATCCATGCTTCCATTTCGAAGTAACCCTACTATCCAGGTTCCTTCTTATAACCCTACTATCATGGCTTTCATTTCGAAGTAACCCTGCTATCCGGGTTCCTTATCATAGCCCTAATATCCAGGCTTTCATTTCAAAGTAACCCTGCTATCCAGGTTCCTCCTCATAGCCCTACTATCCAGGCTTTCATTTCGAAGTAACCCTACTATCCAGGTTCCTTCTCATAGCCCTACTATCCAGGCTATCATTTTGAAGTAACCCTACTATTCGGGTTCCTTCTCATAGCCCTATTATACTGACTTTCATTTTTGAGTAACCCTGCTATCTAGGTTCCTTCTCACATCCCTACTATCCAGGCTTTCATTTTGAAGTAACCATACTATCCAGGTTCCTTCTCAAAGCCCTACTATCTAGGCTTTCATTTCGAAGTAACCCTACTATCTACGTTCCTTCTCACATCCCTACTATCGAGGCTTTCATTTTGAAGTAACCCTTCTATCAAGGTTCTATATAATAGCCCTACTATCCAGGCTCTCATTTTGAAATAACCCTACTGTCCAGGTTCCTTTTCATAGCCCTACTATCAAGGCTTTCATTTCGAAATAACCCTACTATCCAGGTTCCTATTCATAGCCCTACTATCCAGGTTTTCATTTTGAAGTAACTCTACTATCCAGGTTCCTTCTCAGAGCCCTACTATCCAGGCTTTCATTTCAAAGTAACCCTCCTATCCAGGTTCCTTCTCATAGTCCTATTATCCTGGCTTTCATTTCGAAGAAACCCTACCATCCAGGTTCCTTCTCATAGCCCTACTATCCAGGCTTTCATTTAGAAGTAAACCTACTATCCAGGTTCCTTCTCATCGCCCTACTATCCGGCCTTTCATTTCAAAGTAACCATACTATCTAGGTTCCTTCTCAAATCCCTATTATCCATGCTTTCATTTCGAGGTAAACCTGCTATCCAGGTTCCTTCTCATAGCCCTACTATCCAGGCTTTCATTTCGATGTAACCCTGCTATCCAGGTTCCTTCTCATAGCCCTACTATCTAGGCTTCCATTTTGAAATAACCCTACTATCCAGGTTCCTTTTCATCGCCCTACTATCCAGCCTTTCATTTCAAAGTAACCATACTATCCAGGTTCCTTCTCAAAGCCCTATTATCCATGCTTTCATTTCGAGGTAAACCTGCTATCCAGGTTCCTTCTCATAGCCCTACTATCCAGGCTTTCATTTCGATGTAACCCTGCTATCCAGGTTCCTTCTCATAGCCCTACTATCTAGGCTTCCATTTTGAAATAACCCTACTATCCAGGTTCCTTTTCATAGCCCTACTATCCAGGCTTTCATTTTGAAGTAAACCTACTATCCAGGTTCCTTCTCAGAGCCCTACAATCCAGGTTCCTTCTCAGAGCCCTACAATCCTAGCTTTCATTTCGAAGTAACCCTACTATCCTGGTTCCTTCTCAGAGCCCTACTATCCAGGATTTCATTTCAAAGTAACCCTACTATCCAGGTTCCTTCACATAGCCCTACTATCATGGCTTTCATTTTGAAGTAACCTTACTATCCAGGTTCCTTCTTATAGCCCTACTATCCAGTCTTTCATTTAGAAGAAAACCTACTATCCAGGTTCCTTCTCATAACCCTACTATCCAGGCTTTCATTTCGAAGTAACCCTACTATCCAGGTTCCTTCTCATAGACCTACTATCCAGGCATTCATTTAGAAGTAACCCCGCTATCCAGGTTCCTTATCATAGCCCTACTATGCAGGCTTTCATTTCGAGGTAACCCTGCTATCCAGGTTCCTTCTCATAGCCCTACTATCCATGCTTTCATTTCGAAGTAACCCTATTATCCAGGTTCCTTCTTATAACCCTACTATCCAGGCTTTCATTTCGAAGTAACCCTGCTATCCGGGTTCCTTATCATAGCCCTACTATCCAGGATTTCATTTTGAAGTAACCCTGCTATCCAGGTTCCTCCTCAGAGCCATACTATCCATGCTTTCATTTTGAAGTAACCCTACTATCCAGCTTCCTTCTCATAGCCCTACTATCCATGCTTTCATTTCGAAGTAACCCTATTATCCAGGTTCCTTCTTATAACCCTACTATCCAGGCTTTCATTTCGAAGTAACCCTGCTATCCGGGTTCCTTATCATAGCCCTACTATCCAGGCTTTCATTTCGAAGTAACCCTACTATCCAGGTTCCTTCTTATAGCCCTACTATCCATGCATTCATTTCGAAGTAACCCTATTATCCAGGTTCCTTCTTATAACCCTACTATCCATGCTTTCATTTCAAAGTAACCCTGCTATCCGGGTTCCTTATCATAGCCCTACTATCCAGGCTTTCATTTCGAAGTAACCCTACTATCCAGGTTCCTTCTCATAGCCCTACTATCCATGCTTTCATTTTAAAGTAACCCTATTATCCAGGTTCGTTCTTATAACCCTACTATCCAGGCTTTCATTTCGAGGTAACCCTGTTATCCGGGTTCCTTATCATAGCCCTACTATCCAGGATTTCATTTCGAAGTAACCATGCTATCCAGGTTCCTCCTCATAGCCCTACTATCCAGGCTTTCATTTTGAAGTAACCCCACTATCCAGGTTCCTTCTCATAGCCCAACTATCCAGGCTATCATTTCGAAGTAACCCTACTATCCGGGTTCCTTCTCATAGCCCTACTATCCAGGCTTTCATTTTTGAGTAACCCTACTACCCAAGTTCCTTTCCACATCCCTACTATCCAGGCTTTCATTTTGAAGTAACCCTACTATCCAGGTACCTTCTCATAGCCCTACTATCCAGGCTTTCATTTCAAAGTAACCCTACTATCGATGTTCCTTCTCATATCCCTACTATCCAGGTTCTCATTTCGAAGTAACCCTGCTATACAGGTTGCTTCTCATAGCCCTATTATCCAGGCTTTCATTTCGAAGTAACCCTACTATCCAGGTTCCTTATCCTAGCCGTACTATCCAGGCTTTCATTTTGATGTAACCCTGCTATCCAGGTTCCTTCTCATAGCCCTACTATCCAGGCTTTCATTTCGATGTAACCCCGCTATCCAGGTTCCTTATCATAGCCCTAATATCCAGGCTTTCATTTCGAAGTAACCCTGCTATCCAGGTTCCTTCTCATAGGCGTACTATCCCTGCTTTAATTTCGAAGTAAACCTACTATCCAGGTTACTTCTCATAGCCCTACTATCCAGGCTTTCATTTCGAAGTAAGCATACTATCCAGGTTCCTTCTCATAGCCCTACAATCCAGGCTTTCATTTCGAAGTAACCCTGCTATCCAGGTTCCTTCTCATAGCCCTACTATCCAGGCTTTCATTTCGATGTAACCCTGCTATCCAGGTTCCTTTTCATAGCCCTATTGTCCAGGCTTTCATTTAGAAGTAACCCCGCTATCCAGGTTCCTTTTCATAGCCTTACTATCCAGGCTTTCATTTCGAAGTAACCCTGCTATCCAGGTTCCTTCTCATAAATATACATGCTTTCATTTCGAAGTAACCCTATTATCCAGGTTCTATCTAATAGCCCTACTATCCAGGCTTTCATTTTCGAAATAACCCTACTATCCTGGTTCCTTCTCATAGCCCTACTATCCATGCTTTCATTTCAATGTAACTTTACTATCCAGATTCCTTCTCATAGCCCTACTATCCAGGCTTTCATTTCGATGTAACTTTACTATCCAGATTCCTTCTCATAGCCCTACTATCCTGGCTTTCATTTTGAAGTAACCCTACAATCCAGGTTCCTTCTCATAGCCCTACTATTAAGGCTTTCATTTCGAAGTAAACCTCCTATGCAGGTTCCTTCTTATAGCCCTACTATCCAGGCTTTCATTTCGAAGTAACCCTAGTATCCAGGTTCCTTCTCATATCCCTACTATCCAGGCTTTCATTTCGAAATAACCCTACTATCCAGGTTCCTTTTCATAGCCCTACTATCCAGGCTTTAATTTTGAAGTAACCCTACTATCAAGGTTCCTTCTCATAGCCCTACTATCCAGGTTTTCATTTCAAAGTAACCCTACTATCCAGGTTCCTTCTCATAGCCCTACTATCCTGGCTTTCAGTTCGAAGTAACCCTACTATCCAGGTTTCTTCTCATAGCCCTACTATCCAGGCTTTCATTTCGAAGTAAACCTACTATCCAGGTTGCTTCTCATAGCCCTACTATCCAGGATTTCATTTCGTAGTAACCCTATTATCAAGGTTCATTCTCATAGCCTTACTATCCTGGCTTTCATTTCGAAGTAACCCTGCTATCCAGGTTCCTTCTCATTGCCCTACTATCCAGGCTTTCATTTCGATGTAACCCTGCTATCTAGGTTCCTTCTTATAGCCCTACTATTCCGGCTTTCGTTTCGAAATAACCCTACTATCCAGGTTCCTTTTCATAGCCCTACTATCCAGGCTTTCATTTTGAATTAACCCTACTATCCAGGTATCTTCTTACAACCCTACTATCCAGGCTTTCATTTCGAAGTAACCCTACTATATAGGTTCTATCTAATATCCCTACTATCCAGGCTTTCATTTTGAAGTAACACTACTATCCAGCTTCCTTCTCATAGCCCTACTATCCATGCTTTCATTTCGAAGTAACCCTATTATCCAGGTTCCTTCTTATAACCCTACTATCCAGGCTTTCATTTCGAAGTAACCCTGCTATCCGGGTTCCTTATCATAGCCCTACTATCCAGGCTTTCATTTCGAAGTAACCCTACTATCCAGGTTCCTTCTTATAGCCCTACTATCCATGCTTTCATTTCGAAGTAACCCTATTATCCAGGTTCCTTCTTATAACCCTACTATCCATGCTTTTATTTCAAAGTAACCCTGCTATCCGAGTTCCTTATCATAGCCCTACTATCCAGGCTTTCATTTCGAAGTAACCCTACTATCCAGGTTCCTTCTCATAGCCCTACTATCCATGCTTTCATTTTAAAGTAACCCTATTATCCAGGTTCGTTCTTATAATCCTACTATCCAGGCTTTCATTTCGAAGTAACCCTGTTATCCGGGTTCCTTATCATAGCCCTACTATCCAGGATTTCATTTCGAAGTAACCATGCTATCCAGGTTCCTCCTCATAGCCCTACTATCCAGGCTTTCATTTTGAAGTAACCCCACTATCCAGGTTCCTTCTCATAGCCCAACTATCCAGGCTATCATTTCGAAGTAACCCTACTATCCGGGTTCCTTCTCATAGCCCTACTATCCAGGCTTTCATTTTTGAGTAACCCTACTATCCAGGTTCCTTTCCACATCCCTACTATCCAGGCTTTCATTTTGAAGTAACCCTACTATCCAGGTACCTTCTCATAGCCCTACTATCCAGGTTTTCATTTCAAAGTAACCCTACTATCGATGTTCCTTCTCATATCCCTACTATCCAGGTTCTCATTTCGAAGTAACCCTGCTATACAGGTTGCTTCTCATAGCCCTATTATCCAGGCTTTCATTTCGAAGGAACCCTACTATCCAGGTTACTTCACATAGCCCCACTATCCAGGCTTTCATTTCAAAGTAACCCTACTATCCAGGTTCCTTCTCATAACCCTACTATCCAGGCTTTCATTTCAGAGTAACCCTACTATCCAGGTTCCTTCTCATAGCCCTACTATCCAGGGTTTCATTTCGAAGTAACCCTACTATACAGGTTCCTTCTCACATCCCTACTATCCAGGTTTCATTTTGAAGTAACCCTAATATTCAGGTTCCTTCTCACAACCCTACTATCTAGGCTTTCATTTCGAAGTAACCCTACTATCCAGGTTCCTTCTCACAACCCTATTATCCAGGCTTTTATTTAGAAGTAACCCTACTATCAAGGTTCTATCTAATATCCCTACTATCCAAGCTTTCATTTTGAAATAACCCTACTATCCAGGTTCCTTCTCATATCCCTACTATCCAGGCTTTCATTTCAAAATAACCCTACTATCCAGGTTCCTTTTCATAGCCCTACTATCCAGGCTTTCATTTTGAAGTAACCCTACTATCCAGGTTCCTTCTCAGAGCCCTACTATCCAGGCTTTCATTTCAAAGTAACCCTACTAACCAGGTTCCTTCTCATAGTCCTTCTATCCTGGCTTTCATTTCGAAGTAACCCTACCATCCAGGTTCCTTATCAGAGCCCTATTATCGAGGCTTTCATTTAGAAGTAAACCTACTATCCAGGTTCCTTCTCATAGCCCTACTATCCAGCCTTTCATTTCAAAGTAACCATACTATCCAAGTTCCTTCTCATAGCCCTACTATCCAGGCTTCCATTTCGAAGTAAACCTGCTATCCAGGTACCTTCTCAGAGCCCTACTATCCTGGCTTTCATTTCGAAGTAACCCTACCATCCAGGTTCCTTCTTATAGCCCTAATATCCAGGATTTTATTTAGAAGTAAACCTATTATCCAGGTTCCTTCTCATAGCCTACTATCCAGCCTTTCATTTCAAAGTAACAATTCTATCAAGGTTACTTCTCATAGCCCTACTATCTAGGCTTTCATTTCTATGTATCCCTGCTATCCAGGTTCCTTTTCATAGCCCTACTTTCTAGGCTTTCATTTAGAAGTAACCCCGCTACCCAGGTTCCTTATCATAGTCCTACTATCCAGGCTTTCATTTCGAAGTAACCCTGCTATCCAGGTTCCTTCTCATAGCCCTACGATCCATGCTTTCATTTAGAAGTAACCATATTAGCCAGGTTCCTTATTATAACCCTACTATCCAGGCTTTCATTTTGAAGTAACCCTGCTATCCGGGTTCCTTATCCTAGCCCTACTATCCAGGCTTTCGTTTTGAAGTAACCCTGCTATCCAGGTTCCTCCTCAAAGCCCTACTATCCAGGCTTTCATTTCGAAGTAACCCCACTATCCAGGTTCCTTCTCATAGCCCTAGTATCTAGGCTATAATTTCGAAGTAACCCTACTATCCTGGTTCCTTCTCATAGCCCTACTATCCAGGCTTTCATTTTTGAGTAACCCTACTATCCAGGTTCCTTCTCACATCCCTACTATCCAGGTTTTCATTTTGAAGTAACCCTATTATCCAGGTTCCTTCTCATAGCCCTACTATCCAGGATTTTATTTCAAAGTAACCTTACTATCCAAGTTCCTTCTCATATCCCTACTATCCAGGATCTCATTTCGAAGTAACCCTGCTATCCAGTTTTCTTCTCATAGCCCTACTATTCAGGCTTTCATTTCGAAGTAACCCTACTATCCAGGTTCCTTCTCATAGCCCCACTATCCAGGCTTGCATTTCGAAATAACCCTACTATCCAGGTTCCTTCTCACAACCCTACTATCCAGGCTTTCATTTCAGAGTAACCCTACTATCCAGGTTCCTTCTCATAGCCCTACTATCCAGGGTTTCATTTCGAAGTAACCCTACTATACAGGTTCCTTCTCACATCCCTACTATCCAGGTTTCTTTTTGAAGTAACCCAAATATCCAGGTTCCTTCTCACATCCCTATTATATAGGCTTTCATTTCGAAGTAACCCTACTATCTAGGGTCCTTCTCACAGCCCTACTATCCAGGCTTTTATTTCGAAGTAACCCTAATATCAAGGTTCTATCTAATAGCCCTAATATCCAGGCTTTCATTTTGAAATAACCCTACTATCAAGGTTCCTTCTCATAGCCCTACTATCCTGGCTTTCATTTCGAAATAACCCTACTATCCAGGTTCCTTTTCATAGTCCTACTATCTAGGCTTTCATTTTAAAGTAACCCTACTATCCAGGTTCCTTCTCAGAGCCCTACTATCTAGGCTTTCATTTCAAAGTAACCCTACTATCCAGGTTCCTTCTCATAGCCCTACTATCCTGGCCTTCATTTCGAAGTAACCCTACCATCCATGTTCCTTCTCACAGCCCTACTATCCAGGCTTTCATTTAGAAGTAAACCTACTAACCAGGTTCCTTCTCATAGCCCTACTATCCAACCTTTCATTTCAAAGTAACCATACTATCCAGGTTCCTTCTCATAGCCCTACTATCTAGGCTTTCATTTCGAAGTAAACCTGCTATCCAGGTTCCTTCTCATAGCCATACTATCCAGGCTTTCGTTTTGATGTAACCCTGATATCCAGGTTCCTTCTCATAGCCCTACTATCCAGGCTTTCATTTCGATGTAAACCCGCTATCGAGGTTCCTTCTCATAGGCGTACTATCACTGCTTTAATTTCGAAGTAAACCTACTATCCAGGTTACTTCTCATAGCCCTACTATCCAGGCTTTCATTTCGAAGTAAGCATACTATCCAGGTTCCTTCTCATAGCCCTACTATCTAGGCTTTCATTTCGAAGTAACCCTGCTATCCAGGTTCCTTCTCATAGCCCTACTATCCAGGCTTTCATTTCGATGTAACCCTGCTATCCAGGTTCCTTTTCATAGCCCTATTGTCCAGGCTTTCATTTAGAAGTAACCCCGCTATCCAGGTTCCTTTTCATAGCCTTACTATCCAGGCTTTCATTTCGAAGTAACCCTGCTATCCAGGTTCCTTCTCATAACCCTAATATCCATGCTTTCATTTCGAAGTAACCCTATTATCCAGGTTCTATCTAATAGCCCTACTATCCAGGCTTTCATTTTCGAAATAACCCTACTATCCTGGTTCCTTCTCATAGCCCTACTATCCAGGCTTTCATTTCGATGTAACTTTACTATCCAGATTCCTTCTCATAGCCCTACTATCCTGGCTTTCATTTTGAAGTAACACTACAATCCAGGTTCCTTCTCATAGCCCTACTATTAAGGCTTTCATTTCGAAGTAAACCTCCTATGCAGGTTCCTTCTCATAGCCCTACTATCTAGGCTTTCATTTCGAAGTAACCCTAGTATCCAGGTTCCTTCTCATATCCCTACTATCCAGGCTTTCATTTCGAAATAACCCTACTATCCAGGTTCCTTTTCATAGCCCTACTATCCAGGCTTTAATTTTGAAGTAACCCTACTATCAAGGTTCCTTCTCATAGCCCTACTATCCAGGTTTTCATTTCAAAGTAACCCTACTATCCAGGTTCCTTCTCATAGCCCTACTATCCTGGCTTTCATTTCGAAGTAACCCTACTATCCAGGTTTCTTCTCATAGCCCTACTATCCAGGCTTTCATTTCGAAGTAAACCTGCTATCCAGGTTGCTTCTCATAGCCCTACTATCCAGGTTTTCATTTCGTAGTAACCCTATTATCAAGGTTCATTCTCATAGCCTTACTATCCAGGCTTTCATTTCGAAGTAACCGTGCTATCCAGGTTCCTTCTCATTGCCATACTATCCAGGCTTTCATTTCGATGTAACCCTGCTATCTAGGTTCCTTCTCATAGCCCTACTATTCCGGCTTTCATTTCGAAATAACCCTACTATCCAGGTTCCTTTTCATAGCCCTACTATCAAGGCTTTCATTTTGAATTAACCCTACTATCCAGGTTCCTTCTTACAACCCTACTATCCAGGCTTTCATTTCGAAGTAACCCTACTATATAGGTTCTATCTAATATCCCTACTATCCAGGCTTTCATTTTCGAAATAACCCTACTATCCAGGTTCCTTCTCATAGCCCTACTATCCAGGCTTTCATTTCGAAATAACGCTACTATCCAGGTTCCTTTTCATAGCCCTACTATCCAGGCTTTCATTTTGAAGTAATCCTACTATCCAGGTACCTTCTCATAGCCTTACTATCCAGGCTTTCATTTCAAAGTAACCCTACTATCCAGGTTCCTTCTTATAGCCCTGTTATCCTGGCTTTCATTTCGAAGTAAACCTACTATCCAAGTTCCTTCTCATAACCCCACTATCCAGGCTTTCATTTCGAAGTAAACCTACTATCTAGGTTCCTTCTCATAGCCCTACTATCCAGGCTTTCATTTCGAAGTAACCCTACTATCCAAGTTCCTTCTCATAGCCCTACTCTCCAGGATTTCATTTCGAAGTAACCCTACTCTCCAGGTTCCTTCTCATAGCCCTACTATCCAGGCTTTCATTTCGATGTAACCCTGCTATCCAGGTTTCTTCTCATAGCCCTACTATCCAGGCTTTCATTTCGAAATAACCCTACTATCCAGGTACCTTTTCAAAGCCCTACTATCCAGGCTTTCATTTTTAAGTAACCCTACTATCCAGGTTTCTTCTCATATCCCTACTATCCAGGCTTTCATTTCGAAGTAACCCTATTATCAAGGTTACTTCTCATAACCCTATTATCCAGGCTTTCATTTCGAAGTAACCCTGCTATCCAGGTTCCTTCTCATTTCCCTACTATGCCGGCTTTCATTTTGATGTAACCCTGCTATCTAGGTTCCTTCTCATAGCCCTACTATTGAGGCTTTCATTTCGAAATAACCCTACTATCCAGGTTCCTTTTTATAGCCCTACTATCCAGGCTGTCATTTTGAAGTAACCCTACTATCCAGGCTTTCATTTCGAAGTAACCCTACTATCCAGGTTCTATCTAATAGCCCTACTATCCAGGCTTTCATTTTCGAAATAACCCTACTATCCTGGTTCCTTCTTATAGCCCTACTATCCAGGCTTTCATTTCGATGTAACTCTACTATCCAAATTCCTTCTCATAGCCCTACTATCCTGACTTTCATTTTGAAGTAACCCTACAATCCAGGTTCCTTCTCATAGCCCTACTACTCAGGCTTTCATTTCGAAGTAAACCTACTATCCAGGTTTCTTCTCATAGCCCTACTATCCAGGCTTTCATTTCGAAGTAACCCTACTATCCAGGTTCATTCTCATATCCCTACTATCAAGGCTTTCATTTCGAAATAACCCTACTATCCAGGTTCCTTTTCATAGCCCTATTATCTAGGCTTTAATTTTGAAGTAACCCTACTATCAAGGTTCCTTCTCATAGCCCTACTATCCAGGTTTTCATTTCAAAGTAACCCTACTATCCAGGTTCCTTCTCATAGCCCTACTATCTGGCTTTCATTTCGAAGTAACCCTACTATCTAGGTTCATTCTCATAGCCCTACTATCCAGGCTTTCATTTCGAAGTAACCCTGCTATCCAGGTTCCTTCTTATTGCCCTACTATCCAGGCTTTCATTTCGATGTAACCCTGCTATCTAGGTTCCTTCTCATAGCCCTACTATTCAGGCTTTCATTTTGAAATAACCCTACTATCCAGGTTCCTTTTCATAGCCCTATTATCCAGGCTTTCATTTTGAGTTAACCCTACTATCCAGGTTCCTTCTTACAACCCTACTATCCAGGCTTTCATTTCGAAGTAACCCTACTATCGAGGTTCTATCTAATAGCCCTACTATCCAGGCTTTCATTTTCGAAATAAACCTACTATCCAGGTTCCTTCTCATAGCCCTACTATCCAGGCTTTCATTTCGAAATAACCCTACTATCCAGGTTCCTTTTCATAGCCCTACTATCCAGGCTTTCATTTTGAAGTAATCCTACTATCCAGGTACCTTATCATAGCCTTACTATCCAGGCTTTCATTTCAAAGTAACCCTACTATCCAGGTTCCTTCTCATAGCCCTGTTATCCTGGCTTTCATTTCGAAGTAAACCTACTATCCAAGTTCCTTCTCATAGCCCTACTATCCAGGCTTTCATTTCGAAGTAAACCTACTATCCAGGTTCCTTCTCATAGCCCTGCTATCCAGGATTTCATTTCGATGTAACCCTGCTATCCAGGTTCCTTCTTATAGCCCTACTATCCAGGCTTTCATTTCGAAATAACCCTACTATCCAGGTACCTTTTCAAAGCCCTACTATCCAGGCTTTCATTTTGAAGTAACCCTACTATCCAGGTTCCTTCTCATAGCCCTACTATCCAGGCTTTCATTTCAAAGTAACCCTACTATCCAGGTTCGTTCTCATAGCCCTACTATCATGGCTTTCATTTCGAAGTAACCCTACTATCCAGGTTCCTTCTCATAGCCCTACTATCCAGGCTTTCATTTCGAAGTAAACCTACTATCCAGGTTCCTTCTCATAGCCTTACTATCCAGGCTTTCATTTCGAAGTAACCCTACTATCCAGGTTCCTTCTCATAGCCCTACTATCCAGGCTTTCATTTCGAAATAACCTTGCTATCCAGGCTCCTACTCATAGCCCTACTATCCAAGCTTTCATTTCGATATAACCCTGCTATCTAGGTTCCTTCTCATAGCCCTACTATCCAGGCTTTCATTTCGAAATAACCCTACTATCCAAGTTCCTTTTCATAGCCCTACTATCCAGGCTTTCATTTTGAAGTAACCCTACTATCTGGGTTCCTTCTCATAGCCTTACTATCCTGGATTTCATTTCGAAGTAACCCTACTATCCAGGTTCCTTCTCATAGCCCTACTATCCAGGCTTTCATTTCGAAGTAAACCTACTACCTAGGTTCCTTCTCATAGTCCTACTATCCAGGCTTTCATTTTGAAGTAACCCTACTATCCAGGTTCCTTCTCATAGCCCTACTATCCAGGCTTTTATTTCAAAGTAACCTTTCTATCCAGGTTCCTTCTCATAGCCCTACTATCCAGGCTTTCATTTTGATGTAACCCTGCTATCGAGGTTCCTTCTCATAGCTCTACTATCCAGGCTTTCATTTCGAAATAACCCTACTATCCAGGTTCCTTCTCATAGCCCTACTATCCAGGCTTTCATTTCGAAGTAACCCTGCTATCCAGGTTCCTTCTCATAGTCCTACTATCCAGGCTTTCATTTTGAAGTAACCCTACTATCCAGGTTCCTTCTCATAGCCCTACTATCCAGGCTTTCATTTCGAAGTAAACCTACTACCCAGGTTCCTTCTCATAGTCCTACTATCCAGGCTTTCATTTTGAAGTAACCCTACTATCCAGGTTCCTTCTCATAGCCCTACTATCCAGGCTTTTATATCGAAGTAACCTTTCTATCCAGGTTCCTTCTCATAGCCCTACTATCCAGGCTTTGATTTTGATGTAACCCTGATATCCAGGTTCCTTCTCATAGCCCTAATATCCAGGCTTTCATTTCGAAATAACCCTACTATCCAGGTTCCTTCTCATAGCCCTACTATCCAGGCTTTCATTTCGAAGTAACCCTGCTATCCAGGTTCCTTCTCATAGACCTACTATCCAGGCTTTCATTTTGATGTAACCGTGCTATCCAAGTTCCTTCTCATAGCCCTACTATCCAGGCTTTCATTTCGAAATAACCCTACTATCCAGGTTCCTTCTCATAGCCCTACTATCCAGGCTTTCATTTCGAAGTAACCCTACTATCCAGGTTCCATCTCATATCCCTACTATCCAGGCTTTCATTTCGATGTAACCCTGCTATCCAGGTTCCTTCTCATAGCCCTACTAACCAGGCTTTCATTTCGAAGTAAACCTACTATCCAGGTTCCTTCTCATAGCCCTACTATCTAGGCTTTCATTTCGATGTAACCCTACTATTCAGGTTCCTTCTTATAGCCCTACTATCGAGGATTTCATTTCGAAGTAACCCTGCTATCCAGGTTCCTTATTATAGCCCTACTATCCAGGCTTTCATTTCGATGTAACCCTCCTATCCAGGTTCCTTCTCATAGCCCTACAATCCAGACTTTCATTTCGATGTAACCGTGCTATCCCGGTTCCTTCTCATAGCCCTACTATCCAGGCTTTCATTTTGAAATAACCCTATTATCCAGGTTCCTTTTCATAGCCCTACTATCAAGGCTTTCATTTTGAAGTAACCCTACTATCCAGGTTCCTTCTCATAGCCCTACTATCCAGACATTCATTTCAATGTAACCCTACTATCCAGGTTCCTTCTCATAGCCCTACTATCCAGGCTTTCATTTCGAAGTAACCCTGCTATCCAGGTTCCTTCTGATTGCCCTACTATCCAGGCTTTCATTTAGATGTAACCCTGCTATCTAGGTTCCTTCTCATAGCCCTACTATTCAGGCTTTCATTTCCAAATAACCCTACTATCCAGGTTTCTTTTCATAGTTCTACTATCCAGGCTTCCATTTTGAAGTAACCCTAGTATCCAGAGTCCTTCTTGCAACCCTACTATCCAGGCTTTCATTTCGAAGTAACCCTATTATCCAGGTTCTATCTAATAGCCCTACTATCCAAGCTTTCATTTTCGAAATAACCCTACTATCCAGGTTACTTCTCATAGCCCTACTATCCAGGCTTTCATTTCGAAATAACCCTAATATCCAGGTTCCTTTTCATAGCCCTACTATCCAGGCTTTCATTTTGAAGTAATCCTACTATCCAGGTACCTTCCATTGCCCTACTATCCAGGCTTTCATTTCATAGTAACCTTACTATCCAGGTTCCTACTTATAGCCCTGCTATCCTGGATTTCATTTCGAAGTAAACCTACTATCCAAGTTCCTTCTCATAGCCCTATTATCCAGGCTTTCATTTCGAAGTAAACCTACTATCCAGGTTCCTCCTTATAGCCCTACTATCCAAGCTTTCATTTTGATGTAACCCTGCTATCCAGGTTCCTTCTCATAGCCCTACTATCCAGACTTTCATTTCGAAATAACCTTACTATCCAGGTTCCTTTTCATAGCCCTACTATCCAAGCTTTCATTTTGAAGTAACCCTACTATCCAGGTTCCTTTTCATAGCCCTACTATCCAGGCTTTCATTTCAAAGTAACCCTACTATCCAGGTTCCTTATCATAGCCCCACTATCCAGGCTTTCATTTCAATGTAACCCTGCTATCCAGGTTCCTTCTCATAGCCCTACTATATTGGCTTTAATTTCGAAGTAAACCTACTATCCAGGTTCCTTCTCATAGCCCTACTATCCAGGCTTTCCTTTCGATGTAAACCTACTATCCAGGTTCCTTCTCATAGCCCTACTATCCATGCTTTCATTTCGGAGTAACCCTGCTATCCAGGTTCCTTCTCATAGCCCTACTATCCAGGCTTTCATTTCGAAGTAACCCTGCAATCCAGGATCCTTCTCATAGACATACTATCCAAGCTTTCATTTCGATGTAACCCTACTATCCAGGTTCCTTTTCATATCCCTACTATCTTGGCTTTCATTTTGAAATAACCCTATTATCCAGGTTCCTTTTCATAGCCCTACTATCAAGGCTTTCATTTTGAAGTAACCCTACTATCCAGGTTCCTTCTCATAGCCCTACTATCCAGGCATTCATTTCAATTAAACCCTACTATCCAGGTTCCTTCTCATAGCCCTACTATCCAGGCTTTCATTTCGAAGTAACCCTGCTATACAGGTTCCTTCTCATTGCCCTACTATCCAGGCTTTCATTTAGATGTAACCCTGCTATCTAGGTTCCTTCTCATAGCCCTACTATTCAGGCTTTCAATTCGAAATAACCCTATTATCCATGTTCCTTTTCATAGTCCTACTATCCAGGCTTTCATTTTGAAATAACCCTAGTACCCAGGTTCCTTCTTGCAACCCTACTATCCAGGCTTTCATTTCGAAGTAACCCTTTATCCAGGTTCTATCTAATAGCCCTACTATCCAAGGTTTCATTTTCGAAATAACCCTACTATCCAGGTTCCTTCTCATAGCCCTACTATCCAGGCTTTCATTTCGAAATAACCCTAATATCCAGGTTCCATTTCATAGCCCTGCTATCCAGGCTTTCATTTTGAAGTAATCCTACTATCCAGGTACCTTCCATTTCCCTACTATTCAGGCTTTCATTTCAAAGTAACCTTACTATCCAGGTTCCTACTTATAGCCCTGTTATCCTGGATTTCATTTTGAAGTAAACCTACTATCCAAGTTCCTTCTCATAGCCCTACTATCCAGGATTTCATTTCGAAGTAAACCTACTATCTAGGTTCCTTCTTATAGCCCTACTATCCAGGCTTTCATTTCGAAGTAACCCTACTATCCAGGTTCCTTCACATAGCCCTACTATCCAGGCTTTCATTTCGAAGTAACCCTGCTATCCAGGTTCCTTCTCATAGCCCTACTATCCAGGCTTTCATTTCGATGTAACCCTGCTATCCAGGTTCCTTCTCATAGCCCTACTATCCAGGCTTTCAATTCGAAATAACCCTACTATCCAGGTACCTCTTCAAAGCCCTACTATCCAACCTTTCATTTTGAAGTAACCCTACTATCTAGGTTCCTTCTCATTGCCCTACTATCCAGGCTTTCATTTCAAAGTAACCCTACTATCCAGGTTCCTTCTCATAGAACTACTATCTTGGATTTCATTTTGAAGTAACCCTACTATCCAGGTTCCTTCTCATAGCCCTACTATCCAGGCTTTCATTTCGAAGTAAACCTACTATCCAGGTTCCTTCACATAGCCCTACTATCCAGGCTCTCATTTCGAAGTAACCTTACTATCCAGGTTCCATCTCATATCCCTAATATCCAGGCTTTCATTCGAAGTAACCTTGCTATCCAGGTTCCTTCTCATAGCCCTACTATCCAGGCTTTCATTTCGATATAACCCTGTTATCCAGGTTCCTTCTAATAGCCCTACTATCCAGGCTTTCATTTCCAAATAACCCTACTATGCAAGATCCTTTTCATAGCCCTACTATCCAGGATTTCATTTTGAAGTAACCCTACTATCTAGGTTCCTTCTCATAGCCCTACTATCCATGATTTCATTTCGAAGTAAACCTACTACCCAGGTTCCTTCTCATAGTCCTACTATCTAGGCTTTCATTTTGAAGTAACCCTACTATCCAGGTTCCTTCTCATAGCCCTACTATCCAGGCTTTTATTTCGAAGTAACCCTGCTATCCAGGTTCCTTCTCATAGCCCTACTATCCAGACTTTCTTTTTGATGTAACCCTGCTATCCAAGTTCCTTCTCATAGCCCTACTACCCAGGCTTTCATTTCGAAGTAAACCTACTATCTAGGTTCCTTCTCATAGCCCTATTATCCAGGCTTTCATTTCGAAGTAACCCTGCTATCCAGGTTCCTTTTCATAGCCCTACTATCAAGGCTTTCATTTCGATGTAACCCTGGTATCCAGGTTCCTTCTCATAGCCCTACTATCCAGGCTTTCATTTCGAAATAACCCTACTATCCAGGTACCTTTTCAAAGTCCTACTATCCAGGCTTTCAATTTGAAGTAACCCTATTTTCCAGGTTCCTTCTCATAGCCCTACTATCAAGGCTTTCATTTCAAAGTAACCCTACTATCCAGGTTCCTTCTCATAGCCCTACTATCTTGGCTTTCATTTCAAAGTAACCCTACTATCCATGTTCCTTCTCATAGCCCTACTATCCAGGCTTTCATTTCGAAGTAAACCTACTATCCAGGTTCCTTCTCATAGCCCTACTTTCAAGGCTTACATTTCGATGTAACCCTGCTATCGAGGTTCCTTCTCATAGCCCTACTATCCAGGCTTTCATTTCGAAATAACCCTACTATCAAGGTACCTTTTCAAAGTCCTACTATCCAGGCTTTCAATTTGAAGTAACCCTATTATCCAGGTTCCTTCTCATAGCCCTACTATCAAGGCTTTCATTTCAAAGTAACCCTATTATCCTGGTTCCTTCTCATAGCCCTACTATCTTGGCTTTCATTTCAAAGTAACCCTACTATCCAGGTTCCTTCTCATAGCCATACTATCCAGACTTTCATTTCGAAGTAAACCTACTATCCAGGTTCCTTCTCATAGCCCTACTATACAGGCTCTTATTTCGAAGTAACCCTACTATCCAGGTACCTTCTCATAGCCCTACTATCCAGGCTTTCATTTTGAAGTAACCCTACTATCCAGGTTCCTTCTCATAGCCCTACTATCCAGGCTTTCATTTTAAAGTAACCCTACTATCTAGGTTCCTTCTCATAGCCCTACTATCCTGGCTTTCATTTCGAAGTAACCCTACTATCCAAGTTCCTTCTCATAGCCCTACTATCCATGCTTTCATTTCGAAGTAAACCTACTATCCAGGTTCCTTCTCATTGCCTTACTATCAAGGCTTTCATTTCGAAGTAAACCTACTATCCAGGTTCCTTCTCATAGCCCTACTATCCAGGCTTTTATTTCGAAGTAACCTTTCTATCCAGGTTCCTTCTCAAAGCCCTACTATCCAGGCTTTCATTTTGATGTAACCCTGCTATCCAGGTTCCTTCTCATAGCCCTACTATCCAGGCTTTCATTTCGAAATAACCCTACTATCCAGGTTCCTTCTCATAACCCTACTATCCATGCTTTCATTTCGATGTAACCCTGCTATCCAAGTTCCTTCTCATAGCCCTACTATCCGGACTTTCATTTCGAAATAACCCTACTATCCAAGTTCCTTTTCATAGCCCTACTATCCAAGCTTTCATTTTTAAGTAACTCTATTATCCAGGTTCCTTCTCATAGCTATACTATCCAGGATTTTATTTCAAAGTAACCCTACTATCCAGGTTCCATCTCATATGCCTACTATCCAGGCTTTCATTTCGATGTAACCCTACTATCCAGGCTTTCATTTCGAAGTAAACCTATTATCCAGGTTCCTTCTCATAGCCCTACTATCTAGGCTTTCATTTCGATGTAACCCTACTATTCCGGTTCCTTCTTATAGCCCTACTATCCAGGATTTCATTTCGAAGTAACCCTGGTATCCAGGTTCCTTCTCATAGCCCTACTATCTAGGCTTTCATTTCGATGTAACCCTGCTATCCAGGTTCCTTCTCATAGCCCTACTATCCAGGCTTTCATTTCGAAATAACCCTACTATCCAGGTTCCTTTTCATAGCCCTACTATCTAGGCTTTCATTTTGAAGTAACCCTACTATCCAGGTTCCTTCTCATATCCCTACTATCTTGGATTTAATTTCGAAGTAACCCTACTATCCAGGTTCCTTCTCATAGCCCTACTATCCCGGCTTTCATTTCGAAGTAACCCTTCTATCCAGGTTCCTTCTCATAGCCCTACTATCCAGGCTTTCATTTCGAATTAACCCTATTATCCAGGTTCCTTTTCATAGCCCTACTATCCAGGCTTTCATTTTGAAGTAACCCTACTATCCAGCTTCCTTCTCATAGCCCTACTATCCAGGCATTCATTTCAATGTAACCCTACTATCCAGGTTCCTTCTCATAGCCCTACTATCCGGGCTTTCATTTCGAAGTAACCCTGCTATCCAGGTTCCTTCTCATTGCCCTACTATCCAGGCTTTCATTTCGATGTAACCCTGCTATCTAGGTTTCTTCTCATAGCCCTACTATTAAGGCTTTCATTTCGAAATAACCCTACTATCCAGGTTCCTTTTCATAGTCTTACTATCCAGGCTTTCATTTTGAAGTAACCCTAGTATCCAGGTTCCTTCTTGCAACCGTACTATCCAGGCTTTCATTTCGAAGTAACCGTATTATCCAGGTTCTATCTAATAGCCCTACTATCCAAGCTTTCATTTTTGAAATAACCCTACTATCCAGGTTCCTTCTCATAGCCCTACTATCTAGGCTTTCATTTCGAAATAACCCTAATATTTAGGTTCCTTTTCATAGCCCTACTATCCAGGCTTTCATTTTGAAGTAATCCTACTATCCAGGTACCTTCCATTGCCCTACTATCCAGGCTTTCATTTCAAAGTAACTTTACTATCCAGGTTCCTACTTATAGCCCTGCTATCCTGGCTTTCATTTCGAAGTAAACCTACTATCCAAGTTCCTTCTCATAGCCCTACTATCCAGGCTTTCATTTCGAAGTAAACCTACTATCTAGGTTCCTTCTTATAGCCCTACTATCCAAGCATTCATTTCGAAGTAACCCTACTATCCAGGTTCCTTCTCATAGCCCTACTATCCAGGCTTTCATTTCGAAGTAACCCTGCTATCCAGGTTCCTTCTCATAGCCCTACTATCCAGGATTTCATTTCGATGTAACCCTTCTATCCAGGTTCCTTCTCATAGCCCTACTATCCAGGCTTTCATTTCGAAATAACCCTACTATCCAGGTACCTCTTCAAAGCCCTACTATCCAGCCTTTCATTTTGAAGTAACCCTACTATCTAGGTTCCTTCTCATTGCCCTACTATCCAGGCTTTCATTTCCATGTAACCCTACTATCCAGGTTCCTTCTCATAACCCTACTATCTTGGCTTTCATTTCGAAGTAACCCTAATATCCAGGTTCCTTCTCATAGCCCTATTATCCAGGCTGTCATTTCGAAGTAACCCTACTATCCAGGTTCCTTCTCAAATCCCTACTATTTATGCTTTCATTTCGAAGTAACATTGCTATCCAGGTTCCTTCTCATAGCCCTACTATCCAGGATTTCATTTCGATATAACCCTGCTATCCAGGTTCCTTCTCATAGCTCTATTATCCAGGCTTTCATTTCGAAATAACCCTACTATCCAAGTTTCTTTTCATATCCCTACTATCCAGGCTTTCATTTTAAAGTAACCCTACTATCTAGGTTCCTTCTCATAGCCTTACTATCCTGGATTTCATTTCGAAGTAACCCTACTATCCAGGTTCCTTCTCATAGTCCTACTATCTAGGCTTTTATTTTGAAGTAACCCTACTATCCAGGTTCCTTCTCAAAGCCCTACTATCCAGGCTTTTATTTCGAAGTAACCCTGCTATCCAGGTTCCTTCTCATAGCCCTACTATACAGGCTTTCTTTTTTATGTAACCCTGCTATCCAAGTTCCTTCTCATAGCCCTACTATCCAGGCTTTCATTTCGAAGTAAACCTACTATCTAGGTTCCTTCTTATAGCCCTACTATCCAGGCTTTCATTTCGAAGTAACCCTACTATCCAGGTTCCTTCTCATAGCCCTACTATCCAGGCTTTCATTTCGAAGTAACCCTGCTATCTAGGTTCCTTCTCATAGCCCTACTATCAAGGCTATCATTTCGATGTAACCCTGCTATCCAGGTTCCTTCTCATAGCCCTATTATCCAGGCTTTCATTTCGAAATAACCCTACTATCCAGGTACCTTTTTAAAGCCCTACTATCTAGGCTTTCAATTTGAAGTAACCCTATTATCCAGGTTCCTTCTCATAGCCCTACTATCAAGGCTTTCATTTCAAAGTAACCCTACTATCCAGGTTCCTTCTCATAGCCCTACTATCTTGGCTTTCATTTCGAAGTAACCCTATTATCAAGGTTCCTTCTAATAGCCCTACTATCCAGGCTTTCATTTCGAAGTAAACCTACTATCCAGGTTCCTTATCATAGCCCTCTTATACAGGCTCTTATTTCGAAGTAACCCTACTATCCAGGTTCCTTCTCATAGCCCTACTATCCAGGCTTTCATTTCGAAGTAACCTTGCTATCCAGGTTCCTTCTTATAGCCCTACTATCCGGGCTTTCATTTCGATATAACCCTGCTATCCAGGTTCCTTCTCATAGCCCTACTATCCAAGCTTTCATTTCGAAATAACCCTACTATCCAAGTTCCTTTTCATAGCCCTACTATCCAGGCTTTCATTTTGAAGTAACCCTACTATCTAGGTTCCTTCTCATAGCCTTACTATCCTGGATTTCATTTCGAAGTAACCCTACTATCCAGGTTCCTTCTTATAGCCCTACTATCCATGCTTTCATTTCGAAGTAAACCTACTACCCAGGTTCCTTCTCATAGTCCTACTATCTAGGCTTTCATTTTGAAGTAACCCTACTATCCAGGTTCCTTCTCATAGCCCTACTATCCAGGCTTTTTTTTCCGAAGTAACCCTGCTATCCCGGTTCCTTCTCATAGCCCTATTATCCAGGCTTTCATTTTGATGTAAACCTGCTATCCAGGTTCCTTCTCATAGCCCTACTATCATGGATTTCATTTCGAAATAACCCTACTATCCAGGTTCCTTTTCATAGCCCTACTATCCAGGCTTTCATTTCGAAGTAACCCTCCTATCCAGTTTCCTTCTCATAGCCCTACTATCCAGGCATTCATTTCGAAGTAACCCTGCTATCCAGGTTCCTTCTCATAGCCCTACTATCCAGGCTTTCATTTCGAAATAACCCTACTATCCAGGTACCTCTTCAAAGCCCTACTATCCAAACTTTCATTTTGAAGTAACCCTACTATCTAGGTTCCTTCTCATTGCCCTACTATCCAGGCTTTCATTTCAAAGTAACCCTACTATCCAGGTTCCTTCTCATAACCCTACTATCTTGGCTTTCATTTCGAAGTAACCCTACTATCCAGGTTCCTTTTCATAGCCCTACTATCCAGGCTTTCATTTCGAAGTAAACCTACTATCCAGGTTCCTTCTCATAGCCCTACTATCCAGGCTCTCATTTCGAAGTAACCCTACTATCCAGGTTCCTTCTCAAATCTCTACTATCTAGGCTTTCATTTCGAAGTAACCTTGCTATCCAGGTTCCTTCTCATAGCCCTACTATCCAGGATTTCATTTCGATATAACCCTGCTATCCAGGTTCCTTCTCATAGCCCTGCTATCTAGGCTTTCATTTCCAAATAACCCTACTATCCAAGTTTCTTTTTATAGCCCTACTATCCATGCTTTCAATTTGAAGTAACCCTACTATCTAGGTTCCTTCTCATAGCCTTACTATCCTGGATTTCATTTCGAAGTAACCCTACTATCTAGGTTCCTTCTCATAGCCCTACTATCCATGCTTTCATTTCGAAGTAAACCTACTACCCAGGTTCCTTCTCATAGTCCTACTATCTAGGCTTTCATTTTGAAGTAACCCTACTATCCAGGTTCCTTCTCAAAACTCTACTATCCAGGCTTTTATTTCGAAGTAACCCTGCTATCTAGGTTCCTTCTCATAGCCCTACTATCCAGGCTTTCTTTTTGATGTAACCCTGCTATCCAAGTTCCTTCTCATAGCCCTACTATCCAGGCTTTCATTTCGAAGTAAACCTACTATCTAGGTTCCTTCTTATAGCCCTACTATCCAGGCTTTCATTTCGAAGTAACCCTACTATCCAGGTTCCTTCTCATAGCCCTACTATCCAGACTTTCATTTCGAAGTAACCCTGCTATCTAGGTTCCTTCTCATAGCCCTACTATCAAGGCTTTCATTTCGATGTAACCCTGCTATCCAGGTTCCTTCTCCTAGCCCTACTATCCAGGCTTTCATTTCGAAATAACCGTACTATCCAGGTACCTTTTCAAAGCCCTACTATCCAGGCTTTCAATTTGAAGTAACCCTATTATCCAGGTTTCTTCTCATAGCCCTACTATCAAGGCTTTCATTTCAAAGTAACCCTACTATCCAGGTTCCTTCTCATAGCCCTACTATCCAGACTTTCATTTCGAAGTAACCCTGCTATCTAGGTTCCTTCTCATAGCCCTACTATCAAGGCTTTCATTTCGATGTAACCCTGCTATCCAGGTTCCTTCTCATAGCCCTATTATCCAGGCTTTCATTTCGAAATAACCCTACTATCCAGGTACCTTTTTAAAGCCCTACTATCCAGGCTTTCAATTTGAAGTAACCCTATTATCCAGGTTCCTTCTCATAGCCCTACTATCAAGGCTTTTATTTCAAAGTAACCCTACTATCCAGGTTCCTTCTCATAGCCCTACTATCTTGGCTTTCATTTCGAAGTAACCCTACTATCAAGGTTCCTTCTCATAGCCCTACTATACAGGCTTTCATTTTGTAGTAAACCTACTATCCAGGTTCCTTATCATAACCCTCTTATACAGACTCTTATTTCGAAGTAACCCTACTATCCAGGTTCCTTCTCATAGCCCTACTATCCAGGCTTTCATTTCGAAGTAACCTTGCTATCCAGGTTCCTTCTCATAGCCCTACTATCCAGGCTTTCATTTCGATGTAACCCTGCTATCCAGGTTCCTTCTCATAGCCCTACTATCCAGGCTTTCATTTCGAAATAACCCTACTATCCAGGTACCTCTTCAAAGCCCTACTATCCATCCTTTCATTTTGAAGTAACCCTACTATCTAGGTTCCTTCTCATTGCCCTACTATCCAGGCTTTCATTTCAAAGTAACCCTACTATCCAGGTTCCTTCTCATAACCCTACTATCTTGGCTTTCATTTCGAAGTAACCCTACTATCCAGGTTCCTTCTCATAGCCCTACTATCCAGGCTTTCATTTCGAAGTAAACCTACTATCCAGGTTCCTTCTCATAGCCCTACTATCCAGGCTTTTATTTCGAAGTAACCCTGCTATCCAGGTTCCTTCTCATAGCCCTACTATCCAGGCTTTCTTTTTGATGTAACCCTGCTATCCAAGTTCCTTCTCATAGCCCTACTATCCAGGCTTTCATTTCGAAGTAAACCTACTATCTAGGTTCCTTCTTATAGCCCTACTATCCAGGCTTTCATTTCGAAGTAACCCTACTATCCAGGTTCCTTCTCATAGCCCTACTATCCAGACTTTCATTTCGAAGTAACCCTGCTATCTAGGTTCCTTCTCATAGCCCTACTATCAAGGCTTTCATTTCGATGTAACCCTGCTATCCAGGTTCCTTCTCCTAACCCTACTATCCAGGCTTTCATTTCGAAATAACCGTACTATCCAGGTACCTTTTCAAAGCCCTACTATCCAGGCTTTCAATTTGAAGTAACCATATTATCCAGGTTTCTTCTCATAGCCCTACTATCAAGGCTTTCATTTCAAAGTAACCCTACTATCCAGGTTCCTTCTCATAGCCCTACTATCCAGGCTTTCATTTCGATATAACCCTGCTATCCAAGTTCCTTCTCATAGCCCTACTATCCAAGCTTTCATTTCGAAATAACCCTACTATCCAAGTTCCTTTTCATAGCCCTACTATCCAGGCTTTCATTTTGAAGTAACCCTACTATCTAGGTTCCTTCTCATAGCCTTACTATCCTGGATTTCATTTCGAAGTAACCCTACTATCCAGGTTCCTTCTTATAGCCCTACTATCCATGCTTTCATTTCGAAGTAAACCTACTATCCAGGTTCCTTCTCATAGCCCTACTATCCAGGCTTTTTTTTCCGAAGTAACCCTGCTATCCCGGTTCCTTCTCATAGCCCTATTATCCAGGCTTTCATTTTGATGTAAACCTGCTATCCAGGTTCCTTCTCATAGCCCTACTATCATGGATTTCATTTCGAAATAACCCTACTATCCAGGTTCCTTTTCATAGCCCTACTATCCAGGCTTTCATTTCGAAGTAACCCTCCTATCCAGTTTCCTTCTCATAGCCCTACTATCCAGGCATTCATTTCGAAGTAACCCTGCTATCCAGGTTCCTTCTCATAGCCCTACTATCCAGGCTTTCATTTCGAAATAACCCTACTATCCAGGTACCTCTTCAAAGCCCTACTATCCAAACTTTCATTTTGAAGTAACCCTACTATCTAGGTTCCTTCTCATTGCCCTACTATCCAGGCTTTCATTTCAAAGTAACCCTACTATCCAGGTTCCTTCTCATAACCCTACTATCTTGGCTTTCATTTCGAAGTAACCCTACTATCCAGGTTCCTTTTCATAGCCCTACTATCCAGGCTTTCATTTCGAAGTAAACCTACTATCCAGGTTCCTTCTCATAGCCCTACTATCCAGGCTCTCATTTCGAAGTAACCCTACTATCCAGGTTCCTTCTCAAATCTCTACTATATAGGCTTTCATTTCGAAGTAACCTTGCTATCCAGGTTCCTTCTCATAGCCCTACTATCCAGGATTTCATTTCGATATAACCCTGCTATCCAGGTTCCTTCTCATAGCCCTACTATCTAGGCTTTCATTTCCAAATAACCCTACTATCCAAGTTTCTTTTCATAGCCCTACTATCCATGCTTTCAATTTGAAGTAACCCTACTATCTAGGTTCCTTCTCATAGCCTTACTATCCTGGATTTCATTTCGAAGTAACCCTACTATCTAGGTTCCTTCTCATAGCCCTACTATCCATGCTTTCATTTCGAAGTAAACCTACTACCCAGGTTCCTTCTCATAGTCCTACTATCTAGGCTTTCATTTTGAAGTAACCCTACTATCCAGGTTCCTTCTCAAAACTCTACTATCCAGGCTTTTATTTCGAAGTAACCCTGCTATCTAGGTTCCTTCTCATAGCCCTACTATCCAGGCTTTCTTTTTGATGTAACCCTGCTATCCAAGTTCCTTCTCATAGCCCTACTATCCAGGCTTTCATTTCGAAGTAAACCTACTATCTAGGTTCCTTCTTATAGCCCTACTATCCAGGCTTTCATTTCGAAGTAACCCTACTATCCAGGTTCCTTCTCATAGCCCTACTATCCAGACTTTCATTTCGAAGTAACCCTGCTATCTAGGTTCCTTCTCATAGCCCTACTATCAAGGCTTTCATTTCGATGTAACCCTGCTATCCAGGTTCCTTCTCCTAGCCCTACTATCCAGGCTTTCATTTCGAAATAACCGTACTATCCAGGTACCTTTTCAAAGCCCTACTATCCAGGCTTTCAATTTGAAGTAACCCTATTATCCAGGTTTCTTCTCATAGCCCTACTATCAAGGCTTTCATTTCAAAGTAACCCTACTATCCAGGTTCCTTCTCATAGCCCTACTATCCAGACTTTCATTTCGAAGTAACCCTGCTATCTAGGTTCCTTCTCATAGCCCTACTATCAAGGCTTTCATTTCGATGTAACCCTGCTATCCAGGTTCCTTCTCATAGCCCTATTATCCAGGCTTTCATTTCGAAATAACCCTACTATCCAGGTACCTTTTTAAAGCCCTACTATCCAGGCTTTCAATTTGAAGTAACCCTATTATCCAGGTTCCTTCTCATAGCCCTACTATCAAGGCTTTTATTTCAAAGTAACCCTACTATCCAGGTTCCTTCTCATAGCCCTACTATCTTGGCTTTCATTTCGAAGTAACCCTACTATCAAGGTTCCTTCTCATAGCCCTACTATACAGGCTTTCATTTTGTAGTAAACCTACTATCCAGGTTCCTTATCATAACCCTCTTATACAGACTCTTATTTCGAAGTAACCCTACTATCCAGGTTCCTTCTCATAGCCCTACTATCCAGGCTTTCATTTCGAAGTAACCTTGCTATCCAGGTTCCTTCTCATAGCCCTACTATCCAGGCTTTCATTTCGATGTAACCCTGCTATCCAGGTTCCTTCTCATAGCCCTACTATCCAGGCTTTCATTTCGAAATAACCCTACTATCCAGGTACCTCTTCAAAGCCCTACTATCCATCCTTTCATTTTGAAGTAACCCTACTATCTAGGTTCCTTCTCATTGCCCTACTATCCAGGCTTTCATTTCAAAGTAACCCTACTATCCAGGTTCCTTCTCATAACCCTACTATCTTGGCTTTCATTTCGAAGTAACCCTACTATCCAGGTTCCTTCTCATAGCCCTACTATCCAGGCTTTCATTTCGAAGTAAACCTACTATCCAGGTTCCTTCTCATAGCCCTACTATCCAGGCTTTTATTTCGAAGTAACCCTGCTATCCAGGTTCCTTCTCATAGCCCTACTATCCAGGCTTTCTTTTTGATGTAACCCTGCTATCCAAGTTCCTTCTCATAGCCCTACTATCCAGGCTTTCATTTCGAAGTAAACCTACTATCTAGGTTCCTTCTTATAGCCCTACTATCCAGGCTTTCATTTCGAAGTAACCCTACTATCCAGGTTCCTTCTCATAGCCCTACTATCCAGACTTTCATTTCGAAGTAACCCTGCTATCTAGGTTCCTTCTCATAGCCCTACTATCAAGGCTTTCATTTCGATGTAACCCTGCTATCCAGGTTCCTTCTCCTAACCCTACTATCCAGGCTTTCATTTCGAAATAACCGTACTATCCAGGTACCTTTTCAAAGCCCTACTATCCAGGCTTTCAATTTGAAGTAACCATATTATCCAGGTTTCTTCTCATAGCCCTACTATCAAGGCTTTCATTTCAAAGTAACCCTACTATCCAGGTTCCTTCTCATAGCCCTACTATCCAGGCTTTCATTTCGATATAACCCTGCTATCCAAGTTCCTTCTCATAGCCCTACTATCCAAGCTTTCATTTCGAAATAACCCTACTATCCAAGTTCCTTTTCATAGCCCTACTATCCAGGCTTTCATTTTGAAGTAACCCTACTATCTAGGTTCCTTCTCATAGCCTTACTATCCTGGATTTCATTTCGAAGTAACCCTACTATCCAGGTTCCTTCTTATAGCCCTACTATCCATGCTTTCATTTCGAAGTAAACCTACTACCCAGGTTCCTTCTCATAGTCCTACTACCTAGGCTTTCATTTTGAAGTAACCCTAGTATCCAGGTTCCTTCTCATAGCCCTACTATCCAGGCTTTTATTTCGAAGTAACCCTGCTATCCCGGTTCCTTCTCATAGCCCTATTATCCAGGCTTTCATTTTGATGTAAACCTGCTATCCAGGTTCCTTCTCATAGCCCTACTATCATGGATTTCATTTCGAAATAACCCTACTATCCAGGTTCCTTCTCATAGCCCTACTATCCAGGCTTTCATTTCGAAGTAACCCTCCTATCCAGTTTCCTTCTCATAGCCCTACTATCCAGGCTTTCATTTCGATGTAACCCTGCTATCTAGGTTCCTTCTCATAGCCCTACTATCCAGGCTTTCATTTCGAAATAACCCTACTATCCAGGTACCTCTTCAAAGCCCTACTATCCATCCTTTCATTTTGAAGTAACCCTACTATCTAGGTTCCTTCTCATTGCCCTACTATCCAGGCTTTCATTTCAAAGTAACCCTACTATCCAGGTTCCTTCTCATAACCCTACTATCTTGGCTTTCATTTCGAAGTAACCCTACTATCCAGGTTCCTTCTCATAGCCCTACTATCCAGGCTTTCATTTCGAAGTAAACCTACTATCCAGGTTCCTTCTCATAGCCCTACTATCCAGGCTTTTATTTCGAAGTAACCCTGCTATCCAGGTTCCTTCTCATAGCCCTACTATCCAGGCTTTCTTTTTGATGTAACCCTGCTATCCAAGTTCCTTCTCATAGCCCTACTATCCAGGCTTTCATTTCGAAGTAAACCTACTATCTAGGTTCCTTCTTATAGCCCTACTATCCAGGCTTTCATTTCGAAGTAACCCTACTATCCAGGTTCCTTCTCATAGCCCTACTATCCAGACTTTCATTTCGAAGTAACCCTGCTATCTAGGTTCCTTCTCATAGCCCTACTATCAAGGCTTTCATTTCGATGTAACCCTGCTATCCAGGTTCCTTCTCCTAACCCTACTATCCAGGCTTTCATTTCGAAATAATTGTACTATCCAGGTACCTTTTCAAAGCCCTACTATCCAGGCTTTCAATTTGAAGTAACCATATTATCCAGGTTTCTTCTCATAGCCCTACTATCAAGGCTTTCATTTCAAAGTAACCCTACTATCCAGGTTCCTTCTCATAGCCCTACTATCCAGACTTTCATTTCGAAGTAACCCTTCTATCTAGGATCCTTCACATAGCCCTACTATCAAGGCTTTCATTTCGATATAACCCTGCTATCCAGGTTCCTTCTCATAGCCCTATTATCCAGGCTTTCATTTCGAAATAACCCTACTATCCAGGTACCTTTTTAAAGCCCTACTATCCAGGCTTTCAATTTGAAGTAACCCTATTATCCAGGTTCCTTCTCATAGCCCTACTATCAAGGCTTTCATTTCAAAGTAACCCTACTATCCAGGTTCCTTCTCATAGCCTTACTATCTTGGCTTTCATTTCGAAGTAACCCTACTATCAAGGTTCCTTCTCATAGCCCTACTATCCAGGCTTTCATTTTGTAGTAAACCTACTATCCAGGTTCCTTATCATAGCCCTCTTATACAGGCTCTTATTTCGAAGTAACCCCACTATCCAGGTTCCTTCTCATAGCCCTACTATCCAGGCTTTCATTTCGAAGTAACCTTGCTATCCAGGTTCCTTCTTATAGCCCTACTATCCAGGCTTTCATTTCGATATAACCCTGCTATCCAGGTTCCTTCTCATAGCCCTACTATCCAAGCTTTCATTTCGAAATAACCCTACTATCCAAGTTCCTTTTCATAGCCCTACTATCCAGGCTTTCATTTTGAAGTAACCCTACTATCTAGGTTCCTTCTCATAGCCTTACTATCCTGGATTTCATTTCGAAGTAACCCTACTATCCAGGTTCCTTCTCATTGCCCTACTATCCATGCTTTCATTTCGAAGTAAACCTACTATCTAGGTTCCTTCTTATAGCCCTACTATCCAGGCTTTCATTTTGAAGTAACCCTACTATCCAGGTTCCTTCTCATAGCCCTACTATCCAGACTTTCATTTAGAAGTAACCCAGCTATCTAGGTTCCTTCTCATAGCCCTACTATCAAGGCTTTCATTTCGATGTAACCCTGATATCCAGGTTCCTTCTCCTAGCCCTACTATCCAGGCTTTCATTTCGAAATAACCCTACTATCCAGGTACCTTTTCAAAGCCCTACTATCCAGGCTTTCAATTTGAAGTAACCCTATTATCCAGGTTCCTTCTCATAGCCCTACTATCAAGGCTTTCATTTCAAAGTAACCCTACTATCCAGGTTCCTTCTCATAGCCCTACTATCTTGGCTTTCATTTCGAAGTAACCCTACTATCCAGGTTCCTTCTCATAGCCCTACTATCCAGGCTTTCATTTCGAAGTAAACCTACTATCCAGGCTTTTATTTCAAAGTAACCCTACTATCCAGGTTCTTTCTCATAGCCCTACTATCCAGGCTTTCATTTCGATGTAACCCTGCTATCCAGGTTCCTTCTCATAGCCCTACTATCCAGGCTTTCATTTCAAAGTAAACCTACTATCCAGGTTCCTTCTCATAGCCCTACTATCTAGGCTTTCATTTATATGTAACCCTACTATTCAGGTTCCTTCTTATAGCCCTACTATCCAGGATTTCATTTCGAAGTAACCCTGCTATCCAGGTTCCTTCTCATAGCCCTACTATCCAGGCTTTCATTTCGATGTAACCCTGCTATCCAGGTTCCTTCTCATAGCCTTACTATCCAGGCTTTCATTTCGAAATAACCCTACTATCCAGGTTCCTTTTCATAGCCCTACTATCCAGGATTTCATTTTGAAGTAACCCCTCTATCCATGTTCCTTCTCATAGCCCTACTATGTTGGCTATCATTTCGAAGTAACCTTGCTATCCAGGTTCCTTCTCATAGCCCTACTATCCAGGCTTTCATTTCGATATAACCCTGCTATCCAGGTTCCTTCTCATATCCCTACAATCCAGGCTTTCATTTCGAAATAACCCTACTATCCAAGTTCCTTTTCATAGCCCTACTATCCAGGCTTTCATTTTTAAGTAACCTTACTATCTAGGTTCCTTCTCATAGCCTTACTATCCTGGATTTCATTTCGAAGTAACCCTACTATCCAGGTTCCTTCTCATAGCCCTACTATCCATGCTTTCATTTCGAAGTAACCCTACTATCCAGGTTCCTTCACATAGCCCTACTATCCAGGCTTTCATTTCGAAGTAAACCTACTATCCAGGTTCCTTCTCATAGCCCTACTATCCAGGCTCTCATTTCGAAGTAACCCTGCTATCCAGGTTCCTTCTCATAGCCCTACTATCTAGGCTTTCATTTTGAAGTAACCTATCCAGGTTCCTTCTCATAGCCCTACTATCCAGGATTTCATTTCGATATAACCCTGCTATCCAGGTTCCTTCTCATAGCCCTACTATCTAGGCTTTCATTTCCAAATAACCCTACTATCCAAGTTTCTTTTCATAGCCCTACTATCCAGGCTTTCAATTTGAAGTAACCCTACTATCTAGGTTCCTTCTCATAGCCTTACTATCCTGGATTTCATTTCGAAGTAACCCTACTATCCAGGTTCCTTCTCATTGCCCTACTATCCATGCTTTCATTTCGAAGTAACCCTACTATCCAGGTTCCTTCTCATAGCCCTACTATCCAGGCTTTCATTTCGAAGTAAACCTACTATCCAGGCTTTTATTTCAAAGTAACCCTACTATCCAGGTTCTTTCTCATAGCCCTACTATCCAGGCTTTCATTTCGATGTAACCCTGCTATCCAGGTTCCTTCTCATAGCCCTACTATCCAGGCTTTCATTTCAAAGTAAACCTACTATCCAGGTTCCTTCTCATAGCCCTACTATCTAGGCTTTCATTTATATGTAACCCTACTATTCAGGTTCCTTCTTATAGCCCTACTATCCAGGATTTCATTTCGAAGTAACCCTGCTATCCAGGTTCCTTCTCATAGCCCTACTATCCAGGCTTTCATTTCGATGTAACCTTGCTATCCAGGTTCCTTCTCATAGCCTTACTATCTAGGCTTTCATTTCGAAATAACCCTACTATCCAGGTTCCTTTTCATAGCCCTACTATCCAGGATTTCATTTTGAAGTAACCCCTCTATCCATGTTCCTTCTCATAGCCCTACTATGCTGGCTTTCATTTCGAAGTAACCTTGCTATCCAGGTTCCTTCTCATAGCCCTACTATCCAGGCTTTCATTTCGATATAACCCTGCTATCCAGGTTCCTTCTCATAGCCCTACTATCCAGGCTTTCATTTCGAAATAACCCTACTATCCAAGTTCCTTTTCATAGCCCTACTATCCAGGCTTTCATTTTGAAGTAACCTTACTATCTAGGTTCCTTCTCATAGCCTTACTATCCTGGATTTCATTTCGAAGTAACCCTACTATCCAGGTTCCATCTCATAGCCCTACTATCCATGCTTTCATTTCGAAGTAACCCTACTATCCAGGTTCCTTCACATAGCCCTACTATCCAGGCTTTCATTTCGAAGTAAACCTACTATCCAGGTTCCTTCTCATAGCCCTACTATCCAGGCTCTCATTTCGAAGTAACCCTGCTATCCAGGTTCCTTCTCATAGCCCTACTATCTAGGCTTTCATTTTGAAGTAACCTATCCAGGTTCCTTCTCATAGCCCTACTATCCAGGATTTCATTTCGATATAACCCTGCTATCCAGGTTCCTTCTCATAGCCCTACTATCTAGGCTTTCATTTCCAAATAACCCTACTATCCAAGTTTCTTTTCATAGCCCTACTATCCAGGCTTTCAATTTGAAGTAACCCTACTATCCAGGTTCCTTCTCATAGCCTTACTATCCTGGATTTCATTTCGAAGTAACCCTACTATCCAGGTTCCTTCTCATTGCCCTACTATCCATGCTTTCATTTCGAAGTAAACCTACTACCCAGGTTCCTTCTCATAGTCCTACTATCTAGGCTTTCATTTTGAAGTAACCCTACTATCCAGGTTCCTTCTCAAAACTCTACTATCCAGGCTTTTATTTCGAAGTAACCCTGCTATCCAGGTTCCTTCTCATAGCCCTACTATCCAGGCTTTCTTTTTGATGTAACCCTGCTATCCAAGTTCCTTCTCATAGCCTGACTATCCAGGCTTTCATTTCGAAGTAAACCTACTATCTAGGTTCCTTCTTATAGCCCTACTATCCAGGCTTTCATTTCGAAGTAACCCTACTATCCAGGTTCTTTCTCATAGCCCTACTATCCAGACTTTCATTTCGAAGTAACCCTGCTATCTAGGTTCCTTCTCATAGCCCTACTATCAAGGATTTCATTTCGATGTAACCCTGCTATCCAGGTTCCTTCTCCTAGCCCTACTATCCAGGCTTTCATTTCGAAATAACCCTACTATCCAGGTACCTTTTCAAAGCCCTACTATCCAGGCTATCAATTTCAAGTACCCCTATTATCCAGGTTCCTTCTCATAGCCCTACTATCAAGGCTTTCATTTCAAAGTAACCCTACTATCCAGGTTCCTTCTCATAGCCCTACTATCTTGGCTTTCATTTCGAAGTAACCCTACTATCCAGGTTCCTTCTCATAGCCCTACTATCCAGGCTTTCATTTCGAAGTAAACCTACTATCCAGGTTCCTTCTCATAGCCCTACTATCCAGGATTTTTTTTCAAATTAACCCTACTATCCAGGTTCTTTCTCATAGCCCTACTATCCAGGCTTTCATTTCGATGTAACCCTTCTATCTAGGTTCCTTCTCATAGCCCTACTATCCAGGCTTTCATTTCGAAGTAAACCTACTATCCAGGTTCCTTCTCATAGCCCTACTATCTAGGCTTTCATTTCTATGTAACCCTACTATTCAGGTTCCTTCTTATAGCCCTACTATCCAGGATTTCATTTCGAAGTAACCCTGCTATCCAGGTTCCTTCTCATAGCCCTACTATCCAGGCTTTTATTTCAAAGTAACCCTACTATCCAGGTTCTTTCTCATAGCCCTACTATCCAGGCTTTCATTTCGATGTAACCCTGCTATTCAGGTTCCTTCTAATAGCCCTACTATCCAGGCTTTCATTTCGAAGTAACCCTGCTATCCAGGTTCCTTCTCATAGCACTACTATCCAGGCTTTCATTTCGATGTAACCCTGCTATCCAGGTTCCTTATCATAGCCCTACTATCCAGGCTTTCATTTCGAAATAACCCTACTATCCAGGTACCTTTTCAAAGCCCTACTATCCAGGCTTTCATTTTGAAGTAACCCTATTATCCAGCTTCCTTCTCATAGCCATACTATCAAGGCTTTCATTTCAAAGTAACCCTACTATCCAGGTTCCTTCTCATAGCCCTACTATCTTGGCTTTCATTTCGAAGTAACCCTACTATCCAGGTTCCTTATCATAGCCCTACTATCCAGGCTTTCATTTCGAAGTAAACCTATTATCCAGGTTGCTTCTCATAGCCCTAATATCCAGGCTTTCATTTCGAAGTAACCCTGCTATCCAGGTTCCTTCTCATAGCCCTATTATTCAGGCTTTCATTTTGATGTAACCCTACTATCCAGGTTCCTTCTCATAGCCCTACTATCATGGCTTTCATTTCGAAATAACCCTACTATCCAGGTTCCTTCTCATAGCTCTACTATCCAGGCTTTCATTTCGAAGTAACCCTCATATCCAGTTTCCTTCTCATAGCCCTATTATACACGCTTTCATTTCGATGTAACCCTGCTATCCAGGTTCCTTCTCATAGCCCTACTATCTAGGATTTTATTTCAAAGCAACCCTACTATCCAGGTTCTTTCTCATATCCCTACTATCCAGGCTTTCATTTCGATGTAACCCTGCTATCCAGGTTCCTTCTCATAGCCCTACTATCCAGGCTTTCATTTCGAAGTAACCCTGCTATCCAGGTTCCTTCTCATAGCACTGCAATCCAGGCTTTCATTTCGATGTAACCCTGCTATCCAGGTTCCTTATCATAGCCCTACTATCCAGGCTTTCATTTCGAAATAACCCTACTATCCAGGTACCTTTTCAAAGCCCTACTATCCAGGCTTTCATTTTGAAGTAACCCTATTATCCAGCTTCCTTCTCATAGCCATACTATCAAGGCTTTCATTTCAAAGTAACCCTACTATCCAGGTTCCTTCTCATAGCCCTACTATCTTGGCTTTCATTTCGAAGTAACCCTACTATCCAGGTTCCTTATCATAGCCCTACTATCCAGGCTTTCATTTCGAAGTAAACCTACTATCCAGGTTGCTTCTCATAGCCCTAATATCCAGGCTTTCATTTCGAAGTAACCCTACTATCCAAGTTCCTTCTCATAGCCCGACTATCCAGGCTTTCATTTCGAAGTAAACCTACTATCTAGGTTCCTTCTTATAGCCCTACTATCCAGGCTTTCATTTCGAAGTAACCCTACTATCCAGGTTCCTTCTCATAGCCCTACTATCCAGACTTTCATTTCGAAGTAACCCTGCTATCTAGGTTCCTTCTCATAGCCCTACTATCAAGGATTTCATTTCGATGTAACCCTGCTATCCAGGTTCCTTCTCCTAGCCCTACTATCCAGGCTTTCATTTCGAAATAACCCTACTATCCAGGTACCTTTTCAAAGCCCTACTATCCAGGCTATCAATTTCAAGTACCCCTATTATCCAGGTTCCTTCTCATAGCCCTACTATCAAGGCTTTCATTTCAAAGTAACCCTACTATCCAGGTTCCTTCTCATAGCCCTACTATCTTGGCTTTCATTTCGAAGTAACCCTACTATCCAGGTTCCTTATCATAGCCCTACTATCCAGGCTTTCATTTCGAAGTAAACCTATTATCCAGGTTGCTTCTCATAGCCCTAATATCCAGGCTTTCATTTCGAAGTAACCCTGCTATCCAGGTTCCTTCTCATAGCCCTATTATTCAGGCTTTCATTTTGATGTAACCCTACTATCCAGGTTCCTTCTCATAGCCCTACTATCATGGCTTTCATTTCGAAATAACCCTACTATCCAGGTTCCTTCTCATAGCCCTACTATCCAGGCTTTCATTTCGAAGTAACCCTCATATCCAGTTTCCTTCTCATAGCCCTATTATACACGCTTTCATTTCGATGTAACCCTGCTATCCAGGTTCCTTCTCATAGCCCTACTATCTAGGATTTTATTTCAAAGCAACCCTACTATCCAGGTTCTTTCTCATATCCCTACTATCCAGGCTTTCATTTCGATGTAACCCTGCTATCCAGGTTCCTTCTCATAGCCCTACTATCCAGGCTTTCATTTCGAAGTAACCCTGCTATCCAGGTTCCTTCTCATAGCACTGCAATCCAGGCTTTCATTTCGATGTAACCCTGCTATCCAGGTTCCTTATCATAGCCCTACTATCCAGGCTTTCATTTCGAAATAACCCTACTATCCAGGTACCTTTTCAAAGCCCTACTATCCAGGCTTTCATTTTGAAGTAACCCTATTATCCAGCTTCCTTCTCATAGCCATACTATCAAGGCTTTCATTTCAAAGTAACCCTACTATCCAGGTTCCTTCTCATAGCCCTACTATCTTGGCTTTCATTTCGAAGTAACCCTACTATCCAGGTTCCTTATCATAGCCCTACTATCCAGGCTTTCATTTCGAAGTAAACCTACTATCCAGGTTGCTTCTCATAGCCCTAATATCCAGGCTTTCATTTCGAAGTAACCCTACTATCCAAGTTCCTTCTCATAGCCCGACTATCCAGGCTTTCATTTCGAAGTAAACCTACTATCTAGGTTCCTTCTTATAGCCCTACTATCCAGGCTTTCATTTCGAAGTAACCCTACTATCCAGGTTCCTTCTCATAGCCCTACTATCCAGACTTTCATTTCGAAGTAACCCTGCTATCTAGGTTCCTTCTCATAGCCCTACTATCAAGGATTTCATTTCGATGTAACCCTGCTATCCAGGTTCCTTCTCCTAGCCCTACTATCCAGGCTTTCATTTCGAAATAACCCTACTATCCAGGTACCTTTTCAAAGCCCTACTATCCAGGCTATCAATTTCAAGTACCCCTATTATCCAGGTTCCTTCTCATAGCCCTACTATCAAGGCTTTCATTTCAAAGTAACCCTACTATCCAGGTTCCTTCTCATAGCCCTACTATCTTGGCTTTCATTTCGAAGTAACCCTACTATCCAGGTTCCTTCTCATAGCCCTACTATCCAGGCTTTCATTTCGAAGTAAACCTACTATCCAGGTTCCTTCTCATAGCCCTACTATCCAGGATTTTATTTCAAATTAACCCTACTATCCAGGTTCTTTCTCATAGCCCTACTATCCAGGCTTTCATTTCGATGTAACCCTTCTATCTAGGTTCCTTCTCATAGCCCTACTATCCAGGCTTTCATTTTGAAGTAAACCTACTATCCAGGTTCCTTCTCATAGCCCTACTATCTAGGCTTTCATTTCTATGTAACCCTACTATTCAGGTTCCTTCTTATAGCCCTACTATCCAGAATTTCATTTCGAAGTAACCCTGCTATCCAGGTTCCTTCTCATAGCCCTACTATCCAGGCTTTTATTTCAAAGTAACCCTACTATCCAGGTTCTTTCTCATAGCCCTACTATCCAGGCTTTCATTTCGATGTAACCCTGCTATTCAGGTTCCTTCTAATAGACCTACTATCCAGGCTTTCATTTCGAAGTAACCCTGCTATCCAGGTTCCTTCTCATAGCACTACTATCCAGGCTTTCATTTCGATGTAACCCTGCTATCCAGGTTCCTTATCATAGCCCTACTATCCAGGCTTTCATTTCGAAATAACCCTACTATCCAGGTACCTTTTCAAAGCCCTACTATCCAGGCTTACATTTTGAAGTAACCCTATTATCCAGCTTCCTTCTCATAGCCATACTATCAAGGCTTTCATTTCAAAGTAACCCTACTATCCAGGTTCCTTCTCATAGCCCTACTATCTTGGCTTTCATTTCGAAGTAACCCTACTATCCAGGTTCCTTATCATAGCCCTACTATCCAGGCTTTCATTTCGAAGTAAACATATTATCCAGGTTGCTTCTCATAGCCCTAATATCCAGGCTTTCATTTTGAAGTAACCCTGCTATCCAGTTTCCTTCTCATAGCCCTATTATTCAGGCTTTCATTTTGATGTAACCTACTATCCAGGTTCCTTCTCATAGCCCTACTATCATGGCTTTCATTTCGAAATAACCCTACTATCCAGGTTCCTTCTCATAGCCCTACTATCCAGGCTTTCATTTCGAAGTAACCCTCATATCCAGTTTCTTTCTCATAGCCCTATTATACACGCTTTCATTTCGATGTAACCCTGCTATCCAGGTTCCTTATCATAGCCCTACTATCTAGGATTTTATTTCAAAGTAACCCTACTATCCAGGTTCTTTCTCATAGCCCTACTATCCAGGCTTTCATTTCGATGTAACCCTGCTATCCAGGTTCCTTCTCATAGCCCTACTATCCAGGCTTTCATTTCGAAGTAACCCTGCTATCCAGGTTCCTTCTCATAGCACTGCAATCCAGGCTTTCATTTCGATGTAACCCTGCTATCCAGGTTCCTTATCATAGCCCTACTATCCAGGCTTTCATTTCGAAATAACCCTACTATCCAGGTACCTTTACAAAGCCCTACTATCCAGGCTTTCATTTTGAAGTAACCCTATTATCCAGCTTCCTTCTCATAGCAACACTATCAAGGCTTTCATTTCAAAGTAACCCTACTATCCAGGTTCCTTCTCATAGCCCTACTATCTTGGCTTTCATTTCGAAGTAACCCTACTATCCAGGTTCCTTATCATAGCCCTACTATCCAGGCTTTCATTTCGAAGTAAACCTACTATCCAGGTTGCTTCTCATAGCCCTAATATCCAGGCTTTCATTTCGAAGTAACCCTGCTATCCAAGTTCCTTCTCATAGCCCGACTATCCAGGCTTTCATTTCAAAGTAAACCTACTATCTAGGTTCCTTCTTATAGCCCTACTATCCAGGCTTTCATTTCGAAGTAACCCTACTATCCAGGTTCCTTCTCATAGCCCTACTATCCAGACTTTCATTTCGAAGTAACCCTGCTATCTAGGTTCCTTCTCATAGCCCTACTATCAAGGATTTCATTTCGATGTAACCCTGCTATCCAGGTTCCTTCTCCTAGCCCTACTATCCAGGCTTTCATTTCGAAATAACCCTACTATCCAGGTACCTTTTCAAAGCCCTACTATCCAGGCTATCAATTTCAAGTACCCCTATTATCCAGGTTCCTTCTCATAGCCCTACTATCAAGGCTTTCATTTCAAAGTAACCCTACTATCCAGGTTCCTTCTCATAGCCCTACTATCTTGGCTTTCATTTCGAAGTAACCCTACTATCCAGGTTCCTTCTCATAGCCCTACTATCCAGGCTTTCATTTCGAAGTAAACCTACTATCCAGGTTCCTTCTCATAGCCCTACTATCCAGGATTTTATTTCAAATTAACCCTACTATCCAGGTTCTTTCTCATAGCCCTACTATCCAGGCTTTCATTTCGATGTAACCCTTCTATCTAGGTTCCTTCTCATAGCCCTACTATCCAGGCTTTCATTTCGAAGTAAACCTACTATCCAGGTTCCTTCTCATAGCCCTACTATCTAGGCTTTCATTTCTATGTAACCCTACTATTCAGGTTCCTTCTTATAGCCCTACTATCCAGGATTTCATTTCGAAGTAACCCTGCTATCCAGGTTCCTTCTCATAGCCCTACTATCCAGGCTTTTATTTCAAAGTAACCCTACTATCCAGGTTCTTTCTCATAGCCCTACTATCCAGGCTTTCATTTCGATGTAACCCTGCTATTCAGGTTCCTTCTAATAGACCTACTATCCAGGCTTTCATTTCGAAGTAACCCTGCTATCCAGGTTCCTTCTCATAGCACTACTATCCAGGCTTTCATTTCGATGTAACCCTGCTATCCAGGTTCCTTATCATAGCCCTACTATCCAGGCTTTCATTTCGAAATAACCCTACTATCCAGGTACCTTTTCAAAGCCCTACTATCCAGGCTTTCATTTTGAAGTAACCCTATTATCCAGCTTCCTTCTCATAGACATACTATCAAGGCTTTCATTTCAAAGTAACCCTACTATCCAGGTTCCTTCTCATAGCCCTACTATCTTGGCTTTCATTTCGAAGTAACCCTACTATCCAGGTTCCTTATCATAGCCCTACTATCCAGGCTTTCATTTCGAAGTAAACCTATTATCCAGGTTGCTTCTCATAGCCCTAATATTCAGGCTTTCATTTCGAAGTAACCCTGCTATCCAGGTTCCTTCTCATAGCCCTATTATTCAGGCTTTCATTTTGATGTAACCCTACTATCCAGGTTCCTTCTCATAGCCCTACTATCATGGCTTTCATTTCGAAATAACCCTACTATCCAGGTTCCTTCTCATAGCCCTACTATCCAGGCTTTCATTTCGAAGTAACCCTCATATCCAGTTTCCTTCTCATAGCCCTATTATACACGCTTTCATTTCGATGTAACCCTGCTATCCAGGTTCCTTCTCATAGCCCTACTATCTAGGATTTTATTTCAAAGTAACCCTACTATCCAGGTTCTTTCTCATAGCCCTACTATCCAGGCTTTCATTTCGATGTAACCCTGCTATCCAGGTTCCTTCTCATAGCCCTACTATCCAGGCTTTCATTTCGAAGTAACCCTGCTATCCAGGTTCCTTCTCATAGCACTGCAATCCAGGCTTTCATTTCGATGTAACCCTGCTATCCAGGTTCCTTATCATAGCCCTACTATCCAGGCTTTCATTTCGAAATAACCCTACTATCCAGGTACCTTTTCAAAGCCCTACTATCCAGGCTTTCATTTTGAAGTAACCCTATTATCCAGCTTCCTTCTCATAGCCATACTATCAAGGCTTTCATTTCAAAGTAACCCTACTATCCAGGTTCCTTCTCATAGCCCTACTATCTTGGCTTTCATTTCGAAGTAACCCTATTATCCAGGTTCCTTATCATAGCCCTACTATCCAGGCTTTCATTTCGAAGTAAACCTACTATCCAGGTTGCTTCTCATAGCCCTAATATCCAGGCTTTCATTTCGAAGTAACCCTGCTATCCAGGTTCCTTCTCATAGCCCTACTATCAAGGCTTTCATTTCGATGTAACCCTGCTATCCAGGTTCCTTCTCATAGCCCTACTATCCAGGCTTTCATTTTGAAATAACCCTACTATCCAGGTACCTTTTCAAAGCCCTACTATCCAGGCTTTCAATTTGAAGTAACCCTATTATCCAGGTTCCTTCTCATATCCCTACTATCAAGGCTTTCATTTCAAAGTAACCCTACTATCCAGGTTCCTTCTCATAGCCCTACTATCTTGGCTTTCATTTTGAGGTAACCCTACTATCCAGGTTCCTTCTCATAGCCCTACTATACAGACTCTTATTTCGAAGTAACCCTACTATCCAGGTTCCTTCTCATAGCCCTACTATCCAGGCTTTCATTTCGATATAACCCTGCTATCCAGGTTCCTTCTCATAGCCCTACTATCCAGGCTTTCATTTCGAAATAACCCTACTATCCAAGTTCCTTTTCATAGCCCTACTATCCAGGCTTTCATTTTGAAGTAACCCTACTATCTAGGTTCCTTCTCATAGCCTTACTATCCTGGATTTCATTTCGAAGTAACCCTACTATCCAGGTTCCTTCTTATAGCCCTACTATCCATGCTTTCATTTCGAAGTAAACCTACTACCCAGGTTCCTTCTCATAGTCCTACTATCTAGGCTTTCATTTTGAAGTAACCCTACTATCCAGGTTCCTTCTCATAGCCCTACTATCCAGGCTTTTATTTTGAAGTAACCCTGCTATCCAGGTTCCTTCTCATAGCCCTACTATCCAGGCTTTCATTTTGATGTAACCCTGCTATCCAGGTTCCTTATCATAGCCCTACTATCCAGGCTTTAATTTCGAAGTAACCCTCCTATCCAGTTTCCTTCTCATAGCCCTACTATCCAGGCTTTCATTTCGATGTAACCCTGCTATCCAGGTTCCTTCTCATAGCCCTACTATCCAGGCTTTTATTTCAAAGTAACCCTACTATCCAGGTTCTTTCTCATAGCCCTACTATCCAGGCTTTCATTTCGATGTAACCCTGCTATCCAGGTTCCTTCTCATAGCCCTACTATCCAGGCTTTCATTTCGAAGTAAACCTACTATCCAGGTTCCTTTTCATAACCCTACTATCTAGGCTTTCTATTCGATGTAACCCTACTATTCAGGTTCCTTCTTATAGCCCTATTATCCAGGATTTCATTTCGAAGTAACCCTGCTATCCAGGTTCCTTCTCATAGCCCTACTATCAAGGCTTTCATTTCGATATAACCCTGCTATCCAGGTTCCTTCTCATAGCCCTACTATCCAGGCTTTCATTTCGAAATAACCCTACTATCCAGGTACCTTTTCAAAGCCCTACTATCCAGGCTTTCAATTTGAAGTAACCGTATTATCCAGGTTCCTTCTCATAGCCCTACTATCAAGGCTTTCATTTCAAAGTAACCCTACTATCCAGGTTCCTTCTCATAGCCCTACTATCTTGGCTTTCATTTCAAAGTAACCCTACTATCCATATTCCTTCTCATAGCCCTACTATCCAGGCTTTCATTTCGAAGTAAACCTACTATCCAGGTTCCTTCTCATAGCCCTACTATCCAGGCTTTCATTTCGAAGTAACCCTGCTATCCAGGTTCCTTCTCATAGCCCTACTATCAAGGCTTTCATTTCGATGTAACCCTGCTATCCAGGTTCCTTCTCATAGCCTACTATCCAGGCTTTCATTTCGAAATAACCCTACTATCCAGGTACCTTTTCAAAGCCCTATTATCCAGGCTTTCAATTTGAAGTAACCCTATTATCCAGGTTCCTTCTCATAGCCCTACTATCAAGGCTTTCATTTCAAAGTAACCCTACTATCCAGGTTCCTTCTCATAGCCCTACTATCTTGGCTTTCATTTCGAAGTAACCCTACTATCCAGGTTCCTTCTCATAGCCCTACTATCTAGGCTTTCATTTCGAAGTAAACCTACTATCCAGGTTCCTTCTCATAGCCCTACTATACAGACTCTTATTTCGAAGTAACCCTACTATCCAGGTTCCTTCTCATAGCCCTTCTATCCAGGCTTTCATTTCGAAGTAACCTTGCTATCCAGGTTCCTTCTCATAGCCCCACTATCCAGGCTTTCATTTTGATATAACCCTGCTATCCAGATTCCTTCTTATAGCCCTACTATTCAGGCTTTCATTTAGAAATAACCCTATTATCCAAGTTCCTTTTCATATCCCTACTATCATGGCTTTCATTTTGAAGTAACCCTACTGTTGTACCCCAAAATTTTCCCTCCCATATTCTTCAAGATTTGCAAAGAGCAAACTTCAAAATCTCCCCAAAGGTTGCACAGGTCAAGGGCCTCCTAACAGTCAAAAACTAGGGTTTTGGTTCTGACAAAGAAGTTGAAGTTTCCAAGGGTCGAATCAAGCCCCACATGCTTACAAACATGGTCAAGCATCCTCATGCCAAGTTTCAAGACCTACAGCACAAAATTGCACAGTCAAAAACCCTAATTGCCCTACAGTCAATTGCAGGGGCAAAATGGTCATTTGACAGTCAAAAGTCCAAATTTTTGGTCAACATATCATTTTGAAGCCACAAACATCATTTGATAAATGCTTGATCATGATTCTCAAAGCTTGGCTCAAAAAGTCTCAAGATGCAAAAGTTTCCATATTTGGACAGTTGAAAAAGTCAACTGTAACTTGACCAAGGCATAACTTCCACATGGTTCATCAGAAAAATTCCATCCAAAGCTCATTTTAAATAGAAAGACATTTCCTACAACTCCTCTTCATACTTCAAGCCCAAGAAATGCTCTCACAAAAAGTTATCAATTTCAACATTATAGGTCATTTTCAAAAGTCAACAAAAAGAGACTTTAAGTCAAAGGCCATAAAATGAGATTGGTAAATTAAAATGACATGGGACCAAAGGCATTGGTTAGAGGACCTCAAGACCTTTCCAAAATGTCCAAGAACATGAGCAAAGCTTAAAAATTGAGCAAGATATGCCTTGTGGAAGTTGGGAAATTTTTGGGTATTTTGAAAAGTCAACTTTGTTTCAAATGCCTTAAAATTGCTAATGGGCCATATTTTCTTCCAAGAATCATCATCCAAAGTATGTGCACGACCATTTGGCCCAAAGGGAAGTTTTTCATCATTTTTATTTATTTATTTGAATTTTTAAATGCTAATAATTCATTTAATTAAAATAAATATGTGGAAAATACCAAACCAATGCAATCAAATCTTTTTATGCATGAAATAGTCTCAAGATTACGTGCATGATCAGATAGGGAACGAATCATGGTAATTGGACATGATTGGAACCAAATTTGCATGAAAAAGATTTGAAGAATTATGCATGAAAATCAAATATTCTCTACATCAATGCTTTGATCCTTTGGCTCATATTTTTTACCCTAATCATTCTATACATAAGCCTAATGCAAACCCTAATGCTAATGACATGAAAGCTGCGCCAGAAAAACAAGAACAAAGTTGGTATTTTTGTTAAAATTTTCAAAACTGAAAACAGGATTCCAAGAGGTTTCAAGACGAAATAACCATTCTATCACCTTCCTGAGACATCAAGGGAAGTTCCTGGATCAAAATCATAGCTTCTAACCTCAAGAATTGGTAACACGAAACAACCCTGTTCATCATATTTTTTGTATTCGTGCATCAATTTATACGCATCATTCTTGCACTTTTTTGATTGATTTATACTAATGAGACCTTTCTGAAGCTAACCATGTAGTTTGATTGAATTTTTGTGCACCATACGCGAAATTGCCATTGTTGTCTTTTAGGGTTACAGAGGTCACGAATTGGGGTTTCTTTATTCTGGAACAATTGAGACTTGAGACCTACCCCATTGAAATCAGCATGCTTGGACGATCTGAACACATACCTCGCGCCTAATTTATGAGCCAGCATCTCCTATTCGCTATTTTCATGCTTGCTATTTAGTGGGGGTTTAAAACCCCCGCTATTCACTTTATTTTTGTTTCAGATACAGCGCACAGATGGAGAAGACGGTGATGTGTAAGGCAACGAGTGGTTCATTCAAATTTCGCGCGAAAATGTCCACTAACTCATGATTTACGTTATATTATTTGTTCTCCATACAATATTCAAAACGCGTTAAGAGCTCCAGTGGCAAGGCATCAGTTTGGTAACCCCTGGGACCTGGGTTCGAACCCCAGGTCCCCCATCCTATTTCCATATTTTTCCTCTAACCATATTTGCACGCAGCGCTCAACACAAAGGCCTACCATACACCCCTGCTCCAAATGTGCCACATGGCCACTGAAGACAATCCAAGGGTCCTGATTTGAGAGCATCATGAACATTAGTCAAGGCAGATGTATGTGGCTCAGAAAAGTCAACAAGGCCATAGTTTCAATGGGCCTAAAATGCTGATGATACCTCCCAATTGGGGACAGAACCCCCATGGTTTGCTTTCTTATTCTTTTTTATATCTTTTCTATTTTATTTATTTTGTTTAATTTTTATTTAAATCTTTAAATTAATTTATTTTCATAAAATATAAAAACAATATAAAAATCAGAAAAGACAAAAAGCAAAATATATTTTATTTAATTAATATTTTTGTAAATAATATCATTTAATTTAGTTTCAATTCTAAGGTTAATTTTAATATCTTTTCTTAATAAATTAAAAACTTGTAGAATTAGGTTTTAATCAATTTTATTACTTTTTCTTTTATTTTCTCATCACTAATAATTAATTATTTATTTTTATAAATCAAATTGCATTAATTAATTAGGTTTAATTTTAGGTAATTTTCATATTTTCTTAATAAATTAAAAAATAGCTAGAATTAGGTTTAAATTTCCTTTAATTCACATAAAAAACCATAAATATAAAAAACCCTCAAAAATAATTTCTTTTTTTTATTTTATTTTAATTAATTTGTTCATAATAATTTAATTTCGTTAAAAAGGCTCCAACGCCCTCGCTTTCAATTTTAATTCCAATTCGCGCACTTATTTCTTTTCTTTTAAATATTAATGTAATTCTCCCAAAGCCATGTAATTCGGACATTTTATATTTCTCGCACTTTATTTCTTTATTTTATGTCAAATCGGGTCCTGGATTTAATTTGGCGATGTGGACCCGCGCCTTTGTAATAGCTTAGGAACTTTATATTTCTCGCACTTTTTTAATTGTTAATAACTGCATGCAAGAATGAATGTCAAAATAAAACAAAAGCGTAGATCACCCATGACATGACAAGACAAAAATAAATGAAAACGACACACGAATCACACACCACCCCTAGGGTACGCTTCACTGTTGCCTTGCCTCTCGAAAGGTGATCGTCGAGTAGAGGATGTCTTAGTAAGTCCTCATGATCCGGGAACCTGGCATGAGGGTAGCTTCTAAGGTATCTTCCTATTGCTCTGGTGATCACCATGTCCCGAACCTCGAATTGACCCGAACACCTCCAACGGTGGTGCTACCTACCTCTCAATGGTGGGATGGCACTACTTCAAGGACATTTACACAGACGAATTCCTTAGGGTAGGTAGACGACTCTAGATACTTGCTCTAATTTCAAAACAAATTCAAAAAATACTTTTCACACCGACACCTTTTTAAAAAGCTTTCGAAAGCAATTTTTCAAACACTCTTGAGGACCGATACAAGAGTCGAACTGAAATTTTCAAAGAAACTTTTTAAAACCCACAATTGAAAAGCAAACAAACCATTTTTGAAAACACAAATGAGCAAGTATCTAAGAGCCCATGGATAACCATGGATAGAAAGGGTGCTAACACCTTCCCTTTCTATAATCTACCTCCCGAACCGAGAGCAATCTCTATAAGGAATTTTTCTGTGCTTTTGTCCTTTCCATTTGGAGAAAATAAAAGACGGTGGCGACTCTTTCTTCCGCGACATTTCGCGAACCAGCGTTAAACAATCAGTTCCAGATCCACCGATCACAGAACTGGCGACTCTGCTGGGGACTATCTTTAAAGTAAGGTGTACCTTAGGACTAAGATCACTTGTGTTTTCAATTGCTTTGAATTGCTTGCTTTAAATTGTGGGACTGTCTTGGGAGTTCTATCGATCCTAACTCGGATCTGGGGATACCTTCTTAGAATGTAGCAACAAGGCTGTGAGGGAACTGTGCGGGTTATACTGACATGGTTGAAACAATCTGCTACGTTGATGTGGCACTTTGGTGTGTACCGGTAACCCTTGAGTTCAGTCAAGGAGAGTACGGGGCCTCCGCGTGGTGTCATGAAGCATCAACAGACCTTAGGAACCTTAATTGAACTATCTTGGCCTCTTTAGGGTAGTGAGATAACTGACTTTGGTGCAGTCCGAGGTTGGTTGATACTCGATACTACACTCAATTGAGGGTTGCTTTCCTGGAATATTTCGGTCGCCAGTTCAGTGGCTAAATCGAAACGATGAACAATGAAAGAAATCCCGTGATATTGGGATCCTTAGAACCCGGTTACTTCTAATAGGACAGGTTGAACCCACCAACTTCAAGAGGGTACTACCCAGCCCCCATGCAGGCCTAAACCCTAAGGGCTTGTCTTATGTGACTTGTGTGCCTTACATGTTTGTCTTTATAAATATCTGTGGTGTGTTTAATCATAGCATCATGACATCATCCAGCATCATATGCATTGACTAACCATTTCAGGGGTTCGAATCTTCATCTTTGTACTTGTTTTGTAGGACATGGAAACTGTTCGCAGAAAGACAATTCAAATCAGCCTTGTAAGGGTCCCTCCTCAGCTTAAGGAGCTTATATCCAGGATTCCTGAGAGTTCTTCATTCAGTGAGAGACATGGAAGACTCATCAGCTTGGTCAACACCAACATTGAGGAAGATATGATAAAGGTCATGTTCCAGTTCTTTGACCCTCTGCATCATTGTTTCACCTTCTTGGATTATCAGCTGGTACCTACATTGGAGGAGTTCTCTCGGCTCCTGAAGATCCCTATCCTTGATCAACTACCCTACAACGGTACGGAAAAGGAACCCAAGCTTGAAGAGATTGCTAAAGCCTTGCACCTACAATCATCTGACCGCAAGGGACATTGGGAAGTTAGAAGTGGTATCAAAGGGTTCTTAGCCAAGTTTCTGTTTGAAAAGGCCCATGAATGTTGGAACTCCCTTGACTTACAAGCTTTTGAAGAAGTTGTGGCCCTCCTTGTCTATGGTTTGGTGTTGTTCCCTAACCCAGATCAGCGTATAGATATCAGCGCTGTCCAGATCTTCATGTCCAGGAATTCTATACCTACGTTGCTGGGGGACATTCTTCACTCATGTTACACTCGAACCATGAGAAAAAGAGGTGTCCTTATGTGTTGCACTCCTCTCCTGGGAAGGTGGTTTATTTCGCACCTTCCACAATCAGTTTTGAAGAACGAGCGGGGTTTGAGATGGTCACAACGGTTGATGACTCTTACACATGCAGATATACATTGGTGCCCTCGGTCCAGAGAGGATGTCACTATCATTGATCGTTGCGGGGAGTACCCTAATGTTCCTTTACTTGGAATCAGAGGAGGTATTACTTACAACCCATGCCTGGCTTGGAGACAGTTTGGTTATGCTCGGAGGGACGGCCCTCATGACATGTTAATTCCTGACATAGTTTTTGACTTCGACAACGATGCACAAGGACATCGCCAGAGATTTATCAGAGCTTGGAGGATGCCCAGTAGGATAGATAGTAAGACACTGGGGCACATGAACTCCATCCCGTTGGAACCTTATCTCAAGTGGGTACGCGCCCGCTCCCAGAAGTTAGTGATGCCATATCCTCATATGCTCCCTGTGATCAAAGAGCCAGTCTTGGAAGGGGAAGTGTCCTACACCATTCAGCATCCTGATATGCCCACATCCTGGGAAGAGATGCAGAAGAGCTGGATCCAGCTTAAGGAAGAACGGAATTCTCTTGATACCAGTCTACATGCTAGTGAAAAGAAGGTCTTGGAGCTCACTCGCCTATTGCATGAGGAGTGGAATCTCAACACCTATATAGCTCCAAAGAGGATGCGTAGTGTCTTTTGGGATTGATTTGCTTTGTAATTTGTGCCCATGAGGCTTTGATGTATCAAACAATTGTGTCCTTAATGATAACGTGTGTTCCTTTTTGTCTACAATGAATTTGAACTTTCGAACCCTTGAATGCATTGCATAAACACATATCATTCATCATGTGCATAGCAGGTTTTCTTCTTTTCAGGTTGCTTACAGTTCTTCGCTGTTTATTTCAGCATCATGAATCCTGACTCATCATCAACCGAGATTTCCATCAAGGCTCTTCAGGCGCAGAATGCGCAATTTCAGGAACTAATCATGGGTTTGGCTCAGGGCCAAGAAGAGCTGAAGGCTCTGCTCCTGAAGAAGGAAAAGAAGAAGAAGAGAAGAACTGTTCTTTTTAACTCGGGCCGAAGGTTTGGCAATACTATGCAGAATGAAGAGTTTGGTTCTTCTATAGGCAAGGGTAGTCCCCAATGGGGAAAAGGTCCTAGTCCGGTAGTCTCCGACAACGAGACTGATTTTGATGAGGAACAGTATCCTCCTGCAGAAGACAGATACAAGCAGTTGGAGGACAGATTGAATGCTATGGAGATCCAACAAGTGCCTGGGATGAATTTTGGAGATTTGGGTTTGTCTACTGGTGTGATCATTCCTCATAAGTTCAAAGCACCATCCTTTACTAAATATGACGGGGCGTCTTGTCCCAAGCTACACCTCAGGTCTTATGTGCGGAAGATTCAACCGTACTCAGTGGACAATAATTTGTGGATCCACTTCTTCCAGGAGAGTCTTTCAGGGACTCATCTCGAATGGTTCTATCAGCTGGATGGGACCAAGGTTCGTAACTGGGAGGAGTTGGCTACTGCTTTTTACAAGCAGTATCAATATAATGCCGACCTTTCCCCTACACGTACCCAACTCCAAGGTATGTCGCTAGGTTCAAGTGAAGGTTTTAAAGAGTACGCGCAGAAGTGGAGGGATCTGGCTGGCAGGGTGCAGCCTCCGTTGACTGACCGGGAGTTGGTAGACATGTTCTTGGGGACCCTATCTGGGCCATTTTTCAGCCATCTTATCGGTAACTCGTCTGCAGGGTTTACTGATCTTATTCTGACTGGAGAGAGAATAGAGGCTGGGATGAAGTCTGGTAAAATTCAGAAGGGTGCATCTTCAAGTTCTGAGAAGAAGCCCTTCAAGAAGGAGGCCAGTGTTGTATACGGGTCCAGAAGACAAGAGAAACCTGAGCGCCGCCAATCTGTCAACACGGTGATGGTTGCTAAACCTGCTGCCGCTCCTCGGCAAAACAACCCTCAAAGGGCTGAAAGACCCCGGAGAGAGTTTACCCGTTTGAGCATGACTTTATCGCAGATCTTGCCGCAGTTGCTGTCCACTAACCTAGTGACTGTCAGAGAGGCCCCAAAGGTTGTAAACACGGCCTCTCCCAAAAAAAATCCAAATGCCTGTTGTGCTTATCACTCTGATAGCCCGGGGCATTCCACTGATGACTGTTGGGCATTATGGAATAAGGTGCAGGACCTTATTGACGCAAAAGAGATACAGTTTGAAGCGCCTGAGAGGCCAAATGTGGTGACTGCTCCTATGCCCCAGCATGGAGTAAATGCTGTTGATGAGGATGTATACGCCGTTTCTGTGGATGATGTAGCTACTCCTTTGATGACTGTCAAGAGGAACCTATTGTTGGCCGGTTTATTTCCGGGTTGTAGTGAAGGTTGCCTTTTCTGTGCTGTTTCCCTATCTGGTTGTCCTTTGCAGAAGTTGGGCATCCAAAGCCTAATGGACAGCAAAGAGATTTTATTCAAGAAGTCCGCTGTTCAGTTTGTTCCGGTAGAAGAAGTTTCCGTTGTTACAATCTTCAATAATCCCATCAAGGCTCTCCCAAGGAAGCCTGTTCAAATCATGACTGTCGCACCTGTTGTTATTACTGTTCCGGGGCCTCTTCCCTACGAATCTGATAAGGCTATCCCCTGGCACTATGGGGCAGATTTGTATGTGAATGGAATTAAGCAAGAGTTCAACACTGGCACCAGTATCAGCAATATCACTGGTCCAGCAAAGGTTACCCGTAGTGGCAGGCTCTTCTCGCCTGACATTGCACCGCCCGCTATTCGAAGACCCCTTACTATAACACCTACAAGTGTATCTGTTCCTGTTTCTGATCAAGTTGTTTCCCCTGCTGCCGAGTCATCTAATGCTCGGGGTAAAGGGATTGAAGATGAGCCTGCCCGGATGGAGGCACCAAGACCTGTAAATGCTGAGGACTCCCAACAAGAAATGGAGGAAATTCTAAAAATAATCAAGAAGAGTGACTTTAATGTTGTCGAGCAGCTGGGGCATACGCCCTCCAAAATCTCCATGCTCTCCTTGCTACTGTGCTCAGAGGCCCATGCTGAGGCCTTAATTTCATTTCTTAAGACAGCCTATGTGCCATAGGAGACATCTGCAGTTCAATTCACTGATTGCGTAGCAAATCTGACAGCGGACAATGGCTTGGGTTTCTCAGACGCTGACCTTACTGCCAAGGGAAGGGACCACAATGATGCCCTGCATGTCTCTATCGAATGCAGGGGCACTACTTTGGCACACGTATTGGTGGACACCGGTTCTTCCCTAAATGTGCTACCCAAGAAAGCCTTAGACCGTTTGGATTGTGAAGGCCTGGAGCTGAAACCTAGCAATATCATCGTCAGAGCCTTTGACGGTTCCAAGAGGATGGTTCACGGAGAGGTAGACATTCCTATTCGTGTGGGTTCTCAGGTGTTCGACTCTACTTTCTATGTGATGGATATCCGTCCATCTTATTCTTGTCTACTGGGTCGACCTTGGATCCACAAAGCTGGGGCAGTGACCTCTAGCTTGCACCAGAAGCTAAAATACCCTGTCAGAGGGAAGATTGTCACTGTACATGGAGAGGAGGAGTATATAGTGATCCATTTGAATTCCTTCAGGTATATTGAGATGGACGGGGAATTTATTGAAACCCCCTTTCAGCATTTCGAAGAGGTACTTCCAACTTTAGCAGCAGCTGAAACAGCGGTCGGAGAGGATGTTCCTTTGAAGATGGCTTCCCTGAAGGATGCCCTGGCTGTGATTCAGAAAGGTGAATGTGCTAATTGGGGCAGGCTTCCTGATTTTACACAGAAAATTGACAACTTCGGACTGGGTTTTACTGCAGAGGGTCAGAGAGCTATGCGGAAGGCAAAGACCAGAAGACCTCCTGTGCTCATTACCAATCCAGGAGTGAATGATGTTGGGGAGGATAATGAAGTGGAAGAGTCAGAGTTCAATAGCTGGATCTACCCGACAACTGAGGGCGGATTGACCAATTGGATTGCCAAAGACCATACTCCTGTTACTTTTGTTACGCAGTAATAAACTTCTTTGTCTTGTTATTTGTAATAAACAATTAAAACTCTATGGCCCGGTGTCTTACCCGGGGCACCGTTGGCTTCATTTGTGAGGGCATATAAATTGTCATTTCATATATCATAAATAAAGATCTTGGACGTTTTCTCGCATTTCAAATCTTATGCTCCTTTTCTTTCTTTCCTTCCTTTATATATTTCAAAACAGCTGTATTTACACACACTCACTCATACAGGTTCCAATCCACTCTGGATCTCACTGGTAACGACTCTGCTACTGCCAGTTATGACTTCGAAAATCCGATCAACTTAGCCGAAGACGAAGGTGAAGATGATTGTGAAGTGCCTGGAGAGCTTGCAAGACTGTTACTTCTGGAAGAGAGGGCAATTCAACCACACGAAGAGCCAGTGGAAACAATAAACCTGGGTACTGATACAGACAGGAAGGAGGTAAAAATTGGTGCCAACCTAGAGCTCAGCGTGAAGCAACGGTTGACTCGGATGCTACATGATTATATGGAGATCTTTTCCTGGTCCTATGAAGACATGCCCGGGTTGGATACCGATATTGTGGTCCATCACTTGCCTACTAAGGAAGACTGCCCTCCGGTTAAGCAAAAGGTCCGCCGTATGCGTCCAGAGATGTCTGAGAAGATCAAAGTCGAGGTTATGAAACAGTTTGATGCCGGGTTCCTTGCAGTGACTTCTTACCCTCAGTGGGTTGCTAATGTGGTGCCGGTACCAAAGAAGGACGGTAAGGTCAGAATGTGTGTCGACTACAGGGATCTGAACAGGGCCAGCCCCAAGGATGACTTCCCTCTACCTCACATTGATGTCCTTGTTGACAATACTGCTCAGCATAAAGTGTTCTCTTTCATGGATGGTTTTTCAGGCTATAATCAGATCAAGATGGCACCTGAAGACATGGAAAAAACTACCTTTGTTACTCAGTGGGGCACCTTCTACTACAAGGTCATGCCTTTTGGACTAAAGAACGCTGGGGCAACCTACCAACGTGCCATGGTTGCTTTATTTCATGACATGATCCATCATGAGATAGAAGTATATGTTGACGACATGATCTCAAGGTCCCAGACTGAGAAAGAGCACCTAGATCATCTGCAGAAATTGTTTGACCGTCTAAAATTGTACAAGCTAAGGTTGAACCCGAACAAGTGCACCTTCGGGGTAAGATCTGGAAAGTTGCTAGGCTTCGTTGTCAGTGATAAGGGTATTCAAGTGGACCCTTCCAAGGTTAAAGCTATTCAAGAGATGCCAGTCCCTAAGACAGAGAAAGAGGTCAGAGGCTTTTTAGGACGCCTGAATTACATTTCCCGATTCATCTCGCACCTAACTGCCACCTGTGAACCAATCTTCAAGCTGCTGAAGAAAGATCAGGTAGTACGTTGGAATGATGAATGTCAGGATGCTTTTGACAGAATTAAAGAGTATCTCCAAGAACCACCCATCCTTATGCCACCGGTTGAAGGGAGACCTCTGATACTATACCTGACAGTACTTGATAACTCAATGGGGTGTGTGCTGGGGCAGCATGACGAGTGTGGCCGAAAAGAGCATGCCATTTATTACCTTAGCAAAAAGTTTACCGACTGTGAGACCTGATACTCACTGCTTGAGAAAACTTGCTGCGCTTTGGTATGGGCTGCTCGCCGGCTGAGACAGTATATGCTGACTCACACTACCTTGTTGATCTCAAAGATGGATCCTATAAAGTACATATTTGAAAAGCCTGCTCTGTCCGGGAGAATAGCAAGATGGCAAATGATCTTGACAGAATATGACATTCAGTACACGACCCAGAAACCCATCAAAGGAAGTGTATTGGCAGACCACTTGGCACATTAGGCAATAGATGACTATCAGTCAATGAACTTCGAGTTTCCGGACGAGAGCATCATGATTGTGACTGATTGTGAAGTACCTGGACCGGATAAAGGACCTGAGGAAGGATCCCGATGGTCTATGCACTTTGACGGAGCCTCCAACGCTTTGGGTAACGGTATCAGCGCTGTGATCATATCTCCTCAAGGCACTCATACTCCACTCACTGCCCGGCTATGTTTCAACTGCACCAACAACATGGCGGAGTATGAGGCGTGCATCATGGGTCTTCAAGCTGCGATCGACTTAAGGATCAAGTTTCTGAGTGTCTTCGGAGATTCCTCTCTCGTGATCAATCAGATCAAAGGAGAGTGGGATACGAAACATCCGAATCTTATTCCTTACAGAGAATGTGTGTTGACATTGATCCCCCACTTCACAGAGATAACCTTTGAACAATTCCCGAGAGAGGAGAATCAGTTAGCGGACGCGTTAGCCACGATGTCTTCTATGTTCAAGGTCAAATGGGATAATGAGGCTCCCCAGATCACTATCTGGAAACTGGACGAACCGACATAATGTTGTGATCTCGAGACTGAATTGGTGACTGAGAAGCCTTGGTACCATGAGGTGAAGAGATATCTGGAAGCTCAGGAATACCCTGAAGGTGCATCTGTCAATGATAAAAAGTTTTTGAGAAGGTTCGCAGCAAAATTCTTCCTTAGCAACGGCATCCTGTATAAGCGAAACCATGATTCGACCTTACTGCGTTGTGTGGATAAGACAGAAGCAGAAAGGATCATGGAAGAGTTACATGAAGGAACCTTCGGAATACACTCTAGTGGACACACTATGGCAAAGAAAATCCTTCGGGCAGGGTATTTCTGGTCCACAATGGAAGCTGACTGCTACCAACATTCCAGGACATGCCATAAATGCCAGATTTATGCAGACAAGGTGCATGTTCCTCTAGTTCCTCTGAATGTTCTGACAGCGCCTTGGCCGTTCGCAATGTGGGGCATAGATATGATCGGCGAGATTAAACCTACGACATATAACGGGTATCGCTTCATCCTGGTGGCAATTGACTATTTTACAAAGTGGGTTGAAGCAGCTTCCTACGCTACGGTAACCAAGACTGTTGTGGCACGGTTCATTCGGCACAACCTGATCTGTCGATACGGCATCCCAGAAAGAATTATTACAGACAACGGTACCAATCTTAATAACAAGATGATCACTGAGCTCTGCGAGCAGTTTAAGATACAGCACCACAACTCTTCTCCTTACAGACCGAAGATGAATGGGGCTGTAGAAGCAGCAAATAAGAACATTAAGAAAATAGTGCAGAAGATGACAGTGACTTATAAAGATTGGCACGAGATGTTACCGTTCGCTCTACATGGGTACCGTACCTCAGCCAGGACGTCAACCGGGGCAACTCCTTTCTCCTTGGTCTACGGTATGGAGGCAGTCTTACCGATCGAAGTGCAAATACCCTCTCTCCGGATAATGAAGGATGCAAATCTGAGTGAAGATGATTGGATCCAGACACGACTTGATCAATTAAACCTTATTGATGAAAAGAGGCTTGCTGCTATCTGTCATGGTCAGACGTACCAAAAACGGATTATCAGGGCATTTAACAAAAAGGTCAGACCACAGGAATATCGAGTTGGGGATCTGGTAATCAAGCGAATCATCCTTCCTCAGAGTGATCCAAGGGGCAAATGGACCCCTACATACGAAGGGCCATTTGTGGTTAAACATGTGTTCTCAGGAGGAGCCATGATTCTAACTAACATGGATGGTGACAACCTTCCTCACCCCGCCAATGCAGACATAGTAAAAAGATACTACGCATGATAAAAGACCCGCTAGGTTGACATGCCTAGGCAAAAATTAGGGCTTCTCGGCGAACCAAAAGGGTTCGGGCAAAATGAAGGGATGAAATGAAAAAAATCTGTACACCCGGCAAGTCGAAAACCTGAAAAGGCGGCTTGGGCAAAAATGGGTATCCCGGTGGACTGAAAACCCGAAAGGGCGGTCCAGGCAAAAGTTAGGGATAAAGCGTAATACTATGTCTCATTGGATCACTTTGCATCCAGAATCCGGTATCTACATCAAGTTCAGACGGCATCGATCAGTCAGCTTCATCTTCAACCAAGGTCATCAAGTGATGAGACGCTCGGAGATATAAGGGCAATAGCAGAGTTGAAACCCAGTGAATCATTCATTTCACACAGCTGTTTTATTTTCTTCTGTACAAATTTGTATAAACTCTTTTGTTCGGCGGCGTTCTCTTACTAGGACGTCAGCCTCTTGTACATAAAACGCCTATTTACAGGCAATTCAAAAATCAATACAAAATCACTTTTCAGTTAAAATTGCCAATTGTTTTTCCTTTTCTGTTTTGTTTTGCGAAGAACGACCAAGGTTCAATTTGTGATATATGCATTGACAATAATTTGCTAACTCATGAATATTTTCATACGAAACAAAGGATTAATTACAGGTAACATTAGAAACAGGGGCAATAAAGAGTTGTCTAAGCAATCTAATTGTTCTATCCTCCAAGGCATCAAGGTAGGTTCAGCTAAAGAACATAACCAGTACATCCCAATTCCCCAGAGAGTGAGCCAGCAAGTCAGTGCACTCTCCCCAAGCAAAGCTATTTTCAACCTTAAGGAAGTTGGGTATCCTCCAGCAGATCTCAACATTCCCCAGCAATATACACATTCTCAACAAGCATCCCCGGCAGTCTTAACCTAAAGATTGTTCCCCGGCAGTATATCAGGCATTCAGCAGGAGCCACTTCCCCGATACAGCTCAAAAACTTCCCCAGGAGAGTCCAATCTAGTTTCCCCAGGAAAGTTGGAATCCATCTCCCCAGCAGTAAGCTTATCCCCAGTAGATTCTGGAAGCTTATCCTCGCAGAGCACGAACGCGTCTCCCGGCTTTATTCAAAGAGTTATTTCCCTACCAGGATATAACTGGGTTATCCTCAGCCAAAAGCCACGGAAAGATTGTTCTCGACGAAGTCTTCTTATCCCCAGCGAAGTTTATTAACACTTCCAACACAACAAGGGTATCCCCAGCAAGTTATTATCGACAACTCAACAAAGTACCTCTCTCCCCACAGAGTATTGCTTCCCAGCAAGATCGTTATAGTACTTTTCTCCCCGTAGAGTAATCCATTCGTCAAGTTTATTCCCCAACGGAGTCATCTTCTCCTACTGGTATTCTTGCAACTATCATCCCCAGCAGAAGCAAAGATCTAATTCTTCAACGTCAGCCCAGGAGTGACTTCCCGGCACCCGTCAAGGATTTATTTTCCTAAGACGAAAACATACATTCATAAATATCACATTTCCATACATTGTAGCATGCATATACGCATCATATCTCACAAATCTCATTTATGTTGAGAACATCATTGCTTGATCCATATCATGCATTGCATATGACTGACCTTTACCTTTCAGGAAGGATTCAGTTAAGTTCTCAGCTACATTCCAAGACCTTGACCGGTTCAGTTAAATCGACCCTAAGATTTTTCTGTTTCTTATCCAGTCAAAGGCCTTCTCTGGTTCAGTCAGATCGACCCTAAGATCTCTCTGTTTCTTATCCAGTTGAAGACATTTCAAGACCTAGACCGGTTCAGTTAAATCGACCCTAAGATTTTTCTGTTTCTTATCCAGTCAAAAGCCTTCTCTGGTTCAGTCAGATCGACCCTAAGATCTCCCTGTTTCTTATCTAGTTGAAGATTTTAAGACCTAGACCGGTTCAGTTAAATCGACCCTAAGATTTTTCTGTTTCTTATCCAGTCAAAGGCCTTCTCTGGTTCAGTCAGATCGACCCTAAGATCTCCCTGTTGCTTATCCAGTTGAAGATTTCAAGACCTAGACCGGTTCAGTTAAATCGACCCTAAGATTTTACTGTTTCTTATCCAGTCCAAGGCCTTCTCTAGTCCAGCTAAATCGACCCCTAACAGATTTTCCTGATAAAGACTCAGTAGAAGACATCCAAGATTCTCTCAGCGTTACTGTTGAGGTAGAAGTCGCCCAAGATTCTCTCAGCGTTACTGTTGAGGTAGAAGTCGCCCAAGATTCTCTCAACGTTACTATTGAGGTAGAAGTCGCCCAAGATTCTCTCAGCGTTACTGTTGAGGTTGAAGTCGCCCAAGATTCACTCAGCGTTCCTGTTGAGGTAGTAATCATCCAAGGTTCTCTCACCGTCCCGTTGAGGTAGTAACCATCCCTGGTTCATTCATCATCGTTTGAAGCTCCAGATCCAGCTCATGTAACCAGTCAGGACACATCTACACAAAGAGTTTGAAGACCAGCTCATGTAACAGGTCAGGTAATCATTTTTTCTTTTTCAGGTACGCAAGGAATCTCTTACGCGATCGACATCCAGATGGCATCTATAAGCCCATCCACCTTCCATCATCTCTTAGCATGGAATCTATAAGCCCATCATCCTATCCATCAATCTCCAAATGACATCTATAAGCCCATTCCCACCATCATACTGCTACTATGTGAGCGCAAATTTCTGGGCACTCTAGTGTTCAATCATCTTCCACCTTCGGATTACGAAAGGCACGTCAGCCAATCTGCATCCTCAGGTCTAAGAATATTGAACAGGGGAAACTGTTGTACCCCAAAATTTTCCCTCCCATATTCTTCAAGATTTTCAAAGAGCAAGCTTCAAAATCTCCCCAAAGGTTGCACAGGTCAAGGGCCTCCTAACAGTCAAAAACTAGGGTTTTGGTTCTGACAAAGAAGTTGAAGTTTCCAAGGGTCGAATCAAGCCCCACATGCTTACAAACATGGTCAAGCATCCTCATGCCAAGTTTCAAGACCTACAGCACAAAATTGCACAGTCAAAAACCCTAATTGCCCTACAGTCAACTGTAGGGGCAAAATGGTCATTTGACAGTAAAAAGTCCAAATTTTTGGTCAACATATCATTTTGAAGCCACAAACATCATTTGATCAATGCTTGATCATGATTCTCAAAGCTTGGCTCAAAAAGTCTCAAGATGCAAAAGTTTCCATATTTGGACAGTTGAAAAAGTCAACTATAACTTGACCAAGGCATAACTTCCACATGGTTCATCAGAAAAATTCCATCCAAAGCTCATTTTAAAGAGAAAGACATTTCCTACAACTCCTCTTCATACTTCAAGCCCAAGAAATGCTCTCACAAAAAGTTATCAATTTCAACATTATAGGTCATTTTCAAAAGTCAACAAAAAGAGACTTTAAGTCAAAGGCCATAACTTGAGATTGGTAAATCAAAATGACATGGGACCAAAGGAATTGGTTAGAGGACCTCAAGTCCTTTCCAAAATGTCCAAGAACATGAGCAAAGCTTAAAAATTGAGCAAGATATGCCTTGTGGAAGTTGGGAAATTTTGGGTATTTTGAAAAGTCAACTTTGTTTCAAATGCCTTAAAATTGCTAATGGGCCATATTTTCTTCCAAGAATAATCATCCAAAGCATGTGCACGACCATTTGGCCCAAAGGGAAGTTTTTCATCATTTTTATTTATTTATTTGAATTTTTAATTGCTAATAATTCATTTAATTAAAATAAATATGTGGAAAATACCAAACCAATGCAATCAAATCTTTTTATGCATGAAATAGTCTCAAGATTTCGTGCATGATCAGATAGGGAAAGAATCATGGTAATTGGACATGATTGGAACCAAATTTGCATGAAAAAGATTTGAAGAATTATGCATGAAAATCAAATATTCTCTACATCAATGCTTTGATCCTTTGGCTCAGATTTTTTACCCTAATCATTCTATACATAAGCCTAATGCAAACCCTAATGCTAATGACATGAAAGCTGCGCCAGAAAAACAAGAACAAAGTTGGTATTTTTGTTAAAATTTTCAAAACTGAAAACAGGATTCCAAGAGGTTTCAAGACGAAATAACCATTTTATCACCTTCCTGAGACATCAAGGGAAGTTCTTGGATCAAAATCATAGCTTCTAACCTCAAGAATTGGTAACACGAAACAACCCTGTTCATCATATTTTTTGTATTCGTGCATCAATTTATACGCATCATTCTTGCACTTTTTTGATTGATTTATACTAATGAGACCTTTCTGAAGCTAACCATGTAGTTTGATTGAATTTTTGTGCACCATACGCGAAATTGCCATTGTTGTCTTTTAGGGTTACAGAGGTTACGAATTGGGGTTTCCTTATTCTGGAACAATTGAGACTTGAGACCTACCCCATTGAAATCAGCATGCTTGGACGATCTGAACACATACCTCGCGCCTAATTTATGAGCCAGCATCTCCTATTCGCTATTTTCATGCTTGCTATTTAGTGGGGGTTTAAAACCCCCGCTATTCACTTTATTTTTGTTTCAGATACAGCGCACAGATGGAGAAGACGGTGATGTGTAAGGCAACGAGTGGTTCATTCAAATTTCGCGCGAAAATGTCCACTAACTCATGATTTACGTTATATTATTTGTTCTCCATACAATATTCAAAACGCGTTAAGAGCTCCAGTGGCAAGGCATCAGTTTGGTAACCCCTGGGACCTGGGTTCGAACCCCAGGTCCCCCATCCTATTTCCATATTTTTCCTCTAACCATATTTGCACGCAGCGCTCAACACAAAGGCCTACCATACACCCCTGCTCCAAATGTGCCACATGGCCACTGAAGACAATCCAAGGGTCCTGATTTGAGAGCATCATGAACATTAGTCAAGGCAGATGTATGTGGCTCAGAAAAGTCAACAAGGCCATAGTTTCAATGGGCCTAAAATGCTGATGATACCTCCCAATTGGGGACAGAACCCCCATGGTTTGCTTTCTTATTCTTTTTTATATCTTTTCTATTTTATTTATTTTGTTTAATTTTTATTTAAATCTTTAAATTAATTTATTTTCATAAAATATAAAAACAATATAAAAATCAGAAAAGACAAAAAGAAAAATATATTTTATTTAATTAATATTTTTGTAAATAATATCATTTAATTTAGTTTCAATTCTAAGGTTAATTTTAATATCTTTTCTTAATAAATTAAAAACTTGTAGAATTAGGTTTTAATCAATTTTATTACTTTTTCTTTTATTTTCTCATCACTAATAATTAATTATTTATTTTTATAAATCAAATTGCATTAATTAATTAGGTTTAATTTTAGGTAATTTTCATATTTTCTTAATAAATTAAAAAATAGCTAGAATTAGGTTTAAATTTCCTTTAATTCACATAAAAAACCATAAATACAAAAAACCCTCAAAAATAATTTCTTTTTTTATTTTATTTTAATTAATTTGTTCATAATAATTTAATTTCGTTAAAAAGGGTCCAACGCCCTCGCTTTCAATTTTAATTCCAATTCGCGCACTTATTTCTTTTCTTTTAAATATTAATGTAATTCTCCCAAAGCCATGTAATTCGAACATTTTATATTTCTCGCACTTTATTTCTTTATTTTATGTCAAATCGGGTCCTGGATTTAATTTGGCGATGTGGACCCGCGCCTTTGTAATAGCTTAGGAACTTTATATTTCTCGCACTTTTTTAATTGTTAATAACTGCATGCAAGAATGAATGTAAAAATAAAACAAAAGCGTAGATCACCCATGACATGACAAGACAAAAATAAATGAAATCGACACACGAATTACACACCACCCCTAGGGTACGCTTCACTGTTGCCTTGCCTCTCGAAAGGTGATCGTCGAGTAGAGGATGTCTTAGTAAGTCCTCATGATCCGGGAACCTGGCATGAGGGTAGCTTCTAAGGTATCTTCCTATTGCTCTGGTGATCACCATGTCCCGAACCTCGAATTGACCCGAACACCTCCAACGGTGGTGCTACCTACCTCTCAATGGTGGGATGGCACTACTTCAAGGACATTTACACAGACGAATTCCTTAGGGTAGGTAGACGACTCTAGATACTTGCTCTAATTTCAAAACAAATTCAAAAAATACTTTTCACACCGACACCTTTTTAAAAAGCTTTCGAAAGCAATTTTTCAAACACTCTTGAGGACCGATACAAGAGTCGAACTGAAATTTTCAAAGAAACTTTTTAAAACCCAAAATTGAAAAGCAAACAAACCATTTTTGAAAACACAAATGAGCAAGTATCTAAGAGCCCATGGATAACCATGGATAGAAAGGGTGCTAACACCTTCCCTTTCTATAATCTACCTCCCGAACCGAGAGCAATCTCTATAAGGAATTTTTCTGTGCTTTTGTCCTTTCCATTTGGAGAAAATAAAACACGGTGGCGACTCTTGCTTCCGTGACATTTCGCGAACCAGCGTTAAACAGTCAGTTCCAGATCCACCGATCACACCTACTATCTAGGTTCCTTCCCATAGCCTTACTATCCTGGATTTCGTTTCGAAGTAACCCTACTATCCAGGTTCCTTCTTATAGCCCTACTATCCATCATTTCATTTCGAAGTAAACCTACTACCCAGGTTCCTTCTCATAGTCCTACTATCTAGGCTTTCATTTTGAAGTAACCCTACTATCCAGGTTCCTTTTCATAGCCCTACTATCCAGGATTTTATTTCGAAGTAACCCCGCTATCCAGGTTCCTTCTCATAGCCCTACTATCCAGGCTTTCATTTTGATGTAACCCTGCTATCCAGGTTCCTTCTCATAGCCCAACTATCATGGCTTTCATTTCTAAATAACCCTACTATCCAGGTTCCTTCTCATGGCCCTACTATCCAGGCTTTCATTTCGAAGTAACCCACCTATCCAGTTTCCTTCTCATAGCCCTACTATCCAGACTTTCATTTCGATGTAACCCTGCTATCCAGGTTCCTTCTCATAGCCCTACTATCCAGGCTTCTATTTCAAAGTAACCCTACTATCCAGGTTCTTTCTCATAGCCCTACTATCCAGGATTTCATTTCGATGTAACCCAGCTATCCAGGTTCCTTCTCATAGCCCTACTATCCAGGCTTTCATTTCGAAGTAAACCTACTATCCAGGTTCCTTCTCATAGCCCTACTATCTAGGCTTTCATTTCGATGTAACCCTACTATTCAGGTTCCTTCTTATAGCCCTACTATCCAGGATTTCATTTCGAAGTAACCCTGCTATCCAGGTTCCTTCTCATAGCCCTACTATCCAGGCTTTCATTTCGATGTAACCCTGCTATCCAAGTTCCTTCGCATAGCCCTACTATCCAGGCTTTCTATTCGAAATAACCCTACTATCCAGGTTCCTTTTCATAACCCTACTATCCAGGATTTCATTTTGAAGTAACCCCTCTATCCAGGTTCCTTCTCATAGCCCTACTATCCTGGATTTCATTTCGAAGTAACCTTGCTATCCAGGTTCCTTCTCATAGCCCTACTATCCAGGCTTTCATTTCGATATAACCCTGCTATCAAGGTTCCTTCTCATAGCCCTACTATCCAGGCTTTCATTTCGAAATAACCCTACTATCCAAGTTCCTTTTCATAGCCCTACTATCCAGGCTTTCATTTTGAAGTAACCCTACTATCTAGGTTCCTTCTCATAGCCTTACTATCCTGGATTTCATTTCGAAGTAACCCTACTATCCAGGTTCCTTCTTATAGCCCTACTATCCATCCTTTCATTTCGAAGTAAACTTACTACCCAGGTTCCTTCTCATAGTCCTACTATCTAGGCTTTCATTTTGAAGTAACCCTACTATCCAGGTTCCTTTTCATAGCCCTACTATCCAGACTTTTATTTCGAAGTAACCCTGCTATCCAGGTTCCTTCTCATAGCCCTACTATCAAGTCTTTCATTTTGATGTAACCCTGCTATCCAGGTTCCTTCTCATAGCCCTACTATCATGGCTTTTATTTCTAAATAACCCTACTATCCAGGTTCCTTCTCATGGCCCTACTATCCAGGCTTTCATTTCGAAGTAACCCTCCTATCCAGTTTCCTTCTCATAGCCCTACTATCCAGACTTTCATTTCGATGTAACCCTGCTATCCAGGTTCCTTCTCATAGCCCTACTATCCAGGCTTTTATTTCAAAGTAACCCTACTATCCAGGTTCTTTCTCATAGCCCTACTATCCAGGCTTTCATTTCGATGTAACCCTGCTATCCAGGTTCCTTCTCATAGCCCTACTATCCAGGCTTTCATTTCGAAGTAAACCTACTATCCAGGTTCCGTCTCATATCCCTACTATCTAGGTTTTCATTTCGATGTAACCCTACTATTCAGGTTCCTTCTTATAGCCCTACTATCCAGGATTTCATTTCGAAGTAACCCTGCTATCCAGGTTCCTTCTCATAGCCCTACTATCCAGGCTTTCATTTCGATGTAACCCTGCTATCCAAGTTCCTTCGCATAGCCCTACTATCCAGGCTTTCATTTCGAAATAACCCTACTATCCAGGTTCCTTTTCATAACCCTACTATCTAGGATTTCATTTTGAAGTAACCCCTCTATCCAGGTTCCTTCTCATAGCCCTACTATCATGGCTTTCATTTCGAAGTAACCTTGCTATCCAGTATCCTTCTTATAGCCCTACTATCCAGGCTTTAATTTCTATATAACCCTGCTATCCAGGTTCCTTCTCATAGCCCTACTATCCAAGCTTTCATTTCGAAATAACCCTACTATCCAAGTTCCTTTTCATAGCCCTACTATCCAGGCTTTCATTTTGAAGTAACCCTACTATCTAGGTTCCTTCTCATAGCCTTACTATCCTGGATTTCATTTCGAAGTAACCCAACTATCCAGGTTCCTTCTTATAGCCCTACTATCCATCCTTTCATTTCGAAGTAAACCTACTACCCAGGTTCCTTCTCATAGTCCTACTATCTAAGCTTTCATTTTGAAGTAAACCTACTATCCAGGTTCCTTTTCATAGCCCTACTATCCAGGCTTTTATTTCGAAGTAACCCTGCTATCCAGGTTCCTTCTCATAGCCCTACTATCCAGGCTTTCATTTTGATGTAACCCTGCTATCCAGGTTCCTTCTCATAGCCCTACTATCATGGCTTTCATTTCTAAATAACCCTACTATCCAGGTTCCTTCTCATGGCCCTACTATCCAGGCTTTCATTTCGAAGTAACCCTCCTATCCAGTTTCCTTCTCATAGCCCTACTATCCAGACTTTCATTTCGATGTAACCCTGCTATCCAGGTTCCTTCTCATAGCCCTACTATTCAGGCTTTTATTTTAAAGTAACCCTACTATCCAGGTTCTTTCTCATAGGCCTACTATCCAAGATTTCATTTCGATGTAACCCTGCTATCCAGGTTCCTTCTCATAGCCCTACTATCCAGGCTTTCATTTCGAAGTAAACCTACTATCCAGGTTCCTTCTCATAGCCCTACTATCTAGGCTTTCATTTCGATGTAACCCTACTATTCAGGTTCCTTCTTATAGCCCTACTATCCAGGATTTCATTTCGAAGTAACCCTGCTATCCAGGTTCCTTCTCATAGCCCTACTATCCAGGCTTTCATTTAGATGTAACCCTGCTATCCAAGTTCCTTCGCATAGCCCTACTATCCAGGCTTTCATTTCAAAATAACCCTACTATCAAGGTTCCTTTTCATAACCCTACTATCTAGGATTTCATTTTGAAGTAACCCCTCTATCCAGGTTCCTTCTCATAGCCCTACTATCCTGGCTTTCATTTCGAAGTAACCTTGCTATCCAGGTTCCTTCTCATAGCCCTACTATCCAGGCTTTCATTTCGATATAACCCTGCTATCAAGGTTCCTTCTCATAGCCCTACTATCTAGGCTTTCATTTCTAAATAACCCTACTATCCAAGTTCCTTTTCATAGCCCTACTATCCAAGCTTTCATTTTGAAGTAACCCTACTATCTAGGTTCCTTCTCATAGCCTTACTATCCTGGATTTCATTTCGAAGTAACCCTACAATCCAGGTTCCTTCTTATAGCCCTATTATCCATGCTTTCATTTCGAAGTAAACCTACTACCCACGTTCCTTCTCATAGTCCTACTATCTAGGCTTTCATTTTGAAATAACCCTACTATCCAAGTTCCTTCTCATAGCCCTACTATCCAGGCTTTTATTTCGAAGTAACCCTGCTATCCAGGTTCCTTCTCATAGCCCTACTATCCAGGCTTTCATTTTGATGTAACCATGCTTTCCAGGTTCCTTTTCATAGCCCTTCTATCCTGGCTTTCATTTCGAAGTAACCTTGCTATCCAGGTTCCTTCTCATAGCCCTACTATCCAGGCGTTCATTTCGATATAACCCTGCTATCAAGGTTCCTTCTCATAGCCCTACTATCCAGGCTTTCATTTCTAAATAACCCTACTATCCAAGTTCCTTTTCATAGCCCTACTATCCAGGATTTCATTTTGAAGTAACCCCTCTATCCAGGTTCCTTATCATAGCCCTACTATCCTGGATTTCATATCGAAGTAACCTTGCTATCCAGGTTCCTTCTCATAGCCCTACTATCCAGGCTTTCATTTCGATATAACCCTGCTATCCAGGTTCCTTCTCATAGCCCTTCTATCCAGGCTTTCATTTCGAAATAACCCTACTATCCAAGTTGCTTTTCATAGCCCTACTATCTAGGCTTTCATTTTGAAGTAACCCTACTATCTAGGTTCCTTCTCATAGCCTTACTATCCTGGATTTCATTTCGAAGTAACCCTACTATCCAGGTTCCTTCTTATAGCCCTATTATCCATGCTTTCGTTTCGAAGTAAACCTACTACCCACGTTCCTTCTCATAGTCCTACTATCTAGGCTTTCATTTTGAAATAACCCTACTATCCAAGTTCCTTCTCATAGCCCTACTATCCAGGCTTTTATTTCGAAGTAACCCTGCTATCCAGGTTCCTTCTCATAGCCCTACTATCCAGGCTTTCATTTTGATGTAACCATGCTTTCCAGGTTCCTTTTCATAGCCCTACTATCATGGCTTTCATTTCGAAATAACCCTACTATCCAGGTTCCTTCTCATAGCCCTACTATCCAGGCTTTCATTTCGAAGTAACCCTCCTATCCAGTTTCCTTCTCATAGCCCTACTATCCAGGCTTTCATTTCGATGTAACCCTGCTATCCAGGTTCCTTCTCATAGCCCTACTATCCAGGCTTTTATTTCAAAGTAACCCTACTATCCAGGTTCTTTCTCATAGCCCTACTATCCAGGCTTTCATTTCGATGTAACCCTGCTATCCAGGTTCCTTCTCATAGCCCTACTATCCAGGATTTCATTTCGAAGTAAACCTACTATCCAGGTTCCTTCTCATAGCCCTAAAATCTAGGCTTTCATTTCGATGTAACCCTACTGTTCAGGTTCCTTCGTATAGCCCTACTATCCAGGATTTCATTTTGAAGTAACCCTGCTATCCAGGTTCCTTCTCATAGCCCTACTATCCAGGGTTTCATTTCGATGTAACCCTCCTATCCAGGGTCCTTATCATAGCCCTACTATTCAGGCTTTCATTTCAAAATAACCCTACTATCCAGGTTCCTTTTCATAGCCAAACTATCCAGGATTTCATTTTGAAGTAACCCCTCTATCCAGGTTCCTTATCATAGCCCTACTATCCTGGATTTCATATCGAAGTAACCTTGCTATCCAGGTTCCTTCTCATAGCCCTACTATCCAGGCTTTCATTTCGATATAACCCTGCTATCCAGGTTCCTTCTCATAGCCCTTCTATCCAGGCTTTCATTTCGAAATAACCCTACTATCCAAGTTGCTTTTCATAGCCCTACTATCTAGGCTTTCATTTTGAAGTAACCCTACTATCTAGGTTCCTTCTCATAGCCTTACTATCCTGGATTTCATTTCGAAGTAACCCTACTATCCAGGTTCCTTCTTATAGCCCTATTATCCATGCTTTCGTTTCGAAGTAAACCTACTACCCACGTTCCTTCTCATAGTCCTACTATCTAGGCTTTCATTTTGAAATAACCCTACTATCCAAGTTCCTTCTCATAGCCCTACTATCCAGGCTTTTATTTCGAAGTAACCCTGCTATCCAGGTTCCTTCTCATAGCCCTACTATCCAGGCTTTCATTTTGATGTAACCCTGCTTTCCAGGTTCCTTTTCATAGCCCTACTATCATGGCTTTCATTTCGAAATAACCCTACTATCATGGTTCCTTCTCATAGCCCTACTATCCAGGCTTTCATTTCGAAGTAACCCTCCTATCCAGTTTCCTTCTCATAGCCCTACTATCCAGGCTTTCATTTCGATGTAACCCTGCTATCCAGGTTCCTTCTCATAGCCCTACTATCCAGGATTTTATTTCAAAGTAACCCTACTATCCAGGTTCTTTCTCATAGCCCTACTATCCAGGCTTTCATTTCGATGTAACCCTGCTATCCAGGTTCCTTCTCATAGCCCTACTATCCAGGCTTTCATTTAGAAGTAAACCTACTATCCAGGTTCCTTCTCATAGCCCTACTATCTAGGCTTTCATTTCGATGTAACCCTACTATTCAGGTTCCTTCGTATAGCCCTACTATCCAGGATTTCATTTTGAAGTAACCCTGCTATCCAGGTTCCTTCTCATAGCCCTACTATCTAGGGTTTCATTTCGATGTAACCCTCCTATCCAGGGTCCTTATCATAGCCCTACTATTCAGGCTTTCATTTCAAAATAACCCTACTATCCAGGTTCCTTTTCATAGCCCAACTATCCAGGATTTAATTTTGAAGTAACCCCTCTATCCAGGTTCCTTCTCATAGCCCTACTATCCTGGATTTCATATCGAAGAAACCTTGCTATCCAGGTTCCTTCTCATAGCCCTACTATCCAGGCTTTCATTTCGATATAACCCTGCTATCCAGGTTCCTTCTCATAGCCCTTCTATCCAGGCTTTCATTTCGAAATAACCCTACTATCCAAGTTCCTTTTCATAGCCCTACTATCCAGGCTTTCATTTTGAAGTAACCCTACTATCTAGGTTCCTTCTCATAGACTTACTATCCTGGATTTCATTTCGAAGTAACCCTACTATCCAGGTTCCTTCTTATAGCTCTATTATCCATGCTTTCATTTCGAAGTAAACCTACTACCCACGTTCCTTCTCATAGTCCTACTATCTAGGCTTTCATTTTGAAATAACCCTACTATCCAAGTTCCTTCTCATAGCCCTACTATCCAGGATTTTATTTCGAAGTAACCCTGCTATCCAGGTTCCTTCTCATAGCCCTACTATCCAGGCTTTCATTTTGATGTAACCCTGCTTTCCAGGTTCCTTCTCATAGCCCTACTATCCTGGCTTTCATTTCGAAATAACCCTACTATCCAGGTTCCTTCTCATAGCCCTACTATCCAGGCTTTCATTTTGAAGTAACCCTCCTATCCAGTTTCCTTCTCATAGCCCTACTATCCAGGCTTTCATTTCGATGTAACCCTGCTATCCAGGTTCCTTCTCATAGCCCTACTATCCAGGTTTTTATTTCAAAGTAACCCTACTATCCAGGTTCTTTCTCATAGCCCTACTATCCAAGCTTTCATTTTGATGTAACCCTGCTATCCAGGTTCCTTCTCATAGCCCTACTATCCAGGCTTTCATTTCGAAGTAACCTTGCTATCCAGGTTCCTTCTCATAGCCCTACTATCCAGGCTTTCATTTCGATATAACCCTGCTATCCAGATTCCTTCTTATGGCCCTACTATTCAGGCTTTCATTTAGAAATTACCCTACTATCCAAGTACCTTTTCATAGCCCTACTATCCAGGCTTTCATTTTGAAGTAACCCTACTGTTGTACCCCAAAATTTTCCCTCCCATATTCTTCATGATTTGCAAAGAGCAAGCTTCAAAATCTCCCTAAAGGTTGCACAGGTCAAGGGCCTCCTAACAGTCAAAAACTAGGGTTTTGGTTCTGACAAAGAAGTTGAAGTTTCCAAGGGTCGAATCAAGCCCCACATGCTTACAAACATGGTCAAGCATCCTCATGCCAAGTTTCAAGACCTACAACACAAAATTGCACAGTCAAAAACCCTAATTGCCCTACAGTCAACTGCAGGGGCAAAATGGTCATTTGACAGTCAAAAGTCCAAATTTTTGGTCAAAATATCATTTTGAAGCCACAAACATCATTTGATCAATGCTTGATCATGATTCTCAAAGCTTGGCTCAAAAAGTCTCAAGATGCAAAAGTTTCCATATTTGGACAGTTGAAAAAGTGAACTGTAACTTGCCCAAGGCATAACTTCCACATGGTTCATCAGAAAAATTCCATCCAAAGCTCATTTTAAAGAGAAAGACATTTCCTACAACTCCTCTTCATACTTCAAGCCCATGAAATGCTCTCACAAAAAGTTATCATTTTCAACATTATAGGTCATTTTCAAAAGTCAACAAAAAGAGACTTTAAGTCAAAGGCCATAACATGAGATTGGTAAATCAAAATGACATGGGACCAAAGGCATTGGTTAGAGGACCTCAAGACCTTTCCAAAATGTCCAAGAACATGAGCAAAGCTTAAAAATTGAGCATGATATGCCTTGTGGAAGTTGGGAAAGTTTTGGGTATTTTGAAAAGTCAACCTTGTTTCAAATGCCTTAAAATTGCTAATGGGCCATATTTTCTTCCAAGAATCATCATCCAAAGCATGTGCACGACCATTTGGCCCAAAGGGAAGTTTTTCATCATTTTTATTTATTTATTTGAATTTTTAATTGCTAATAATTCATTTAATTAAAATAAATATGTGGAAAATACCAAACCAATGCAATCAAATCTTTTTATGCATGAAATAGTCTCAAGATTTCGTGCATGATCAGATAGGGAAAGAATCATGGTAATTGGACATGATTGGAACCAATTTGCATGAAAAAGATTTGAAGAATTATGCATGAAAATCAGATATTCTCTACATCAATGCTTTGATCCTTTGGCTCAGATTTTTTACCCTAATCATTCTATACATAAGCCTAATGCAAACCCTAATGCTAATGACATGAAAGCTGCGCCAGAAAAACAAGAACAAAGTTGGTATTTTTGTTAAAATTTTCAAAACTGAAAACAGGATTCCAAGAGGTTTCAAGACGAAATAACCATTCTATCACCTTCCTGAGACATCAAGGGAAGTTCCTGGATCAAAATCATAACTTCTAACCTCAAGAATTGGTAACACGAAACAACCCTGTTCATCATATTTTTTGTATTCGTGCATCAATTTATACGCATCATTCTTGCACTTTTTTGATTGATTTATACTAATGAGACCTTTCTGAAGCTAACCATGTAGTTTGATTGAATTTTTGTGCACCATACGCGAAATTGCCATTGTTGTCTTTTAGGGTTACAGAGGTCACGAATTGGGGTTTCCTTATTCTGGAACAATTGATACTTGAGACCTACCCCATTGAAATCAGCATGCTTGGACGATCTGAACACATACCTCGCGCCTAATTTATGAGCCAGCATCTCCTATTCGCTATTTTCATGCTTGCTATTTAGTGGGGGTTTAAAACCCCCACTATTCACTTTATTTTTGTTTCAGATACAGCGCACAGATGGAGAAGACGGTGATGTGTAAGGCAATGAGTGGTTCATTCAAATTTCGCGCGAAAATGTCCACTAACTCATGATTTACGTTATATTATTTGTTCTCCATACAATATTCAAAACGCGTTAAGAGCTCCAGTGGCAAGGCATCAGTTTGGTAACCCCTGGGACCTGGGTTCGAACCCCAGGTCCCCCATCCTATTTCCATATTTTTCCTCTAACCATATTTGCACGCAGCGCTCAACACAAAGGCCTACCATACACCCCTCCTCCAAATGTGCCACATGGCCACTGAAGACAATCCAAGGGTCCTGATTTGAGAGCATCATGAACATTAGTCAAGGCAGATGTATGTGGCTCAGAAAAGTCAACAAGGCCATAGTTTCAATGGGCCTAAAATGCTGATGATACCTCCCAATTGGGGACAGAACCCCCATGGTTTGCTTTCTTATTCTTTTTTATATCTTTTCTATTTTATTTATTTTGTTTAATTTTTATTTAAATCTTTAAATTAATTTATTTTCATAAAATATAAAAACAATATAAAAATCAGAAAAGACAAAAAGCAAAATATATTTTATTTAATTAATATTTTTGTAAATAATATCATTTAATTTAGTTTCAATTCTAAGGTTAATTTTAATATCTTTTCTTAATAAATTAAAAACTTGTAGAATTAGGTTTTAATCAATTTTATTACTTTTTCTTTTATTTTCTCATCACTAATAATTAATTATTTATTTTTATAAATCAAATTGCATTAATTAATTAGGTTTAATTTTAGGTAATTTTCATATTTTCTTAATAAATTAAAAAATAGCTAGAATTAGGTTTAAATTTCCTTTAATTCACATAAAAAACCATAAATACAAAAAACCCTCAAAAATAATTTCTTTTTTTATTTTATTTTAATTAATTTGTTCATAATAATTTAATTTCGTTAAAAAGGGTCCAACGCCCTCGCTTTCAATTTTAATTCCATTTCGCGCAGTTATTTCTTTTCTTTTAAATATTAATGTAATTCTCCCAAAGCCATGTAATTCGGACATTTTATATTTCTCGCACTTTATTTCTTTATTTTATGTCAAATCGGGTCCTGTATTTAATTTGGCGATGTGGACCCGCGCCTTTGTAATAGCTTAGGAACTTTATATTTCTCGCACTTTTTTAATTGTTAATAACTGCATGCAAGGATGAATGTCAAAATAAAACAAAAGCGTAGATCACCCATGACATGACAAGACAAAAATAAATGAAAACGACACACGAATCACACACCACCCCTAGGGTACGCTTCACTGTTGCCTTGCCTCTCGAAAGGTGATCGTCGAGTAGAGGATGTCTTAGTAAGTCCTCATGATCCGGGAACCTAGCATGAGGGTAGCTTCTAAGGTATCTTCATATTGCTCTGGTGATCACCATGTCCTGAACCTCGAATTGACCCGAACACCTCCAACGGTGGTGCTACCTACCTCTCAATGGTGGGATGGCACTACTTCAAGGACATTTACACAGACGAATTCCTTAGGGTAGGTAGACGACTCTAGATACTTGATCTAATTTCAAAACAAATTCAAAAAATACTTTTCACACCGACACCTTTTTAAAAAGCTTTCGAAAGCAATTTTTCAAACACTCTTGAGGACCGATACAAGAGTCGAACTGAAATTTTCAAAGAAACTTTTTAAAACCCACAATTGAAAAGCAAACAAACCATTTTTGAAAACACAAATGAGCAAGTATCTAAGAGCCCATGGATAACCATGGATAGAAAGGGTGCTAACACCTTCCCTTTCTATAATCTACCTCCCGAACTGAGAGCAATCTCTATAAGGAATTTTTCTGTGCTTTTGTCCTTTCCATTTGGAGAAAATAAAACACGGTGGTGACTCTTGCTTCCGTGACATTTCGCGAACCAGCGTTAAACAGTCAGTTCCAGATCCACCGATCACACCTACTATCTAGGTTCCTTCTCATAGCCTTACTATCCTGGATTTCATTTCGAAGTAACCCTACTATCCAGGTTCCTTCTTATAGCCCTACTATCCATCATTTCATTTCGAAGTAAACCTACTACCCAGGTTCCTTCTCATAGTCCTACTATCTAGGCTTTCATTTTGAAGTAACCCTACTATCCAGGTTCCTTTTCATAGCCCTACTATCCAGGCTTTTATTTCGAAGTAACCCCGCTATCCAGGTTCCTTCTCATAGCCCTACTATCCAGGCTTTCATTTTGATGTAACCCTGCTATCCAGGTTCCTTCTCATAGCCCTACTATCATGGCTTTCATTTCTAAATAACCCTACTATCCAGGTTCCTTCTCATGGCCCTACTATCCAGGCTTTCATTTCGAAGTAACCCTCCTATCCAGTTTCCTTCTCAAAGCCCTACTATCCAGACTTTCATTTCGATGTAACCCTGCTATCTAGGTTCCTTCTCATAGCCCTACTATCCAGGCTTTTATTTCAAAGTAACCCTACTATCCAGGTTCTTTCTCATAGCCCTACTATCCAGGCTTTCATTTCGATGTAACCCTACTATCCAGGTTCCTTCTCATAGCCCTACTATCCAGGCTTTCATTTCGAAGTAAACCTACTATCCAGGTTCCTTCTCATAGCCCTACTATCTAGGCTTTCATTTTGATGTAACCATACTATTCAGGTTCCTTCTTATAGCCCTACTATCAAGGATTTCATTTCGAAGTAACCCTGCTATCCAGGTTCCTTCTCATAGCCCTACTATCCAGGCTTTCATTTCGATGTAACCCTGCTATCCAAGTTCCTTCGCATAGCCCTACTATCCAGGCTTTCTATTCGAAATAACCCTACTATCCAGGTTCCTTTTCATAACCCTACTATCCAGGATATCATTTTGAAGTAACCCCTCTATCCAGGTTCCTTCTCATAGCCCTACTATCCTGGCTTTCATTTCAAAGTAACCTTGCTATCCAGGTTCCTTCTCATAGCCCTACTATCCAGGCTTTCATTTCGATATAACCCTTCTATCAAGGTTCCTTCTCATAGCCCTACTATCCAGGCTTTCATTTCGAAATAACCCTACTATCCAAGTTCCTTTTCATAGCCCTACTTTCCAGGCTTTCATTTTGAAGTAACCCTACTATCTAGGTTCCTTCTTATAGCCTTACTATCCTGGTTTTCATTTCGAAGTAACCCTACTATCCAGGTTCCTTCTTATAGCCCTACTATCCATCCTTTCATTTCGAAGTAAACCTACTACCCAGGTTCCTTCTCATAGTCCTATTATCTAGGCTTTCATTTTGAAGTAACCCTACTATCCAGGTTCCTTTTCATAGCCCTACTATCCAGGCTTTTATTTCGAAGTAACCCTGCTATCCAGGTTCCTTCTCATAGCCCTACTATCCAGGCTTTCATTTTGATGTAACCCTGCTATCCAGGTTCCTTCTCATAGCCCTACTATCATGGCTTTCATTTCTAAATAACCCTACTATCCAGGTTCCTTCTCATGGCCCTACTATCCAGGCTTTCATTTCGAAGTAACCCTCCTATCCAGTTTCCTTCTCATAGCCCTACTATCCAGACTTTCATTTCGATGTAACCCTGCTATCTAGGTTCCTTCTCATAGCCCTACTATCCAGGCTTTTATTTCAAAGTATCCCTACTATCCAGGTTCTTTCTCATAGCCCTACTATCCAGGCTTTCATTTCGATGTAACCCTGCTATCCAGGTTCCTTCTCATAGCCCTACTATCCAGGCTTTCATTTCGAAGTAAACCTACTATCCAGGTTCCTTCTCATAGCCCTACTATCTAGGCTTTCATTTCGATGTAACCCTACTATTCAGGTTCCTTCTTATAGCCCTACTATCCAGGATTTCATTTCGAAGTAACCCTGCTATCCAGGTTCCTTCTCATAGCCCTACTATCCAGGCTTTAATTTCGATGTAACCCTGCTATCCAAGTTCCTTCGCATAGCCCTACTATCCAGGCTTTCATTTCGAAATAACCCTACTATCCAGGTTCCTTTTCATAACCCTACTATCCAGGATTTCATTTTGAAGTAACCCCTCTATCCAGGTTCCTTCTCATAGCCCTACTATCCTGGCTTTCATTTCGAAGTAACCTTGCTATCCAGGTTCCTTCTTATTTCCCTACTATCTAGGCTTTCATTTCGATATAACCCTGATATCCAGGTTCCTTCTCATAGACCTACTATCCAGGCTTTCATTTCGAAATAACCCTACTATCCAAGTTCCTTTTCATAGCCCTACTATCCAGGCTTTCATTTTGAAGTGACCCTACTATCTAGGTTCCTTCTCATAGCCTTACTATCCTGGATTTCATTTCGAAGTAACCCTACTATCCAGGTTCCTTCTTATAGCCCTACTATCCATCCTTTCATTTCGAAGTAAACCTACTACCCAGGTTCCTTCTCATAGTCCTACTATCTAAGCTTTCATTTTGAAGTAACCCTACTATCCAGGTTCCTTTTCATAGCCCTACTATCCAGGCTTTTATTTCGAAGTAACCCTGCTATCTAGGTTCCTTCTCATAGCCCTACTATCCAGGCTTTCATTTTGATGTAACCCTGCTATCCAGGTTCCTTCTCATAGCCCTACTATCATGGCTTTCATTTCTAAATAACCCTACTATCCAGGTTCCTTCTCATGGCCCTACTATCCAGGCTTTCATTTCAAAGTAACCCTCCTATCCAGTTTCCTTCTCATAGCCCTACTATCCAGACTTTCATTTCGATGTAACCCTGCTATCCAGGTTCCTTCTCATAGCCCTACTATCCAGGCTTTTATTTTAAAGTAACCCTACTATCCAGGTTCTTTCTCATATCCCTACTATCCAAGCTTTCATTTTGATGTAACCCTGCTATCCAGGTTCCTTCTCATAGCCCTACAATCCAGGCTTTCATTTCGAAGTAAACCTACTATCCAGGTTCCTTCTCATAGCCCTACTATCTAGGCTTTCATTTCGATGTAACGCTACTATTCAGGTTCCTTCTTATAGCCCTACTATCCAGGATTTCATTTCGAAGTAACCCTGCTATCCAGGTTCCTTCTCATAGCCCTACTATCCAGGCTTTCATTTCGATGTAACCCTGCTATCCAAGTTCCTTCGCATAGCCCTACTATCCAGGCTTTCATTTCGAAATAACCCTACTATCCAGGTTCCTTTTCATAACCCTACTATCCAGGATTTCATTTTGAAGTAACCCCTCTATCCAGGTTCCTTCTCATAGCCCTACTATCTAGGCTTTCATTTCGATATTACCCTGCTATCAAGGTTCCTTCTCATAGCCCTACTATCCAGGCTTTCATTTCGGAAAAACCCTACTATCCAAGTTCCTTATCATAGCCCTACTATTCAGGCTTTCATTTTGAAGTAACCCTACTATCTAGGTTCCTTCTCATAGCCTTACTATCCTGGATTTCATTTTGAAGTAACCCTACTTTCCAGGTTCCTTCTCATAGCCCTACTATCTAGGCTTTCATTTCGATGTAACCCTACTATCCAGGTTCCTTCTCATAGTCCTACTATCTAGGCTTTCATTTTGAAATAACCCTACTATCCAAGTTCCTTCTCATAGTCCTACTATCCAGGATTTTATTTCGAAGTAACCCTGCTATCCAGGTTCCTTCTCATAGCCCTACTATCAAGGCTTTCATTTTGATGTAACCCTGCTTTCCAGGTTCCTTCTCATAGCCCTACTATCATGGCTTTCATTTCGAAATAACCCTACTATCCAGGTTCCTTCTCATAGCCCTACTATCCAGGCTTTCATTTTGAAGTAACCCTCCTATCCAGTTTCCTTCTCATAGCCCTACTATCCAGGCTTTCATTTCGATGTAACCCTCCTATCCAGGTTCCTTCTCATAGCCCTACTATCCAGGTTTTTATTTCAAAGTAACCCTACTATCCAGGTTCTTTCTCATAGCCCTACTATCCAAGCTTTCATTTCGATGTAACCCTGCTATCCAGGTTCCTTCTCATAGCCCTACTATCCAGGCTTTCATTTCGAAGTAAACCTACTATCCAGGTTCCTTCTCATAGCCCTACTATCTAGGCTTTCATTTCGATGTAACCCTACTATTCAGGTTCCTTCTTATAGCCCTACTATCCAAGATTTCATTTTGAAGTAACCCTGCTATCCAGGTTCCTTCTCATAGCCCTACTATCCAGGGTTTCATTTCGATGTGACCCTCCTATCCAGGTTCCTTATCATAGCCCTACTATTCAGGCTTTCATTTCGAAATAACCCTACTATCCAGGTTCCTTTTCATAGCCCAACTATCCAGGCTTTCATTTTTAAGTAACCCCTCTATCCCGGTTCCTTCTCATAGCCCTACTATCCTGGCTTTCATTTCAAAGTAACCTTGCTATCCAGGTTCCTTCTCATAGCCATACTATCCAGGCTTTCATTTCGATATAAACCTGCTATCCAGGTTCCTTCTCATAGCCCTACTATCCAGGCTTTCATTTCGAAATAACCCTACTATCCAGGTTCCTTCTTATAGCCCTACTATCCATGCTTTCATTTCGAAGTAAACCTACTACCCAGGTTCCTTCTCATAGTCCTACTATATAGTCTTTCATTTTGAAGTAACCCTACTATCCAGGTTCCTTCTCATAGCGCTAGTATCCAGGCTTTTATTTCGAAGTAACCCTTCTATCCAGGTTTCTTCTCATAGCCCTACTATCATGGCTTTCATTTCGAAATAACCCTACTATCCAGAATCCTTCTCATAGCCCTACTATCCAGGCTTTCAATTCGAAGTAACCCTCCTATCCAGTTTCCTTCTCACAGCCCTACTATCCAGGCTTTCATTTCGATGTAACCCTGTTATCCAGGTTCCTTCTCATAGCCCTACTATCCAGGCTTTTATTTCAAAGTAACCCTACTATCCAGGTTCTTTCTCATAGACCTACTATCCAGGCTTTCATTTCGATGTAACCCTGCTATCCAGGTTCCTTCTCATATCCCTACTATCCAGGCTTTCATTTCGAAGTAAACCTACTATCCAGGTTCCTTTTCATAGCCCTACTATCTAGGCTTTAATTTCGATGTAACCCTACTATCCAGGTTCCTTCTCATAGCCCTACTATCCAGGCTTTCATTTCGAAGTAAACCTACTATCCAGGTTCCTTTTCATAGCCCTACTATCCAGGCCTTCATTTCGATGTAACCCTGCTATCCAGGTTCCTTCTCATAGCCCTACTATCCAGGCTTTCATTTCGAAATAACCCTACTATCCAGGTTCCTTTTCATACCCCTACTATCCTGGATTTCATTTTGAAGTAACCCCTCTATCCAGGTTCCTTCTCATAGCCCTACTATCCTGGCTTTCATTTCGAAGTAACCCTACTATCCAGGTTCCTTCTCATAGCCCTACTTTCCAGGCTTTCATTTCGATGTAACCCTACTATCCAGGTTCCTTCTCATAGCCCTACTATCCAAATTTCATTTTGAAATAACCCTACTATCCAGGTTCCTTTTCATAGCCCTACTAACCAGGATTTCATTTTGAAGTAACCTTACTATCCAGGTTCCTTCTCATAGCCATACTATCGAGGCATTCATTTCAAAGTAACCCTACTATTTAGGTTCCTTCTCATAGCCCTATTATCCAGGCTTTCATTTCGATGTAACCCTGCTATCCAGGTTCCTTCTCATAGCCCTACCATCCAGGCTTTCATTTCGAAGTAAACCTACTATCCAGGTTCCTTCTAATAGCCCTACTATCAAGGATTTCATTTCGATGTAAACCTACTATCCATGCTTTTATTTCGATGTAACCCTGCTATCTAGGTTCCTTCTCATAGCTTTATTATCCATGCTTTCATTTCGAAGTAACCCTACTATCCAGGTTCCTTATCATAGCCCTACTATACAGGCTTTCATTTCGAAGTAACCCTGTTATCCAAGTTCCTTCTTATAGCCCTACTATCCAGGATTTCATTTCGAAGTAACCCTACTATCCAGGTTCATTCTTGTAGCCCTACTATTCAGGCTTTCATTTCGAAATAACCCTAATATCCAGGTTCCTTCTCACAACCCTACTATTCAGGATTTCATTTCGAAGTAACCCTACTATCCAGGTTCCTTCTCATAGCTCTACTATCCATGCTTTCATTTTGAAGTAACCCTACTATCGAGGTTCCTTCTTGTAGCCATACTATCCAGCCTTTCATTTCGAAGTAACCCTACTATCTAGGTTTCTTCACACAACCCTACTATCCAGGCTTTCATTTTGAAGTAACCCTACTATCCAGGTTCCTTCTCATAGCCCTACTATCCAGGCTTTTATTTCGATGTAACCCTGCTATCCAGGTTCCTTCTTATAGCCCTACTATCCATGCTTTCATTTTGAAGGAACCCTACTATCCAGGTTCCTTATCATAGCCCTATCATTCAGGATTTCATTTTGAAGTAACCCTACTATCCGGGTTCCTTCTCATAGACCTACTATCCAGACTTTTATTTCGCAATAACCCTACTATCCAGGTTCCTTGTCACAGCCCATTTATTCAGACTTTCATTTCAAGGTAACCCTATTATCCAGGTTCCTTATCATATCCCTATTATCCAGGCTTTCATTTTGAAGTAACCCTACTATGAAGGTTCCTTCTCATAGCCCTACCATCCAAGCTTTCATTTCAAATTGACCCTACTATCCAGGTTCCTTCTTATAGACCTACTATCCAGGCTTTCATTTCTAAGTAACCCTACTATCCAGGTTCGTTCTCACAGCCCTACTATCCAGGCTTTCATTTTGGAGTAACCCTACTATCCAGGTTCCTTCTCAGAGCCCTACTATTCAGGCTTTCATTTCAAAGTAACCCTACTATCCAGGTTCCTTCTCACAACCTTACTATTCAGGCTTTCATTTCGAAGTAACACTACTATCCAGGTTCCTTCTCGTAGCTCTACTATCCAGGCTTTCATTTTGAAGTAACCCTACTATTCAGGTTCCTTCTCACAGCCCTACTATCCAGGCTTTCATTACGAAGTAACCTTACTATCCAGGTTCCTTCTCACAACTCTATTATCTAGGCTTTCATTTCGAAATAACCCTATTATCCAGGTTGATTCTCACAACCCTACTATTCAGGCTTTCATTTTGAAGTAACCCTACTATCCAGGTTCCTTCTCGTAGCTCTACTATCCACGCTTTCATTTTGAAGTAACCCAACTATCCAGGTTCCTTCTCATAGCCCTACTATCCAGGATTTCATTTCAGAGTAACCCTACTATCCAGGTTTCTGTTCATAGCCCTAATATCCAGGCTTTTATTTCGAAGTAACCCTATTATCCAGGCTCCTTCTCATAGCTCTACTATCCAGGCATTCATTTTGAAGTAACCCTACTATCCAAGTTCCTTCTTATAACCCTACTATCCAGGCTTTCATTTCGAAGTAACCCTGCTATCCAGGTTCCTTATCATAGCCCTACTATCCAGGCTTTCATTTCGAAGTAACCCTGCTATCCAGGTTCCTTCTCATAGCCCTACTATCCAGGCTTTCATTTCGAAGTAACCCCACTATCCAAGTTCCTTCTCATAGCCCTATTATCCAGGAATTCATTTCAAAGTAACCCTACTATCCAGGTTCCTTCTCATAGCCCTACTATCCACTCTTTCATTTCGAAGTAACCCTACTATCCAGGTTCCTTCCCACTACCCATCTATTCAGACTTTCATTTCAAAGTAACCCTATTATCCAGGTTCCTCCTCACATCCCTACTATCAAGGCTTTCATTTTGAAGTAACCCTACTATCCAGGTTCCTTCTCATAGCCCTACTATCCATGGTTTCATTTCACAGTAACCCTACTATCCTGGTTCCTTCTCATAGCCCTACTATTGAGGCTTTCATATCTAAGTAACCCTACTATCCAGGTTCATTCTCACAGCCCTATTATCCAGGATTTCATTTTAGAGTAACCCTATTATCCAGGTTCCTTCTCAGAGCCCTACAATTCAGGCTTTCATTTCGAAGTAACCCTACTAACCAGGTTCCTTCTCACAACCCTACTATTCAGGCTTTCATTTCGAAGTAACCCTATTATCCAGTTCCTTCTCGTAGCTCTGTTAGAACATAGTTTGATTCTACAACCCTTAATTTGAGTTTTGATGATAACAAAATACAAAGAATAAATTATTTCAAAGATATATATAAAATTATGTTTTGTATATGCAGAAGTTCTGATGGAATCAGCATCAGAATGGAATCAGCATCAGAAGATCAGTAACCTACGCTACACGCTGAATTTTGATTACCAGAATCTGCGCCTAAACAAACACACTCTGACTCTGATCAAAGAAATCTTTACCAAGTCATCAGCACTCTGAAGCTTATACAACAAAGAAGACTCTGAAGCGTTATTGGTTATTCAAGACATAATTAAATGCTAACGGCTTGTGAAAGGAAACACGCATGTACGCACACAATTTGCCAAGCCTTCCAAACCACGCATATTCAAAAGCTTTAGCAAATTCATTTTATTCCAAGCTTAATTTGGGTAACTATCACAGTTGTGATATACTGTTTTGTTAGAAAACAACAACACACTCTTGTTCATTTCTTGTAAAATATTTCCTTGAGATAAACCGGTTTGTGGTTATACTCAAGAAGACTTTAACAGTTGTTAAAGTAACTGTTGTAATTCTTTGAGAATAGTGGATTAAGACCTCGTTGGAGAGAGGAGAAATCATCTTGACGGGTGGACTGGAGTAGTTTGAGATCAAACGAACCAGGATAAAAATACTGTGTCTTAAAGCTGTTTTTATTTGATCCAAGTTTTTCAATTCAACCCCCCCCCCCCTTCTTGTGTTTTTCACATCTTCAAGCTCTACTATCCAGGCTTTCATTTCGAAGTAACCCTACTATCCAGGTTCCTTCTCACAGCCGTACTATCCAGGCTTTCATTTAGAAATAACCCTACTATCCAGGTTCCTTCTCACAACCCTACTATTCAGGCTTTCATTTCGAAGTAACCCAACTATCCAGGTTCCTTCTCGTAGCTCTACTATCCAAGCTTTCATTTTGAAGTAACCCTACTATCCAGGTTCCTTCTCGTAGCCTTACTATCTAGGTTTTCATTTCGAAATAACCCTACTATCCAGGTTCCTTCTCACAGCCCTACTATCCAGGTTCCTTCTTATAACCCTACTATCCAGGCTTTCATTTCGAAGTAACCCTGCTATCCAGATTCCTTCTCATAGCCCTACTATTCAGGCTTTCATTTCGAAGTAACCCCACTCTCCAGGTTCCTTCTCATAGACCTAATATCCAGGATTTTATTTCTAAGTAACCCTACTATCCAGGTTCCTTCTCCCACCCCATCTATTCATACTTTCATTTCAAAGTAACCCTACTATCCAGGCTTTCATTTCGAAGTAACCCTACTATCCAGGTTCTTACTCATAGCCCTACTATCCAGGCTTTCATTTCGAAGTAACCCTACTATCCAGGTTCTTTCTCACAACCCATCTATTCAGACTTTCATTTCAAAGGAACCCTACTATCAAGGTTCCTTCTCACATCCCTATTATCCAGGCTTTCATTTTGAAGTAACCCTACTATCTAGGTTCCTTCTCATAGCCCTACTATCCAAGCTTCCATTTCAAAGTAACCCTATTATCCAGGTTCCTTCTCATAGCTCTACTATCCAGGCTTTCATTTCAAAGTAACCCTACTATCCAGGTTCCTTCTCACAGCCATACTATCCAGGCTTTCATTTTGAAGTAACCCTACTATCCAGGTTCCTTCTCACAGCTATACTATCCAGGCTTTCATTTCTAAGTAACCCTACTATCCAGGTTACTTCTCACAACTCTACTATTCGAGCTTTCATTTCGAAGTAACCCTACTATCCAGGTTCCTTCTTAGAGCCCTACTATTCAGGCTTTCATTTAGAAGTAGCCCTACTATCCAGGTTCCTTCTCACAACCCTACTATCCAGGCTTTCATTTTAAAGTAACCCTACTATCCATGTTCCTTCTCACAGCCCTACTATCTAGGCTTTCATTTTGGAGTAACCCTACTATCCAGGTTCCTTCTCAGATCCCTACTATTCAGGCTTTTATTTCGATGTAACCCTACTATCCAGGTTCGTTCTTACAGTCCTACTATCCAGGCTTTCATTTCGAAGTAACCCTACTATCCAGGTTCCTTCTCACAGCTCTACTATCCAGGCTTTCATTTCGAAGTAACCCTACTACCTAGGTTCCTTCTCACAAACCTATTATCCAGGCTTTCATTTCGAAGTTACCCTACTATCCAGGTTCCTTCTTAGAGCCCTACTATTCAGGCTCTCATTTAGAAGTAGCCCTACTATCCAGGTTCCTTCTCACAACCCTACTATCCAAGCTTTCATTTCGAAGTAACCCTACTATCCAGGTTCCTTCTCACAGCTCTACTATCCAAGCTTTCATTTCAAAGTAACCCTACTATCTAGGTTCCTTCTCATAGCCCTACTATCTAGGCTTTCATTTCGAAGTAACCCTACTATCCTAGTTCCTTCTCACAACTCTACTATCCAGGCTTTCATTTCAAAGTAACCCTACTATCCAGGTTCCTTCTCACAACCCTACTATCCAAGCTTTCATTTCAAAGTAACCCTACTATCCAGGTTCCTTCTCATAGCCCTACTATCCAAGATTTCATGTCGAAATAACCCTACTATCCAGGTTCCTTCTTATAACCCTACTATCCAGGCTTTCATTTCGAAGTAACCCTGCTATCCAGGTTCCTTATCATAGCCCTACTATCCAGGCTTTCATTTCGAAGTAACCCTGCTATCCAGGTTCCTTCTCATAGCCCTACTATCCAGGCTTTCATTTCGAAGTAACCCCACTATCCAGGTTCCTTCTCACAGCCCTACTATCCTGGCTTTCATTTCGAAGTAACCCTACTATCCAGGTTCCTTCTCACAACTCTACTATCAAGGCTTTCATTTCGAAGTAACCCTACTAACCAAGGTCCTTCTCATAGCCCTACTATCCAAGCTTTCATGACGAAATAACCCTACTATCGAGGTTCCTTTTTATAAACCTACTATCCAGGCTTTCATTTCGAAGTAACCCAACTATCCAGGTTCCTTATCATAGCCCTACTATCTAGGCTTTCATTTTGAAGTAACCCATCTATCCAGGTTCCTTCTCATAGCCCTACTATCCAAGATTTCATGTCGAAATAACCCTACTATCCAGGTTCCTTCTTATAACACTACTATCCAGAATTTCATTTCGAAGTAACCCTGCTATCCAGGTTCCTTATCATAGCCCTACTAACCAGGCTTTAATTTCGAAGTAACCCGGCTATCCAGGTTCATTCTCATAGCCCTACTATCCAAGATTTCATGTCGAAATAACCCTACTATCCAGGTTCCTTCTTATAACCCTATTATCCAGGCTTTCATTTCAAAGTAACCCTACTATCCAGGTTCCTTATCATAGCCCTACTATCCAGGCTTTCATTTCGAAGTAACCCTGCTATCCAGGTTCCTTCTCATAGCCCTACTATCCAGGCTTTCATTTCGAAGTAACCCCACTATCCAGGTTCCTTCTTACAGCCCTACTATCCTGGCTTTCATTTCGAAGTAACCCTACTATCCAGGTTCCTTCTCACAGCTCTACTATCTAGGTTTTCATTTTGAAGTAACCCTACTATCTAGGTTCCTTCTCACAACCCTACTATCCAGGCTTTCATTTTGAAGTAACCCTACTATCCTGGTTCCTTCTCACAGCCCTACTATCCAAGCTTTCATTTCGAAGTAACCCTACTATCCAGGTTCCTTCTCATAGCCCTATTATCCAAGCTTTCATGTCGAAATAACCCTACTATCCAGGTTCCTTTTTATAAACCTACTATCCAGGCTTTCATTTCGAAGTAACCCAGCTATCCAGTTTCCATATCATAGCCCTACTATCTAGGCTTTCATTTCGGAGTAACCCATCTATCCAGGTTCATTCTCATAGCCCTACTATCCAAGATTTCATGTCGAAATAACCCTACTATCCAGGTTCCTTCTTATAACCCTACTATCCATGCTTTCATTTCGAAGTAACCCTGCTATCCAGGTTCCTTATCATAGCCCTACTATCCAGGCTTTCATTTCGAAGTAACCCTGCTATCCAGGTTCCTTCTCATAGCCCTACTATCCAGGCTTTCATTTCGAAGTAACCCTGCTATCCAGGTTCCTTCTCACAGCCCTACTATCCTGGCTTTCATTTCGAAGTAACCATACTATCCAGGTTCCTTCTCACATCTCTACTATCCAGGCTTTCATTTCGAAGTAACCCTACTATCTAGGTTCCTTCTCATAACCCTACTATCCAGGCTTTCATTTTGAAGTAACCCTACTATCCCGGTTCCTTCTCACATCCCTACTATCCAAGCTTTCATTTCGAAGTAACCCTACTATCCGGGTTCCTTCTCATAGCCCTACTATCCAAGCTTTCATGTCGAAATAACCCTACTATCCAGGTTCCTTTTTATAAACCTACTATCCAGGCTTTCATTTTGAAGTAACCCAGCTATCCAGGTTCCTTATCATAGCCCTACTATCCAGGCTTTCATTTCGAAGTAACCCATCTATCTAGGTTCCTTCTCACAGCCCTACTATCCAGGCTTTCATTTCGAAGTAACCCCACTATCCAGGTTCCTTCTCATAGCCCTACTATCCAGGCTTTCATTTCGAAGTAACCCGACTATCCAGGTTACTTGTCACAACCCATCAATTCAGACTTTCATTTCAAAGTAACCCTACTATCCAGGTTCCTTATCACATCCCAACTATCTAGGCTTTCATTTTGAAGTAACCCTACTATCCAGGTTCCTTCTCATAGGCCTACTATCCAAGATTTCATTTCAAAGTAACCCTACTACCCTGGTTCCTTCTCATAGCCCTACTATCAAGGCTTTCATTTCGAAGTAACCCTACTATCCATGTTCCTTCTCACAGCCCTACTATCCAGGCTTTCATTTTTGAGTAACCCTACTATCCAGGTTCCTTCTCATAGCCCTACTATTCAGGCTTTCATTTCGATATAACCCTGCTATCCATGTTCCTTCTCACAGCCCTACTATCCAGGCTTTCATTTCGGAGTAACCCTACTATCCAGGTTCCTTCTTACAACTCTACTATACAGGCTTTTATTTCGAAGTAACCCTACTATCTAGGTTCCTTCTCACAACCCTACTATCCAAGCTTTCATTTCGAAGTAACCCTACTATCCAGGTTCCTTCTCATAGCTCTACTATCCAGGATTTCATTTCAAAGTAACCCTACTATCCAGGTTCCTTCTCATAGCCCGACTATCCAGGCTTTCATTTAGAAATAACCCTTCTATCCAGGTTCCTTCTTATAACCCTACTATGCAGGCTTTCATTTCGAAGTAACCCTGCTATCCAGGTACCTTATCATAGCCCTACAATCTAGGAGTTCATTTCGAAGTATCCCTGCTAACCTGATTCCATCTCATAGCCCTACTATCCAGGATTTCTTTTCGAAGTAACCCAACTATCCAGGTATCTTCTCGTAGCCCTACTATCCAGGCTTTCATTTTGAAGTAACCGTACTATCTAGGTTCCTTCTCACACCCCTACTATTCCGGCTTTCATTTCGAAGTAACCCTACTATCCAGGTTCCTTCTCGTAGCCCCACTATCCAGCCTTTCATTTTGAAGTAACCCTACTATCCAAGTTCCTTCTCGTAGCCCTACTATTATGGCTTTCATTTCGAAGTAACCCTACTATCCAGGTTCCTTCTCGCAGCCCTACTATCCAGGATTTCATTTTGGAGTAACCCTACTATCCAGGTTCCTTTTCATAGCCCTGTTATCCAGGATTTCATTTCTAAGTAACCCTACTATCCAGGTTCCTTCTCACAGCCCTACTGTCCAGGCTTTCATTTCGAAGTAACCCTACTATCCAGGTTACTTCTCACAACTCTACTATCCGGGCTTTCATTTCGAAGTAACCCTACTATCCAGGTTCCTTCTCAGAGCCCTACTATTCAGGCTTTCATTTAGAAGTAACCCTACTATCCCGGTTCCTTCTTACAGCCCTACTATCCTGGCTTTCATTTCGAAGTAACCCTACTATCCAGGTTCCTTCTCACAGCTCTACTATCCAGGCTTTCATTTCAAAGTAACCCTACTATCTAGGTTCCTTCTCACAACCCCTACTATCCAGGCTTTCATTTCGAGGTAACCCTACTATCCAAGTTCCTTCTTACAACTCTACTATCCAGGCTTTCATTTCAAAGCAACCCTACTATCCAGGTTCCATCTACCAACCCTAATATCCAAGATTTCATGTCAAAATAACCCTACTATCCAGGTTCCTTCTTATAACCCTACTATCCAGGCTTTCATTTCTAAGTAACCCTGTTATCCAAATTCCTTATCATAGCCCTACTATCCAGGCTTTCATTTCGAAGTAACCCTGCTATCCAGGTTCCTTCTCATAGCCCTACTATCCAGGGTTTCATTTTGGAGTATCCCTACTATCCAGGTTCCTTCTCAGAGCCCTACTATTCAGGCTTTCATTTCGAAGTAACCCTACTATCCACGTTCCTTCTTACAACCTTACTATTCAGGCTTTCATTTCGAAGTAACCCTACTATCCAGGTTCCTTCTCGTAGCTCTACTATCCAGGCTTTCATTTTGAAGTAACCCTACTATCCAGGTTCCTTCTCACAGCCCTACTATCCAGGCTTTCATTACGAAGTAACCTTACTATCCAGGTTCCTTCTCACAACTCTACTATCCAGGCTTTCGTTTCGAAATAACCCTATTATCCAGGTTGATTCTCATAACCCTACTATTCAGGCTTTCATTTTGAAGTAACCCTACTATCCAGGTTCCTTCTCGTTGCTCTACTATCCACGCTTTAATTTTGAAGTAACCCAACTATCCAGGTTCCTTCTCATAGCCCTACTATCCAGGATTTCATTTCAGAGTAACCCTACTATCCAGGTTCCTTCTCATAGCCCTACTATTCAGGCTTTCATTTCGATGTAACCCTTCTATCCATGTTCCTTCTCATAGCTCTACTATCCAATCTTTCATTTTGAAGTAACCCTACTATCCAAGTTCCTTCTTATAACCCTACTATCCAGGCTTTCATTTCGAAGTAACCCTGCTATCCAGGTTCCTTATCATAGCCCTACTATCCAGGCTTTCATTTCGAAGTAACCCTGCTATCCAGGTTCCTTCTCATAGCCCTACTATCCAGGCTTTCATTTCGAAGTAACCCCACTATCCAAGTTCCTTCTCATAGCCCTACTATCCATGATTTCATGTCGAAATAACCCTACTATCCAGGTTCCTTCTTATAACCCTAATATTCAGGCTTTCATTTCAAAGTAACCCTACTATCCAGGTTCCTTATCATAGCCCTACTATCCAGGCTTTCATTTCGAAGTAACCCTGCTATCCAGGTTCCTTCTCATAGCCCTACTATCCAGGCTTTCATTTCGAACTAACCCCACTATCCAGGTTCCTTCTCACAGCCCTACTATCCTGGCTTTCATTTCGAAGTAACCCTACTATCCAGGTTCCTTCTCACAGCTCTACTATCCAGGTTTTCATTTTGAAGTAACCCTACTATCTAGGTTCCTTCTCACAACCCTACTATCCAGGCTTTCATTTTGAAGTAACCCTACTATCCTGGTTCCTTCTCACAGCCCTACTATCCAAGCTTTCATTTCGAAGTAACCCTACTATCCAGGTTCCTTCTCATAGCCCTATTATCCAAGCTTTCATGTCGAAATAACCCTACTATCCAGGTTCCTTTTTATAAACCTACTATCCAGGCTTTCATTTCGAAGTAACCCAGCTATCCAGTTTCCATATCATAGCCCTACTATCTAGGCTTTCATTTCGGAGTAACCCATCTATCCAGGTTCATTCTCATAGCCCTACTATCCAAGATTTCATGTCGAAATAACCCTACTATCCAGGTTCCTTCTTATAACCCTACTATCCAGGCTTTCTTTTCGAAGTAACCCTGCTATCCAGGTTCCTTATCATAGCCCTACTATCCAGGCTTTCATTTCGAAGTAACCCTGCTATCCAGGTTCCTTCTCATAGCCCTACTATCCAGGCTTTCATTTCGAAGTAACCCCGCTATCCAGGTTCCTTCTCACAGCCCTACTATCCTGGCTTTCATTTCGAAGTAACCATACTATCCAGGTTCCTTCTCACATCTCTACTATCCAGGCTTTCATTTCGAAGTAACCCTACTATCTAGGTTCCTTCTCATAACCCTACTATCCAGGCTTTCATTTTGAAGTAACCCTACTATCCCGGTTCCTTCTCACATCCCTACTATCCAAGCTTTCATTTCTAAGTAACCCTACTATCCGGGTTCCTTCTCATAGCCCTACTATCCAAGCTTTCATGTCGAAATAACCCTACTATCCAAGCTTTCATGTCGAAATAACCCTACTATCCAGGCTTTCATTTTGAAGTAACCCAGCTATCCAGGTCCCTTATCATAGCCCTACTATCCACACTTTCATTTCGAAGTAACCCATCTATCTAGGTTCCTTCTCACAGCCCTACTATCCAGGCTTTCATTTCGAAGTAACCCGACTATCCAGGTTACTTGTCACAACCCATCTATTCAGACTTTCATTTCAAAGTAACCCTACTATCCAGGTTCCTTATCACATCCCAACTATCTAGGTTTTCATTTTGAAGTAACCCTACTATCCAGGTTCCTTCTCATAGCCCTACTATCCAAGATTTCATTTCAAAGTAACCCTACTACCCTGGTTCCTTCTCATAGCCCTACTATCAAGACTTTCATTTGGAAGTAACCCTACTATCCATGTTCCTTCTCACAGCCCTACTATCCAGGCTTTCATTTTGGAGTAACCCTACTATCCAAGTTCCTTCTCATAGCCCTACTATTCAGGCTTTCATTTCGATGTAACCCTTCTATCCATGTTCCTTCTCACAGCCCTACTATCCAGGCTTTCATTTCGGAGTAACCCTACTATCCAGGTTCCTTCTCACAACTCTACTATCGAGGCTTTTATTTCGAAGTAACCCTACTATCTAGGTTCCTTCTCACAACCCTACTATCCAAGCTTTCATTTCGAAGTAACCCTACTATCCAGGTTCCTTCTCATAGCTCTACTATCCAGGATTTCATTTCAAAGTAACCCTACTATCCAGGTTCCTTCTCATAGCCCAACTATCCAGGCTTTCGTTTCGAAATAACCCTTCTATCCAGGTTCCTTCTTATAACCATACTATCCAGGCTTTCATTTCGAAGTAACCCTGCTATCCAGGTTCCTTATCATAGCCCTACAATCTAGGAGTTCATTTCGAAGTATCCCTGTTAACCTGATTCCATCTCATAGCCCTACTATCCAGGATTTCTTTTCGAAGTAACCCAACTATCCAGGTATCTTCTCGTAGCCCTACTATCCAGGCTTTCATTTCGAAGTAACCGTACTATCTAGGTTCCTTCTCACACCCCTACTATTCCGGCTTTCATTTCGAAGTAACCCTACTATCCAGGTTCCTTCTCGTAGCCCCACTATCCAGCCTTTCATTTTGAAGTAACCCTACTATCCAAGTTCCTTCTCGTAGCCCTACTATTATGGCTTTCATTTCGAAGTAACCCTACTATCCAGGTTCCTTCTCGCAGCCCTACTATCCGGGATTTCATTTTGGAGTAACCCTACTATCCAGGTTCCTTTTCATAGCCCTGTTATCCAGGATTTCATTTCTAAGTAACCCTACTATCCAGGTTCCTTCTCACAGCCCTACTGTCCAGGCTTTCATTTCGAAGTAACCCTACTATCCAGGTTACTTCTCACAGCTCTACTATCCGGGCTTTCATTTCGAAGTAACCCTACTATCCAGGTTCCTTCTGAGAGCCCTACTATTCAGGCTTTCATTTAGAAGTAACCCTACTATCCAGGTTCCTTCTTACAGCCCTACTATCCTGGCTTTCATTTCGAAGTAACCCTACTATCCAGGTTCCTTCTCACAGCTCTACTATCCAGGCTTTCATTTCAAAGTAACCCTACTATCTAGGTTCCTTCTCACATCCCCTACTATCCAGGCTTTCATTTCGAAGTAACCCTACTATCCAAGTTCCTTCTCACAACTCTACTATCCAGGCTTTCATTTCAAAGTAACCCTACTATCCAGGTTCCATCTACCAACCCTAATATCCAAGATTTCATGTCAAAATAACCCTACTATCCAGGTTCCTTCTTATAACCCTACTATCCAGGCTTTCATTTCTAAGTAACCCTGTTATCCAAATTCCTTATCATAGCCCTACTATCCAGGCTTTCATTTCGAAGTAACCCTGCTATCCAGGTTCCTTCTCATAGCCCTACTATCCAGGGTTTCATTTTGGAGTAACCCTACTATCCAGGTTCCTTCTCAGAGCCCTACTATTCAGGCTTTCATTTCGAACTAACCCTACTATCCACGTTCCTTCTTACAACCTTACTATTCAGGCTTTCATTTCGAAGTAACCCTACTATCCAGGTTCCTTCTCGTAGCTCTACTATCCAGGCTTTCATTTTGAAGTAACCCTACTATCCAGGTTCCTTCTCACAGCCCTACTATCCAGGCTTTCATTACGAAGTAACCTTACTATCCAGGTTCCTTCTCACAACTCTACTATCCAGGCTTTCATTTCGAAATAACCCTATTATCCAGGTTGATTCTCACAACCCTACTATTCAGGCTTTCATTTTGAAGTAACCCTACTATTCAGGTTCCTTCTCGTAGCTCTACTATCCACGCTTTCATTTTGAAGTAACCCAACTATCCAGGTTCCTTCTCATAGCCCTACTATCCAGGATTTCATTTCAGAGTAACCCTACTATCCAGGTTTCTGTTCATAGCCCTACTATCCAGGCTTTTATTTCGAAGTAACCCTATTATCCAGGCTCCTTCTCATAGCTCTATTATCCAATCTTTCATTTTGAAGTAACCCTACTATCCAAGTTCCTTCTTATAACCCTATTATCCAGGCTTTCATTTCGAAGTAACCCTGCTATCCAGGTTCCTTATCATAGCCCTACTATCCAGGCTTTCATTTCGAAGTAACCCTGCTATCCAGGTTCCTTCTCATAGCCCTACTATCCAGGCTTTCATTTCGAAGTAACCCCACTATCCAAGTTCCTTCTCATAGCCCTACTATCCAGGATTTCATTTCAAAGTAACCCTACTATCCAGGTTCCTTCTCATAGCCCTACTATACACGCTTTCATTTCGAAGTAACCCTACTATCCAGGTTCCTTCCCACTACCCATCTATTCAGACTTTCATTTCAAAGTAACCCTATTATCCAGGTTCCTTGTGACATCCCTACTATCCAGGCTTTCATTTTGAAGTAACCCTACTATCCAGGTTCCTTCTCATAGCCCTACTATCCAAGGTTTCATTTCAAAGTAACCCTACTATCCTAGTTCCTTCTCATAGGCCTACTATCCAGGCTTTCATTTCTAAGTAACCCTACTATCCAGGTTCATTCTCACAGCCCTACTATCCAGGCTTTCATTTTAGAGTAACCCTATTATCCAGGTTCCTTCTCAGAGCCCTACAATTCAGGCTTTCATTTCGAAGTAACCCTACTAACCAGGTTCCTTCTCACAACCCTACTATTCAGGCTTTCATTTCGAAGTAACCCTATTATCCAGTTCCTTCTCGTAGCTCTGTTAGAACATAGTTTGATTCTACAACCCTTAATTAGAGTTTTGATGATAACAAAATACAAAGAATAAATTATTTCAAAGATATATATAAAATTATGTTTTGTATATGCAGAAGTTCTGATGGAATCAGCATCAGAATGGAATCAGCATCAGAAGATCAGCAACCTACGCTACATGCTGAATTTTGATTACCAGAATATGCGCCTAAACAAACACACTCTGACTCTGATCAAAGAAATCTTTACCAAGTCATCAGCACTCTGAAGCTTATACAACAAAGAAGACTCTGAAGCGTTATTGGTTATTCAAGACAGAATTAAATGCTAACGGCTTTCTTCAGACAAAGATCTACTACAAAAGGAAAGTGCATTATTATCATTAAACCTGCTTTATGGACAACGTATCCTTGCTTTCCTATATAAACAGGACTACTTGTGAAAAGAAGCACGCATGTACGCACATAATTTTCCAAGTCTTCCAAACCACGCATATTCAAAAGCTTTAGCAAATTCATTTTATTCCAAGCTTAATTTGTGTAACTATCACATTTGTGATATACTGTTTTGTTAGAAAACAACAACACACTCTTGTTCATTTCTTGTAAAATATTTCCTTGAGATAAACCGGTTTGTGGTTATACTCAAGAAGACTTTAACAGTTGTTAAAGTAGCTGTTGTAATTCTTTGAGAATAGTGGATTAAGACCTCGTTGGAGAGAGGCGAAATCATCTTGACGGGTGGACTTGAGTAGTTGGAGATCAAACGAACCAGGATAAAAATACTGTGTCTTAAAGCTGTTTTTATTTGATCCAAGTTTTTCAATTCAACCCCCCCCCCCCCCCCCTTCTTGTGTTTTTCACATCTTCAAGCTCTACTATCCAGGCTTTCATTTCGAAGTAACCCTACTATCCAGGTTCCTTCTCACAGCCGTACTATCCAGGCTTTGATTTAGAAATAACCCTACTATCCAGGTTCCTTCTCACAACCCTACTATCCAGGCTTTCATTACGAAGTAACCTTACTATCCAGGTTCCTTCTCACAACTCTACTATCCAGGCTTTCGTTTCGAAATAACCCTATTATCCAGGTTGATTCTCATAACCCTACTATTCAGGCTTTCATTTTGAAGTAACCCTACTATCCAGGTTCCTTCTCGTTGCTCTACTATCCACGCTTTAATTTTGAAGTAACCCAACTATCCAGGTTCCTTCTCATAGCCCTACTATCCAGGATTTCATTTCAGAGTAACCCTACTATCCAGGTTCCTTCTCATAGCCCTACTATTCAGGCTTTCATTTCGATGTAACCCTTCTATCCATGTTCCTTCTCATAGCTCTACTATCCAATCTTTCATTTTGAAGTAACCCTACTATCCAAGTTCCTTCTTATAACCCTACTATCCAGGCTTTCATTTCGAAGTAACCCTGCTATCCAGGTTCCTTATCATAGCCCTACTATCCAGGCTTTCATTTCGAAGTAACCCTGCTATCCAGGTTCCTTCTCATAGCCCTACTATCCAGCCTTTCATTTCGAAGTAACCCCACTATCCAAGTTCCTTCTCATAGCCCTACTATCCATGATTTCATGTCGAAATAACCCTACTATCTAGGTTCCTTCTTATAACCCTAATATTCAGGCTTTCATTTCAAAGTAACCCTACTATCCAGGTTCCTTATCATAGCCCTACTATCCAGGCTTTCATTTCGAAGTAACCCTGCTATCCAGGTTCCTTCTCATAGCCCTACTATCCAGGCTTTCATTTCGAAGTAACCCCACTATCCAGGTTCCTTCTCACAGCCCTACTATCCTGGCTTTCATTTCGAAGTAACCCTACTATCCAGGTTCCTTCTCACAGCTCTACTATCCAGGTTTTCATTTTGAAGTAACCCTACTATCTAGGTTCCTTCTCACAACCCTACTATCCAGGCTTTCATTTTGAAGTAACCCTACTATCCTGGTTCCTTCTCACAGCCCTACTATCCAAGCTTTCATTTCGAAGTAACCCTACTATCCAGGTTCCTTCTCATAGCCCTATTATCCAAGCTTTCATGTCGAAATAACCCTACTATCCAGGTTCCTTTTTATAAACCTACTATCCAGGCTTTCATTTCGAAGTAACCCAGCTATCCAGTTTCCATATCATAGCCCTACTATCTAGGCTTTCATTTCGGAGTAACCCATCTATCCAGGTTCATTCTCATAGCCCTACTATCCAAGATTTCATGTCGAAATAACCCTACTATCCAGGTTCCTTCTTATAACCCTACTATCCAGGCTTTCTTTTCGAAGTAACCCTGCTATCCAGGTTCCTTATCATAGCCCTACTATCCAGGCTTTCATTTCGAAGTAACCCTGCTATCCAGGTTCCTTCTCATAGCCCTACTATCCAGGCTTTCATTTCGAAGTAACCCCGCTATCCAGGTTCCTTCTCACAGCCCTACTATCCTGGCTTTCATTTCGAAGTAACCATACTATCCAGGTTCCTTCTCACATCTCTACTATCCAGGCTTTCATTTCGAAGTAACCCTACTATCTAGGTTCCTTCTCATAACCCTACTATCCAGGCTTTCATTTTGAAGTAACCCTACTATCCCGGTTCCTTCTCACATCCCTACTATCCAAGCTTTCATTTCTAAGTAACCCTACTATCCGGGTTCCTTCTCATAGCCCTACTATCCAAGCTTTCATGTCGAAATAACCCTACTATCCAAGCTTTCATGTCGAAATAACCCTACTATCCAGGCTTTCATTTTGAAGTAACCCAGCTATCCAGGTTCCTTATCATAGCCCTACTATCCACACTTTCATTTCGAAGTAACCCATCTATCTAGGTTCCTTCTCACAGCCCTACTATCCAGGCTTTCATTTCGAAGTAACCCCACTATCCAGGTTCCTTCTCATAGCCCTACTATCCAGGCTTTCATTTCGAAGTAACCCGACTATCCAGGTTACTTGTCACAACCCATCTATTCAGACTTTCATTTCAAAGTAACCCTACTATCCAGGTTCCTTATCACATCCCAACTATCTAGGTTTTCATTTTGAAGTAACCCTACTATCCAGGTTCCTTCTCATAGCCCTACTATCCAAGATTTCATTTCAAAGTAACCCTACTACCCTGGTTCCTTCTCATAGCCCTACTATCAAGACTTTCATTTGGAAGTAACCCTACTATCCATGTTCCTTCTCACAGCCCTACTATCCAGGCTTTCATTTTGGAGTAACCCTACTATCCAAGTTCCTTCTCATAGCCCTACTATTCAGGCTTTCATTTCGATGTAACCCTTCTATCCATGTTCCTTCTCACAGCCCTACTATCCAGGCTTTCATTTCGGAGTAACCCTACTATCCAGGTTCCTTCTCACAACTCTACTATCGAGGCTTTTATTTCGAAGTAACCCTACTATCTAGGTTCCTTCTCACAACCCTACTATCCAAGCTTTCATTTCGAAGTAACCCTACTATCCAGGTTCCTTCTCATAGCTCTACTATCCAGGATTTCATTTCAAAGTAACCCTACTATCCAGGTTCCTTCTCATAGCCCAACTATCCAGGCTTTCGTTTCGAAATAACCCTTCTATCCAGGTTCCTTCTTATAACCATACTATCCAGGCTTTCATTTCGAAGTAACCCTGCTATCCAGGTTCCTTATCATAGCCCTACAATCTAGGAGTTCATTTCGAAGTATCCCTGTTAACCTGATTCCATCTCATAGCCCTACTATCCAGGATTTCTTTTCGAAGTAACCCAACTATCCAGGTATCTTCTCGTAGCCCTACTATCCAGGCTTTCATTTCAAAGTAACCGTACTATCTAGGTTCCTTCTCACACCCCTACTATTCCGGCTTTCATTTCGAAGTAACCCTACTATCCAGGTTCCTTCTCGTAGCCCCACTATCCAGCCTTTCATTTTGAAGTAACCCTACTATCCAAGTTCCTTCTCGTAGCCCTACTATTATGGCTTTCATTTCGAAGTAACCCTACTATCCAGGTTCCTTCTCGCAGCCCTACTATCCAGGATTTCATTTTGGAGTAACCCTACTATCCAGGTTCCTTTTCATAGCCCTGTTATCCAGGATTTCATTTCTAAGTAACCCTACTATCCAGGTTCCTTCTCACAGCCCTACTGTCCAGGCTTTCATTTCGAAGTAACCCTACTATCCAGGTTACTTCTCACAGCTCTACTATCCGGGCTTTCATTTCGAAGTAACCCTACTATCCAGGTTCCTTCTGAGAGCCCTACTATTCAGGATTTCATTTAGAAGTAACCCTACTATCCAGGTTCCTTCTTACAGCCCTACTATCCTGGCTTTCATTTCGAAGTAACCCTACTATCCAGGTTCCTTCTCACAGCTCTACTATCCAGGCTTTCATTTCAAAGTAACCCTACTATCTAGGTTCCTTCTCACATCCCCTACTATCCAGGCTTTCATTTCGAAGTAACCCTACTATCCAAGTTCCTTCTCACAACTCTACTATCCAGGCTTTCATTTCAAAGTAACCCTACTATCCAGGTTCCATCTACCAACCCTAATATCCAAGATTTCATGTCAAAATAACCCTACTATCCAGGTTCCTTCTTATAACCCTACTATCCAGGCTTTCATTTCTAAGTAACCCTGTTATCCAAATTCCTTATCATAGCCCTACTATCCAGGCTTTCATTTCGAAGTAACCCTGCTATCCAGGTTCCTTCTCATAGCCCTACTATCCAGGGTTTCATTTTGGAGTAACCCTACTATCCAGGTTCCTTCTCAGAGCCCTACTATTCAGGCTTTCATTTCGAACTAACCCTACTATCCACATTCCTTCTTACAACCTTACTATTCAGGCTTTCATTTCGAAGTAACCCTACTATCCAGGTTCCTTCTCGTAGCTCTACTATCCAGGCTTTCATTTTGAAGTAACCCTACTATCCAGGTTCCTTCTCACAGCCCTACTATCCAGGCTTTCATTACGAAGTAACCTTACTATCCAGGTTCCTTCTCACAACTCTACTATCCATGCTTTCATTTCGAAATAACCCTATTATCCAGGTTGATTCTCACAACCCTACTATTCAGGCTTTCATTTTGAAGTAACCCTACTATTCAGGTTCCTTCTCGTAGCTCTACTATCCACGCTTTCATTTTGAAGTAACCCAACTATCCAGGTTCCTTCTCATAGCCCTACTATCCAGGATTTCATTTCAGAGTAACCCTACTATCCAGGTTTCTGTTCATAGCCCTACTATCCAGGCTTTTATTTCGAAGTAACCCTATTATCCAGGCTCCTTCTCATAGCTCTATTATCCAATCTTTCATTTTGAAGTAACCCTACTATCCAAGTTCCTTCTTATAACCCTATTATCCAGGCTTTCATTTCGAAGTAACCCTGCTATCCAGGTTCCTTATCATAGCCCTACTATCCAGGCTTTCATTTCGAAGTAACCCTGCTATCCAGGTTCCTTCTCATAGCCCTACTATCCAGGCTTTCATTTCGAAGTAACCCCACTATCCAAGTTCCTTCTCATAGCCCTACTATCCAGGATTTCATTTCAAAGTAACCCTACTATCCAGGTTCCTTCTCATAGCCCTACTATACACGCTTTCATTTCGAAGTAACCCTACTATCCAGGTTCCTTCCCACTACCCATCTATTCAGACTTTCATTTCAAAGTAACCCTATTATCCAGGTTCCTTGTGACATCCCTACTATCCAGGCTTTCATTTTGAAGTAACCCTACTATCCAGGTTCCTTCTCATAGCCCTACTATCCAAGGTTTCATTTCAAAGTAACCCTACTATCCTAGTTCCTTCTCATAGGCCTACTATCCAGGCTTTCATTTCTAAGTAACCCTACTATCCAGGTTCATTCTCACAGCCCTACTATCCAGGCTTTCATTTTAGAGTAACCCTATTATCCAGGTTCCTTCTCAGAGCCCTACAATTCAGGCTTTCATTTCGAAGTAACCCTACTAACCAGGTTCCTTCTCACAACCCTACTATTCAGGCTTTCATTTCGAAGTAACCCTATTATCCAGTTCCTTCTCGTAGCTCTGTTAGAACATAGTTTGATTCTACAACCCTTAATTAGAGTTTTGATGATAACAAAATACAAAGAATAAATTATTTCAAAGATATATATAAAATTATGTTTTGTATATGCAGAAGTTCTGATGGAATCAGCATCAGAATGGAATCAGCATCAGAAGATCAGCAACCTACGCTACATGCTGAATTTTGATTACCAGAATATGCGCCTAAACAAACACACTCTGACTCTGATCAAAGAAATCTTTACCAAGTCATCAGCACTCTGAAGCTTATACAACAAAGAAGACTCTGAAGCGTTATTGGTTATTCAAGACAGAATTAAATGCTAACGGCTTTCTTCAGACAAAGATCTACTACAAAAGGAAAGTGCATTATTATCATTAAACCTGCTTTATGGACAACGTATCCTTGCTTTCCTATATAAACAGGACTACTTGTGAAAAGAAGCACGCATGTACGCACATAATTTTCCAAGTCTTCCAAACCACGCATATTCAAAAGCTTTAGCAAATTCATTTTATTCCAAGCTTAATTTGTGTAACTATCACATTTGTGATATACTGTTTTGTTAGAAAACAACAACACACTCTTGTTCATTTCTTGTAAAATATTTCCTTGAGATAAACCGGTTTGTGGTTATACTCAAGAAGACTTTAACAGTTGTTAAAGTAGCTGTTGTAATTCTTTGAGAATAGTGGATTAAGACCTCGTTGGAGAGAGGCGAAATCATCTTGACGGGTGGACTTGAGTAGTTGGAGATCAAACGAACCAGGATAAAAATACTGTGTCTTAAAGCTGTTTTTATTTGATCCAAGTTTTTCAATTCAACCCCCCCCCCCTTCTTGTGTTTTTCACATCTTCAAGCTCTACTATCCAGGCTTTCATTTCGAAGTAACCCTACTATCCAGGTTCCTTCTCACAGCCGTACTATCCAGGCTTTAATTTAGAAATAACCCTACTATCCAGGTTCCTTCTCACAACCCTACTCTTCAGGCTTTCATTTCGAAGTAACCCTACTATCCAGGTTCCTTCTCGTAGCTCTACTATCCAAGCTTTCATTTTGAAGTAACCCTACTATCCAGGTTCCTTCTCGTAGCCTTACTATCTAGGTTTTCATTTCGAAATAACCCTACTATCCAGGTTCCTTCTCACATCCCTACTATCCAGGATTTCATTTCGGAGTAACCCTATTATCCAAGTTTCTTTCCATAGCCCTACTATCCAGGCATTTATTTCGAAGTAACCCTACTATCCAGGTTCCTTCTCAAAGCTCTACTATCCAGGCTTTCATTTCGAAGTAACCCTACTATCCAGGTTCCTTCTTATAACCCTACTATCCAGGCTTTCATTTCGAAGTAACCCTGCTATCCAGATTCCTTCTCATAGCCCTACTATTCAGGCTTTCATTTCGAAGTAACCCCACTATCCAGGTTCCTTCTCATAGACCTAATATCCAGGCTTTTATTTCTAAGTAACCCTACTATCCAGGTTCCTTCTCCCACCCCATCTATTCATACTTTCATTTCAAAGTAACCCTACTATCCAGGCTTTCATTTCGAAGTAACCCTACTATCCAGGTTCTTACTCATAGCCCTACTATCCAGGCTTTCATTTCGAAGTAACCCTACTATCCAGGTTCTTTCTCATAACCCATCTATTCAGACTTTCATTTCAAAGGAACCCTACTATCCAGGTTCCTTCTCACATCCCTATTATCCAGGCTTTCATTTTGAAGTAACCCTATTATCCAGGTTCCTTCTCATAGCCCTACTATCCAAGCTTCCATTTCAAAGTAACCCTATTATCCAGGTTCCTTCTCATAGCTCTACTATGCAGGCTTTCATTTCGAAGTAACCCTACTATCCAGGTTCCTTCTCACAGCCATACTATCCAGGCTTTCATTTTGAAGTAACCCTACTATCCAGGTTCCTTCTCACAGCTCTACTATCCAGGCTTTCATTTCTAAGTAACCCTACTATCCAGGTTACTTCTCACAACTCTACTATTCGAGCTTTCATTTAGAAGTAACCCTACTATCCAGGTTCCTTATTAGAGCCCTACTATTCAGGCTTTCATTTAGAAGTATCCCTACTATCCAAGTTCCTTCTCACAGCCCTACTATCCAGGCTTTCATTTTGAAGTAACCCTACTATCCATGTTCCTTCTCACAGCCCTACTAACCAGGCTTTCATTTTGGAGTAACCCTACTATCCAGGTTCCTTCTCAGATCCCTACTATTCAGGCTTTCATTTCGATGTAACCCTACTATCCAGGTTCCTTCTTACAGCCCTACTATCCAGGCTTTCATTTCGAAGTAACCCTACTATCCAGGTTCCTTCTCACAGCTCTACAATCCAGGCTTTCATTTCAATGTAACCCTACTACCTAGGTTCCTTCTCACAAACCTATTATCCAGGCTTTCATTTCGAAGTAACCCTACTATCCAGGTTCCTTCTCAGAGCCCTACTATTCAGGCTTTCATTTAGAAGTAGCCCTACTATCCAGGTTCCTTCTCACAACCCTACTATCCAAGCTTTCATTTCGAAGTAACCCTACTATCCAGGTTCCTTCTCACAGCTCTACTATCCAAGCTTTCATTTCAAAGTAACCCTACTATCTAGGTTCCTTCTCACAGCCCTACTATACATGCTTTCATTTCGAAGTAACCCTACTATCCAAGTTCCTTCTCACAACTCTACTATCCAGGGTTTCATTTCAAAGTAACCATACTATCCAGGTTCCTTCTCACAGCCCTACTATCCAAGATTTCATTTCGAAGTAACCCTACTATCCAAGTTCCTTCTCATAGCCCTACTATCCAAGCTTTCATGTCGAAATAACCCTACTATCGAGGTTCCTTTTTATAAACCTACTATCCAGGCTTTCATTTCGAAGTAACCCAACTATCCAGGTTCCTTATCATAGCCCTACTATCTAGGCTTTCATTTCGAAGTAACCCATCTATCCAGGTTCCTTCTCATAGCCCTACTATCCAAGATTTCATGTCGAAATAACCCAACTATCCAGGTTCCTTCTTATAACCCTACTATCCAGGCTTTCATTTCGAAGTAACCCTGCTATCCAGGTTCCTTATCATAGCCCTACTATCCAGGATTTCATTTCGAAGTAACCCTGCTATCAAGGTTCCTTCTCATAGCCCTACTATCCAGGCTTTCATTTCGAAGTAACCCCACTATCCAGGTTCCTTCTCACAGCCCTACTATCCTGGCTTTAATTTCGAAGTAACCCTACTATCCAGATTCCTTCTCACAGCTCTACTATCCAGGTTTTCATTTCGAAGTAACCCTACTATCTAGGTTCCTTCTCACAACCCTAATATCCAGGCTTTCATTTTGAAGTAAACCTACTATCCCGGTTCCTTCTCACAACCCTACTATCCAAGCTTTCATTTCGAAGTAACCCTACTATCCAGGTTCCTTCTCATAGCCCTATTATCCAAGCTTTCATGTCGAAATAACCCTACTATCCAGGTTCCTTTTTATAGACCTACTAACCAGGATTTCATTTCGAAGTAACCCAGCTATCCAGTTTCCTTATCATAGCCCTACTATCTAGGCTTTCATTTCGGAGTAACCCATCTATCCAGGTTCATTCTCATAGCCCTACTATCCAAGATTTCATGTCGAAATAACCCTACTATCCAGGTTCCTTCTTTTAGCCCTATTATCCAAGCTTTCATGTCGAAATAACCCTACTATCCAGGTTCCTTTTTATAAACCTACTATCCAGCCTTTCATTTCGAAGTAACCCAGCTATCCAGTTTCCATATCATAGCCCTACTATCTAGGCTTTTATTTCGGAGTAACCCATCTATCCAGGTTTATTCTCATAGCCCTACTATCCAAGATTTCATTTCGAAGTAACCCCGCTATCCAGGTTCCTTCTCACAGCCCTACTATCCTGGCTTTCATTTCGAAGTAACCCTACTATCGAGGTTCCTTCTCACAGCTCCACTATCCAGGCTTTCATTTCGAATTAACCCTACTATCCAGGCTTTCATTTTGAAGTAACCCTACTATCCCGGTTCCTTCTCACATCCCTACTATCCAAGCTTTCATTTCGAAGTAACCCTACTATCCAGGTTCCTTCTCATAGCCCTATTATCCAAGCTTTCATGTCGAAATAACCCTACTATCCAGGTTCATTTTTATAAACCTACTATCCAGGCTTTCATTTTGAAGTAACCCAGCTATCCAGGTTCCTTATCAAGCCCTACTATCCAGGCTTTCATTTCGAAGTAACCCATCTATCCAGGTTCCTTCTCACAGCCCTACTATCCAGACTTTCATTTTGAAGTAACCCCACTATCAAGGTTCCTTCTCATAGCCCTACTATCCAGGCTTTCATTTCGAAGTAACCCTACTATCCAGGTTACTTGTCACAACCCATTTATTCATACTTTCATTTCAAAGTAACCCTACTATCCAGGTTCCTTATCACATCCCTACTATCCAGGCTTTCATTTTGATGTAACCCTACTATCCAGGTTCCTTCTCATAGCCCTACTATCCAAGATTTCATTTCAAAGTAACCCTACTACCCTGGTTCCTTCTCATAGCCCTACTATCAAGGCTTTCATTTCGAAGTAACCCTACTATCCATGTTCCTTCTCACAGCCCTACTATCCAGGCTTTCATTTCGAAGTAACCCTACTATCCAGGTTCCTTCTAATAGCTCTACTATCCAGGATTTCATCCCTACTATCCAGGTTCCTTCTCATAGCCCAACTATCCAGGCTTTCATTTCGAAATAACCCTGCTATCCAGGTTCCTTCTTATAACCCTACTATCCAGGCTTTCATTTCGAAGTAACCCTACTATCCAGGTTCCTTATCATAGCCCTACTATCCAGGAGTTCATTTCGAAGTATCCCTGCTAACCTGATTCCATCTCATAGCCCTACTATCCAGGATTTCTTTTCGAAGTAACCCAACTATCCAGGTATCTTCTCGTAGCCCTACTATCCAGGCTTTCATTTCGAAGTAACCGTACTATCTAGGTTCCTTCTCACACCCCTACTATTCCGGCTTTCATTTCGAAGTAACCCTACTATCCAGGTTCCTTCTCGTAGCCCCACTATCCAGCCTTTCATTTTGAAGTAACCCTACTATCCAAGTTCCTTCTCGTAGCCCTACTATTCTGGCTTTCATTTCGAAGTAACCCTACTATCCAGGTTCCTTCTCGCAGCCCTACTATCCAGGATTTCATTTTGGAGTAACCCTACTATCCAGGTTCCTTTTCATAGCCCTGTTATCCAGGCTTTCATTTCGAAGTAACCCTACTATCCAGGTTACTTCTCACAGCTCTACTATCCAGGCTTTCATTTCGAAGTAACCCTACTATCCAGATTCCTTCTCAGAGCCCTACTATTCATGCTTTCATTTAGAAGTAACCCTACTAACCAGGTTCCTTCTTACAGCCCTACTATCCTGGCTTTCATTTTGAAGTAACCCTACTATCCAGGTTCCTTCTCACAGCTCTACTATCCCGGCTTTCATTTCAAAGTAACCCTACTATCTAGGTTCCTTCTCACAGCCCTACTATCCAGGCTTTCATTTCGAAGTAACCCTACTCTCCAAGTTCCTTCTCACAACTCTACTATCCAGGCTTTCATTTCAAAGTAACCCTACTATCCAGGTTCCATCTACCAGCCCTAATATCCAAGATTTCATGTCAAAATAACCCTACTATCCAGGTTCCTTCTTATAACCCTGCTATCCAGGATTTCATTTCTAAGTAACCCTGTTATCCAAATTCCTTATCATAGCCCTACTATCCAGGCTTTCATTTCGAAGTAACCCTCCTATCCAGGTTCCTTCTCATAGCCCTACTATCCAGGGTTTCATTTCGAAGTAGCCCTACTATCCAGGTTCCTTCTCATAGCCCTACTATCCAGGCTTTCATTTCGAAGTAACCCTACTATCCAGGTTCCTTCTCATAGCCCTACTATGCAGGCTTTCATTTTGAAGAAACCCCACTATCCAGGTTACTTCTCACAGCCCATCTATCCAGACTTTCAGTTCAAAGTAACCCTACTATCCAGGTTCCTTCTCACATTCCTACTATCCAGGCTTTCATTTTGAAGTAACCCTACTATCCAGGTTACTTCTCATAGCCCTACTATCCAAGTTTTCATTTCAAAGTAACCCTACTAACCAGGTTCCTTCTCATAGCCCTACTATCAAGGCTTTCATTTCGAAATAACCCCACTATCCAGGTTCCTTCTCACAACCCTACTATCGAGGATTTCATTTTTGAATAACCCTACTCTCCAGATTCCTTCTTAGAGCCCTACTATTCAGGCTTTCATTTCAAAGTAACCCTATTATCCAGGTTCCTTCTCACAGCCTTACTATCCAGGCTTTCATTTCGAAGTAACCCTACTATCCAGGTTCCTTCTTATAACCCTACTATCCAGGATCCTTCTCATAGCCCTACTATTCAGGCTTTCATTTCGAAGTAACCCATCTATTAAGGTTCCTTCTCATAGACCTACTATCCAGGCTTTTATTTCGAAGTAACCCTACTATCCAGGTTCCTTCTCCCAGCCCATCTATTCAGACTTTCATTTTAAAGTAACCCTACTATCCAGGTTCCTTCTCACATCCCTATTATCTAGGCTTTCATTTCGAAGTATCCCTACTATCCAGGTTCCTTCTTATAGCCCTACTATCCAGGCTTTCATTTTGAAGTAACCCTACTATCCAGGTTCCTTCTCACAACCCATCTATTCAGACTTTCATTGCAAAGGAACCCTACTATCCAGCTTCCTTCTCACATCCCTACTATCCAGGCTTTCATTTTGAAGTAACCCTACTATCCAGGTTCCTTCTCATAGCCCTACTATCCAAGCTTCCATTTCAAAGTAACCCTACTATTCAGGTTCCTTCTCATATCCCTACTATCCACACTTTCATTTCGAAGTAACCCTACTATCTAGGTTCCTTCTCAGAGCCCTACTATTCAAGCTTTCATATCGAAGTAACCCTACTATCCAAGTTCCTTCTCACAGCCATACTATCCAGGCTTTCATTTCGAAGTAACCCTACTATCCAGGTTCCTTCTCACAGCTCTACTATCCAGGCTTTTATTTCTAAGTAACCCTACTATCCAAGTTACTTCTCACAGCTCTACTATTCAGGCTTTCATTTCGAAGTAACCCTACTATCCAGGTTCCTTCTCAGAGCGCTACTATTCAGGCTTTCATTTAGAAGTAGCCCTACTATCCAGGTTCCTTCTCACAACCCTACTATCTAGGCTTTCATTTCGAAGTAACCTTACTATCCAGGTTCCTTTTCACAGCTCTACTATCCAGGCTTTCATTTCAAAGTAACCCTACTATCTAGGTTCCTTCTTACAACCCTACTATCAAGGCTTTCATTTCGAAGTAACCCTACTATCCAAGTTCCTTCTCAGAGCTCTACTATCCAGGCTTTCATTTCAAAGTAACCCAACTATCCAGGTTCCTTCTCACAGCCCTACTATCCAAAATTTCATTTCGAAGTAACCCTACTATCCTGGTTCCTTCTCATAACCCTACTATCCAGGTTCCTTCTTATAACCCTACTATCCAGGCTTTCATTTCTAAGTAACCCTGCTATCCAGGTTCCTTATCATAGCCCTACTATCCAGGCTTTCATTTCGAAGTAACCCTACTATCCAGGTTCCTTCTCATAGCCCTACTATCCAGGCTTTCATTTCGAAGTAACCCTACTATCCATGTTCCTTCTCATATCCCTACTATGCAGGCTTTCATTTCGAAGTAACCCTACTATCCAGGTTACTTCTCATAGCCCATCTATTCAGACTTTCATTTCAAAATAACCCTACTATCCAGGTTCGTTCTCATATCCCTACTATCCAGGCTTTCATTTTGAAGTAACCCTACTATCCAGGTTCCTTCTCATAGCCCTACTATCCAAGCTTACATTTGAAAGTAACCCTACTACCCAGTTTCCTTCTCATAGCCCTACTATCAAGGCTTTCATTTCGAAATAACCATACTATCCAGGTTCCTTCTCACAGCCCTACTATCCAGGCTTTCATTTTGGAGTAACCCTACTATCCAGGTTCCTTCTTAGAGCCCTACTATTTAGGCTTTCATTTCGAAGTAACCCAACTATCCAGGTTCCTTCTCACAGCCTTACTATCCAGGCTTTCATTTGGAAGTAACCCTACTATCCAGGTTCCTTCTTATAACCCTACTATCCAGGCTTTCATTTCGAAGTAACCCTGCTATCCAGGTTCCTTCTCATAGCCCTACTATTCAGGCTTTCATTTCGAAGTAACCCCACTATCGAGGTTCCTTCTCATTGACCTACTATCCAGACTTTTATTTCGAAGTAACCCTACTATCCAGGTTCCTTCTCCCAGCCCATTTATTCATACTTTCATTTCAAAGTAACCCTACTATCCAGGTTCCTTCTCACATCCCTACTATCTAGGCTTTCAGTTCAAAGTAACCCTACTATCTAGGTTCCTTCTCACATTCCTACTATCCAGGCTTTCATTTTGAAGTAACCCTACTATACAGGTTACTTCTCATAGCCCTACTATCCAAGCTTTCATTTCAAAGTAACCCTACTACCCAGGTTCCTTCTCATAGCCCTACTATCAAGGCTTTCATTTCGAAATAACCCCACTATCCAGGTTCCTTCTTACAGCCCTACTATCCAGGCTTTCATTTTGGAATAACCCTACTCTCCAGGTTCCTTCTTAGAGCCCTTCTATTCAGGCCTTTATTTCGAAGTAACACTACTATCCAGGTTCCTTCTCACAGCCTTACTATCCAGGCTTTCATTTTGAAGTAACCCTACTATCCAGGTTCCTTCTTATAACCCTACTATCCAAGCTTTCATTTCGAAGTAACCCTGCTATCCAGGTTCCTTTTCATAGCCCTACTATTCAGGCTTTCATTTCGAAGTAACCCATCTATTCAAGTTCCTTCTCATAGACCTACTATCCAGGCTTTTATTTCGAAGTAACCCTACTATCCAGGTTCCTTCTCCCAGCCCATCTATTCAGACTTTCATTTCAAAGTAACCCTACTATCCAGGTTCCTTCTCACATCCCTACTATTTAGGCTTTCATTTCGAAGTAACCCTACTATCCAGGTTCCGTCTTATAGCCCTACTATCCAGGCTTTCATTTCGAAGTAACCCTATTATCCAGGTTCCTTCTCACAACCCATCTATTCAGACTTTCATTTCAAAGGAACCCTACTATCCAGGTTCCTTCTCACATCCCTACTATCCAGGCTTTCATTTTGAAGTAACCCTACTATCCAGGTTCCTTCTCATAGCCCTACTATCGAAGCTTCCATTTCAAAGTAACCCTACTATCCAGGTTCCTTCTCATAGCCCTACTATCCACACTTTCATTTCGAAGTAACCCTACTATCTAGGTTCCTTCTCAGAGCCTTACTATTCAGGCTTTCATTTCGAAGTAACCCTACTATCCAGGTTCCTTCTCACAGCCATACTATCCAGGCTTTCATTTCAAAGTAACCCTACTATCCAGGTTCCTTCTTCCAGCTCTACTATCCAGGCTTTTATTTCTAAGTAACCCTACTATCCAGGTTACTTCTCACAGCTCTACTATTCAGGCTTTCATTTCGAAGTAACCCTACAATCCAGGTTCCTTCTCAGAGCCCTACTATTCAGGCTTTCATTTAGAAGTAGCCCTACTATCCAGGTTCCTTCTCACAGCCCTAATATCTAGGCTTTCATTTCGAAGTAACCCTACTATCCAGGTTCCTTCTCACAGCTCTAGTATCCAGGCTTTCATTTCAAAGTAACCCTACTATCTAGGTTCCTTCTCACAACCCTACTATCCAGGCTTTCATTTCGAAGTAACCCTACTATCCAAGTTCCTTCTCAGAGCTCTACAATCCGGGCTTTCATTTCAAAGTAACCCTACTATCCAAGTTCCTTCTCACAGCCCTACTATCCAAGCTTTCATTTCGAAGTAACCCTACTATCCAGGTTCCTTCTCATAGCCTTACTATCCAAGATTTCATGTCGAAATAACCCTACTATTCAGGTTCCTTCTTATAACCCTACTATCCAGGCTTTCATTTCTAAGTAACCCTGCTATCCAGGTTCCTTATCATAGACCTACTATCTAGGCTTTCATTTCGAAGTAACCCTACTATCCAAGTTCCTTCTCATAGCCCTACTATCCAGGCTTTCATTTCGAAGTAACCCTACTATCCAGGTTTCTTCACATAGCCCTACTATGCAGGCTTTCATTTCGAAGAAACCCTACTATCCAGGTTACTTCTCACAGCCCATCTATTCAGACTTTCATTTCAAAATAACCCTACTATCCAGGTTCCTTCTCATATCCCTACTAACCAGGCTTTCATTTTGAAGTAACCCTACTATCCAGGTTCCTTCTCAAAGCCCTACTATCCAAGCTTACATTTGAAAGTAACCCTAATACCCAGTTTCCTTCTTATAGCCCTACTATCAAGGCTTTCATTTCGAAATAACCCTACTATCCAGGTTCCTTCTCACAGCCCTACTATCCAGGCTTTCATTTTGGAGTAACCCTACTATCCAGGTTCCTTCTTAGAGCCCTACTATTCAGGCTTTCATTTCGAAGTAACCCTACTATCCAGGTTCCTTCTCACAACCTTACTATCCAGGCTATAATTTCGAAGTAACCCTACTATCCAGGTTCCTTCTTATAACCCTACTATCCAGGCTTTCCTTTCAAAGTAACCCTGCTATCCAGGTTCCTTCTAATAACCCTACTATTCAGGCTTTCATTTCGAAGTAACCCCACTATCTAGGTTCCTTCTCATAGACCTACTATCCAGACTTTTATTTCGAAGTAACCCTACTATCCAGGTTCCTTCTCCCAGCCCATCTATTCATACTTTCATTTCAAAGTAACCCTACTATCCAGGTTCCTTCTCACATCCCTACTATCTGGGCTTTCATTTCGAAGTAACCCTACTTTCCAGGTTCCTTCTCATAGCCCTACTATCTAAGCTTTCATTTCGAAGTAACCCTACTATCCAGGTTCCTTCTCACAACCCATATATTCAGACTTTCATTTCAAAGGAACCCTACTATCCAAGATTTCATGTAGAAATAACCCTACTATTCAGGTTCTTTCTTATAACCCTACTATCCAGGCTTTCATTTCTAAGTAACCCTGCTATCCAGGTTCCTTATCATAGCCCTACTATCCAGGCTTTCATTTCGAAGTAACCCTACTATACAGGTTCCTTCTCATAGCCCTACTATCCAGGCTTTCATTTCGAAGTAACTGCACTATCCAGGTTCCTTCTCACATCCCTACTATTTAGGCTTTCATTTCGAAGTAACCCTACTATCCAGGTTCCGTCTTATAGCCCTACTATCCAGGCTTTCATTTCGAAGTAACCCTATTATCCAGGTTCCTTCTCACAACCCATCTATTCAGACTTTCATTTCAAAGGAACCCTACTATCCAGGTTCCTTCTCACATCCCTACTATCCAGGCTTTCATTTTGAAGTAACCCTACTATCCAGGTTCCTTCTCATAGCCCTACTATCGAAGCTTCCATTTCAAAGTAACCCTACTATCCAGGTTCCTTCTCATAGCCCTACTATCCACACTTTCATTTCGAAGTAACCCTACTATCTAGGTTCCTTCTCAGAGCCTTACTATTCAGGCTTTCATTTCGAAGTAACCCTACTATCCAGGTTCCTTCTCACAGTCATACTATCCAGGCTTTCATTTCAAAGTAACCCTACTATCCAGGTTCCTTCTTCCAGCTCTACTATCCAGGCTTTTATTTCTAAGTAACCCTACTATCCAGGTTACTTCTCACAGCTCTACTATTCAGGCTTTCATTTCGAAGTAACCCTACAATCCAGGTTCCTTCTCAGAGCCCTACTATTCAGGCTTTCATTTAGAAGTAGCCCTACTATCCAGGTTCCTTCTCACAGCCCTAATATCTAGGCTTTCATTTCGAAGTAACCCTACTATCCAGGTTCCTTCTCACAGCTCTAGTATCCAGGCTTTCATTTCAAAGTAACCCTACTATCTAGGTTCCTTCTCACAACCCTACTATCCAGGCTTTCATTTCGAAGTAACCCTACTATCCAAGTTCCTTCTCAGAGCTCTACTATCCGGGCTTTCATTTCAAAGTAACCCTACTATCCAAGTTCCTTCTCACAGCCCTACTATCCAAGCTTTCATTTCGAAGTAACCCTACTATCCAGGTTCCTTCTCATAGCCTTACTATCCAAGATTTCATGTCGAAATAACCCTACTATTCAGGTTCCTTCTTATAACCCTACTATCCAGGCTTTCATTTCTAAGTAACCCTGCTATCCAGGTTCCTTATCATAGACCTACTATCTAGGCTTTCATTTCGAAGTAACCCTACTATCCAAGTTCCTTCTCATAGCCCTACTATCCAGGCTTTCATTTCGAAGTAACCCTACTATCCAGGTTTCTTCACATAGCCCTACTATGCAGGCTTTCATTTCGAAGAAACCCTACTATCCAGGTTACTTCTCACAGCCCATCTATTCAGACTTTCATTTCAAAATAACCCTACTATCCAGGTTCCTTCTCATATCCCTACTAACCAGGCTTTCATTTTGAAGTAACCCTACTATCCAGGTTCCTTCTCAAAGCCCTACTATCCAAGCTTACATTTGAAAGTAACCCTAATACCCAGTTTCCTTCTTATAGCCCTACTATCAAGGCTTTCATTTCGAAATAACCCTACTATCCAGGTTCCTTCTCACAGCCCTACTATCCAGGCTTTCATTTTGGAGTAACCCTACTATCCAGGTTCCTTCTTAGAGCCCTACTATTCAGGCTTTCATTTCGAAGTAACCCTACTATCCAGGTTCCTTCTCACAACCTTACTATCCAGGCTATAATTTCGAAGTAACCCTACTATCCAGGTTCCTTCTTATAACCCTACTATCCAGGCTTTCCTTTCAAAGTAACCCTGCTATCCAGGTTCCTTCTAATAACCCTACTATTCAGGCTTTCATTTCGAAGTAACCCCACTATCTAGGTTCCTTCTCATAGACCTACTATCCAGACTTTTATTTCGAAGTAACCCTACTATCCAGGTTCCTTCTCCCAGCCCATCTATTCATACTTTCATTTCAAAGTAACCCTACTATCCAGGTTCCTTCTCACATCCCTACTATCTGGGCTTTCATTTCGAAGTAACCCTACTTTCCAGGTTCCTTCTCATAGCCCTACTATCTAAGCTTTCATTTCGAAGTAACCCTACTATCCAGGTTCCTTCTCACAACCCATATATTCAGACTTTCATTTCAAAGGAACCCTACTATCCAAGATTTCATGTAGAAATAACCCTACTATTCAGGTTCTTTCTTATAACCCTACTATCCAGGCTTTCATTTCTAAGTAACCCTGCTATCCAGGTTCCTTATCATAGCCCTACTATCCAGGCTTTCATTTCGAAGTAACCCTACTATACAGGTTCCTTCTCATAGCCCTACTATCCAGGCTTTCATTTCGAAGTAACTGCACTATCCAGGTTCCTTAACATAGCCCTACTATCCAGGCTTTCATTTCGAAGTAACCCTACTATCCAGGTTCCTTCTCACAGCCCTACTATCCAGGCTTTCATTTCGAAGTAACCCTACTATCCAGGTTCCTTCGCACAACCCATCTATTCATACTTTCATTTCAAAGGAACCCTACTATCCAGGTTCCTTCTCACGTCCCTTCTATCCCGACTTTCATTTTGAAGTAACCCTACTATCCAGGTTCCTTCTCATAGCCCTACTATCCAAGCATCCATTTCAAAGTAACCCTACTATCCAGGTTCCTTCTCATAGCCCTACTATCCAGGCTTTCATTTCGAAGTAACCCTACTATCTAGGTTCCTTTTCAGAGCCCTACTATTCAGGCTTTCATTTCGAAGTAACCCAACTATCCAGGTTACTTCTCACAGCCATACTATCCAGGCTTTCATTTCGAAGTAACCCTACTATCCAGGTTCCTTCTCACAGCTCTACTATCCGTGCTTTTATTTCTATGTAACCCTACTATCCAGGTTACTTCTCACAGCTCTACTATTCGGGCTTTCATTTCGAAGTAACCATACTATCAAGGTTACTTCTCAGAGCCCTACTATTCAGGCTTTCATTTAGAAGTAGCCCTACTATCCAGGTTCCTTCTCACAGCCCTACTATCAAGGCTTTCATTTCGAAGTAACCCTACTATCCAGGTTCCTTCTCACAACTCTACTATCCAGGCTTTCATTTCAAAGTAACCCTACTATCTAGGTTCCTTCTCACAACCCTACTATCCAGGCTTTCATTTCTAAGTAACCCTGCTATCCAGGTTCCTTATCATAGCCCTACTATCCAGGCTTTCATTTCGAAGTAACCCTACTATACAGGTTCCTTCTCATAGCCCTACTATCCAGGCTTTCATTTCGAAGTAACCGCACTATCCAGGTTCCTTATCATAGCCCTACTATCCAGGCTTTCATTTCGAAGTAACCCTACTATCCAGGTTCCTTCTCATAGCCCTACTATCCAGGCTTTCATTTCGAAGTAACCCTACTATCCAGGTTCCTTCTCACAACCCATCTATTCGTACTTTCATTTCAAAGGAACCCTACTATCCAGGTTCCTTCTCACATACCTTCTATCCCGACTTTCATTTTGAAGTAACCCTACTATCCAAGTTCCTTCTCATATCCTTACTATCCAAGCATCCATTTGAAAGTAACCCTACTATCCAGGTTCCTTCTCATAGCCCTACTATCCAGGCTTTCATTTCGAAGTAACCCTACTATCTAGGTTCCTTTTCAGAGCCCTACTATTCAGGCTTTCATTTCGAAGTAACCCAACTATCCAGGTTACTTCTCACAGCCATACTATCCAGGCTTTCATTTCGAAGTAACCCTACTATCCAGGTTCCTTCTCACAGCTCTACTATCCGGGCTTTTATTTCTATGTAACCCTACTATCCAGGTTACTTCTCACAGCTCTACTATTCGGGCTTTCATTTCGAAGTAACCGTACTATCAAGGTTCCTTCTCAGAGCCCTACTATTCAGGCTTTCATTTAGAAGTAGCCCTACTATCCAGGTTCCTTCTCACAGCCCTACTATCTAGGCTTTCATTTCGAAGTAACCCTACTATCCAGGTTCCTTCACACAACTCTACTATCCAGGCTTTCATTTCAAAGTAACCCTACTATCTAGGTTCCTTCTCACAACCCTACTATCCAGGCTTTCATTTCGAAGTAACCCTACTATCCAAGTTCCTTCTCACAGCTCTACTATCCAGGCTTTCATTTCAAAGTAACCCTAATATCCAGGTTCCTTCTCACAGCCCTACTATCCAAGCTTTCATTTCGAAGTAACCCTACTATCCAGGTTCCATCTCATAGCCCTACTATCCAAGATTTCATGTAGAAATAACCCTACTATTCAGGTTCCTTCTTATAACCCTACTATCCAGGCTTTCATTTCTAAGTAACCCTGCTATCCAGGTTCCTTATCATAGCCCTACTATCCAGGTTTTCATTTCGATGTAACCCTACTATCCAGGTTCCTTCACATAGCCCTACTATCCAGGCTTTCATTTCGAAGTAACCCCGCTATCCAGGTTCCTTCTCATAGCCCTACTATCCAGGCTTTCATTTCGAAGTAACCCTACTATCCCGGTTCCTTCTCAAAGCCCTACTATCCAGGATTTCATTTCGAAGTAACCCTACTATCTAGGTTCCTTCTCAGAGCTCTACTCTCCAGGCTTTCATTTCTAAGTAACACTACTATCTAGGTTCCTTCTCACAACCCTACTATCCAGGCTTTCATTTTGAAGTAACCCTACTATCCAGGTTCCTTCTCACAGCCCTACTATCCAAGCTTTCATTTCGAAGTAACCCTACTATCCAGGTTCCTTCTCATAGCCCTACTATACAAAGCTTTCTTGTCGAAATAACACTACTATCCAGGTTCCTTTTTATAAACCTATTATCTAGGCTTTCATTTCGAAGTAACCTAACTATCCAGGTTCCTTATCATAGCCCTACTATCTAGGCTTTCATTTCGAACTAACCCATCTATCCAGGTTCCTTATCATAGCCCTACTATCTAGGCTTTCATTTCGAAGTAACCCCACTATCCAGGTTCCTTCTCACAACCCATCTATTCGTACTTTCATTTCAAAGGAACCCTACTATCCAGGTTCCTTCTCACATCCCTTCTATCCCGACTTTCATTTTGAAGTAACCCTACTATCCAGGTTCCTTCTCATATCCCTACTATCCAAGCATCCATTTGAAAGTAACCCTACTATCCAGGTTCCTTCTCATAGCCCTACTATCCAGGCTTTCATTTCGAAGTAACCCTACTATCTAGGTTCCTTTTCAGAGCCCTACTATTCAGGCTTTCATTTCGAAGTAACCCAACTATCCAGGTTACTTCTCACAGCCATACTATCCAGGCTTTCATTTCGAAGTAACCCTACTATCCAGGTTCCTTCTCACAGCTCTACTATCCGGGCTTTTATTTCTATGTAACCCTACTATCCAGGTTACTTCTCACAGCTCTACTATTCGGGCTTTCATTTCGAAGTAACCGTACTATCAAGGTTCCTTCTCAGAGCCCTACTATTCAGGCTTTCATTTAGAAGTAGCCCTACTATCCAGGTTCCTTCTTACAGCCCTACTATCTAGGCTTTCATTTCGAAGTAACCCTACTATCCAGGTTCCTTCACACAACTCTACTATCCAGGCTTTCATTTCAAAGTAACCCTACTATCTAGGTTCCTTCTCACAACCCTACTATCCAGGCTTTCATTTCGAAGTAACCCTACTATCCAAGTTCCTTCTCACAGCTCTACTATCCAGGCTTTCATTTCAAAGTAACCCTAATATCCAGGTTCCTTCTCACAGCCCTACTATCCAAGCTTTCATTTCGAAGTAACCCTACTATCCAGGTTCCATCTCATAGCCCTACTATCCAAGATTTCATGTAGAAATAACCCTACTATTCAGGTTCCTTCTTATAACCCTACTATCCAGGCTTTCATTTCTAAGTAACCCTGCTATCCAGGTTCCTTATCATAGCCCTACTATCCAGGTTTTCATTTCGATGTAACCCTACTATCCAGGTTCCTTCACATAGCCCTACTATCCAGGCTTTCATTTCGAAGTAACCCCGCTATCCAGGTTCCTTCTCATAGCCCTACTATCCAGGCTTTCATTTCGAAGTAACCCTACTATCCAGATTCCTTCTCAAAGCCCTACTATCCAGGATTTCATTTCGAAGTAACCCTACTATCTAGGTTCCTTCTCAGAGCTCTACTATCCAGGCTTTCATTTCTAAGTAACACTACTATCTAGGTTCCTTCTCACAACCCTACTATCCAGGCTTTCATTTTGAAGTAACCCTACTATCCAGGTTCCTTCTCACAGCCCTACTATCCAAGCTTTCATTTCGAAGTAACCCTACTATCCAGGTTCCTTCTCATAGCCCTACTATACAAAGCTTTCTTGTCGAAATAACACTACTATCCAGGTTCCTTTTTATAAACCTATTATCTAGGCTTTCATTTCGAAGTAACCTAACTATCCAGGTTCCTTATCATAGCCCTACTATCTAGGCTTTCATTTCGAACTAACCCATCTATCCAGGTTCCTTATCATAGCCCTATTATCTAGGCTTTCATTTCGAAGTAACCCCACTATCCAGGTTCCTTCTCATAGCCCTACTATCCAGGCTTTTATTTCGAAGTAACCCTACTATCCAGGTTCCTTCTCATAGCCCATCTATTCAGACTTTCATTTCAAAGTAACGCTACTATCCAGGCTCCTTCTCACATCCCTACTATCCAGGCTTTCATTTTGAAGTAACCCTACTATCCAGGTTCCTTCTCACAGCCCTACTATCCAAGCTTTCATTTCGAAGTAACCCTACTATCCAGGTTCCTTCTCATAGCCATACTATACAAAGCTTTCTTGTCGAAATAACACTACTATCCAGGTTCCTTTTTATAAACCTATTATCTAGGCTTTCATTTCAAAGTAACCCAGCTATCCAGGTTCCTTATCATAGCCCTACTATCTAGGCTTTCATTTCGAACTAACCCATCTATCCATGTTCCTTATCATAGCCCTACTATCCAAGCTTTCATATCAAAGTAACCCTACTACCCTGGTTCCTTCTCATAGCCCTACTATCAAGGCTTTCATTTCGAAGTAACCCTACTATCCAGGTTCCTTCTCACAACCCTACTATCCTGGCTTTCATTTCGATGTAACCCTACTATCCAGTTTCCTTCTCACAGCTCTACTATCAAGGCTTTCATTTCAAAGTAACCCTACTATATAGGTTCCTTCTCACAGCCCTACTATCCAGGCTTTCATTTCGAAGTAACCCCACTATCCAGGTTCCTTCTCATAGCTCTACTATCCAGGATTTCATTTCGAAGTAACCATACTATCTAGGTTCCTTCTCACAGCCCTACTATCCAGGCTTTCATTTCGAAGTAACCCTACTATCCAGGTTCCTTCTCAGAGCTCTACTATCCAGGCTTTCATTTCTAAGTAACACTACTATCTAGGTTCCTTCTCACAACCCTACTATCTAGGCTTTCGTTTTGAAGTAACCCTACTATCCAGGTTCCTTCTCATAGCCCTGCTATCCAAGCTTTCATTTCGAAGTAACCCTACATTCCAGGTTCCTTCTTATAGCCCTACTATACAAAGCTTTCTTGTCGAAATAACACTACTATCCAGGTTCCTTTTTATAAACCTATTATCTAGGCTTTCAATTCGAAGTAACCCAGCTATCCAGGTTCCTTATCATAGCCCTACTATCTAGGCTTTCATTTCGAAGTAACCCATCTATCCAGGTTCCTTCTCATAGCCCTATTATCCAGGCTTTCATTTCGAAGTAACCCCACTATCCAGGTTCCTTCTCATAGCCCTACTATCCAGGCTTTCATTTCGAAGTAACCCAACTATCCAGGTTCCTTCTCACAACCCATCTATTAAGACTTTCATTTCAAAGTAACCCTACTATCCAGGTTCCTTCTCACATCCCTACTATCCAGGCTTTCATTTTGAAGTAACCCTACTATCCAGGTTCCTTCTCATAGCCCTACTATCCAAGCTTTCATTTCAAAGTAACTCTACTACCCTTGTTCCTTCTCATAGCCCTACTATCAAGGCTTTCATTTCGAAGTAACCCTACTATCCAGGTTCCTTCTTACAGCCCTACTATCCTGGCTTTCATTTCGAAGTAACCCTACTATCCAGGTTCCTTCTCACAGCTCTACTATCCAGGCTTTCATTTCAAAGTAACCCTACTATATAGGTTCCTTCTCACAGCCCCACTATCCAGGCTTTCATTTCGAAGTAACCCTACTATCCAGGTTCCTTCTCATAGCCCTACTATACAAAGCTTTCTTGTCGAAATAACACTACTATCCAGGTTCCTTTTTATAAACCTATTATCTAGGCTTTCATTTCGAAGTAACCTAACTATCCAGGTTCCTTATCATAGCCCTACTATCTAGGCTTTCATTTCGAACTAACCCATCTATCTAGGTTCCTTATCATAGCCCTACTATCTAGGCTTTCATTTCGAAGTAACCCCACTATCCAGGTTCCTTCTCATAGCCCTACTATCCAGGCTTTTATTTCGAAGTAACCCTACTATCCAGGTTCCTTCTCATAGCCCATCTATTCAGACTTTCATTTCAAAGTAACGCTACTATCCAGGCTCCTTCTCACATCCCTACTATCCAGGCTTTCATTTTGAAGTAACCCTACTATCCAGGTTCCTTCTCATAGCCCTACTATCCAAGCTCTCATTTCAAAGTAACCCTACTACCCTGGTTCCTTCTCATAGCCCTACTATCAAGGCTTTCATTTCGAAGTAACCCTACTATCCAGGTTCCTTATCACAACCCTACTATCCTGGCTTTCATTTTGATGTAACCCTACTATCCAGTTTCCTTCTCACAGCTCTACTATCCAGGCTTTCATTTCAAAGTAACCCTACTATATAGGTTCCTTCTCACAGCCCTACTATCCAGGCTTTCTTTTCGAAGTAACCCCACTATCCAGGTTCCTTCTCATAGCCCTACTATCCAGGCTTTCATTTCGAAGTAACCCTACTATCCAAGTTCCTTCTCACAGCCCTACTATACAGGCTTTCATTTCGAAGTAACCCTACTATCCAGGTTCCTTCTCAGAACTCTACTATCCAGGCTTTCATTTCTAAGTAACACTACTATCTAGGTTCCTTCTCACAACCCTATTATCCAGGCTTTCATTTTGAAGTAACCCTACTATCCAGGTTCCTTCTCACAGCCCTACTATCCAAGCTTTCATTTCGAAGTAACCCTACTATCCAGGTTCATTCTCATAGCCATACTATACAAAGCTTTCTTGTCGAAATAACACTACTATCCAGGTTCCTTTTTATAAACCTATTATCTAGGCTTTCATTTCAAAGTAACCCAGCTATCCAGGTTCCTTATCATAGCCATACTATCTAGGCTTTCATTTCGAACTAACCCATCTATCCAGGTTCCTTATCATAGCCCTACTATCTAGGCTTTCATTTCGAAGTAACCCCACTATCCAGGTTCCTTCTCATAGCCCTACTATCCAGGCTTTAATTTCGAAGTAACCCGACTATCCAGGTTCCTTCTCACAGCCCATCTATTCAGATTTTCATTTCAAAGTAACCCTACTATCCAGGTTCCTTCTCACATCCCTACTATCCAGGCTTTCATTTTGAAGTAACCCTACTATCCAGGTTCCTTCTCATAGCCCTACTATCCAAGCTTTCATATCAAAGTAACCCTACTACCCTGGTTCCTTCTCATAGCCCTACTATCAAGGCTTTCATTTCGAAGTAACCCTACTATCCAGGTTCCTTCTCACAACCCTACTATCCTGGCTTTCATTTCGATGTAACCCTACTATCCAGTTTCCTTCTCACAGCTCTACTATCCAGGCTTTCATTTCAAAGTAACCCTACTATATAGGTTCCTTCTCACAGCCCTACTATCCAGGCTTTCATTTCGAAGTAACCCCACTATCCAGGTTCCTTCTCATAGCTCTACTATCCAGGATTTCATTTCGAAGTAACCATACTATCTAGGTTCCTTCTCACAGCCCTACTATCCAGGCTTTCATTTCGAAGTAACCCTACTATCCAGGTTCCTTCTCAGAGCTCTACTATCCAGGCTTTCATTTCTAAGTAACACTACTATCTAGGTTCCTTCTCACAACCCTACTATCTAGGCTTTCGTTTTGATGTAACCCTACTATCCAGGTTCCTTCTCATAGCCCTGCTATCCAAGCTTTCATTTCGAAGTAACCCTACATTCCAGGTTCCTTCTTATAGCCCTACTATACAAAGCTTTCTTGTCGAAATAACACTACTATCCAGGTTCCTTTTTATAAACCTATTATCTAGGCTTTCAATTCGAAGTAACCCAGCTATCCAGGTTCCTTATCATAGCCTTACTATCTAGGCTTTCATTTCGAAGTAACCCATCTATCCAGGTTCCTTCTCATAGCCCTATTATCCAGGCTTTCATTTCAAAGTAACCCCACTATCCAGGTTCCTTCTCATAGCCCTACTATCCAGGCTTTCATTTCGAAGTAACCCAACTATCCAGGTTCCTTCTCACAACCCATCTATTAAGACTTTCATTTCAAAGTAACCCTACTATCCAGGTTCCTTCTCACATCCCTACTATCCAGGCTTTCGTTTTGAAGTAACCCTACTATCCAGGTTCCTTCTCATAGCCCTGCTATCCAAGCTTTCATTTCGAAGTAACCCTACATTCCAGGTTCCTTCTTATAGCCCTACTATACAAAGCTTTCTTGTCGAAATAACACTACTATCCAGGTTCCTTTTTATAAACCTATTATCTAGGCTTTCAATTCGAAGTAACCCAACTATCCAGGTTCCTTATCATAGCCCTACTATCTAGGCTTTCATTTCGAAGTAACCCATCTATCCAGGTTCCTTCTCATAGCCCTATTATCCAGGCTTTCATTTCGAAGTAACCCCACTATCCAGGTTCCTTCTCATAGCCCTACTATCCAGGCTTTCATTTCGAAGTAACCCAACTATCCAGGTTCCTTCTCACAACCCATCTATTAAGACTTTCATTTCAAAGTAACCCTACTATCCAGGTTCCTTCTCACATCCCTACTATCCAGGCTTTCATTTTGAAGTAACCCTACTATCCAGGTTCCTTCTCATAGCCCTACTATCCAAGCTTTCATTTCAAAGTAACCCTACTACCCTTGTTCCTTCTCATAGCCCTACTATCAAGGCTTTCATTTCGAAGTAACCCTACTATCCAGGTTCCTTCTTACAGCCCTACTATCCTGGCTTTCATTTCGAAGTAACCCTACTATCCAGGTTCCTTCTCACAGCTCTACTATCCAGGCTTTCATTTCAAAGTAACCCTACTATATAGGTTCCTTCTCACAGCCCCACTATCCAGGCTTTCATTTCGAAGTAACCCTACTATCCAGGTTCCTTCTCATAGCCCTACTATACAAAGCTTTCTTGTCGAAATAACACTACTATCCAGGTTCCTTTTTATAAACCTATTATCTAGGCTTTCATTTCGAAGTAACCTAACTATCCAGGTTCCTTATCATAGCCCTACTATCTAGGCTTTCATTTCGAACTAACCAATCTATCCAGGTTCCTTATCATAGCCCTACTATCTAGGCTTTCATTTCGAAGTAACCCCACTATCCAGGTTCCTTCTCATAGCCCTACTATCCAGGCTTTTATTTCGAAGTAACCCTACTATCCAGGTTCCTTCTCATAGCCCATCTATTCAGACTTTCATTTCAAAGTAACGCTACTATCCAGGCTCCTTCTCACATCCCTACTATCCAGGCTTTCATTTTGAAGTAACCCTACTATCCAGGTTCCTTCTCATAGCCCTACTATCCAAGCTCTCATTTCAAAGTAACCCTACTACCCTGGTTCCTTCTCATAGCCCTACTATCAAGGCTTTCATTTCGAAGTAACCCTACTATCCAGGTTCCTTATCACAACCCTACTATCCTGGCTTTCATTTTGATGTAACCCTACTATCCAGTTTCCTTCTCACAGCTCTACTATCCAGGCTTTCATTTCAAAGTAACCCTACTATATAGGTTCCTTCTCACAGCCCTACTATCCAGGCTTTCTTTTCGAAGTAACCCCACTATCCAGGTTCCTTCTCATAGCCCTACTATCCAGGCTTTCATTTCGAAGTAACCCTACTATTCAAGTTCCTTCTCACAGCCCTACTATACAGGCTTTCATTTCGAAGTAACCCTACTATCCAGGTTCCTTCTCAGAACTCTACTATCCAGACTTTCATTTCTAAGTAACACTACTATCTAGGTTCCTTCTCACAACCCTATTATCCAGGCTTTCATTTTGAAGTAACCCTACTATCCAGGTTCCTTCTCACAGCCCTACTATCCAAGCTTTCATTTCGAAGTAACCCTACTATCCAGGTTCATTCTCATAGCCATACTATACAAAGCTTTCTTGTCGAAATAACACTACTATCCAGGTTCCTTTTTATAAACCTATTATCTAGGCTTTCATTTCAAAGTAACCCAGCTATCCAGGTTCCTTATCATAGCCCTACTATCTAGGCTTTCATTTCGAACTAACCCATCTATCCAGGTTCCTTATCATAGCCCTACTATCTAGGCTTTCATTTCGAAGTAACCCCACTATCCAGGTTCCTTCTCATAGCCCTACTATCCAGGCTTTAATTTCGAAGTAACCCTACTATCCAGGTTCCTTCTCACAGCCCATCTATTCAGACTTTCATTTCAAAGTAACCCTACTATCCAGGTTCCTTCTCACATCCCTACTATCCAGGCTTTCATTTTGAAGTAACCCTACTATCCAGGTTCCTTCTCATAGCCCTACTATCCAAGCTTTCATATCAAAGTAACCCTACTACCCTGGTTCCTTCTCATAGCCCTACTATCAAGGCTTTCATTTCGAAGTAACCCTACTATCCAGGTTCCTTCTCACAACCCTACTATCCTGGCTTTCATTTCGATGTAACCCTACTATCCAGTTTCCTTCTCACAGCTCTACTATCCAGGCTTTCATTTCAAAGTAACCCTACTATATAGGTTCCTTCTCACAGCCCTACTATCCAGGCTTTCATTTCGAAGTAACCCCACTATCCAGGTTCCTTCTCATAGCTCTACTATCCAGGATTTCATTTCGAAGTAACCATACTATCTAGGTTCCTTCTCACAGCCCTACTATCCAGGCTTTCATTTCGAAGTAACCCTACTATCCAGGTTCCTTCTCAGAGCTCTACTATCCAGGCTTTCATTTCTAAGTAACACTACTATCTAGGTTCCTTCTCACAACCCTACTATCTAGGCTTTCGTTTTGATGTAACCCTACTATCCAGGTTCCTTCTCATAGCCCTGCTATCCAAGCTTTCATTTCGAAGTAACCCTACATTCCAGGTTCCTTCTTATAGCCCTACTATACAAAGCTTTCTTGTCGAAATAACACTACTATCCAGGTTCCTTTTTATAAACCTATTATCTAGGCTTTCAATTCGAAGTAACCCAGCTATCCAGGTTCCTTATCATAGCCTTACTATCTAGGCTTTCATTTCGAAGTAACCCATCTATCCAGGTTCCTTCTCATAGCCCTATTATCCAGGCTTTCATTTCAAAGTAACCCCACTATCCAGGTTCCTTCTCATAGCCCTACTATCCAGGCTTTCATTTCGAAGTAACCCAACTATCCAGGTTCCTTCTCACAACCCATCTATTAAGACTTTCATTTCAAAGTAACCCTACTATCCAGGTTCCTTCTCACATCCCTACTATCCAGGCTTTCATTTTGAAGTAACCCTACTATCCAGGTTCCTTCTCATAGCCCTACTATCCAAGCTTTCATTTCAAAGTAACCCTACTACCCTTGTTCCTTCTCATAGCCCTACTATCAAGGCTTTCATTTCGAAGTAACCCTACTATCCAGGTTCCTTCTTACAGCCCTACTATCCTGGCTTTCATTTCGAAGTAACCCTACTATCCAGGTTCCTTCTCACAGCTCTACTATCCAGGCTTTCATTTCAAAGTAACCCTACTATATAGGTTCCTTCTCACAGCCCTACTATCCAGGCTTTCATTTCGAAGTAACCATACTATCCAAGTTCCTTCTCACAACTCTACTATCCAAGCTTTCATTTCAAAGTAACCCTACTATCCAGGTTCCTTCTCATAGCCCTACTATCCAAGATTTCATGTCGAAATAACCCTACTATCCATGTTCCTTCTTATAACCCTACTATCCAGGCTTTCATTTCGAAGTAACCCTGCTATCCAAGTTCCTTATCATAGCCCTACTATCCAGGCTTCCATTTCGAAGTAAGGCTGCTATCCAGGTTCCTTCTCATAGCCCTACTATCCAGGGTTTCATTTCGAAGTAACCCCACTATCCAGGTTCCTTCTCATAGCCCTACTATCCAGACTTTCATTTCGAAGTCACCCTACTATCCAGGTTCCTTCTCATAGATCTACTATGCAGGCTTTCATTTCGAAGTAACCCTACTATCCAGGTTCCTTCTCACAGCCCATCTATTCAGACTTTCATTTCAAAGTAACCCTACTATCCAGGTTCCTTCTTACATCCCTACTATCCAGGATTTCATTTTGAGGTAACCCTACTATCCAGGTTCCTTCTCATATCCCTACTATCTAAGCTTTCATTTCAAAGTAACCCTACTACCCAGGTTCCTTCTCATAGCCCTACTATCAAGGCTTTCATTTCGAAATAACCCTACTATCCAGGTTCCTTCTCACAACCCTACTATCCAGGCTTTCATTTCGAAGTAACCCTACTATCAAGGTTCCTTCACATAAGGTTCCTTCACATAGCCCTACTATCCAGGCATTCATTTCGAAGTAACCCTACTATCCAGGTTCCTTCTCACATCCTTACTATCCAGGCTTTCATTTCGAAGTAACCCTACTATCCAGGTTCCTTCTCACAGCTCTACTATCAAGGCTTTCATTTCGAAGTAACCCTACTATCTAGGTTCCTTCTCATAACCCTACTATCCAGGCTTTCATTTCGAAGTAACCCTGCTATCAAGGTTCCTTCACATAAGGTTCCTTCATATAGCCCTACTATCCAGGCTTTCATTTCGAAGTAACCCTACTATCCTGGTTCCTTCTCAAAACCCTACTATCCAGGCTTTCATTTCTAAAGAACCCTATTATCCAGGTTCCCTCTTATAACCCTACTATCCAGACTTTTATTTCGAAGTAACCCTGCTATCAAGGTTCCTTATCATATCCCTACTATCCAGGATTTCATTTCGAAGTATCCCTGCTATCCCAATTCCATCTCATAGCCCTATTATCCAGGATTTCTTTTCGAAGTAACCCTACTATCTAGGTATCTTCTTGTAGCCCTACTATTCAGGCTTTCATTACGAAGAAACCCTACTATCTAGGTTCCTTCTCACACCCCCACTATTCAGGCTTTCATTTCGAAGAAAACCTACTATACAGGTTCCTTCTCGTAGCCCCACTATCCAGGCTTTCATTTTGAAGTAACCCTACTATCCAAGTTCCTTCTCGTAGCCCTACTATCCTGGTTTTCATTTCGAAGTAACCCTACTATCCATGTTCCTTCTCGCAGCCCTACTATCCAGGATTTCATTTCGGAGTAACCCGACTATCCAAGTTCCTTTTCATAGCCCTAGTATCCAGGCTTTCATTTCTAAGTAACCCTACTATCCAAGTTCCTTCTCACAGCCCTACTATCCAGGATTTCATTTCGAAGTAACCCTACCATCCAGGTTCCTTCTCATAGTCCTACTATCCGGGCTTTCATGTCGAAGTAACCCTACTATCCAGGTTCCTTCTCTCAACCCTACTATCCAGGCTTTCATTTCGAAATAACCCTGCTATCCAAGTTCCTTCTTATAACCCTACTATCCAGGCTTTCATTTCGAAGTAACCCTACTATCCAGGTTCCTTATCACAGCCCTACTATCCAGGCTTTCATTTCAAAGTAACCCTGTTATCCAGGTTCCTTATCACAACCCTACTATCCAGGCTTTCATTTCGAAGTAACCCTACTATCCACGTTCTTTCTCACAGCTCGACTATCCAGGCTTTCATTTTGAAGTAACCATACTATCCAGGTTCCTTCTCACAACCATATTATCCAGGCTTTCATTTCGAAGTAATCCTACTATCCAGGTTCCTTCTCAAAGCTCTATTATCCAGGCTTTGTTTTCGAAGTAACCCTACTATCCCGGTTCCTTCTCACAGCCCTAATATCCAGGCATTCATTTCGAAGTAACCCTGCTATCCAGGTTCCTTATCATAGCCCTATTATCCAGGCTTTTATTTCGAAGTAACCCTGCTATCTAGGTTCCTTCTCATAGCCCTACAATCCAGGCTTTCATTTTGAAGTAACCCCACTATCCAGGTTCCTTTTCATAGCCCTACTATCCATGTTTTTATTTCGAAGTAATCCTACTATCCAGGTTCCTTCTCACAACCCATCTATTCAAGCTTTCATTTCAAAGTAACCCTACTATCCAGGTTCCTTATCATATCCCTACTTTCCAGGCTTTCATTTTGAAGTAACCCTACTATCCATGTTCCTTCTCATAGCCCTTCTATCCAAGATTTCATTTCGAAGTAACCCCACTATCCAGGTTCCTTCTCATAGCTCTACTATCCAGGATTTCATTTCGAAGTAACCATACTATCTAGGTTCCTTCTCACAGCCCTACTATCCAGGCTTTCATTTCGAAGTAACCCTACTATCCAGGTTCCTTCTCAGAGCTCTACTATCCAGGCTTTCATTTCTAAGTAACACTACTATCTAGGTTCCTTCTCACAACCCTACTATCTAGGCTTTCGTTTTGAAGTAACCCTACTATCCAGGTTCCTTCTCATAGCCCTGCTATCCAAGCTTTCATTTCGAAGTAACCCTACATTCCAGGTTCCTTCTTATAGCCCTACTATACAAAGCTTTCTTGTCGAAATAACACTACTATCCAGGTTCCTTTTTATAAACCTATTATCTAGGCTTTCAATTCGAAGTAACCCAGCTATCCAGGTTCCTTATCATAGCCTTACTATCTAGGCTTTCATTTCGAAGTAACCCATCTATCCAGGTTCCTTCTCACAACCAATCTATTCATACTTTAATTTCAAAGTAACCCTACTATCCAGGTTCCTTCTCACATCCCTACTATCCAGGATTTCATTTTGAAGTAACCCTACTATCCAGGTTCCTTCTCATAGTCTTACTATCCAAGCTTTCATTTCAAAGTAACCCTACTATCCAGGTTCCTTCTAATAGCCCTACTATTCAGGCTTTCATTTCGAAGTAACCCTACTATCCAGGTTCCTTCTCACAGCCCTACTATTCAGGCTTTCATTTTGAAGTAACCCTACTATCCAGGTTCCTTCTCACAACCCTACTATACAGGCTTTCATTTTGGAGTAACCCTACCATCCAGGTTCCTTCTCAGAGCCCTACTATCCGGGCTTTCATGTCGAAGTAACCCTACTATCCAGGTTCCTTATCATATCCCTACTTTCCAGGCTTTCATTTTGAAGTAACCCAACTATCCAGGTTCCTTCTCATAGCCCTTCTATCCAAGATTTCATTTCGAAGTAACCCTACTATCCAGGTTCCTTCTCACAACCAATCTATTCATACTTTAATTTCAAAGTAACCCTACTATCCAGGTTCCTTCTCACATCCCTACTATCCAGGATTTCATTTTGAAGTAACCCTACTATCCAGGTTCCTTCTCATAGTCTTACTATCCAAGCTTTCATTTCAAAGTAACCCTACTATCCAGGTTCCTTCTAATAGCCCTACTATTCAGGCTTTCATTTCGAAGTAACCCTACTATCCAGGTTCCTTCTCACAGCCCTACTATTCAGGCTTTCATTTTGAAGTAACCCTACTATCCAGGTTCCTTCTCACAACCCTACTATACAGGCTTTCATTTTGGAGTAACCCTACCATCCAGGTTCCTTCTCAGAGCCCTACTATCCGGGCTTTCATGTCGAAGTAACCCTACTATCCAGGTTCCTTCTCTCAGCCCTACTATCCAGGCTTTCATTTCGAAATAACCCTGCTATCCAGGTTCCTTCTTATAACCCTACTATCCAGGCTTTCATTTCGAAGAAACCCTACTATCCAGGTTCCTTATCACAACCCTACTATCCAGGCTTTCATTTCAAAGTAACCCTGCTACCCAGGTTCCTAATCACAACCCTACTATCCAGGCTTTCATTTCGAAGTAACCCTACTATCCATGTTCCTTCTCACAGCTCGACTATCCAGGATTTCATTTTGAAGTAACCATACTATTCAGGTTCCTTCTCACAGCCATACTATCCAGGCTTTCATTTTGAATTAACCCTACTATCCAGGCATTCATTTCGAAGTAACCCTGCTATCCAGGTTCCTTATCATAGCCCTATTATCCAGGCTTTTATTTCGAAGTAACCCTGCTATCCAGGTTCCTTCTCATAGCCCTACTATCCAGGCTTTCATTTTGAAGTAACCCCACTATCCAGGTTCCTTCTCCCAACCCATCTATTCAGACTTTCATTTCAAAGTAACCCTACTATCCAGGTTCCTAATCATATCCCTACTTTCCAGGCTTTCATTTTGAAGTAACCCTACTATCCAGGTTCCTTCTCATAGCCCTACTATCCAAGATTTCATTTCGAAGTAACCCTACTATCCAGGTTCCTTCTCACAACCAATCTATTCATACTTTCATTTCAAAGTAACCCTACTATCCAGGTTCCTTCTCACATCCCTACTATTCATGATTTCATTTTGAAGTAACCCTACTATCCGGGTTCCTTCTCATAGTCCTACTATCCAAGCTTTCATTTCAAAGTAACCCTACTATCCAGGTTCCTTCTGATAGCCCTATTATTCAGGCTTTCATTTCGAAGTAACCCTACTATCCAGGTTCCTTCTCATAGCCCTACTATTCAGGCTTTCATTTTGAAGTAACCCTACTATCCAGGTTCCTTCTCACAGCCCTACTAAACAGGCTTTTATTTTGGAGTAACCCTACTATCCAGGTTCCTTCTTAGAGCCCTACTATTCAGGCTTTCATTTCGAAGTAACCCTACTATCCAGGTTCCTTCTCGTAGCCCCACTATCCAAGCTTTCATTTTTTAGTAACCCAACTATCCAAGTTCCTTCTTGTATACCTACTATCTTGGCTTTCATTTCGAAATAACCCTACTATCCAGGTTGCTTCTCGCAGCGCTTCTATCCAGGATTTCTTTTCGGAGTAACCCTACTATCCAGGTTCCTTCTCATATCCCTATTATCCAGGACTCATTTCTAAGTAACCCTACTATCCAGGTTAATTCTCATAGCCCTACTATCAAGGCTTTCATTTTGAAATAACCCTGCTATCCAGGTTCCTTCTTATAACCATACTATCCAGGCATTCATTTCGAAGTAACCCTGCTATCCAGGTTCCTTATCATAACCCTACTATACAGGCTTTCATTTCGAAGTTACCTTGCTATCCAGGTTCCTTTATCACAGCCCTACTATCCAAGCATTCATTTCGAAGTAACCCTACTATCCAGGGTCCTTCTCACAGCTCGACTATCCAGGCTTTCATTTCGAAGTAACCCTACTATCTAGGTTCCTTCTTACAGCCTTACTATCCAGGCATTCATTTCGAAGTAATCCTACTATCCAGGTTCCTTCTCACAACCCTACTATCCAGGCATTTATTTCGAAGTAACCCTGCTATCCAGGTTCCTTATCATAGCCCCACTATCCAAGCTTTTATTTCGAAGTAACCCTGCTATCCAGGTTCCTTCTCATAGCCCTAATATCCAGGCTTTCATTTTGAAGTAACCCCACTATCCAGGTTCCTTCTTATAGCCCTACTATCCAGGCTTTCATTTCGAAGTAATCCTACTATCCAGGTTCCTTCTCACAACCCATCTATTCAGACTTTCATTTCAAAGTAACCCCACTATCCAGGTTCCTTCTCACATCCTTACTTTCCAGGATTTCATTTTGAAGTAACCCTACTATCCAGGTTCCTTCTCATAGCCCTACTATCCAAGCTTTCATTTCGAAGTAACCCTACTATCCAGGTTCCTTCTCACAACCCATCTATTCATACTTTCATTTCAAAGTAACCCTACTATCCAGGTTCCTTCTCACATCCCTACTATCCATGCTTTCATTTTGAAGTAACCCTGCTATCCAGGTTCCTTCTCTTAGCCCTCCTATTCAGGCTTTCATTTCGAAGTAACCCTACTATCCAGGTTCCTTTTCGTAGCCCCAGTTTCCAGGCTTTCATTTTGAAGTAACCATACTATCGAAGTTCCTTCTCGTAGCCCTACTATCCCGACTTTCATTTCGAAGTAACCCTACTATCCAGGTTCCTTCTCGCATCCCTACTATCTAGGATTTCATTTCGGTGTAACCCTACTATCCAGGTTCATTATCACAGCTCTACTATCAAGGCTTTCATTTCGAAATAACCCTGCTATTCAGGTTCCTTCTTATAACCCTACTATCCAGGCTTTCATTTCGAAGTAACCCTGCTATCCAGTTTCCTTATCACAACCCTACTATCCAGGCTTTCATTTCGAAGTAACCCTACTATCCTGGTTCCTTCTCAGAGCTCTACTATCCAGGCTTTCATTTCGAAGTAACCCTACTATCTAGGTTCCATCTCACAGCCCTACTATCCAGGCTTTCATTTTGAAGTAACCCTTCTATCCAGGTTCCTTATCATAGCCCCACTATCCAGGCTTTTATTTCGAAGTAACCCTGCTATACAGGTTCCTTGTCATAGCCCTACTATCCAGGCTTTCATTTCGAAGTAATCCTACTATCCAGGTTCCTTCTCACAGCCCATCTATTCAGACTTTCATTTCGAAGTAACCCTACTATCCAGGTTCTTTCTCATAGCCCTACTATCCGGGCTTTCATTTCGATGTAACCCTACTATACAGGTTCCTTCTCACAGCTCTACTATCCAGGCTTTCATTTCGAAGTAACCCTACTATCTAGGTTCCTTCTAATAACCCTATTATCCAGGCTTTCATTTCGAAGTAACCCTACTATCAAGGTTCCTTCTCGTAGCCCTACTATCCAGGCTTTCATTTCGAAGTAAATCTACTATCCATGTTCCTTCTCATAGCCCTACTATCCAGGCTTTCATTTCGAAATAACCTTGCTATCCAGGTTCCTTCTTATAACCCTATTATCCAAGCTTTCATTTCGAAGTAACACTGCTGTTCAGGTCCCTTTTCATTGATCTACGATCTTGGATTTCATTTTCAAATATCCCTGCTATCCTGATCACTTCTCATAGCCCTTCTATCCAGGATTTCTTTTCGAAGTAACCCTACTATCCACGTATCTTCTCGTAGCCCTACTATTCAGGCTTTCATTTCGAAGTAACCCTACTTTCTAGGTTCCTTATCACATCCCTACTATTCAGGCTTTTATTTCGAAGTAACCCTGCTATCCAGGTTCCTTCTCATAGCCCTACTATCCAGGCTTTCATTTCAAAGTAACCCCACTATCCAGGATCCTTCTCACAGCCCTACTATCCAGGCTTTCATTTCGAAGTAATACTACTATCAAGGTTCCTTATCATATCCCTACTATCCAGGCTTTCATTTCGAAGTAACCCTGCTATCCAGGTCCCTTCTTATAGCCCTACTATCCAGGCTTTCATTTCGAAGTAACCCTACTATCTATGTTCCTTCTCACAACCCATCTATTCATACTTTCATTTCAAAGTAACCCTACTATCCAGGTTCCTTCTCACACCCCTACTATCCAGGCTTTCAATTTGAAGTAGCCCTACTATCCAGGTTCCTTCTGATAGCCCTACTATCCAGGCTTTCATTTCGAAGTAACCCTACTACCCAGGTTCCTTCTCACAGCCCTACTATCCAGGCTTTTATTTTGGAGTAACCCCACTATACAGGTTCCAACTCAGAGCCCTCCTATTCAGGATTTCATTTCGAAGTAAACCTACTATCCAGGTTCCTTCTTGTAGCCCCACTATCCAGGCTTTCATTTTGAAGTAACCCTACTATCCAAGTTCCTTCTCGTAGCCCTACTATCCCGGCTTTCATTTCGAAGTAACCCTACTATCCAGGTTCCTTCTCGCATCCCTACTATCTAGGATTTCATTTCGGAGTAACCCTACTATCCAGGTTCATTCTCATATACCTACTATCCAGACTTTCATTTCGAAGTAACCCTACTATCCAGGTTCCTTCTCATAGCCCTACTATCAAGGCTTTCATTTCGAAATAATCCTGATATTCAGGTTCCTTCTTATAAACCTACTATCCAGGCTTTCATTTCGAAGTAACCCTGCTATCCAGTTTCCTTATCAAAGCCCCAGTATCCAGGCTTTAATTTCGAAGTAACCCTACTATCCAGGTTCCTTCTCACAGCTCTACTATCGAGGCTTTCATTTCGAAGTAACCCTACTATCTAGGTTCCTTCTCACAGCCCTACTATCCAAGCTTTCATTTCGAAGTAACCCTGCTATCCAGGTTCCTTATCATAGCCCCACTATCCAGGCTTTTATTTTGAAGTAACCCTGCTTCCAGGTTCCTTCTCATAGCCCAACTATCCAGGCTTTCATTTTGAAGTAACCCCACTATCCAGGTTCCTTGTCATAGCCCTACTATCCAGGCTTTCATTTCGAAGTAACCCTACTATCCAGGTTCCTTCTCATAGCCCTACTATGCAGGCTTTCATTTAGAAGTAACCCTACTATCAAGGTTCCTTCTCACAACCCATCTATTCAGACTTTCATTTCAAAGTAACCCTACTAACCAGGTTCCTTCTCACATCCCTATTATCCATGCATTCATTTTGAAGTAACCCTACTATCCAGGTTCCTTCTCATAGCCCTACTATCCAAGATTTCATTTCAAAGTAACCCTACTACCCAGGTTCCTTCTCATAGCCCTACTATCAAGGCTTTCATTTCGAAATAACCCTACTATCTAGGTTCCTTCTCACAGCCCTACTATCCAGGCTTTCATTTTTGAGTAACCCTACTATCCAGGTTCCTTCTCAAAGCCCTACCATTCAGGCTTTCATTTCTAAGTAACCCTACTATCCAGGTTCCTTCTCACATCCCTACTATCCAGGCTTTTATTTCGATGTAACCCTACTATACAGGTTCCTTCTCACAGCTCTACTATCCAGGCTTTCATTTCGAAGTAACCCTACTATATAGGTTCCTTCTAATAACCCTATTATCCAAGCTTTCATTTCGATGTAACCCTACTATCAAGGTTCCTTCTCGTAGCCCTACTATCCAGGCTTTCATTTCGAAGTAACCCTACTATCCAAGTTCCTTCTCATAGCCCTACTATCCAGGCTTTCATTTCGAAATAACCTTGCTATCCAGGTTCCTTCTTATAACCCTATTATCCAAGCTTTCATTTTGAAGTAACACTGCTGTTCAGGTTCCTTATCATTGATCTACGATCCAGGATTTCATTTTCAAATATCCCTGCTATCCTGATTCCTTCTCATAGCCCTTCTATCCAGGATTTCTTTTCGAAGTAACCCTACTATCCAGGTATCTTCTCGTAGCCCTACTATTCAGGCTTTCATTTCGAAGTAACCCTACTATCTAGGTTCCTTCTCACATCCCTACTATTCAGGATTTTATTTCGAAGTAACCCTGCTATCCAGGTTCCTTCTCATAGCCCTACTATCCAGGCTTTCATTTCAAAGTAACCCCACTATCCAGGATCCTTCTCACAACCCTACTATCCAGGCTTTCATTTCGAAGTAATACTACTATCCAGGTTCCTTATCATATCCCTACTATCCAGGCTTTCATTTCGAAGTAACCCTACTATCCAGGTCCCTTCTTATAGCCCTACTATCCAGGCTTTCATTTCGAAGTAACCCTACTATCTATGTTCCTTCTCACAACCCATTTATTCATTCTTTCATTTCAAAGTAACCCTACTATCCAGGTTCCTTCTCACATCCCTACTATCCTGGCTTTCATTTTGAAGTAACCCTACAATCCAGGTTCCTTCTCATATCCCTACTATCCAAGCTTTCATTTCAAAGTAACCCTACTATCCAGGTTCCTTCTGATAGCCCTACTATCCAGGCTTTCATTTCGAAGTAACCCTACTACCCAGGTTCCTTCTCACAGCCCTACTATCCAGGCTTTTATTTTGGAGTAACCCCACTATACAGGTTCCATCTCAGAGCCCTCCTATTCAGGCTTTCATTTCGAAGTAACCCTACTATCCAGGTTCCTTCTCGTAGCCCCACTATCCAGGCTTTCATTTTGAAGTAACCCTACTATCCAAGTTCCTTCTCGTAGCCCTACTATCCCAACTTTCATTTCGAAGTAACCCTACTATCCAGGTTCCTTCTCGCATCCCTACTATTTAGGATTTCATTTCGGAGTAACCCTACTATCCAGGTTCATTCTCATATACCTACTATCCAGACTTTCATTTCGAAGTAACCCTACTATCCAGGTTCCTTCTCATAGCCCTACTATCAAGGCTTTCATTTCGAAATAACCCTGCTATTCAGGTTCCTTATTATAACCCTACTATTCAGGCTTTCATTTCGAAGTAACCCTGCTATCCAGTTTCCTTATCACAACCCTAGTATCCAGGCTTTAATTTCGAAGTAACCCTACTATCCAGGTTCCTTCTCACAGCTCTACTATCCAGGCTTTCATTTCGAATTAACCCTACTATCTAGGTTCCTTCTCATAGCCCTACTATCCAGGCTTTCATTTCGAAGTAACCCTGCTATCCAGGTTCCTTATCATAGCCCCACTATCCAGGCTTTTATTTCGAAGTAACCCTGCTTCCAGGTTCCTTCTCATAGCCCTACTATCCAGGCTTTTATTTTGAAGTAACCCCACTATCCAGGTTCCTTCTCATAGCCCTACTATCCAGGCTTTAATTTCGAAGTAATCCTACTATCCAGGTTCCTTCTCACAGCCCATCTATTCAGACTTCCATTTCGAAGTAACCCTACTATCCAGGTTCCTTCTCATAGCCCTACTATCAAGGCTATCATTTCAAAGTAGCCCTACTATCCAGGCTTTCATTTCGAAGTAACCCTACTATCAAGGTTCTTACTCACAGCCCATTTATTCAGACTTTCATTTCAAAGTAACCCTACTATCCAGGTTCCTTCTCACATCCCTATTATCCAGGCTTTCATTTTGAAGTAACCCTACTATCCATGTTCCTTCTCATAGCCCTACTATCCAAGATTTCATTTCAAAGTAACCCTACTACCCAGGTTCCTTCTCATAGCCCTACTATCAAGGCTTTCATTTCGAAATAACCATATTATCCAGGTTCCTTCTAACAGCCCTACTATCCAGGCTTTCATTTTTGAGTAACCCTACTATCCAGGTTCCTTCTCAAAGCCCTACCATTCAGGCTTTCATTTCTATGTAACCCTACTATCCAGGTTCCTTCTCACAGCCCTATTATCCAGGCTTTCATTTCGAAGTAACCCTACTATACAGGTTCCTTCTCACAGCTCTACTATCCAGGCTTTCATTTCGAAGTAACCCTACTATCTAGGTTCCTTCTAACAACCCTACTATCCAAGCTTTCATTTCGAAGTAACCCTACTATCAAGGTTCCTTCTCATAGCCCTACTATCCAGGCTTTCATTTCGAAGTAACCCTACTATCAAGGTTCCTTCTCATAGCCCTACTATCCAGGCTTTCATTTCGAAATACCCCTGTTATCCAGGTTCCTTCTTATAACCCTACTATCCAAGCTTTCATTTCGAAGTAACACTGCTGTCCATGTTCCTTATTATTGATCTATGATCCAGGCTTTCATTTTTAAATATCCATGCTATCCTGATTCGTTCTCATAGCCCTACTATCCAGGATTTCTTTTCGAAGTAACCCTGCTATCCAGGTTCCTTCTCATAGCCCTACTATCCAGGCTTTCATTTCAAAGTAACACCACTATCCAGGTTCCTTCTCACAGACCTCCTATCCAGGCTTTCATTACGAAGTAACACTGCTATCCAGGTTCCTTATCATATCCCTACTATCCAGGCTTTCATTTCGAAGTAACCCTGCTATCTAGGTCCCTTCTTATAACCCTACTATCCAGGCTTTCATTTCGAAGTATCCCAGCTATCTAGGTTCCTTCTCACAGCCCTACTATCCAGGCTTTCATTTCGAAGTAACCCTACTATCCAAGTTCCTTCTCACAGCCCTACTATCCAGGAATTCATTTTCGAAGTAACCCTGCTATCAAGGTTCCTTATCATAGCCCCATTATCAAGGCTTTTATTTCGAAGTAACCCTGCTATCCAGGTTCCTTCTCATAGCCCTACTATCCAGGCTTTCATTTTGAAGTAACCCCACTATCCAGGTTCCTTCTCATAGCCCTACTATCCAGGATTTCATTTCGAAGTAATCCTACTATCCAGGTTCCTTCTCACAGCCCATTTATTCAGACTTTCATTTCGAAGTAACCCTACTATCCAGGTTCCTTCTCATAGCCCTACTATCCAGGCTTTCATTTCGAAGTAACCCTACTATCCATGTTCCTTCTTATAGCCCCACTATGCAGGCTTTCATTTCGACGTAACCCTACTATCCAGGTTCCTTCTCACAACCCATCTATTCAGACTTTCATTTCGAAGTAACCCTACTATCCAGGTTCCTTCTCACATCCCTATTATCCAAGATTTCATTTTGAAGTAACCCTACTATCCAGGTTACTTCTCCTAGCCCAAATATCCAAGATTTCATTTCAAAGTAACCCTACTACCCAGGTTCCTTCTCATAGCCCTACTATCAAGGCTTTCATTTCGAAATAACCCTACTATCCAGGTTCCTTCTCACATCCCTACTATCCAGGCTTTCATTTTGGAGTAACCCTACTATCCAGGTTCCTTCTCAAAGCCCTACCATTCAGGCTTTCATTTCTAAGTAACCCTACTATCCAGGTTCCTTCTCACAGCCCTACTATCCAGGCTTTCATTTCGATGTAACCCTACTATACAGGTTCCTTCTCACAGCTCTACTATCCAGGCTTTCATTTCGAAGTAACCCTACTATCTAGGTTCCTTCTGACAACCCTACTATTCAGGCTTTCATTTCGAAGTAACCCTACTATCAAGGTTCCTTCTCGTAGCCCTACTATCCAGGCCTTCATTTCGAAGTAACCCTACTATCCAAGTTCCTTCTCATAGCCCTACTATCCAGGCTTTCATTTCGAAATAACCTTGCTATCCAGGTTCATTATTATAAACCTACTATCCAAGCTTTCATTTCGAAGTAACACTGCTGTCTAGATTCCTTCTCATAGCCCTACTATCCAAGATTTCTTTTCGAAGTAACCCTACTATCCAGGTTTCTTCTCGTAGCCCTACTATTCAGGCTTTAATTTCGAAGTAACCCTACTATCTAGGTTCCTTCTCACATCCCTATTATTCAGGCTTTTATTTCGAAGAAACCCTGCTATCCAGGTTCCTTCTCATAGCCCTACCATCCAGGCTTTCATTTCAAAGTAACCCCACTATCCAAGATCTTTCTCACAGCCCTGCTATCCAGGCTTTCATTTCGAAGTAACACTACTATCCAGGTTCCTTATCATATCCCTAGTATCCAGGCTTTCATTTCGAAGTAACCCTGCTATCCAGGTCCCTTCTTATATCCCTACTATCCAGGTTTTCATTTCGAAGTAACCCTACTATCTATGTTCCTTCTCACAACCCTACTATCCAGGCTTTCATTTCGAAGTAACCCTACTATCCAGGTTCCTTCTCACAGCTCTACTATCCAGGCTTTCTTTTCGAAGTAACCCTACTATCAAGGTTCCTTCTCACAGCCCTACTATCCAGGCATTCATTTCGAAGTAACCCTACTATCCAGGTTCCTTATCATAGCCCCACTATCCAAGATTTTATTTCGAAGTAACCCTGCTATCCAGGTTCCTTCTCATAGCCCTACTATCCAGGCTTTCATTTTGAAGTAACCCCACTATCCAGGTTCCTTCTCATAGCCCTACTATCCAGGCTTTCATTTCGAAGTAACCCTACTATCCAGGTTCCTTCTCATAGCCCCACTATGCAGGCTTTCATTTCGAAGTAACCCTACTATCCATGTTCCTTCTCACAACCCATCTATTCAGACTTTCATTTCGAAGTAACCCTACTATCCAGGTTCCTTCTCACATCCCTATTATCCAGGATTTCATTTTTAAGTAACTCTACTATCCAGGTTCCTTCTCATAGCCCAACTATCCAAGCTTTCATTTAAAAGTAAACCTACTACCCATGTTCCTTCTCATAGCCCTACTGTCAATGCTTTCATTTCGAAATAACCCTACTATCCAGGTTCCTTCTCACAGCCCTACTATCCAGGCTTTCATTTTGGAGTAAGCCCACTATCCAGGTTCCTTCTCAAAGCCCTACCATTCAGGCTTTCATTTCTAAGTAACCCTACTTATCCAGGTTCCTTATCACAACCCTACTATCCAGGCTTTCATTTCGAAGTAACCCTACTATCCAGAATCCTTCTCACAGTTCTTCTATCCAGGCTTTCATTTCGAAGTAACCCTACTATCTAGGTTCCTTCTCACATCCCTATTATTCAGGCTTTTATTTCGAAGTAACCCTGCTATCCAGGTTCCTTCTCATAGCCCTACCATCCAGGCTTTCATTTCAAAGTAACCCCACTATCCAAGATCTTTCTCACAGCCCTGCTATCCAGGCTTTCATTTCGAAGTAACACTACTATCTAGGTTCCTTATCATATCCCTAGTATCCAGGCTTTCATTTCGAAGTAACCCTGCTATCCAGGTCCCTTCTTATATCCCTACTATCCAGGCTTTCATTTCGAAGTAACCCTACTATCTATGTTCCTTCTCACAATCCTACTATCCAGGCTTTCATTTCGAAGTAACCCTACTATCCAGGTTCCTTCTCACAGCTCTACTATCCAGGCTTTCTTTTCGAAGTAACCCTACTATCCAGGTTCCTTCTCACAGCCCTACTATCCAGGCATTCATTTCGAAGTAACCCTACTATCCAGGTTCCTTATCATAGCCCCACTATCCAAGATTTTATTTCGAAGTAACCCTGCTATCCAGGTTCCTTCTCATAGCCCTACTATCCAGGCTTTCATTTTGAAGTAACCCCACTATCCAGGTTCCTTCTCATAGCCCTACTATCCAGGCTTTCATTTCGAAGTAACCCTACTATCCAGGTTCCTTCTCATAGCCCCACTATGCAGGCTTTCATTTCGAAGTAACCCTACTATCCATGTTCCTTCTCACAACCCATCTATTCAGACTTTCATTTCGAAGTAACCCTACTATCCAGGTTCCTTCTCACATCCCTATTATCCAGGATTTCATTTTTAAGTAACTCTACTATCCAGGTTCCTTCTCATAGCCCAACTATCCAAGCTTTCATTTCAAAGTAACCCTACTACCCATGTTCCTTCTCATAGCCCTACTGTCAAGGCTTTCATTTCGAAATAACCCTACTATCCAGGTTCCTTCTCACAGCCCTACTATCCAGGCTTTCATTTTGGAGTAAGCCCACTATCCAGGTTCCTTCTCAAATCCCTACCATTCAGGCTTTCATTTCTAAGTAACCCTACTTATCCAGGTTCCTTATCACAGCCCTACTATCCAGGCTTTCATTTCGAAGTAACCCTACTATCCAGAATCCTTCTCACAGTTCTTCTATCCAGGCTTTCATTTCGAAGTAACCCTACTATCTAGGTTCCTTCTCACAACCCTACTATCAAGGCTTTCATTTCGAAGTAACCATACTATCCAGGTTCCTTCTCATATCCCTACTATCCAGGCTTTCATTTAGAAGTAACCCTACTATCAAAGTTCCTTCTCATAGCCCTACTACCCAGGCTTTCATTTCGAAATAACCCTGCTATCATGGTTCCTTCTATAACCCTACTACCCAGGCTTTCATTTCGAAGTAACACTGCTATCCAGGTTCCTTATCATAGATCTACGATCCAGGCTTTCATTTTTAAATATCCCTGCTATCCTGATTCCTTCTCATAGCCCTACTATCCAGGATTTCTTTTCGAAGTAACCCTACTATCCAGGTATCTTCTTGTAGCCCTACTATTCAGGCTTTCATTTTGAAGTAACCCTACTATCTAGGTTCCTTCTCACATCCCTACTATTCAGGCTTTCATTTCTAAGTAACCCTACTATCCAGGTTCCTTCTCACAGCTCTACTATCAAGGCTTTCATTTAAAAGTAACCCTACTATCCAGGTTCCTTCTCACAGCCCTACTATCCAAGCTTTCATTTCGAAGTAACCCTGCTATCCAAGTTCCTTATCCTATCCCTACTATCCAGGCTTTCATTTCGAAGTAAACCTGCTATCCAGGTCCCTTCTTATAGCCCTACTATCCAGGCTTTCATTTTGAAGTAACCCCACTATCCAGGTTCCTTCTCATAGCCCTAATATTCAGGCTTTCATTTCGAAGTAACCCTACTATCCAGGTTCTTTATCATAGCCCTACTATCCAGGCTTTCATTTCGAAGTAACCCTACTATCCAAGTTCCTTCTCACAGCCCATCTATTCAGACTTTCATTTCAAAGTAACCCTATTATCCAGGTTCCTTCTCACATCCCTACTATCGAGGTTCCTTCTCAGAGCCCTACTATCCAAGCTTTCATTTCATAGTAACCCTAATATCCATGTACCTTCTCATAGCACTATTATCCAGGCTTTCATTTCAAAGTAACCCTACTATGCAGGTTCCTTCTCATAGCCCTACTATCCAGGCTTTTATTTTGGAGTAACCCTACTATCCAGGTTCCTTCTCACAGCCCATCTATTCAAACTTTCATTTCAAAGTAACCATCTATCAAGGTTCCTTCTCACGTCCCTACTATCCAGGCTTTCATTTCGAAGTAACCCTACTATCCAGGTTCCTTCTCAGAGCCGTACTATTCAGGATTTCATTTCGAAGTAACCCTAATATCCAGGTTCCTTCTCACATCCCTACTATCCAGGCTTTCATTTCGATGTAACGCTACTATCCCGGTTCCTTCTCACAACCCTACTATCCAGTTTTTCATTTCGAAGTAACCCTACTATCTAGGTTCCTTCTCATAACCCTACTATCATGGATTTCATTTCAAAGTAACCCTACTATCCAGGTTCCTTCTCACAGACCTACTATCCAGGCATTCATTTCAAAGTAACCCTGCTATCCAGGTTCCTTATCATAGCCCCACTATCCAGGCTTTTATTTCGAAGTAACCCCACTATCCAGGTTCCTTCTCATAGCCCTACTATCCAAGCTTTCATTTTGAAGTAATCCTACTATCCAGGTTCCTTCTCACAGCCCATCTATTCAGACTTTCATTTCGATGTAATCCTACTATCCAGGTTCCTTCTCATAGCCCATTTGTTCAGACTTTCATTTCAAAGTAACCATACTATCAAGGTTCCTTCTCACGTCCCTACTATCCAGGCTTTCATTTCGAAGTAACCCTACTATCCAGGTTCCTTCTCAGTGCCCTACTATTCAGGATTTCATTTCGAAGTAACCCTAATATCCAGGTTCCTTCTCACATCCCTACTATCCAGGCTTTCATTTCGATGTAACCCTACTATCCCGGTTCCTTCTCACAACCCTACTATCCAGTTTTTCATTTCGAAGTAACCCTACTATCTAGGTTCCTTCTTATAACCCTACTATCATGGATTTCATTTCAAAGTAACCCTACTATCCAGGTTCCTTCTCACAGACCTACTATCCAGGCATTCATTTCAAAGTAACCCTGCTATCCAGGTTCCTTATGATAGCCCAACTATCCAGGCTTTTATTTCGAAGTAACCCCACTATCCAGGTTCCTTCTCATAGCCCTACTATCCAAGCTTTCATTTTGAAGTAATCCTACTATCCAGTTTCCTTCTCACTGCCCATCTATTCAGACTTTCATTTTGATGTAATCCTACTAATCAAGTTCCTTCTTATAGCCCTACTATCCAGGCTTTCATTTCGAAGTAACCCTACTATCCAGGTTCCTTCTCATAGCCCCACTATGCAGGCTTTCATTTCGAAGTAACCCTACTATCCAGGTTCCTTCTCACAACCCATCTATTCAGACTTTCATTTCGAAGTAACCATACTATCCAGGTTCCTTCTCACATCCCTATTATCCAGGATTTCATTTTGAAGTAACCCTATTATCCAGGTTCCTTATCACAACCCTACTAATCAGGCTTTCATTTCGAAGTAACCATACTATCCAGGTTCCTTCTCATAGCCCTACTATCCAGGATTTCATTTCGAAGTAACCCTACTATCCAAGTTCCTTCTCATAGCCCTACTATCCAGGCTTTCATTTCGAAATAACCCTGATATCCAGGTTCCTTCTTATAACCCTACTATCCAGGCTTTCATTTCAAAGTAACACTGCTATCCAGGTTCCTTATCATAGATCTACGATCCAGGCTTTCATTTTGAAATATCCCTGCTATTCTGATTCCTTCTCAGAGCCCTACTATCCAAGCTTTCATTTCATAGTAACCCTACTATCCATGTACCTTCTCATAGCACTACTTTACAGGCTTTCATTTCAAAGTAACCCTACTATGCAGGTTCCTTCTCAGAGCCCTACTATCAAGGCTTTTATTTTGGAGTAACCCTACTATCCAGGTTCCTTCTCACAGCCCATCTATTCAGACTTTCATTTCAAAGTAACCATACTATCAAGGTTCCTTCTCACGTCCCTACTATCCAGGCTTTCATTTCAAAGTAACCCTACTATCCAGGTTCCTTCTCAGAGCCCTACTATTCAGGATTTCATTTCGAAGTAACCCTACTATCCAGGTTCCTTCTCGCATCCCTACTATCCAGGCTTTCATTTCGATGTAACCCTACTATCCCGGTTCCTTCTCACAACCCTATTATCCAGGATTTCATTTCAAAGTTACCATACTATCTAGGTTCCTTCTCATAACCCTACTATCCAGGCTTTCATTTCGAAGTAACCCTACTATCCAGGTTCCTTCTCACAACCCTACTATCCAGGCATTCATTTCGAAGTAACCCTGCTATCTAGGTTCCTTATCATAGCCCCACTATCCAGGCTTTTATTTCGAAGTAACCCTGCTATCCAGGTTCCTTCTCATAGCCCTACTATCCAGGTTTTCATTTTGAAGTAACCCCACTATCCAGGTTCCTTCTCATAGCCCTACTATCTAGGCTTTCATTTCGAAGTAATCCTACTATCCAGGTTCCTTCTCACAGCCCATCTATTCAGACTTTCATTTCGACGTAACCCTACTATCCAGGTTCCTTCTCATAGCCCTACTATCCAAGCTTTCATTTCGAAGTAACCCTACTATCCAGGTTCCTTCTCATAGCCCCACTATGCAGACTTTCATTTCGAAGTAACCCTACTATCCAGGTTCCTTCTCACAGCCTATCTATTCAGACTTTCATTTCGAAGTAACCCTACTATCCAGATTCCTTCTCACATCCCTATTATCCAGGATTTCATTTTGAAGTAACCCTACTATCCGGGTTCCTTCTCATAGCCCAACTATCCAAGCTTTCATTTCAAAGTAACCCTACTACCCAGGTTCCTTCTCAAAGCCCTACTATCCAGGCTTTCATTTCGATGTAACCCTACTATCCCGGTTCCTTCTCACAACCCTACTATCCAGGCTTTCATTTCGAAGTAACCCTACTATCTAGGTTCCTTCTCATAACCCTACTATCCAGGCTTTCATTTCGAAGTAACCCTACTATCCAGGTTCCTTCTCACAGCCCTACTATCCAGGCATTCATTTCGAAGTAACCCTGCTATCCAGGTTCCTTATCATAGCCCCACTATCAAGGCTTTTATTTCGAAGTAACCCTGCTATCCAAGTTCCTTCTCATAGCCCTACTATCCAGGATTTCATTTTGAAGTAACCCCACTATCCCAATTCCTTCTCATAGCCCTACTATCCAGGCTTTCATTTCGAAATAACCCTTCTATCGAGGTTCCTTCTTATAACCCTACTATACAGGCTTTCATTTCGAAGAAACCCTGCTATCAAGGTTCATTATCATAGCCCTACTATCCAGGCTTTCATTTCGAAGTATCCCAGCTATCCTGATTACTACTCATAGCCCTACTATCCAGGATTGCTTTTCGAAGTAACCCTACTATCCAGGTATCTTCTCGTCGCCCTACTATTCAGGCTTTCATTTCTAAGTAACCCTACTATCTAGGTTCCTTATCACAACCCTACTATTCAAGCTTTCATTTCAGAGTAACCCTTCTATCCAGGTTCCTTCTCAAAGCCCTACCATTCAGGCTTTCATTTCGAAGTAACCCTAATATCCAGGTTCCTTCTCACAACCCTACTATCCAGGCTTTCATTTCGAAGTAACCCTACTATCCAGGTTCCTTCTCACAACCCTACTATCCAGGCATTCATTTCGAAGTAACCCTGCTATCCAGGTTCCTTATCATAGCCCCACTATCCAGGCTTTTATTTCGAAGTAACCCTGTTATCCAGGTTCCTTCTCATAGCCCTACTATCCAGGTTTTCATTTTGAAGTAACCCCACTATCCAGGTTCCTTCTCATAGCCCTACTATCCAGGCTTTCATTTCGAAGTAATCCTACTATCCAGGTTCCTTCTCACAGCCCATCTATTCAGACTTTCATTTCGATGTAACCCTACTATCCAGGTTCCTTCTCATAGCCCTACTATCCAGGATTTCATTTCGAAGTAACCCTACTATCCAGGTTCCTTCTCATATCCCCACTATGCAGGCTTTCATTTCGAAGTAACCCTACTATCCAGGTTCCTTCTCACAGCCTATCTATTCAGACTTTCATTTCGAAGTAACCCTACTATCCAGATTCCTTCTCACATCCCTATTATCCAGGATTTCATTTTGAAGTAACCCTACTATCCGGGTTCCTTCTCATAGCCCAACTATCCAAGCTTTCATTTCAAAGTAACCCTACTACCCAGGTTCCTTCTCAAAGCCCTACTATCCAGGCTTTCATTTCGATGTAACCCTACTATCCCGGTTCCTTCTCACAACCCTACTATCCAGGCTTTCATTTCGAAGTAACCCTACTATCTAGGTTCCTTCTCATAACCCTACTATCCAGGCTTTCATTTCGAAGTAACCCTACTATCTAGGTTCCTTCTCACAGCCCTACTATCCAGGCATTCATTTCGAAGTAACCCTGCTATCCAGGTTCCTTATCATAGCCCCACTATCAAGGCTTTTATTTCGAAGTAACCCTGCTATCCAAGTTCCTTCTCATAGCCCTACTATCCAGGATTTCATTTTGAAGTAACACCACTATCCCAATTCCTTCTCATAGGCCTACTATCCAGGCTTTCATTTCGAAATAACCCTTCTATCGAGGTTCCTTCTTATAACCCTACTATACAGGCTTTCATTTCGGAGAAACCCTGCTATCAAGGTTCATTATCATAGCCCTACTATCCAGGCTTTCATTTCGAAGTATCCCGGCTATCCTGATTCCTACTCATAGCCCTACTATCCAGGATTGCTTTTCGAAGTAACCCTACTATCCAGGTATCTTCTCGTCACCCTACTATTCAGGCTTTCATTTCTAAGTAACCCTACTATCTAGGTTCCTTCTCACAACCCTACTATTCAAGCTTTCATTTTGGAGTAACCCTTCTATCCAGGTTCCTTCTCAAAGCCTTACCATTCAGGCTTTCATTTCGAAGTAACCCTAATATCCAGGTTCCTTCTCACAACCCTACTATCCAGGCTTTCATTTCGAAGTAACCCTACTATCCAGGTTCCTTCTCACAGCTCTACTTTCCAGGCTTTGATTTCGAAGTAACCCTACTATCTAGGTTCCTTCTCACAACCCTACTATCCAGGCTTTCATTTCGAAGTAACCCTACTATCCAGGTTCCTTCTCATAGCCCTACAATTAAGGCTTTCATTTCGAAGTAACCCTACTATCCAAGTTCCTTCTCATAGCCCTACGATCCAGGCTTTCATTTCGAAGTATCCCTGCTATCCCGATTCCTTCTCATAGCCATACTGTCCAGGCTTTCATTTCAAAGTAACCCTACTATGCAGGTTCCTTCTCACAGCCCTACTATCCAGGCTTTTATTTTGGAGTAACCCTACTATCTAGGTTCCTTCTCACAGCCCATCTATTAAGACTTTCATTTCAAAGTAACCATACTATCAAGGTTCCTTCTAACGTCCCTACTATCCAAGCTTTCACTTTGAAGTAACCCTACTATCCAGGTTCCTTTTCAGAGCCCTACTATTCAGGATTTCATTTCGAAGTAACCCTACTATCCAGGTTCCTTCTCACATCCCTACTATCCAGGCTTTCATTTCGATGTAACCCTACTATCCAGGTTCCTTCTTACAACTCTACTATCCAGGCTTTCATTTCAAAGTAACCCTACTATCTAGGTTCCTTCTCACAGCCCTACTATCCAGGCTTTCATTTCGAAGTAACCCTACTATCCAGGTTCCTTCTCACAGCCCTACTATCCAGGCTTTCATTTCGAAGTAACCCTACTATCCAGGTTCCTTCTCATAGCCATACTATCTAGGATTTCATTTCGAAGTAACCCTACTATCCAGGTTCCTTCTCATAGCCCTACTATCCAGGCTTTCATTTCGAAATAACCTTTCTATCCAGGTTCCTTCTTATAACCCTATTATACAGGCTTTCATTTCGAAGAAACCCTGCTATCTAGGTTCGTTATTATAGCCCTACTATCCAGGCTTTCATTTTGAAGTATCCCTGCAATCCTGATTCCTTCTCATAGCCCTACTATCCAGGATTGCTTTTCGAAGTAACCATACTATCCAGGCATCTTCTCGTAGCCCTACTATTCAGGCTTTCATTTCGAAGTAACCCTACTATCTAGGTTCCTTCTCACAGCTCTACTATTCAGGTTTTCATTTCGAAGTAACCCTACTATCCAGGTTCCTTCTCACAGCTCTACTATCCATGCTTTGATTTCGAAGTAACCATACTATCCAGGTTCCTTTTCACAGCCCTACTATCCAGGCTTTCATTTAGAAGTAACCCTGCTATCCAGGTTCCTTATCATATCCCTACTATACAGGCTTTCATTTCGAAGTAACCCTGCTATCCAGGTTCCTTCTCATAGCCCAACTATCCAGATTTTCATTTTGAAGTAACCCCATTATCCAGGTTCCATCTTATAGCCCTACTATCCAAACTTTCATTTCAAAGTAACCCTACTACCCCAGGTTCCTTCTCATAGCCCTAATATCAAGGCCTTTATTTCGAAATAACCCTACTATCCAGGTTCCTTCTCACAGCACTACTATTCAGGCTTTCATTTTGGAGTAACCCTACTATCCAGGTTCCTTCTGACAGCTCTACTATCCAGGCTTTCATTTCGAAGTAACCCTACTATCCAGGTTCCTTCTCAAAACCCTACTATCTAGGCTTTCATTTCGAAGTAACCCTACTATCCAGGTTCCTTCTCACAACCCTACTATCCAGGCTTTCATTTAGAAGTAACCCTACTATCCAAGTTCCTTCTCATAGCCCTACTATCCAGGCTTTCATTTCGAAATAACCCTGCTATCGAGGTTCCTTCTTATAACCCTACTATCCAGGCTTTCATTTCGAAGAAACCCTACTATCCAGGTTCCTTATCATAGATATACGATCCAGGCTTTCATTTCGATGTATCCCTGCTATCCCGATTCCTTCTCATAGCCCTACTATCCAGGATTTCTTTTCGAAGTAACCCTACTATCCTGGTATCTTCTCGTAGCCCTACTATTCAAGCTTTCATTTCGAAGTAACCCTACTATCTAGGTTCCTTCTCACATCCCTACTATTCAGGCTTTCATTTCGAAGTAACCCTACTATCAAGGTTCCTTCTCACAACTCTACCATCTAGGCTTTCATTTCGAAATAACCCTACTATCCAGGTTCCTTCTCACAACCCTACTATCCAGGCTTTCATTTCGAAGTAACCCTGCTATCCAAGTTCCTTATCATAGCCCTACAATCCAAGCTTTCATTTCGAAGTAACCCTGCTATCCAGGTTCCTTCTCATAGCCCTACTATCCATGCTTTCATTTTGAAGTAACCCCAGTATCCAGGTTCCTTCTCATAGCCCTACTATTCAGGCTTTCATTTCAAAGTAACCCTACTATCCAGGTTCCTTCTCAAAGCCCTACTATCCAGGATTTCATTTCGAAGTAACCCTACTATCCAGGTTCCTTCTCACAGCCCATCTATTCAGACTTTCATTTCAAAGTAACCCTACTATCCAGGTTCCTTCTCACATCCCTACTAACCAGGCTTTCATTTTGAAGTAACCCTACTATCCAGGTTCCTTCTCATAGCCCTAATATCTAGGATTTCATTTCAAAGTAACCCTACTATCCAGGTTCCTTCTCATAGCTCTACTATCCAGGCTTTCATTTCGAAATAACCCTGCTATCCAGGTTCCTTCTTATAACCCTACTATACATGCTTTCATTTCAAAGAAACCCTGCTATCCAGGTTCATTATCATAGCCCTATTATCCAGGCTTTCATTTCGAAGTATCCCTGTTATCCCGATTCCTTCTCATAGCCCTACTATCCAGGATTGTTTTTCGAAGTAACCCTACTATCCAGGTATATTCTCGTAGCCCTACTATTCAGGCTTTCATTTCGAAGTAACCCTACTATCTAGGTTCCTTCTAACAGCCCTACTATTCAGGCTTTCATTTCGAAGTAACCCTACTATCCATGTTCCTTCTCACAGCTCTATTATCCATGCTTTGATTTCAAAGTAACCCTACTATCTAGGTTCCTTCTCACAACCCTGCTATCCAGGCTTTCATTTCGAAGTAACCCTGGTATCCAGGTACCTTATCATAGCCCTACTATTCTGGCTTTCATTTCGAAGTAACCCTGCTATCCAGGTTCCTTCTCATAGCCCTACTATACAGGCTTTCATTTTGAAGTAACCCCACTATCCAGGTTCCTTCTCATAGCCCTACTATTCAGGCTTTCATTTCGAAGTAACCATACTATCCAGGTTGCTTCTCATAGCCCTACTATCCAGGCTTTCATTTCGAAGTAAGCCTACTATCCAGGTTCCTTCTCACAGCCCATCTATTCAGACATTTATTTCAAAGTAACCCTACTATCCAGGTCCTTCTCACATCCCTACTATCCAGGCTTTCATTTCAAAGTAACCCTACTATCCAGGTTCCTTCTCATAACACTACTATCCAGGCTTTCATTTCGAAGTAACCCTACTATCCAGGTTCCTTCTCATAGCACTACTATCCAGGCTTTCATTTTGGAGTAACCCTACTATCCAGGTTCCTTCTCAAAGCCCATCTATCCAGACTTTCATTTCAAAGTAACCCTACTATCCAGGTTCCTTCTCACATCCCTACTATCCAGGCTTTCATTTTGAAGTAACCCTACTATCCAGGTTCCTTCTCATAGCCCTACTGTCCAAGCTTTCATTTCAAAGTTACCCTACCATCCAGGTACCTTCTCATAGCACTACTATTCAGGCTTTCATTTCAAAGTAACCCTACTATCCAGGTTCCTTCTCACAGCCCTACTATCAAGGCTTTTATTTTGGAGTAACCCTATTATCTAGGTTCCTTATCACAACCCATCTATTCAGACTTTCATTTCAAAGTAACCATACTATCAAGGTTCCTTCTCACATTCCTACTATCTAGGCTTTCATTTTGAAGTAACCCTACTATCCAGGTTCCTTCTCACAGCCCTACTATTCAGGATTTCATTTCGAAGTAACCCTACTATCCAGGTTCCTTCTTACAGCCCTATTATCCAGGCTTTCATTTCAAAGTAACCCTACTATCCAGGTTCCTTCTCACAGCTCCACTATCCAGGCTTTCATTTCAAAGTAACCCTACTATCTAGGTTCCTTCTCATATCCCTACTATCCAGGCTTTCATTTCGAAGTAACCCTACTATCCAGGTTCCTTCTCACAGCCCTACTATCCAGGCTTTCATTTCGAAGTAACCCTACTATCCAGGTTCCTTCTCATAGCCCTACTATCTAGGCTTTCATTTCGAAGTAACCCTATTATCCAAGTTCCTTCTCATAGCCCGACTATTCAGGCTTTCATTTCGAAATAACCCTACTATCTAGGTTCCTTCTTATAACCCTACTATACAGGCTTTCATTTCGAAGAAACCCTGCTATCCAGGTTCGTTATCATAGCCATACTATCCAGGCTTTCATTTCGAAGTATCCCTGCTATCCTGATTCCTTCTCATATCCCTACTATCCAGGATTGCTTTTCGAAGTAACCCTACTATCCAGGTATCTTCTCAAAGCCCTACTATTCAGGCTTTCATTTCGAAGTAACCCTACTATCTAGGTTCCTTCTCACAACCCTACTATTCAGGCTTTCATTTCGAAATAACCCTACTATCCAGGTTCCTTCTAACAGCTCTACTATCGATGCTTTTATTTCGAAGTAACCTTACTATCCAGGTTCCTTCTCACAGCCCTACTATCCAGGCTTTCATTTCGATGTAACCCTGCTATCCAGGTTCCTTATCATAGACCTACTATCCAGGATTTCATTTCGAAGTAACCCTGCTATCCAGGTTCCTTCTCATAGCCCTACTATCCAGGTTTCATTTTGAAGTAACCCCATTATCCAGGTTCCATCTCATAGTCCTACTATTCAGGCTTTCATTTCGAATAACCCTACTATCCAGGTTCCTTCTCATAGCCCTACTATCCAGGCTTTTATTTCTAAATAACCCTACTATCCAGGTTCCTTCTCACTGCCCATCTATTAACACTTTCATTTCAAAGTAACCCTACTATCAATTTTCCTTCTCACATCCCTACTATCCAGGCTTTCATTTTGAAGTAACCCTACTATCCAGGTTCCTTCTCATAGCCCTACTATCCAAGCTTTCATTTCAAAGTAACCCTACTATCCAGGTTCCTTCTCACATCCCTACTATCCAGTTTCCTTCTCATAGCCCTACTATCCAAGATTTCATTTCAAAGTAACCCTACTATCCAGGTTCCTTCTTATAGCCCTATTATCCAGGATATCATTTAGAAGTAACCCTACTATCCAGGTTCCTTCTCACATCCCTACTTTCCAGGATTTCATTTTGAAGTAACCCTACTATCCAGGTTCCTTCTCATAGCCCTACTATCCAAGCTTACATTTCAAAGTAACCCTACTATCAAGGTTCCTTCTCATAGCACTACTATCTAGGCTTTCATTTCGAAGTAACCCTACTATCCAGGTTCCTTCTCACAGCCCTACTATCCAGGCTTTCATTTCGAAGTAACCCTACTATCCAGGTTCCTTCTCATAGCCCTACTATCTAGGCTTTCATTTCGAAGTAACCCTATTATCCAAGTTCCTTCTCATAGCCAGACTATCCAGGCTTTCATTTCGAAATAACCCTACTATCCAGGTTCCTTCTTATAACCCTACTATACAGGCTTTCATTTCGAAGAAACCCTGCTATCTAGGTTCGTTATCATTGCCATACTATCCAGGCTTTCATTTCGAATTATCCCTGCTATCCTGATTCCTTCTCATATCCCTACTATCCAGGATTGCTTTTCGAAGTAACCCTACTATGCAAGTATCTTCTCAAAGCCCTACTATTCAGGCTTTCATTTCGAAGTAACCCTACTATCTAGGTTCCTTTTCACATCCCTACTATTCAGGCTTTCATTTCGAAATAACCCTACTATCCAGGTTCCTTCTCACAGCTCTATTATCCATGCTTTTATTTCGAAGTAACCCTACTATCCAGCTTCCTTCTCACAGCCCTACTATACAGGCTTTCATTTCGAAGTAACCCTGCTATCCAGGTTCCTTATCTTAGACCTACTATCCAGGCTTTCATTTCCAAGTAACCCTGCTATCCAGGTTCCTTCTCATAGCCCTACTATCCAGGTTTCATTTTGAAGTAACCCCATTATCCAGGTTCCATCTCATAGTCCTACTATTCAGGCTTTCATTTTGAAGTAACCCTACTATCCAGGTTCCTTCTCATAGCCCTACTATCCAGGCTTTCATTTCGAAATAACCCTACTATCCAGGTTCCTTCTCACAGCCCATCTATTAACACTTTCATTTCAAAGTAACCCTACTATCAATTTTCCTTCTCACATCCCTACTATCCAGTCTTTCATTTTGAAGTAACCCTACTATCCGGGTTCCTTCTCATAGCCCTACTATCCAAGCTTTCATTTCAAAGTAACCATACTATCCATGTTCCTTCTCACATCCCTACTATCCAGGCTTTCATTTCGAAGTAACCCTACTATTCAGTTTCCTTCTCATAGCCCTACTATCCAAGATTTCATTTCAAAGTAACCCTACTATCCAGGTTCCTTCTCATAGCCCTATTATCCAAGATATCATTTAGAAGTAACCCTACTATCCAGGTTCCTTCTCACATCCCTACTTTCCAGGATTTCATTTTGAAGTAACCCTACTATCCAGGTTCCTTCTCATAGCCCTACTATCCAAGCTTACATTTCAAAGTAACCCTACTATCAAGGTTCCTTCTCATAGCACTACTATCCAGGCTTTCATTTCGAAGTAACCCTACTATCCAGGTTCCTTCTCACAGCCCTACTATCCAGGCTTTCATTTCGAAGTAACCCTACTATCCAGGTTCCTTCTCATAGCCCTACTATCTAGGCTTTCATTTCGAAGTAACCCTATTATCCAAGTTCCTTCTCATAGCCCGACTATCCAGGCTTTCATTTCGAAATAACCCTACTATCTAGGTTCCTTCTTATAACCCTACTATACAGGCTTTCATTTCGAAGAAACCCTGCTATCCAAGTTCGTTATCATAGCCATATTTTCCAGGCTTTCATTTCGAAGTATCCCTGCTATCCTGATTCCTTCTCATATCCCTACTATCCAGGATTGCTTTTCGAAGTAACCCTACTATCCAAGTATCTTCTCAAAGCCCTACTATTCAGGCTTTCATTTCGAAGTAACCCTACTATCTAGGTTCCTTCTCACAGCCCCACTATTCAGGCTTTCATTTCGAAATAACCCTACTATCCAGGTTCCTTCTCACAGCTCTACTATCCATGCTTTTATTTCGAAGTAACCCTACTATCCAGGTTCCTTCTCACAGCCCTACTATCCAGGCTTTCATTTCGAAGTAACCCTGCTATCCAGGTTCCTTTTCATAGACCTATTATCCAGGCTTTCATTTCGAAGTAACCCTACTATCCAGGTTCCTTCTCACAGCCCTACTATTCAGGCTTTCATTTTGAAATAACCCTACTATCCAGGTTCCATCTCATAGTCCTACTATTCAGGCTTTCATTTCGAAGTAACCCTACTATCCAGGTTCCTTCTCATAGCCCTACTATCCAGGCTTTCATTTCGAAATAACCCTACTATCCAGGTTCCTTCTCACAGCCCATCTATTAACACTTTCATTTCAAAGTAACCCTACTATCAATGTTCCTTCTCACATCCCTACTATCCAGGCTTTCATTTTGAAGTAACCCTACTATCCAGGTTCCTTCTCATAGCCCTACTATCCAAGCTTTCATTTCAAAGTAACCCTACTATCCAGGTTCCTTCTCACATCCCTACTATCCAGGCTTTCATTTCGAAGTAACCCTACTATCCAGTTTCCTTCTCATAGCCCTACTATCAAAGATTTCATTTCAAAGTAACCCTACTATCCAGGTTCCTTCTCATAGCCCTACTATCCAATATATCATTTAGAAGTAACCCTACTATCCAGGTTCCTTCTCACATCCCTACTTTCCAGGATTTCATTTTGAAGTAACCCTACTATCCAGGTTCCTTCTCATAGCCCTAATATCCAAGCTTACATTTCAAAGTAACCCTACTATCAAGGTTCCTTCTCATAGCATTACTATCCAGGCTTTCATTTCGAAGTAACCCTACTATCCAGGTTCCTTCTCACAGCCCTACTATCTAGGCTTTCATTTCGAAGTAACCCTACTATCCAGGTTCCTTATCATAGCCCTACTATCCACACTTTCATTTCGAAGTAACCCTGCTATCCAGGTTCCATCTCATAGCCCTACTATCCAGGCTTTCATTTCAAGGTAACCCTACTATTCAGGTTCCTTCTCATAGCCCTACTATCCAGGCTTTCATTTCGAAATAACCCTGCTATCCAGGTTCCTTCTAACAGCCCATCTATTCAGACTTTCATTTCAAAGTAACCCTACTATCCAGGTTCCTTCTCACATCCCTACTTTCCGGGATTTCATTTTTAAGTAACCCTACTATCCAGGTTCCTTCTCATAGCCCTACTATCCAAGCTTACATTTCAAAGTAACCCTACTATCAAGGTTCCTTCTCATAGCGCTACTATCCAGGCTTTCATTTCGAAGTATCCCTACTATCTACGTTCCTTCTCACAACCCTACTATCTAGGCTTTCATTTTGGAGTAACCCTACTATCCAGGTTCCTTCTCAAAGCCCTATTATTTAGGCTTTCAAGTCGAAGTAACCCTACTATCCAGGTATCTTCTCAAAGCCCTACTATTCAGGCTTTCATTTCGAAGTAACCCTACTATCTAGGTTCCTTCTCACAGCCCTACTATTCAGGCTTTCATTTCGAAATAACCCTACTATCCAGGTTCCTTCTCACAGCCCTACTATCCAGGCATTCATTTCGAAGTAACCCTGCTATCCAGGTTCCTTATCATAGACCTACTATCCAGGATTTCATTTCGAAGTAACCCTGCTATCCAGGTTCCTTCTCATAGCCCTACTATCCAGGCTTTCATTTTGAAGTAACCCCATTATCCAGGTTCCATCTCATAGCCCATCTATTAACACTTTCATTTCGAAGTAACCCTACTATCAATGTTCCTTCTCACATCCCTACTATCCAGGCTTTCATTTTGAAGTAACCCTACTATCCAGGTTCCTTCTCACATCCCTACTATCCAGGCTTTCATTTCGAAGTAACCCTACTATCCAGGTTCCTTATCATAGCCCTACTATCCAGACTTTCATTTCGAAGTAACCCTGCTATCCAGGTTCCATCTCATAGCCCTACTATTCAGGCTTTAATTTCAAGGTAACCCTACTATTCAGGTTCCTTCTCATAGCCCTACTATCCAGGCTTTCATTTTGAAGTAACCCTACTAACCAGGTTCCTTCTAACAGCCCATCTATTCAGACTTTCATTTCAAAGTAACCCTACTATCCAGGTTCCTTCTCACATCCCTACTTTCCGGGATTTCATTTTTAAGTAACCCTACTATCCAGGTTCCTTCTCATAGCCCTACTATCCAAGCTTACATTTCAAAGTAACCCTACTATCAAGGTTCCTTCTCATAGCACTACTATCCAGGCTTTCATTTCGAAGTAACCTTACTATCTAGGTTCCTTCTCACAGCCCTACTATCTAGGCTTTCATTTTGCAGTAACCCTACTATCCAGGTTCCTTCTCAGAGCCCTATTATTTAGGCTTTCATTTCGAAGTAACCCTACTATCCAGGTTTCTTATCATAGCCCTACTATCCAGGATTTCATTTCAAAGTAACCCTACTATCCAGGTTCCTTCTCATAGCCCATCTATTCAGACTATCATTTCAAAGTAACCCTACTATCCAGGTTCCTTCTCACATCCATACTTTCAAGGATTTCATTTTGAAGTAACCCTACTATCCAGGTTCCTTCTCATAGCCCTACTATACATGTTCCTTCTCATAGCACTACTATCCAGGCTTTCATTTCGAAGTAACCCTACTATCCAGGTTCCTTCTCAAAGCCCTACTATCCAGGCTTTCATTTTGGAGTAACCCTACTATCCACGTTCCTTCTCAGAGCCCTATTATTCAGGCTTTCATTTCGAAGTAACCCTACTATCCAAGTTCCTACTCAGAGCCCAATTATTCAGGCTTTCATTTTGAAGTAACCCTACTATCCAGGTTCCTTCTCACAGCCCTACTATCGAGGCTTTCATTTTGGAGTTCCCCTACTATCCAGGTTCCTTCTCAGAGCCCTATTATTCAGGTTTTCATTTCGAAGTAACCCTACTATCCATGTTCCTTCTCACAGCCCTACTATCCAGGCTTTCATTTCGAAGTGACCCTGCTATCCAGGTTCCTTATCATAGACCTGTTATCCAAGCTTTTATTTCGAAGTAACCCTGCTATCCAGGTTCCTTCTCATAGCCCTACTATCCAGGCTTTCATTTTGAAGTAACCCCACTATCCAGGTTCCTTCTCATAGCCCTAATATCCAAGCTTTCATTTCAAAGTAACCCTACTATCCATGTTCCTTCTCATAGCCCTACTATCCAGGCTTTCATTTCGAAGTAACCCTACTATCCAGGTTCCTTCTCACAACCCTACTATTCAGGCTTTCTTTTTAGAGTAACCATACTATCCAGGTTCCTTCTCAGAGCCCTAATATTCAGGCTTTCATTTCGAAGTAACCCTACTAACTAGGTTCCTTCTCACAGCTCTACTATCCAGGCTTTCATTTTGAAGTAACCCTACTATCTAGGTTCCTTCTCACAGCACTATTATCCAGGATTTCATTTCGAAGTAACCCTACTATCCAGGTTCATTCTCATAGCCCTACTATCCAGGCTTTCATTTGGAAGTAACCCTACTATCCAGGTTCCTTCTCATATCCCTACTATCCAGGATTTCATTTCGAAATAACCCTGCTATCTAGGTTCCTTCTTATAGCCCTACTATCCATGCTTTCATTTCAAAGTAACCCTACTATCCAGGTTCCTTATCACAACCCTACTATCCAGGATTTTGATTGGAAGTAACCCTACTATCCAGGTTCCTTCTCACAGCTCTACCATCCAGGCTCTCAGTTAAAAGTAACCCTACTATCTAGGTTCCTTCTCACAGCCTTATTATCCAGGGATTCATGTCGAAGTAACCCTAATGTCCAGGTTCCTTCCCACTGCTCTACTATCCAGGCTTTCATTTCGAAGTAACCCTAGTATCCAGGTTCCTTCTCACAGCCCTACTATTCAGGCTTTCATTTCGAAGTAACCATGCTATCCAGGTTCCTTATCATAGCCCTACTATCCAGGCTTTCATTTCGAAGTAACCCTGTTATCCCGGTTCCTTCTCATGGCCCTACTATCCAAGCTTTCATTTCAAAGTAACCCTACTATCCAGGTTCCTTCTCGTAGCCCTACTATCCAGGCTTTCATTTCGAAGTAACCCTACTATCCAGGTTCCTTCTCACAGCCCATATATTCAGACTTTCATTTCAAAGTAACCCTAATATCTAGGTTCCTTCTCACATCCCTACTTTCCAGGATTTCATTTTGAAGTAACCCTACAATCCAGGTTCCTTCTCATAGCCGTACTTTCCAAGCTTACATTTCAAAGTAACCCTACTATCCAGGTTCCTTCTCATATCACTACTATCCAGGCTTTCATTTCGAAGTAACCCTACTATCCAGGTTCCTTCTCATAGCCCTACTATCCAGGCTTTCATTTTGGAGTAACCCTACTATCCAGGTTCCTTCTCACAGCTCTACTATCCAGGCTTTCATTTCGAAGTAACCCTACTTTCTAAGTTCCTTCTCTCAGCCCTACTATCCAGGCTTTCATTTCGAAGTAACCCTACTATCCAGGTTCCTTCTCACAGCCCTACTATCCAGGCTTTCATTTCGATGTAACCCTACTATCCAGGTTCCTTCTCATAGCCCTACTATCTAGGCTTTCATTTCAAAGTAAGCCTACTATCCAGGTTCCTTCTCATAGCCCTACTGTCCAGGCTTTCATTTCAAAATAACCCTGCTATCCAGGTTCCTTCTTATAACCCTACTATACAGGCTTTCATTTCGAAGAAACCCTGCTATCCAGGTTCGTTATCATAGCCCTACTATCCAGGAATTCATTTCGAAGTATCCCAGCTATCCCGATTTCTTCTCATAGCCCTACTATCCAGGATTGATTTTCAAAGTAACCCTACTATCCAGGTATCTTCTCGTAACCCTACTATTCAGGCTTTCATTTCGAAGTAACCATACTATCTAGGTTCCATCTCACAGCCCTACCATTCAGGCTTTCATTTCGAAGTAACCCTACCATCCAGGTTCCTTCTCACAGCTCTACTATCCATTCTTTGATTTCGAAGTAACCCTACTATCCAAGTTCCTTCTCACAACCCTACTATCCAGGCTTTCATTTCGAAGTAACTCTGCTATCCAGGTTCCTTATCATAGCCCTACTATCCAGGTTTCATTTTGAAGTAACCCTATTATCCAGGTTCCATCTCATAGTCCTACTATTCAGGCTTTCATTTTGAAGTAACCCTACTATCCAGGTTCCTTCTCATAGCCCTACTATCTAGACTTTCATTTCGAAATAACCCTACTATCCAGGTTCCTTCTCACAGCCCATCTATTAACACTTTCATTTCAAAGTAACCCTACTATCAATTTTCCTTCTCACATCCCTACTATCCAGACTTTCATTTTGAAGTAACCCTACTATCCGGGTTCCTTCTTATAGCCCTACTATCCAAGCTTTCATTTCAAAGTAACCCTACTATCCATGTTCCTTCTCAAATCCCTACTATCCAGGCTTTCATTTCGAAGTAACCCTACTATCCAGTTTCCTTCTCATAGCCCTACTATCCAAGTTTTCATTTCAAAGTAACCCTACTATCCAGGTTCCTTCTCATAGCCCTATTATCCAGGATATCATTTAGAAGTAACCCTACTATCCAGGTTCCTTCTCACATCCCTACTTTCCAGGATTTCATTTTGAAGTAACCCTACTATCCAGGTTCCTTCTCATAGCCCTACTATCCAAGCTTACATTTCAAAGTAACCCTACTATCAAGGTTCCTTCTCATAGCACTACTATCCAGGCTTTCATTTCGTAGTAACCCTACTATCCAGGTTCCTTCTCATAGCCCTACTATCCAGGCTTTCATTTTGGAGTAACCCTACTATCCAGGTTCCTTCTCACAGCTCTACTATCCAGGCTTTCATTTCGAAGTAACCCTACTTTCTAAGTTCCTTCTCTCAGCCCTACTATCCAGGCTTTCATTTCGAAGTAACCCTACTATCCAGGTTCCTTCTCACAGCCCTACTATCCAGGATTTCATTTCGATGTAACCCTACTATCCAGGTTCCTTCTCATAGCCCTACTATCTAGGCTTTCATTTCAAAGTAAGCCTACTATCCAGGTTCCTTCTCATAGCCCTACTGTCCAGGCTTTCATTTCAAAATAACCCTGCTATCCAGGTTCCTTCTTATAACCCTACTATACAGGCTTTCATTTCGAAGAAACCCTGCTATCCAGGTTCGTTATCATAGCCCTACTATCCAGGAATTCATTTCGAAGTATCCCAGCTATCCCGATTTCTTCTCATAGCCCTACTATCCAGGATTGATTTTCAAAGTAACCCTACTATCCAGGTATCTTCTCGTAACCCTACTATTCAGGCTTTCATTTCGAAGTAACCATACTATCTAGGTTCCTTCTCACAGCCCTACCATTCAGGCTTTCATTTCGAAGTAACCCTACCATCCAGGTTCCTTCTCACAGCTCTACTATCCATGCTTTGATTTCGAAGTAACCCTACTATCCAGGTTCCTTCTCACAACCCTACTATCCAGGCTTTCATTTCGAAGTAACTCTGCTATCCAGGTTCCTTATCATAGCCCTACTATCCAGGTTTCATTTTGAAGTAACCCTATTATCCAGGTTCCATCTCATAGTCCTACTATTCAGGCTTTCATTTTGAAGTAACCCTACTATCCAGGTTCCTTCTCATAGCCCTACTATCCAGGCTTTCATTTCGAAATAACCCTACTATCCAGGTTCCTTCTCACAGCCCATCTATTAACACTTTCATTTCAAAGTAACCCTACTATCAATTTTCCTTCTCACATCCCTACTATCCAGTCTTTCATTTTGAAGTAACCCTACTATCCGGGTTCCTTCTTATAGCCCTACTATCCAAGCTTTCATTTCAAAGTAACCCTACTATCCATGTTCCTTCTCACATCCCTACTATCCAGGCTTTCATTTCGAAGTAACCCTACTATCCAGTTTCCTTCTCATAGCGCTACTATCCAAGATTTCATTTCAAAGTAACCCTACTATCCAGGTTCCTTCTCATAGCCCTATTATCCAGGATATCATTTAGAAGTAACCCTACTATCCAGGTTCCTTCTCACATCCCTACTTTCCAGGATTTCATTTTGAAGTAACCCTACTATCCAGGTTCCTTCTCATAGCCCTACTATCCAAGCTTACATTTCAAAGTAACCCTACTATCAAGGTTCCTTCTCATAGCACTACTATCCAAGCTTTCATTTCGAAGTAACCCTAGTATCCAGGTTCCTTCTCACAGCCCTACTATCCAGGCTTTCATTTCGAAGTAACCCTACTATCCAGGTGCCTTCTCATAGCCCTACTATTTAGGCTTTCATTTCGAAGTAACCCTATTAGACAAGTTCCTTCTCATAGCCCGACTATCCAGGCTTTCATTTCGAAATAACCCTACTATCTAGGTTCCTTCTTATAACCCTACTATACAGGCTTTCATTTCGAAGAAACCCTGCTATCCAGGTTCATTATCATAGCCATATTATCCAGGCTTTCATTTTGAAGTATCCCTACTATCCTAATTTCTTCTCATATCCCTACTATCCAGGATTGCTTTTCGAAGTAACCCTACTATCCAAGTATCTTCTCAAAGCCCTACTATTCAGGCTTTCATTTCGAAGTAACCCTACTATCTAGGTTCCTTCTCACAGCCCCACTATTCAGGCTTTCATTTCGAAATAACCCTACTATCCAGGTTCCTTCTCACAGCTCTACTATCCATGCTTTTTTTCCGAAGTAACCCTACTATCCAGGTTCCTTCTCACAGCCCTACTATCCAGGCTTTCATTTCGAAGTAACCCTGCTATCCAGGTTCCTTTTCATAGACCTATTATCCAGGCTTTCATTTCGAAGTAACCCTGCTATCCAGGTTCCTTCTCATAGCCCTACTATCCAGGTTTCATTTTGAAGTAACCCCATTATCCAATTTCCATCTCAGAGTCCTACTATTCAGGCTTTCATTTCGAAGTAACCCTACTATCCAGGTTCCTTCTCATAGCCCAACTATCCAGGCTTTCATTTCGAAATAACCCTACTTTCCAGGTTCCTTCTCACAGCCCATCTATTAACACTTTCATTTCAAAGTAACCCTACTATCAATTTTCCTTCTCACATCCCTACTATCCTGTCTTTCATTTTGAAGTAACCCTACTATCCGGGTTCCTTCTCATAGCCCTACTATCCAAGCTTTCATTTCAAAGTAACCCTACTATCCAGGTTCCTTCTCACATCCCTACTATCCAGGCTTTCATTTCAAAGTAACCCTACTATCCAGTTTCCTTCTCATAGCCCTACTATCCAAGATTTCATTTCAAAGTAACCCTACTATCCAGGTTCCTTCTCATAGCCCTATTATTCAGGATATCATTTAGAAGTAACCCTACTATCCAGGTTCCTTCTCACATCCCTACTTTCCAGGATTTCATTTTGAAGTAACCCTACTATCCAGGTTCCTTCTCATAGCCCTACTATCCAAGCTTACATTTCAAAGTAACCCTACTATCAAGGTTCCTTCTCATAGCACTACTATCCAGGCTTTCATTTCGAAGTAACCCTACTATCCAGGTTCCTTCTCACAGCCCTACTATCCAGGCTTTCATTTCGAAGTAACCCTACTATCCAGGTTCCTTCTCATAGCCCTACTATCTAGGCTTTCATTTCGAAGTAACCCTATTATCCAAGTTCCTTCTCATAGGCCGACTATCCAGGCTTTCATTTCGAAATAACCCTACTATCTAGGTTCCTTCTTATAACCCTACTATACAGGCTTTCATTTCGAAGAAACCCTGCTATCCAGGTTCGTTATCATAGCCATACTATCCAGGCTTTCATTTCGAAGTATCCCTGCTATCCTGATTCCTTCTCATATCCCTACTATCCAGGATTGCTTTTCGAAGTAACCCTACTATCCAAGTATCTTCTTAAAGCCCTACTATTCAGGCTTTCATTTCGAAGTAACCCTATTATCTAGGTTCCTTCTCACAGCCCTACTATTCAGGCTTTCATTTCGAAATAACCCTACTATCCAGGTTCCATCTCATAGTCCTACTATTCAGGCTTTCATTTCGAAGTAACCCTACTATCCAGGTTCCTTCTCATAGCCCTACTATCTAGGCTTTCATTTCGAAATAACCCTACTATCCAGGTTCCTTCTCACAGCCCATCTATTAACACTTTCATTTCAAAGTAACCCTACTATCAATGTTCCTTCTCACATCCCTACTATCCAGGCTTTCATTTTGAAGTAACCCTACTATCCAGGTTCCTTCTCATAGCCCTACTATCCAAGCTTTCATTTCAAAGTAACCCTACTATCCAGGTTCCTTCTCACATCCCTACTATCCAGGCTTTCATTTCGAAGTAACCCTACTATCCAGTTTCCTTCTCATAGCCCTACTATCCAAGATTTCATTTCAAAGTAACCCTACTATCCAGGTTCCTTCTCATAGCCCTACTATCTAATATATCATTTAGAAGTAACCCTACTATCCAGGTTCCTTCTCACATCCCTACTTTCCAGGATTTCATTTTGAAGTAACCCTACTATCCAGGTTCCTTCTCATAGCCCTAATATTCAAGCTTACATTTCAAAGTAACCCTACTATCAAGGTTCCTTCTCATAGCATTACTATCCAGGCTTTCATTTCGAAGTAACCCTACTATCCAGGTTCCTTCTCACAGCCCTACTATCTAGGCTTTCATTTCGAAGTAACCCTACTATCCAGGTTCCTTATCATAGCCCTACTATCCAGACTTTCATTTCGAAGTAACCCTGCTATCCAGGTTCCATCTCATAGCCCTAATATCCAGGCTTTCATTTCAAGGTAACCCTATTATTCAGGTTCCTTCTCATAGCCCTACTATCCAGGCTTTCATTTCGAAATAACCCTGCTATCCAGGTTCCTTCTAACAGCCCATCTATTCAGACTTTCATTTCAAAGTAACCCTACTATTCAGGTTCCTTCTCACATCCCTACTTTCCAGGATTTCATTTTGAAGTAACCCTACTATCCAGGTTCCTTCTCATAGCCCTACTATCCAAGCTTACATTTCAAAGTAACCCTACTGTCAAGGTTCCTTCTCATAGCACTACTATCCAGGCTTTCATTTCGAAGTAACCCTACTATCCAGGTTCCTTCTCACAACCCTACTATCCAGGCTTTCATTTCGAAGTAACCCTACTATCCAGGTTCCTTCTCATAGCCCTACTATTTAGGCTTTCATTTCGAAGTAACCCTATTATCCAAGTTCCTTCTCATAGCCCGACTATCCAAGCTTTCATTTCGAAATAACCCTACTATCTAGGTTCCTTCTTATAACCCTACTATACAGGCTTTCATTTCGAAGAAACCCTGCTATCCAGGTTCGTTATCATAGCCATATTATCCAGGCTTTCATTTCGAAGTATCCCTACTATCCTGATTCCTTCTCATATCCCTACTATCCAGGATTGCTTTTCGAAGTAACCCTACTATCCAAGTATCTTCTCAAAGCCCTACTATTCAGGCTTTCATTTCGAAGTAACCCTACTATCTAGGTTCCTTCTCACAGCCCCACTATTCAGGATTTCATTTCGAAATAACCCTACTATCCAGGTTCCTTCTCACAGCTCTACTATCCATGCTTTTATTTCGAAGTAACCCTACTATCCAGGTTCCTTCTCACAGCCCTACTATCCAGGCTTTCATTTCGAAGTAACCCTGCTATCCAGGTTCCTTTTCATAGACCTATTATCCAGGCTTTCATTTCGAAGTAACCCTGCTATCCAGGTTCCTTCTCATAGCCCTACTATCCAGGTTTCATTTTGAAGTAACCCTATTATCCAGGTTCCATCTTATAGTCCTACTATTCAGGCTTTCATTTTGAAGTAACCCTACTATCCAGGTTCCTTCTCATAGCCCTACTATCCAGGCTTTCATTTCGAAATAACCCTACTATCCAGGTTCCTTCTCACAGCCCATCTATTAACACTTTCATTTCAAAGTAACCCTACTATCAATTTTCCTTCTCACATCCCTACTATCCAGTCTTTCATTTTGAAGTAACCCTACTATCCGGGTTCCTTCTTATAGCCCTACTATCCAAGCTTTCATTTCAAAGTAACCCTACTATCCATGTTCCTTCTCACATCCCTACTATCCAGGCTTTCATTTCGAAGTAACCCTACTATCCAGTTTCCTTCTCATAGCCCTACTATCCAAGATTTCATTTCAAAGTAACCCTACTATCCAGGTTCCTTCTCATAGCCCTATTATCCAGGATATCATTTAGAAGTAACCCTACTATCCAGGTTCCTTCTCACATCCCTACTTTCCAGGATTTCATTTTGAAGTAACCCTACTATCCAGGTTCCTTCTCATAGCCCTACTATCCAAGCTTACATTTCAAAGTAACCCTACTATCAAGGTTCCTTCTCATAGCACTACTATCCAGGCTTTCATTTCGAAGTAACCCTACTATCCAGATTCCTTCTCACAGCCCTACTATCCAGGCTTTCATTTCGAAGTAACCCTACTATCCAGGTTCCTTCTCATAGCCCTACTATTTAGGCTTTCATTTCGAAGTAACCCTATTATCCAAGTTCCTTCTCATAGCCCGACTATCCAGGCATTCATTTCGAAATAACCCTACTATCTAGGTTCCTTCTTATAACCCTACTATACAGGCTTTCATTTCGAAGAAACCCTGCTATCCAGGTTCGTTATCATAGCCATATTATCCAGGCTTTCATTTCGAAGTATCCCTACTATCCTGATTCCTTCTCATATCCCTACTACCCAGGATTGCTTTTCGAAGTAACCCTACTATCCAAGTATCTTCTCAAAGCCCTACTATTCAGGCTTTCATTTCGAAGTAACCCTACTATCTAGGTTCCTTCTCACAGCCCCACTATTCAGGCTTTCATTTCGAAATAACCCTACTATCCAGGTTCCTTCTCACAGCTCTACTATCCATGCTTTTATTTCGAAGTAACCCTACTATCCAGGTTCCTTCTCACAGCCCTACTATCCAGGCTTTCATTTCGAAGTAACCCTGCTATCCAGGTTCCTTTTCATAGACCTATTATCCAGGCTTTCATTTCGAAGTAACCCTGCTATCCAGGTTCCTTCTCATAGCCCTACTATCCAGGTTTCATTTTGAAGTAACCCTATTATCCAGGTTCCATCTCATAGTCCTACTATTCAGGCTTTCATTTTGAAGTAACCCTACTATCCAGGTTCCTTCTCATAGCCCTACTATCCAGGCTTTCATTTCGAAATAACCCTACTATCCAGGTTCCTTCTCACAGCCCATCTATTAACACTTTCATTTCAAAGTAACCCTACTATCAATTTTCCTTCTCACATCCCTACTATCCGGTCTTTCATTTTGAAGTAACCCTACTATCCGGGTTCCTTCTTATAGCCCTACTATCCAAGCTTTCATTTCAAAGTAACCCTACTATCCATGTTCCTTCTCACATCCCTACTATCCAGGCTTTCATTTCGAAGTAACCCTACTATCCAGTTTCCTTCTCATAGCCCTACTATCCAAGATTTCATTTCAAAGTAACCCTACTATCCAGGTTCCTTCTCATAGCCCTATTATCCAGGATATCATTTAGAAGTAACCCTACTATCCAGGTTCCTTCTCACATCCCTACTTTCCAGGATTTCATTTTGAAGTAACCCTACTATCCAGGTTCCTTCTCATAGCCCTACTATCCAAGCTTACATTTCAAAGTAACCCTACTATCAAGGTTCCTTCTCATAGCACTACTATCCAGGCTTTCATTTCGAAGTAACCCTACTATCCAGGTTCCTTCTCACAGCCCTACTATCCAGGCTTTCATTTCGAAGTAACCCTACTATCCAGGTTCCTTCTCATAGCCCTACTATTTAGGCTTTCATTTCGAAGTAACCCTATTATCCAAGTTCCTTCTCATAGCCCGACTATCCAGGCTTTCATTTCGAAATAACCCTACTATCTAGGTTCCTTCTTATAACCCTACTATACAGGCTTTCATTTCGAAGAAACCCTGCTATCCAGGTTCGTTATCATAGCCATATTATCCAGGCTTTCATTTCGAAGTATCCCTACTATCCTGATTCCTTCTCATATCCCTACTATCCAGGATTGCTTTTTGAAGTAACCCTACTATCCAAGTATCTTCTCAAAGCCCTACTATTCAGGCTTTCATTTCGAAGTAACCCTACTATCTAGGTTCCTTCTCACAGCCCCACTATTCAGGCTTTCATTTCGAAATAACCCTACTATCCAGGTTCCTTCTCACAGCTCTACTATCCATGCTTTTATTTCGAAGTAACCCTACTATCCAGGTTCCTTCTCACAGCCCTACTATCCAGGCTTTCATTTCGAAGTAACCCTGCTATCCAGGTTCCTTTTCATAGACCTATTATCCTGGCTTTCATTTCGAAGTAACCCTGCTATCCAGGTTCCTTCTCATAGCCCTACTATCCAGGTTTCATTTTGAAGTAACCCCATTATCCAATTTCCATCTCATAGTCCTACTATTCAGGCTTTCATTTCGAAGTAACCCTACTATCCAGGTTCCTTCTCATAGCCCAACTATCCAGGCTTTCATTTCGAAATAACCCTACTTTCCAGGTTCCTTCTCACAGCCCATCTATTAACACTTTCATTTCAAAGTAACCCTACTATCAAATTTCCTTCTCACATCCCTACTATCCAGTCTTTCATTTTGAAGTAACCCTACTATCCGGGTTCCTTCTTATAGCCCTACTATCCAAGCTTTCATTTCAAAGTAACCCTACTATCCATGTTCCTTCTCACATCCCTACTATCCAGGCTTTCATTTCGAAGTAACCCTACTATCCAGTTTCCTTCTCATAGCCCTACTATCCAAGATTTCATTTCAAAGTAACCCTACTATCCAGGTTCCTTCTCATAGCCCTATTATCCAGGATATCATTTAGAAGTAACCCTACTATCCAGGTTCCTTCTCACATCCCTACTTTCCAGGATTTCATTTTGAAGTAACCCTACTATCCAGGTTCCTTCTCATAGCCCTACTATCCAAGCTTACATTTCAAAGTAACCCTACTATCAAGGTTCCTTCTCATAGCACTACTATCCAGGCTTTCATTTCGAAGTAACCCTACTATCCAGGTTCCTTCTCACAGCCCTACTATCCAGGCTTTCATTTCGAAGTAACCCTACTATCCAGGTTCCTTCTCATAGCCCTACTATTTAGGCTTTCATTTCGAAGTAACCCTATTATCCAAGTTCCTTCTCATAGCCCGACTATCCAGGCTTTCATTTCGAAATAACCCTACTATCTAGGTTCCTTCTTATAACCCTACTATACAGGCTTTCATTTCGAAGAAACCCTGCTATCCAGGTTCGTTATCATAGCCATATTATCCAGGCTTTCATTTCGAAGTATCCCTACTATCCTGATTCCTTCTCATATCCCTACTATCCAGGATTGCTTTTCGAAGTAACCCTACTATCCAAGTATCTTCTCAAAGCCCTACTATTCAGGCTTTCATTTCGAAGTAACCCTACTATCTAGGTTCCTTCTCACAGCCCCACTATTCAGGCTTTCATTTCGAAATAACCCTACTATCCAGGTTCCTTCTCACAGCTCTACTATCCATGCTTTTATTTCGAAGTAACCCTACTATCCAGGTTCCTTCTCACAGCCCTACTATCCAGGCTTTCATTTCGAAGTAACCCTGCTATCCAGGTTCCTTTTCATAGACCTATTATCCTGGCTTTCATTTCGAAGTAACCCTGCTATCCAGGTTCCTTCTCATAGCCCTACTATCCAGGTTTCATTTTGAAGTAACCCCATTATCCAATTTCCATCTCATAGTCCTACTATTCAGGCTTTCATTTCGAAGTAACCCTACTATCCAGGTTCCTTCTCATAGCCCAACTATCCAGGCTTTCATTTCGAAATAACCCTACTTTCCAGGTTCCTTCTCACAGCCCATCTATTAACACTTTCATTTCAAAGTAACCCTACTATCAAATTTCCTTCTCACATCCCTACTATCCAGTCTTTCATTTTGAAGTAACCCTACTATCCGGGTTCCTTCTTATAGCCCTACTATCCAAGCTTTCATTTCAAAGTAACCCTACTATCCATGTTCCTTCTCACAACCCTACTATCCAGGCTTTCATTTCGAAGTAACCCTACTATCCAGTTTCCTTCTCATAGCCCTACTATTCAAGATTTCATTTCAAAGTAACCCTACTATCCAGGTTCCTTCTCATAGCCCTATTATCCAGGATATCATTTAGAAGTAACCCTACTATCCAGGTTCCTTCTCACATACCTACTTTCCAGGATTTCATTTTGAAGTAACCCTACTATCCAGGTTCCTTCTCATAGCCCTACTATCCAAGCTTACATTTCAAAGTAACCCTACTATCAAGGTTCCTTCTCATAGCACTACTATCCAGGCTTTCATTTCGAAGTAACCCTACTATCCAGGTTCCTTCTCACAGCCCTACTATCCAGGCTTTCATTTCGAAGTAACCCTACTATCCAGGTTCCTTCTCATAGCCCTACTATTTAGGCTTTCATTTCGAAGTAACCCTATTATCCAAATTCCTTCTCATAGCCCGACTATCCAGGCTTTCATTTCGAAATAACCCTACTATCTAGGTTCCTTCTTATAACCCTACTATACAGGCTTTCATTTCGAAGAAACCCTGCTATCCAGGTTCGTTATCATAGCCATATTATCCAGGCTTTCATTTCGAAGTATCCCTACTATCCTGATTCCTTCTCATATCCCTACTATTCAGGATTGCTTTTCGAAGTAACCCTACTATCCAAGTATCTTCTCAAAGCCCTACTATTCAGGCTTTCATTTCGAAGTAACCCTACTATCTAGGTTCCTTCTCACAGCCCCACTATTCAGGCTTTCATTTCGAAATAACCCTACTATCCAGGTTCCTTCTCACAGCTCTACTATCCATGCTTTTATTTCGAAGTAACCCTACTATCCAGGTTCCTTCTCACAGCCCTACTATCCAGGCTTTCATTTCGAAGTAACCCTGCTATCCAGGTTCCTTTTCATAGACCTATTATCCAGGCTTTCATTTCGAAGTAACCCTGCTATCCAGGTTCGTTCTCATAGCCCTACTATCCAGGTTTCATTTTGAAGTAACCCCATTATCCAATTTCCATCTCATAGTCCTACTATTCAGGCTTTCATTTCGAAGTAACCCTACTATCCAGGTACCTTCTCATAGCCCAACTATCCAGGCTTTCATTTCGAAATAACCCTACTTTCCAGGTTCCTTCTCACAGCCCATCTATTAACACTTTCATTTCAAAGTAACCCTACTATCAATTTTCCTTCTCACATCCCTACTATCCTGTCTTTCATTTTGAAGTAACCCTACTATCCGGGTTCCTTCTCATAGCCCTACTATCCAAGCTTTCATTTCAAAGTAACCCTACTATCCAGGTTCCTTCTCACATCCCTACTATCCAGGCTTTCATTTCAAAGTAACCCTACTATCCAGTTTCCTTCTCATAGCCCTACTATCCAAGATTTCATTTCAAAGTAACCCTACTATCCAGGTTCCTTCTCATAGCCCTATTATTCAGGATATCATTTAGAAGTAACCCTACTATCCAGGTTCCTTCTCACATCCCTACTTTCCAGGATTTCATTTTGAAGTAACCCTACTATCCAGGTTCCTTCTCATAGCCCTACTATCCAAGCTTACATTTCAAAGTAACCCTACTATCAAGGTTCCTTCTCATAGCACTACTATCCAGGCTTTCATTTCGAAGTAACCCTACTATCCAGGTTCCTTCTCACAGCCCTACTATCCAGGCTTTCATTTCGAAGTAACCCTACTATCCAGGTTCCTTCTCATAGCCCTACTATCTAGGCTTTCATTTCGAAGTAACCCTATTATCCAAGTTCCTTTTTATAGCCCGACTATCCAGGCTTTCATTTCGAAATAACCCTACTATCTAGGTTCCTTCTTATAACCCTACTATACAGGCTTTCATTTCGAAGAAACCCTGCTATCCAGGTTCGTTATCATAGCCATACTATCCAGGCTTTCATTTCGAAGTATCCCTGCTATCCAAGTATCTTCTCAAAGCCCTACTATTCAGGCTTTAATTTCGAAGTAACCCTATTATCTAGGTTCCTTCTCACAGCCCTACTATTCAGGCTTTCATTTCGAAATAACCCTACTATCCAGGTTCCATCTCATAGTCCTACTATTCAGGCTTTCATTTCGAAGTAATCCTACTATCCAGGTTCCTTCTCATAGCCCTACTATCTAGGCTTTCATTTCGAAATAACCCTACTATCCAGGTTCCTTCTCACAGCCCATCTATTAACACTTTCATTTCAAAGTAACCCTACTATCAATGTTCCTTCTCACATCCCTACTATCCAGGCTTTCATTTTGAAGTAACCCTACTATCCAGGTTCCTTCTCATAGCCCTACTATCCAAGCTTTCATTTCAAAGTAACCCTACTATCCAGGTTCCTTCTCACATCCCTACTATCCAGGCTTTCATTTCGAAGTAACCCTACTATCCAGTTTCCTTCTCATAGCCCTACTATCCAAGATTTCATTTCAAAGTAACCCTACTATCCAGGTTCCTTCTCATAGCCCTACTATCCAATATATCATTTAGAAGTAACCCTACTATCCAGGTTCCTTCTCACATCCCTACTTTCCAGGATTTCATTTTGAAGTAACCCTACTATCCAGGTTCCTTCTCATAGCCCTAATATCCAAGCTTACATTTCAAAGTAACCCTACTATCAAGGTTCCTTCTCATAGCATTACTATCCAGGCTTTCATTTCGAAGTAACCCTACTATCCAGGTTCCTTCTCACAGCCCTACTATCTAGGCTTTCATTTCGAAGTAACCCTACTATCCAGGTTCCTTATCATAGCCCTACTATCCAGACTTTCATTTCGAAGTAACCCTGCTATCCAGGTTCCATCTCATAGCCCTACTATTCAGGCTTTCATTTCAAGGTAACCCTGCTATTCAGGTTCCTTCTCATAGCCCTACTATCCAGGCTTTCATTTCGAAATAACCCTGCTATCCAGGTTCCTTCTAACAGCCCATCTATTCAGACTTTCATTTCAAAGTAACCCTACTATCCAGGTTCCTTCTCACATCCCTACTTTCCGGGATTTCATTTTTAAGTAACCCTACTATCCAGGTTCCTTCTCATAGCCCTACTATCCAAGCTTACATTTCAAAGTAACCCTACTATCAAGGTTCCTTCTCATAGCACTACTATCCAGGCTTTCATTTCGAAGTAACCCTACTATCTACGTTCCTTCTCACAACCCTACTATCTAGGCTTTCATTTTGGAGTAACCCTACTATCCAGGTTCCTTCTCAGAGCCCTATTATTTAGGCTTTCATTTCAAAGTAACCCTACTATCCAGGAATCTTCTCAAAGCCCTACTATTCAGGCTTTCATTTCGAAGTAACCCTACTATCTAGGTTCCTTCTCACAGCCCTACTATTCAGGCTTTCATTTCGAAATAACCCTACTATCCAGGTTCCTTCTCACAGCCCTACTATCCAGGCATTCATTTCGAAGTAACCCTACTATCCAGGTTCCTTGTCATAGCCCTACTATCCAGGCTTTCATTTAGAAATAACCCTACTATCCAGGTTCCTTCTCACAGCCCATCTATTAACACTTTCATTTCAAAGTAACCCTACTATCAATGTTCCTTCTCACATCCCTACTATCCAGGCTTTCATTTTGAAGTAACCCTACTATCCAGGTTCCTTCTCACATCCCTACTATCCAGGCTTTCATTTCGAAGTAACCCTACTATCCAGGTTCCTTATCATAGCCCTACTATCCAGACTTTCATTTCGAAGTAACCCTGTTATCCAGGTTCCATCTCATAGCCCTACTATTCAGGCTTTAATTTCAAGGTAACCCTACTATTCAGGTTCCTTCTCATAGCCCTACTATCCAGGCTTTCATTTCGAAGTAACCCTACTAACCTGGTTCCTTCTAACAGCCCATCTATTCAGACTTTCATTTCAAAGTAACCCTACTATCCAGGTTCCTTCTCACATCCCTACTTTCCGGGATTTCATTTTTAAGTAACCCTACTATCCAGGTTCCTTCTCATAGCCCTACTATCCAAGCTTACATTTCAAAGTAACCCTACTATCAAGGTTCCTTCTCATAGCACTACTATCCAAGCTTTCATTTCGAAGTAACCTTACTATCTAGGTTCCTTCTCACAGCCCTACTATCTAGGCTTTCATTTTGGAGTAACCCTACTATCCAGGTTCCTTCTCAGAGCCCTATTATTTAGGATTTCATTTCGAAGTAACCCTACTATCCAGGTTCCTTCTCACAACCTTACTATCCAGGCTGTCATTTCGAAGTAACCCTACTATCCAGGTTCCTTCTCACATCCTTACTTTCCAGGATTTCATTTTGAAGTAACCCTACTATCCAGGTTCCTTCTCATAGCCCTATTATCCAAGCTTACATTTCAAAGTAACCCTACTATCCAGGTTCCTTCTCATAGCACTACTATCCAGGCTTTCATTTCGAAGTAACCCTACTATCAAGGTTCCTTATCAAAGCCCTACTATCAAGGCTTTCATTTTGGAGTATCCCTACTATCCAGGTTCCTTCTCAGAGCCCTATTATTCAGGCTTTCATTTCGAAGTAACCCTACCATCAAGGTTCCTTCTCACAACCCTACTATCCAGGCTTTCATTTCGAAGTAACCCTACTATCTAGGTTCCTTCTCACAGCCCTACTATCTAGGCTTTCATTTTGGAGTAACCCTACTATCCAGGTTCCTTCTCAGAGCCCTATTATTCAGGCTTTCATTTCGAAGTAACCCTACTATCAAAGTTCCTTCTCACAGCCCTACTATCCAGTCTATCATTTCGAAGTAACCCTGCTATCCAGGTTTCTTATCATAGCCCTACTATCCAGGATTTCATTTCAAAGTAACCCTACTATCCAGGTTCCTTCTCATAGCCCATCTATTCAGACTATCATTTCAAAGTAACCCTACTATCCAGGTTCCTTCTCACATCCATACTTTCCAGGATTTCATTTTGAAGTAACCCTACTATCCAGGTTCCTTCTCATAGCCCTACTATACAGGTTCCTTCTCATAGCACTACTATCCAGGATTTCATTTCGAAGTAACCCTACTATCCAGGTTCCTTCTCAAAGCCCTACTATCCAGGCTTTCATTTTGGAGTAACCCTACTATCCACGTTCCTTCTCAGAGCCCTATTATTCAGGTTTTCATTTCGAAGTAACCCTACTATCCATGTTCCTTCTCACAGCCCTACTATCCAGGCTTTCATTTCGAAGTGACCCTGCTATCCAGGTTCCTTATCATAGCCCTGCTATCCAAGCTTTTATTTCGAAGTAACCCTGCTATCCAGGTTCCTTCTCATAGCCCTACTATCCAGGCTTTCATTTTGAAGTAACCCCACTATCCAGGTTCCTTCTCATAGCCCTACTATCCAAGCTTTCATTTCAAAGTAACCCTACTATCCATGTTCCTTCTCATAGCCCTACTATTCAGGCTTTGATTTCTAAGTAACCCTACTATCCAGGTTCCTTCTCACAACCCTACTATTCAGGCTTTCTTTTTCGAGTAACCATACTATCCAGGTTCCTTCTCAGAGCCCTAATATTCAGGCTTTCATTTCGAAGTAACCCTACTAACTAGGTTCCTTCTCACAGCTCTACTATCCAGGCTTTCATTTTGAAGTAACCCTACTATCTAGGTTCCTTCTCACAGCACTATTATCCAGGATTTCATTTCGAAGTAACCCTACTATCGAGGTTCATTCTCATAGCCCTACTATCCAGGCTTTCATTTGGAAGTAACCCTACTATCCAGGTTCCTTCTCATATCCCTACTATCCAGGATTTCATTTCGAAATAACCCTGCTATCTAGGTTCCTTCTTATAGCCCTACTATCCATGCTTTCATTTCAAAGTAACCCTACTATCCAGGTTCCTTATCACAACCCTACTATCCAGGATTTTGTTTGGAAGTAACCCTACTATCCAGGTTCCTTCTCACAGCTCTACCATCCAGGCTTTCAGTTAAAAGTAACCCTACTATCTAGGTTCCTTCTCACAGCCTTATTATCCAGGGATTCATGTCGAAGTAACCCTAATGTCCAGGTTCCTTCCCACTGCTCTACTATCCAGGCTTTCATTTCGAAGTAACCCTACTATCCAGGTTCCTTCTCACAGCCCATCTATTCAGACTTTCATTTCAAAGTAACCCTAATATCTAGGTTCCTTCTCACATCCCTACTTTCCAGGATTTCATTTTGAAGTAACCCTACTATCCAGGTTCCTTCTCATAGCCCTACTTTCCAAGCTTACATTTCAAAGTAACCCTACTATCCAGGTTCCTTCTCATAGCACTACTATCCAGGCTTTCATTTCGAAGTAACCCTACTATCCAGGTTCCTTCTCATAGCCCTACTATGCAGGCTTTCATTTTGGAGTAACCCTACTATCCAGGTTCCTTCTCACAGCTCTACTATACAGGCTTTCATTTCGAAGTAACCCTACTTTCTAAGTTCCTTCTCTCAGCCCTACTATCCAGGCTTTCATTTCGAAGTAACCCTACTATCCAGGTTCCTTCTCACAGCCCTACTATCCAGGCTTTCATTTCGATGTAACCCTACTATCCAGGTTCCTTCTCATAGCCCTACTATCTAGGCTTTCATTTCAAAGTAAGCCTACTATCCAGGTTCCTTCTCATAGCCCTACTGTCCAGGCTTTCATTTCAAAATAACCCTGCTATCCAGGTTCCTTCTTATAACCCTACTATACAGGCTTTCATTTCGAAGAAACCCTGCTATCCAGGTTCGTTATCATAGCCCTACTATCCAGGCATTCATTTCGAAGTATCCCTGCTATCCCGATTTCTTCTCATAGCCCTACTATCCAGGATTGATTTTCAAAGTAACCCTACTATCCAGGTATCTTCTCGTAACCTTACTATTCAGGCTTTCATTTCGAAGTAACCATACTATCTAGGTTCCTTCTCACAGCCCTACCATTCAGGCTTTCATTTCGAAGTAACCCTACCATCCAGGTTCCTTCTCACAGCTCTACTATCCATGCTTTGATTTCGAAGTAACCCTACTATCCAGGTTCCTTCTCACAACCCTACTATCCAGGCTTTCATTTCGAAGTAACTCTGCTATCCAGGTTCCTTATCATAGCCCTACTATCCAGGCTTTCATTTCGAAGTAAACCTGCTATCCAGGTTCCTTCTCATAGACCTACTATCATGGCTTTCATTTTGAAGTAACCCCACTATTCAGGTTCCTTCTCATATCCCTACTATTCAGGCTTTCATTTTGAAGTAATCCTACTATCCAGGTTCCTTCTCTTAGCCGTACTATCCAGGCTTTCATTTCGAAGTAACCCTACTATCCAGGGTCCTTCTCACAGCCCATCTATTCAGACTTTCGTTTCAAAGTAACCCTACTATCCAGGTTCCTTCTCATAGCACTACTATCCAGGCTTTCATTTCGAAGTAACCCTACAATCCAGGTTCCTTCTCATATCACTACTATCCAGGCTTTCATTTCGAAGTAACCCTACTATCCAGGTTCCTTCCCACTGCTCTAATATCCAGGCTTTCATTTCGAAGTAACCCTAGTATCCATGTTCCTTCTCACAGCCCTACTATCCAGGCTTTCATTGCGAAGTAACCCTGCTATCCAGGTTCCTTTTCATAGCCCTACTATCGAGGCTTTCATTTCGAAGTAACCCTGCTATCCCGGTTCCTTCTCATAGGTTCCTTCTTACAGCCCTACTATCTAGGCTTTCATTTCAGAGTAACCCTACTATCCAGGTTCCTTCTCATAGCCCTACTATCCAGATTCCTTCTCAAAGCCCTACTATCCAGGCTTTCATTTCTAAGTAACCCTACTATCCAGGTTCCTTCTCATAGCTTTTCTATCCAGGCTTTCATTTCGAAGTAACCCTACTATCCAGGTTCCTTCTCACAGCCCTACTATCCAGGCTTTCATTTCTAAGTAACCCTACTATCCAAGTTCGGTCTCATAGCCCTACTATCCTGGCTTTCATTTGGAAGTAACCCTTCTATCCATGTTCCTTCTTATAGCCCTAATATCCAGGCTTTCATTTCGAAGTAAACCTACTATCCAGGTTCCTTCTCATAGCCCTATTATCCAGGCTTTCATTTCGAAGTAACCCTACTATCCAGGTTCCCTCTCATAGCCCTACTATCCAAGATTTCATTTCGAAGTAACCCCGCTATCCAGATTCCTTCTCATAGCCCTACTATCTAGGCTTTCATTTTGAAGTAACCCTGTTATCCAGGTTCCTTCTCACAACCCCACTATCCAGGCTTTTATATCTAAGTAACCCTACTATCCAGGTTCCTTCTCACATCCCTACTATTCAGGATTTCATTTCGAAGAAACCCTACTATCCAGGTTCCTTCTCACAGCCCTACTATCCAGGCTTTCATTTCGAAGTAACCCTACTATCCAGGTTCCTTCTCGTGTCCCTACTATCTAGGCTATCATTTTGAAGTAACCCTACTATCCAGGTTCCTTCTCATAGCCCTACTATCCAGGCTATCGTTTCGAAGTAACTCTACTATCAAGGTTCCTTCTCACATCCCTACTATCCAGGCTTTCTTTTCGAAGTAACCCTACTATCCAGGTCCCTTCTCATAACTTTAATATTTATGCTTTCATTTCGAGGTAACCCTACTATCCACGTTCCTTCTCACAACCCATTTATTCAAGCTTTCATTACAAAGTAACCCTACTATCCAGGTTCCTTCTCACATCCCTACTATTCAGGCTTTCATTTTCAAGTTACCCTACTATCCAGGTTCCTTCTCATAGCCCTACTATCCAGGGTTTCATTTCAAAGTAACCCTACTATCCAGGTTCCTTCTCATAGCCCTACTATCCAGGCTTTCATTTCGAAGTAACCCTACTATCCAGGTTCCTTCTCATATCCCTACTATTAAGGCTTTCGTTTTGAAGTAACCCTACTATCCAGGTTCCTTCTCATAGCCCTACTATCCAGGTTTTGATTTCTAAGTAACCCTACTATCCAGGTTCCTTCTCGTAGCCCTACTATCCAGGCTTTCATTGCAAAGTAACCCTACTGTCCAGGTTCGTTCTCACAGCCCTACTATCTAGGCTTTCATTTCGAAGTAACCCTACTATCCAGGTTCCTTCTCATAGCCCACCTACCCAGGCTTTCATTTCGAAGTAACCCTACTATGCAGGTTCCTTCTCATAGCCCTACTATCCAGGATTTCGTTTCGAAATAACCCTACTATCCAGGTTCCTTCTTATAACCCTACTATCCAGGCTTTAATTTCGAAGAAACCCTGCTATCCAGGTTCCTTCTCATAGCCCTACTATCCATGCTTTCATTTCAAAGTAACCCTACTGTCCAGGTTCCTTCTCACAACTTTACTATCCAGGCTTTCATTTCAAAGTAACCCTACTATCCAGGTTCCTTCTTAGAGCCTTCCTATCCAGGCTTTCATTTCGAAGTAACCCAACTATCCAGGTTCCTTCTCAAAGCCCTACTATCCAGGATTTCATTTCAAAATAACTCTACTATCCAGGTTTCTTCTCATAACCCTACTATCCAGGCTTTTATTTCGAAGTAACCCTGCTATCCAGGTTTCTTCTCACAGCCCTACTATCCAAGCTTTTATTTCGAAGTAACCCTACTATCCCGGTTCCTTCTCACATCCCTACTATTCAGGCTTTCATTTCAAAGTAACCCTACTATCCAATTTCCTTCTCATAGCCCTACTATCCAAGCTTTCATTTCAAAGTAACCCTACTATCCATGTTCCTTCTTGTATCCCTACTATCCAGGCTTTCATTTCGAAGTAACCCTACTATCCAGGTTCCTTCTTACAGCCCTACTATCCAGGCTTTCATTTTAGAGTAACCCTACTATCCAGGTTCCTTCTCATAGCCCTACTATCCACGTTTTCGTTTCGAAGTAACCCTACTATTCAGGTTCCTTCTCAAAGCCCTACTATCCAGGCTTTCATTTCGAAGTAACCCTACTATCCAGGTTCCTTCTCATAGCTTTACTATCCAGGCTTTCATTTCGAAGTAATTATACTATCCAGGTTCCTTATTACAGCCCTACTATCCAGGCTTTCATTTCGAAGAACCCTACTATCAAGGTTCCTTCTTAAAGACCTACTATCCCGACTTTCATTTCGAAGTAACCCTACTATCCAGGTTCCATCTCATAGCCCTACTATCCAGGCTTTCATTTTGAAATAACCCTACTATCCAGGTTCCTTTTCATAGCCCTAATATCCAGGCCTTCATTTTGAAGTAACCCTACTATCCAGGTTCCTTCTCATAGCTCTAATATCCAGGCTTTAATTTCGAAGTAACCATACTATCCAGGTTCCTTCTCACAGCCCTACTATCCAGGCTTTCATTTCGAAATAACCCTACTAGCCAGGTTTCTTCTCATAGCCCTACTATCCAGGATTTCTTTTCGAAGTAACCCTACTATCCAGGTTCCTTCTCACAGCCCTACTATCCAGGCTTTCATTTCGGAGTAACCCTACTATCCAGGTTCCTTCTCATAGCCCTACTATCCATGATTTCATTTTGAAGTAACCCCACTATTCAGGTTCCTTCTCACAACCCTACTATCCAGGCTTTCATTTCGAAGCAACCCTAATATCCAGGTTCCATCTCACAGCTCTACTATCCAGGCTTTCATTTCGAAGTAACCCTATTATCCAGGCTTTCAATTTGAAGTAACCCTACTATTTAGGTTCATTCTCACAGCCCTACTATCCAGGCTTTCATTTCGAAGTAACCCTACTATCTAGATTCCTTATCATAGCCCTACTATACAGGCTTTCATTTCCAAGTAACCCTGCTATCCAGGTTCCTTCTCATAGCCCTACTATCCAGGCTTTCATTTTGAAGTAACCCTACTATCCAGGCTTTCATTTCGAAATAACCCTACTATCCAGGTTCCTTCTTATAACCCTACTATCCAGGCTTTCATTTCGAAGTAACCCTGCTATCCTGGTTCCTTATCATAGCCCTACTATCTAGGCGTTCATTTCTAAGTAACCCTACTATCCTGGTTCCTTCTCACAACCCTACTATCCAGGATTTCATTTCGGAGTAACCCTACTATCCAGGTTCCTTCTCATAGCCCTACTATCGATGATTTCATTTTGAAGTAACCCCACTATCTAGGTTCCTTCTCACAGCCCTACTATCCAGGCTTTCATTTCGAAGTAACCCTACTATCCAGGTTCCTTCTCACAGCCCTACTATCCAGGCTTTCATTTCGAAATAACCCTGCTATCCAGGTTCCTTCTCATAGCCCTATTGTCCAGGCTTTCATTTCGAAGTAACCCTACTATCCAGGTTCCTTCTCATAGCCGTACTATCCAGGCTTTCATTTCAGACTAACCCTACTATACAGGTTCCTTCTCGTTACCCTACTATCTAGGCTTTCATTTTAGAGTAACCCTACTATCCAGGTTCCTTCTCATAACCCTACTATCCATGCTTTAATTTCGAAGTAACCCTACTATCTAGGTTCCTTCTCACAGCCCTACTTTCCAGGCTTTCATTTCGATGTAACCCTACTATCCAGGTTCCTTCTGATAGCCCTACTATCCAGGCTTTCATTTCAATGTAACCCTACTATCCAAGTTCCTTATCATAGCCTAACTATACATGCTTTCATTTCGAAGTAACCATGCTATCCAGGTTCCTTCTCATAGCCCTACTATCCAGGCTTTCATTTCGAAGTAACCATACTATCCAGGTTCCTTCTCATAGCCCTACTATCCAGGCTTTCATTTCACACTAACCCTACTATCCAGGTCCCTTTGCATAACCCTACTATCCAGGCTTTCATTTTAGAGTAACCCTACTATACTGGTTCCTTCTCATAACCCTACTATCAAGGCTTTAATTTCGAAGTAACCCTACTATCTACGTTCATTCTCACAACCCTACTATCCAGGCTTTCATTTCAAAGTAACCCTACTATCCAGATTCCTTATCAAAGCCCTACTATACAGGCTTTCATTTCCAAGTAACCCTGATATCCAGGTTCCTTCTCATAGCCCTACTATCCAGGCTTTCATTTTGAAGTAACCCTACTATCCAGGCTTTCATTTCGAAATAACCCTACTATCCAGGTTCCTTCTTATAACCCTACTATCCAGGCTTTCATTTCGAAGTAACCCTGCTATCCTGGTTCCTTATCATAGCCCTACTATCCAAGCGTTCATTTCTATGTAACCCTACTATCCTGGTTCCTTCTCACAGCCCTACTATCTAGGATCTCATTTCGGAGTAACCCTACTATCCAGGTTCCTTCCCATAGCCCTACTATCCATGATTTCATTTTGAAGTAACCCCACTATCTAGGTTCCTTCTCACAGCCCTATTATCCAGGCTTTCATTTCGAAGTAACCCCAATATCCAGGTTCCTCCTCACAGCTCTACTATCCAGGCTTTCAAGTCGAAGTAACCCTACTATCCAGGTTCCTTCTCACAGCCCTACTATCCAGGCTTTCAATTTGAAGTAACCCTACTATCGAGGTTCCTTCTCATAGCCCTACTATCCAGGCTTTCATTTTGAAGTAAACCTACTATCCAGGTTCCTTCTTATAGCCCTACTATTCAGGTTTTCATTTCGAAGTAACCCTACCATCCAGGTTCCTTCTCATTGCCCATCTATTCAGGATTTCATTTCAAAGTAACCCTACTATCCAGGTTCCATCTCACATCCCTACTATCCAGGTTTCATTTTGAAGTAACCCCACTATCTAGGTCCTTCTCATAGCCCTATTATCCAGGCTTTCAATTCAAAGTAACACTACTATACATGTTCCTTCTCATAGCCCTACTATCCATGCTTTCATTTCGAAGTAACCCTATTATCCAGGTTCCTTCTCATAGCCCTACTATCCAGGCTTTCATTTCGAAGTAACCCTACTATCCAGGTTCCTTCTCATAGCCCTACTATCCAGGCTTTCATTTCGGAATAAACCTACTATACAGGTTCTTTCTCCTGACTATCCAGGATTTCATTTCAAAGTAACCCTGCTATCCTGGTTCTTTATCATAACCCTACTATCCAGGATTTCATTTCGAAGTAACCCTTCTATCCAGGATCATTCTCATAGCCCTACTATCCAGGATTTTATTTCGAAGTAACCCTACTATCCAGGTTCCTTCTCATAGCCCTACTATCCAGGCTTTCATTTCAATGTAACCCTACTATCCAGGTTCCTTCTCATAGCCCAACTATACATGCTTTCATTTCGAAGTAACCCTGCTATCCAGGTTCCTTCTCATAGCCCTACTATCCAGGCCTTTCATTTCGAAGTAACCCTACTATCCAGGTTCCTTCTCATAGCCCTACTATCCAGGCTTTCATTACAGACTAACCCTACTATCCAGGTTCCTTCTCATAACCCTACTATACAGGCTTTCATTTTAGAGTTACCCTACTATCCAGGTTCCTTCTCATAACCCTATTATCCATGCTTTAATTTCGAAGTAAGCCTACTATCTAGGTTCCTTCTCACAGCCCTACTATCCAGGCTTTCATTTCTAAGTAACCCTACTATCCAGGTTCCTTCTCATAGCCCTACTATCAAGGATTTAATTTCAATGTAACCCTACTATCCAGGTTCCTTCTCATAGCCCAACTATACATGCTTTCATTTCGAAGTAACCCTTCTATCCAGGTTCCTTCTCATAGCCCTACTATCCAGGCTTTCATTTCGAAGTAACCCTACTATCCTGGTTCCTTCTCATAGCCCTACTATCCAGGCTTTCATTTCACACTAACCCTACTATCTAGGTTCCTTCTCACAACCCTACTATCCAGGCTTTCATTTTAGAGTAACCCTACTATCCAGGTTCCTTCTCATAACCCTACTATCCAGGCTTTAATTTCGAAGTAACCCTACTATCTAGGTTCCTTCTCACAGCCCTACTATCCAGGCTTTCATTTCGAAGTAACCCTACTATCCAGATTCCTTATCATAGCCCTATTATACATGATTTCATTTCCAAGTAACCCTGTTATCTAGGTTCCTTCTCATAGCCCTACTATCCAAGATAACATTTTGAAGTAACCCTACTATCCAGGCTTTCATTTCGAAATAACCCTATTATCCAGGTTCCTTCTTATAACCCTACTATCCAGGCTTTCATTTCGAAGTAACCCTGCTATCTTGGTTACTTATCATAGCCCTACTATCCAGGCGTTCATTTCTAAGTAACCCTACTATCCTGGTTCCTTCTCACAACCCTACTATCCAGGAATTCATTTCGGAGTAACCCTACTATCCAGGTTCCTTCTCATAGCCCTATTATCCAGGCTTTCATTTTGAAGTAACCCTACTATCTAGGTTCCTTCTCACAGCTCTACTATCCAGGCTTTCAAGTCGAAGTAACCCTACTATCCAGGTTCCATCTCACATCCCTACTATCTAGGCTTTCATTTTGAAGTAACCCTACTATCTAGGTTCCTTCTCATAGCCCTATTATCCAGGCTTTCATTTCAAAGTATCACTACTATACATGTTCCTTCTCATAGCCCTACTATCCATGCTTTCATTTCGAAGTAACCCTACTATCCAGGTTCCTTCTCATAGCCCTACTATCCAGGGTTTCATTTTGAAGTAACCCTACTATCCAGGTTCCTTCTCATAACACTACTATCTAGGCTTTCATTTTGGAGTAACCCTACTATCCAGGTTCCTTCTCACATCCCTACTATCCAGGCTTTCACTTTGAAGTAACCCTACTATCTAGGTTCCTTCTCATAGCCCTACTATCCAGGCTTTCTTCTCATAGCCCTACTATTCAGGCTTTCTTCTCATAGCCCTACTATCCAGGCTTTCATTTCGGAATAAACCTACTATACAGGTTCTTTCTCATAACCCAACTATCCAGGATTTCATTTCAAAGTAACCCTGCTATCCAGGTTCCTTATCATAGCCCTACTATCCAGGATTTCATTTCGAAGTAACCCTTCTATCCAGGATCATTCTTATAGCCCTACTATCCAAGATTTTATTTCGAAGTAACCCTACTATCCAGGTTCTTTCTCATAGCCCTACTATCCAGGTTCCTTATCATAGCCCTACTATCCAGGCTTTCATTTCGAAGTAACCCTACTATCCAGGTTCCTTCTCATAGCCCTACTATCCAGGCTTTCATTTCAATGTAACCCTACTATCCAGGTTACTTCTCATAGCCCAACTATACATGCTTTCATTTCGAAGTAACCCTGCTATCCAGGTTTCTTCTCATAGCCCTACTATCTAGGCCTTTCATTTCGAAGTAACCCTACTATCCAGGTTCCTTCTCATAGCCCTACTATCCAGGCTTTCATTACAGACTAACCCTACTATCCAGGTTCCTTCTCATAACCCTACTATATAGGCTTTCCTTTTAGAGTAACCCTACTATCCAGGTTCCTTCTCATAACCCTACTATCCAGGCATTAATTTCAAAGTAACCCAACTATCTAGGTTCCTTCTCACAGCCCTACTATCCAGGCTTTCATTTCTAAGTAACCCTACTATCCAGGTTCCTTCTCATAGCCCTACTATCCAGGATTTCATTTCAATGTAACCCTACTATCCAGGTTCCTTCTCATAGCCCAACTATACATGCTTTTATTTCGAAGTAACCCATCTATCCAGGTTCCTTCTCATAGCCCTACTATCCAGGCTTTCATTTCGAAGTAACCCTACTATCCTGGTTCCTACTCATAGCCCTACTATCCAGGCTTTCATTTCACACTAACCCTACTATCTAGGTTCCTTCTCACAACCCTACTATCCAGGATTTCATTTTAGAGTAACCCTACTATCCAGGTTCCTTCTCATAACCCTATTATCCAGGCTTTAATTTCGAAGTAACCCTACTATCTAGGTTCCTTCTCGCAGCCCTACTATCCAGGCTTTCATTTCGAAGTAACCCTACTATCCAGATTCCTTATCATAGTCGTACTATACAAGCTTTCATTTCCAAGTAACCCTGCTATCCAGGTTCCTTCTCATAGCCCTACTATCCAGGCTTTCATTTTCAAGTAACCCTACTATCCAGGCTTTCATTTCGAAATAACCCTACTATCCAGGTTCCTTCTTATAACCCTACTATCTAGGCTTTCATTTTGAAGTAACCCTGCTATCTTGGTTCCTTATCATAGCCCTACTATCCAGGCGTTCATTTCTAAGTAACCCTACTATCCTGGTTCCTTCTCACAGCCCTACTATCCAGGAATTCATTTCGGAGTAACCCTACTATCCAGGTTCCTTCTCATAGCCCTACTATCCAGGCTTTCATTTTGAAGTAACCCCACTATCTAGGTTCCTTCTCACAGCTCTACTATCTAGGCTTTCAAGTCGAAGTAACCCTACTATCCAAGATCCTTCTCACAACCCTACTATTCAGGCTTTCAATTTGAAGTAACCCTAATATCGAGGTTCCTTCTCATAGCCCTACTATCCCGGCTTTCATTTTGAAGTAACCCTACTATCCAGGTTCCTTCTTATAGCCCTACTATCCAGGTTTTCATTTCGAAGTAACCCTACTATCCAGGTTCCTTCTCATTGCCCATCTATTTGGGATTTCATTTCAAAGTAACCCTACTATCCAGGTTCCATCTCACATCCCTACTATCCAGGCTTTCATTTTGAAGTAACCCTACTATCTAGGTTCCTTCTCATAGCCCTATTATCCATGCTTTCATTTCAAAGTAACACTACTATACAGGTTCCTTCTCATAGCCCTACTATCCAAGCTTTCATTTCGAAGTAACCCTACTATCCAGGTTCCTTCTCACAGCCTTACTATCCAGGCTTTCATTTCGAAGTAACCCTACTATCCAGGTTCCTTCTCACAGCTCTACTATCCAGGATTTCAATTCGAAGTAACCCTACTATCCAGGTTCCTTCTCACATCCCTATTATCCATAATTACATTTCGAAGTAACCATACTATCCAGGTTCCATATCATATCCCTACTATCCAGTCTTTTATTTTATAGTAACCCTACTATCCAGGTTCCTTCTCACAACCCTACTATTCAGGCTTTCATTTCGGAGTAACCCTACTATCCAGGTTCCTTCTCATAGCCCTACTATCCAGGCTTTCATTTAGAATTAACCCTACTATTCAGGTTCCTTCTCACAGCCCTACTATCCATGCTTTCATTTCGAAGTAACCCTACTATCCAGGTTCCTTCTCATAGCCCTATTATCTAGGATTTCATTTCGAAGTAACCCTACTATCTAGGTTCCTTCTCATAGCCCTACTATCCAGGCTTTCATTTTGAAATAACCCTACTATACAGGTTCCTTCTCATAACCCGACTATCCAGGATTTCATTTCGAAGTAACCATACTATCCAGGGTCCTTCTCACAGCCCTACTATCCAGGCTTTCATTTCGAAATAACCCTATTATCCAGGATTTCATTTCTAAGTAACCCTACTATCCAGGTTCATTCTCATAGCCCTACTATCCAGGATTTCCTTACGAATTAACCCTACTATCCAGGTTCCTTCTCATAGCCCTTCTATCCATGCTTTGATTTCGAAGTAACCCTACTATCCTGGTTCCTTCTCATAGCCCTACTATCCGAGCTTTCATTTCGAAGTAACCTTGCTATCAAGGTTCCTTCTCATAGCCCTACTATCCAGGCTTTCATTTCGATGTAACCCTACTATCCAAGTTCGTTCTCATAGCCCTACTATCCTGGATTTTATTTCGAAGTAACCCTACTATCCAGGTTCCTTATCACAACCCTACTATTCAGGCTTTCATTTCTAAGTAACCCTAATATCCAGGTTCCTTCTCACAGCCCTACTATCCAGGCTTTCATTTCTAAGTAACCCTACTATCCAGGTTCTTTCTCGTATCCCTACTATCCAGGCTTTCATTTCGAAGTAACCCTACAATCCAAGTTCCTTCTTGTAGCCCTACTAACCAGAATTTCATTTCGAAGTAATCCTACTATCTAGGTTCCTTATCCCAACCCTACTATCCAGGCTTTCATATTAGAGTGTGAATAAGAGATAGAGAGTCAGCACGTAGAAATAGAGAAAGATAAGTGTAGAAGTGAAAAGAGGAGAAAGCACTAGGAAGCTAGGGCAGGAAAGTTCATTAGTAGGAAGCAAGAATCATCACCAATCTAAGGTAAGGGGGATTCTAACTCTATAAGGGTTTACCTAATGATGGGGTATTATATTGTTTAGGTTCCATGGTTGTATGCTTTTGATTTCTCCCTATTTGGTTGTTTTTGGGTTTTACCCTTTGATGATTGATTTTGATGCATTGTGTGTACCATTGATGTTTGATATGTGTGGTAATTGATGTATGATGATATGGGATGATAATCTAGGGTTTTATTGTGCATTATCTCATGAAGTCCGTGTTTTTAGAATTGAGCCAAAAGGGTTTTCGCACTGCTATTTTTCTGAATCCGTAAAACTGTTTTCACGGGGTGCAATCGATTTGCAGTGCAGGTGTGTTCACATTGATTTCTGGTAAACAACCGCTAGTCTTCCAAACTATCGAATAAACTTAATTAATGTTATTCAATTTCTCCGGTAACTTGGAGGATCGACTAGATTGATCCTATGGGACATAATTGTTTGGCTAAATCTAATTGTAAAACTGGTATTCATATTTAGGACTTCTAATTAAGGTGTTTCAAAGACATCCAATCCACTTCGATTACTAAACTAAATGATTTGAAGGATAATTTCTATATGATATAAGGAATGTTCATTAGAAAATAAAAAAGACTTAATATTGGGTAAATGGCAGTATTAAGTGAGTGAATGTAAAAGTTGCTGAATCTTTAAAGGATTCGAACATAAGAAAAGCGTTTAAATGAAGAAAGAAATAAATGACTCTGGATGTAAAAGCTTTAATGTAAAGGCATGAACGTAAAAATGTTTGAAGCTCAAATGAAATGGAAATGAAAGACAAAATTGGAAAATATAAAGAGTTTTCATTGAATTGTAAATATTGGTGTTATCATACGTACATCTTTCGAGCATTCGTTTCCCTATTCATGCGGTATTTTGAATGTTTACTGAATTTGTACAACATATATGACACACCGAAATCCTAACACTAAGACCTCTATTTATACTATTTCGACCATAACGGTCTTGCTATCAGAATCTGCCACGTTCGAAGCATGCAGAGCATTACTTCCCTCTAGCCTCCACGCGTCCTCGAACACTCCAACTCTTATGTATTTGAATTTCCAATATCCCGCTCACGTTTGGATTTCAAACGCCTTGGAACCTTCTTTTTGAATTTGTTTCAAAGGTTATTTTCGAAAACAACCTTCACAAATATAATCTCATCATTATTTCGAAAATTCTTTAGACTTACACTCCATAACTATCATTCGAAACCTTGAACTTTAATATTTCCATTCGAAAAAACAGTCTCTTCCATTCCAAACCATAAAACTTGCTTTATTCAAACAAAGCCCAATCATTTCATTTCGAATCACAATATCAAAATCTTCAACCAACAAAATGCACCTTTAAAATATGTATTTCGAACCCTTTGAGAAATACTTATTTTAAATAGATTCACAAGATTTTGATAGGTCTTTTGAAGAATCGTGACATTTACTATGCATGACTTTACCCACGTCAATCAAGACGCCTCTTTGAGTACCTAACCGTCTTGGACCAGTTACCACAGCATGGTGCGTTTTTAAAAATAATGATTACTATTAATCACACTCATTACCAACACTAGATCTTACGCCACCTCTCTCTAAATCCAACCAACGACTTCCATGTACCCCTAGTCTTATTTAGTGGGTGTTTACACTCACTCTTCCACACTCTCTATAAAACTAATCAGTTTAGTCTTTTCTTCTTTTTCTCCAAAATTCTGAAACCCCCCTCTTTTTTTCACTAAACCCTAAAACTTCCAGCAATCTTAACAATGTCTTCATCAACATCATCACAATTGAAGAAATCATCAAAGAGGAAGAACAAGAACAACAACACGGAAACTGTCATGGAGAGCAAGGTGGGTACTTATCAGAATCAATATGTGCTCAACCCTCAAGAGATCTCCAAAGAGAAAGAAATGTTGTATGCTTCTCAGGTATTAATCCATACCATTGTTGCTGGAAAAAGGTTTTCCCTAATGGGTCCTTTAACCTTTTTTGAAATTCTGAAAGATACTAGGAATTTTTTTCCCGTTTGCTATAAATTCAAACCCCTATTCAACAAGATGGATGCCCCTAAGGCAGGAACTGAAGACATAAGCGAATCATCTGATTCGAAAACAACTGAAACTCCAGTCTCACCTCCAAAAGATCCTTTTATTTTATATTACATCAAAAGCAATTTCAAACCATTTCGATCCTGCCCCACTTCAGATGTAGCATATCAAAACTGGCTCACTAAAGTAGAATCCAAAAAATCCCAGCAATGGGAAGAATTAGGAATTTATAATTTAATCAAACTGTCGAAACCAGGCTTAACTTACAGTCACCCATTGCTATTTGATTCATTGTACTTCTGGGACAACACTTATAACACTTTCCACCTTCCAGGCGGAATGATAACACCCACCTTCTTTGATATAGCTGCCATCACTGGTCTTTAACCAGTGGGGGAAACTTATATTCCTGATAATGAAGAATATTCTAGCATCATTGACTTCGATGTCAAACTAGCTAGCTTTTCAAAATTCATCAGCCATTATCATACTGAAGGGGATGATGTCTCAGACGTAGAACATATCGCTTTCCTTACCTTGTGGCTATCACGATATATGTTCTGCAGCAGATCCTTGCAAGTGGCGAGTAGGTTAATTCCCCTAGCCAGGGATTTCCATGAAAATAGGAAAGTCTTCCTGAATGAACTGCTACTTGTCGATCTTTATGAGAGCTTAAGGTCAGCAGTTTCTGGTTTAAAATCCCATGCTCCAAAGAACATTCTTCTGGCTGGACCCTTTTGGTTGCTTCAACTATGGCTTAATGCCATGTTCGAATCTTCTTTATCAACTGCTGATACTATCATCGAACAAGATCCAGAAATAGCTGACAGGATCATTGAAGGCACAAGGCTTCGAAAGCTTACTCCAAATGATGACAAGGATGATTTCAAAGTCCATTTTTCTAAATACATCATGATCTTCTCAAAAAGACACAAGTTCGAAGAGTCCATGGAACCTTTTGCTCAAAGGACTTGTGGACCATCATGGTTCATAACGTCTCTCTCAGAAGCTGTCAAGAGCAGAGAGATGCAGGACATTTGGAAAGCGTTTCTTCTTCCTAGGCTAATTTCCTCAAGAATTACTCCAACAAAGAATCAGATTTTCCTCCTGGCTTATCAACCCAATTTCGTTTCTCGAGAATTTGGCTTGTGCCAATTAATTCCTGAACCTTTGTTCCAAACACAAAGTGCCATAACCTCAGGAAAAACGTTCAAAGCAAGAGAGGCCAAATTACACAGGAGCAATATCAAGATTTTGCTCAGTTCGAGCTTTTACCTTTCGAGCCAACATACTTCACAACAAAAGGATTTCTTGAATGGTGGACTAAGTTCTACAAGACTTATATGTTTGACACACTCACCATTCAACAAAAGCTAACTGGCGCGTTCAATGTGCAGGTACACTCCAAGAAAGGTATGTTCACTAATGTCAAAGAAATTAGGGCTTTTCAAAATTATTTCGAAACCACTTATGATCCCACACACTTGGGAACCACTGTACATCGAGCAGCCGAGACCTTGAAGGAAAAATTTAAAGAAAAAATTCTGAGTTCAAACTTCCTTCAGGGTTGTCACCTGAGGATAGGTATAGGTTGGCACTAGAAATGCATCCACCTAAATTTCCTAGGTTTCCTACCTCAGAACTGGCTCTGGCTTGGTTTCCTCCATACCCTTGGTGGTTTACTTGCAAAGAAATGTTCAAATACCAATCTCGAAAGAAACTAAATCCATCTGAGATTGTGACATGGGCTCGTTACTGGCTTCATAATTTCCCAGGACATCTTCGCTATGATCTTCCTGCCATTTCGATTACATCTAATCAAGGCAGAGGTGCGAATGCTTGGGAAAATTCCAATTGTATCCTAATTCCCTTATCCTTAACATTTTACCTTAATTGTTTCACTTTTTAGCCATTAGGATAGAAAATGTTACTTCGAAGCCCAAGGAAGGGAACACTTCTCAACAAGCTATTGAAGTTAGCGATGATGTAAGTTCAACAATACCAATAACAACAACTACTACTACAACAACCCCGGCAGCAACAGACATTTCAATTCCAAAGGTAATCAACTAACCCTGTTGTTTCGAATAAACTGAAGTTTATGATTTACATCTAACTAATGTTTAAACCTTTTCAGACTAGCAAACTTCCACCAACTACTCCTAAGAAAAGGAAACAAGGCCCCACTGAAAAGAACCTCAAGACTGGTGAAAATTCTCCAACAACTTCTAAGAAGAAGCAAAAGAAAGAAAGCTCCAAAGGCCCTGAGCCTACTAACGTTCCTGGACTTGATTCCAAAGATGTTGCTCCCTCAACAACATCCAAAATTTCACCTTCGACATCCAATGTAATATTGGAACATATTGACAGTAACATTTCTTCTGATAATCCACAGTTAATTCAAATTCGAATTCCTAACAAAAATAGTTATTCATACCTTGGTACATATTCTTAACTTTTCTTTGTTCCTGCAGGATACTTCGAACACGAATCCTACTGCTTCAACTCCTCCAACCGGGACCATTGCTCCAATCACTTCCTCTCTCCATGGGGAATCCAGCAACATCGTGCAAAACAAAGGGTCTTCCAACATGGTGGCCCTGACTGGGACTTCGGAGGCACACGATGATCAAGGAACCTCACCTCCTTTGAAGGAAGCAAATGAAGAATCACCCAACAAGTCTAAAGAAAATCCACCAGAAACTTCCCTTCTGAAATATCCTCTTGGAACTCTTCAAGAGAGTCCAAAAATCACTCATATTGAAAAGGACAAGACTAATTCTCCTCAAGAGAGTGAAGAAACTGCAGAAGAAAGATCTGGTGAAGACGAAACCCAAAGTGGTTCGGCTGATGAAACAAAGTCTGATGCTAATAGCAGCGAGACCAATACTGTCGATGTGGTGGATCTATGCGACGAAGGAGAAAGTAATGAGCAAGGCAAGGATGAAGATAATGGTGGTAAGACTAAAGAACCTATGGAGGTCGAAATGGACGTGACTCCTTTGAACATGGAACTTCCCCCAACTTCCCAGCCTCGACTGACTGAAGAGGAACTAGCTCTCCTAAAACATAATGACCCAATTGGGTACATGAAAACTAAATTGGCCCAAAAGGACATCCCTTTCACTAGGGTTGGCACTGGTTCAACTAACAACACATTGTCCCCACATGCTAGAGCTATAATTCTTAACAAAGTCAGGAAAACAATCCTTGATGTAGACCTATTCGAAGTTCTTAAAAAGGATAGCACTGCTTGCTATACCATGAAGGAACTTCTCACTCAAGTTAACTTCGCAGCTTGCGCCTTGCCAGTCAGCACTATACTGTTCGACCTCCAAGTATTATTGGATGATGTGACTGGATGTCTCCTACAAGATGAATTAGCTGCTGCTAAAGTTCAGGAGAAACGAAACGCCATGGATGCTGCTTATGAGCGCACTTCGAAACTTTCTAAAGAGGCTGAAGACCAAGCAACGCGTTTTAAATAGGCGAAGGCTGACTATGAAGTTCGAGCGCGGTCTATTCTCTTTTGGGAAGGAAAAATTCAAGAGCTCCATTAAAAGGTCAAAGAAGCTCAACAACAGCAACTGGCTTACGAAACTGACACCGTTAGTAACCAATTCGAAGAACTTCTTAGCAGGGGCCTTTCTGAAACAGAAGCAGCAGAGCATATTAAAGGAGAAGTAACTACTCTGGAAGGAGCGAGACGTTATACCCAGCAAAGACTTGAGTCCTTTAGAAGCACCTTCACAAGATTGAGAAACAACGTTTATTTTTAAATCTTTGCTTATTTGAATTAATTTGAGTCTCGGTTTTGTAATATTTTAACAATGCCATTTTGGCAACGTATGGCACCATTTTGGCATCTCCTTATAATATTTAGACTACGTTGCTATTATTCGAATCTCCTGCAGGCGAGGTTTATATTTTTTCAAATATTTTCCGTTAACCTTTAAGATTCGTTTGTCATCAGTTAACTCTTCGATTTCATACGCATTGTTTGAGAATCTCTTTAGTATTTGAAAGGTTCCTTCCCAATGAGGTGACCATTTACCTAATGTTTTATTCTTCTTGTCCATGGGCAATATGACTTTCCAGACTAAGTCATTAACAGTGAATGTTTTACCTTTCACACTTTTGTTGTATGCCTTGGCTACCCTTTCCTTTTGCATCATTAGGATTTCCAATGCATGCAATCTAAATTCGTCTAACTCAACTTACTCATTCATCATCATCTCCCAATATAATGCAGATGGGATCTCATTTTTCCTTTGAATTCGAACTGATTGTAGATGAATTTCCACTGGTAAAATTGCATCATGGCCAAATGTTAGTTGGAAAGGCGTGGTGTTAGTAGCTTCTTTAGGAGATGTTCTACAAGCCCAGAGTATTTGGTCCAAAGTCTTATGCCAATTCTTTGGCTTCTTACCAACATGTTTTTTAATTAACCCTATTATCACTTTGTTTGCTGCTTCGACTTGACCATTTGCTTGAGCATAATATGGCGTTGATGTTAATAATTTAAAACCCATCTCCTGAACAAATTCCTGCATCTTTCTACCAATAAACACAGAACCTTGGTCTGTGGTTATACTCTATGGTAATCTGAACCTATAAATTATTTGTTTCTGTATGAACCCAATAATAGCCTCTTGATCAGCAACTATTAATGGTATTGCTTCAATCCACTTGGTAAAATAATCAATTCCTACTAAGATATATTTCTATCCTTTAGACGAAGCAGGATTGATCTCTCCTATTAAATCTAATGCCCATCCTCTAAAGGGCCATGGTTTAATGATTGAATGTAACTCACTTGCAAGAGCATGTTGAATTCTTGCATGTTTCTGGCATTCTTCACACCCTTTAGCAAAATATATACAATCTTTGAGCATGCTGGACCAATACATGCCATATCGGAATAACAACCATTTCATTTTATGGCCTGCTTGATGTGCCCCACATACCCCATTGTGGACATCTGATAATGCTAAGTATGCCTCACCTTCTCCTAGGAACTTCAGTAATACGCCTTCCTGGGTCTTCTTGAACAATTCATTTCCCATGAGGACGTATGATAACGCTCTATATTTTATCTTCCTATCAACATTCAATGTTGGGTTTTTTAAATAATTCACAATTGGACTTCGCCAATCTGCATCTGACAAGGTGTCTATGGCTAATACTTCGAATTCCTGCTTGTCAGCACAACCTAACTTTATATTTTCTAAGTCTGGTGGTATGAGTCTAGTAGCCATAACCCTTCCTCTTAATTCAACCAAATCTTCAAATTCTTTGGTGGAAACTTTATACCCTGAAGCCAACTGTGCTAGGTCATTTGCCTCTTGATTTTCTATTCTTGGTATATGTTTAATATCCATGTATTCGAATTTTTTGAGTAGCCTATTAACTATGACAAAATACGTAATCAAATTGTCCTTTATGCATTTGTATTCCTTTGTTATTTGCTTGACCACTAGCTCCGAATCTCCTCTAATTTTGACTCTAGTTGCCCCCAATTCCAACAAAGCTTCAAGTCCAACGATAAGCGCTTCGTACTCAGCTTCGTTGTTCGAGCAACGAGGACCATCTAACTTATACTTGAATTTTGTTGGAATTCCTTCGGGAGAAATTATAAGAACTCCAACACCACTACCATCTTTATGGGTCGAACCATCAAAGTATAATTTCCAAGGTTGCATTTCAACGTAACCCATGACAGTCCCTTCGATCATTGAATGATCAACAATGAAATCATAAATTACTTGACCTTTCACAGCTCTTAAAGGCATGAAAGTCAAAGAATACTCTGTCAAGGCCAAAGCCCATTTACCAATTCTGCTATGCATTATTGGTTTCGAAAGCATGTGTTTGATAACATCGAAATGAGATGAAACATGAACATCAACAGGCTTTATATAATATTTAAGTTTCATACAAGAGAAATACAAACAGAGACATAGCTTTTCTATGTTGCTATATCTGGTTTCCGCATCATTCAACAGCCTACTTAAATAGTATACGGCTCTTTCGATGCCATTGCTATCTTCTTGTGCTAACATACTACCTATGGTAACTTCAGAGGCGGATATGTACAATCTCATGGGTTTTCCCCATGAAGGTGGAGACAAGATAGGAGGCTGAGTGAGATATCTTTTTATATTGTCAAACGCCTCCTGATGTGCTTCGTTCCATTCGAAAGCTTGTCCTTGCTTCAAACAAAGTAACGGAGAGAAAGCCTGGGTTCTTCCACTTAAATTCGAAATGAACCTTCTTAAAAAGTTAATTTTACCTAGCAAACATTGCAACTCCTTTTTTGATGTAGGTGCTTTCGTTTCTACAACGGCTTTGGTCTTGTTTTGGTTGATTTTGATGCCTTTCTTATGAACCATAAAACCAAGGAAATCTCCAGCCTGCACGAAAAATGCACACTTAAGGGGGTTCATTTTTAAGCCATGTTTTCTCATTCTTTCGAATGATTGGCTCAAATGATGCAAATGAGTTTCTGCAGATACTGATTTGATGACTATATCATCAATGTACACCTGCATAAAAGTCTCAATGAAATCATGAAAAGTCGAATTCATTGCCCTTTGATAAGTTTCTCCAGCGTTTTTTAAACCAAAAGGCATTACTACCCATTCGTAGGTGCCCAAGGCTCCTGGACAACGAAATGTTGTCTTAGCAACATCTTCTTCAGCAATAAAGATCTGGTTATACCCAGAGTATCCATCTAACATACTTAAATATTCAAATCCTGCAGCAGAATCTATTAACATTTATGCCACAGGCATGGAATACTCATCTTTGGGGGTAGCAGTATTTAAATCTCTAAAATCTATGCAAATTCTCAGAGAGCCATTCTTCTTAATAACCGGTATTATATTTGCTAACCATTCGACATACCTTGTGGTCCTGATGAATTTGCAGCGCAACAACCTTTCAATTTCAGCTTTGATCTTCGTGAGAACTGCTGGTACGAACCTTCTAGGGGTCTGCTTGATGGGCTTCTTGCCATCCTTGATTGGAAGTCTGTGTTCCACTAGCTCCCTCTTTAAACCAGGCATTTCATCATAATCCCACGCGAAACAATCTTTATTTTTTCTAAGAACTTCGATCACTTTCTGCTTGAGGCTTGGATTGAGTTTTGTGCTCACGTAAGTTATTTTTTTTGTGTTTTCATCTCCCAAGTCACCTCTTCGAGTGGATCATGCACTAACATTTTAGCACCTGAGTCTGTGGGGTCCTTCTCGAAGCCTAAAGGTTCTTTATCGTAAATGGCATCCAGCCTTTGATTTATTTCAACTATTTCTTGTTCTTCAAAGGGTGAGCCTTTTGAGCCATCCCCACCTGTTTTGTTTACTTCTGTAGCCATACTATCTACTCCAGCTTCTAAGTCCGCCTTCCATTCGTTCTCAGCCATGTAGGCTGAAATCTTTTCGAAGAAGGAGGACTCAATCATGAGCAGGACTATCGAATTCCCAGCTTGCTGGCCGTCTTTGTGCAGCACCTTCGACTTCTCCATCTCCCTTTATTATCCTTCAATCCCAATACATTCCATCATGGCGAAGGGTCATGTAATAATGCGCGTTCCTGGTCTCATTGATCTCGTCGTTAGGGGTACAAGGAGCAATTTTAGCTAAGTGTTTGTCATAGTTTCTCTTATCAACTAGGTTGACTGCTGTCATGAAATAGCTTTGGTCAGCTTCGATGTTTTCAACTATGCCATCCTCTCTCCATAATACTAACCTCTGATGCATCAACGAGGGGACTGCTCCAACGCCATGGATCCATTCTCTGCCCAACAGCAAATTGTAGTTGGCTTTAGCTTCGATTACCATGAACATAGTGGGTCTGCATCTTGATCCCACTGTCAAATCCACTTGGATCACCCCCAATGTCTGGCCTACTTTACCTTCATAGTTTGATAGTACCATATTGTGTGGTTTTATGTCAACATCCTGTATCCCTAACTTCTTCAACATGAAATGAGGCATCAAGTTCACTGAAGCGCCTCTATCCACCAGGACTTTGTTTACGCCATGTGTACCAACTTTTGCTCGAATGAACAATGGCTTTAGGTGATTTTGCATGGCTGGTTCTGGGTACTCGAAGAAGGCATTCTGCTCTTCGACAACCCCATTATCCATCACATAATAGCATACTGGCCTATGTTTCGTCAGGTCTATTGCACCATCCTCCTCGTGCTCTCCGACTTCAGTCTCTTGCCCAAATTTGCAAGGCAACACAGATACTACATTGCAGTTGATGTTGAGTGAAGATTCCCCTTCTGATTCGAAATTGTCAGTCAGCATATCCTCATCCTCCTCTGGACCTGGCGTATATTCCTTAGATTCGTTTTGCTTTGTTTTAGAGAAAAGTTTCCTGCTAACTGGAGGTTTGCCCCCAGGTTGATTGTTTGGTGCAGGTTTGTTGGTACTCGATTCCTCTCTGTCCTTGCTCGAAGCCACTCCTTTGTCTAACATAGCTTCTATCTCAGCTTTTCGAACTCTTTGTTGCCTGCGCCATTGCGACCTTGACATAGGGTTCTTTCCCTTGTAGTTTTCCAACCTTACTTCTTCCCTTTTCGCCATATTGAACTGCCTTCTGTACGCCATGGCATGGCGTGCATTTCGTTCATTATTCCTCCACTTGTCTTTCCCCTTGTCAGCCCTAAATTGTAGCCACTTATCCGTTGGTACATCAGCAGGAACTTTGAATGTTACCCTTCGAGCGCCTCTAGGATAAGGGCTGTCAGGCCTCCGTTGGGTGTAGTTGTTCTCGAAATGTTGGCCCATCTGACCAGTTTCTCTGTGGTTCCAACATGGGGCGAAAGGGACTGTTTCGAAGGTTTCGGCCACTTTCTGATCATATACTGCAGAACATCTTGGACACACTAGGAATTTGGTTGCCCCCTTGTGACAACGAACTAAGAACCCCAAAAGACTTTCTCCAGCCTTAGGGTAGCATCTGAACAACTGGTTATCCTGGCGCCAGTTGACGCCTGTCCGTGCCCTTTGTCTTTTTTCAAAGTCTGCAGCAATTCTCTGATTACAAATGATGCTGCATCTGGGACATAACATCATTACAGCATTCTCTTTGTGGCATAGCATAAGGTAGTCCTTGAGACTGGCATCCCTAGCATAATTGTCTTCCATCTTGTATTTTTCTTTCTCTAAGTACCTTTCCATTTCCTTCATTTCGGAACAAGGTTGCTCCATATTTACCATGTTAACATCCACATCTTCTCCTTTGATATCAGTATCTCCCCATCCTGTAGGTTTGATGTCTTCAATTGGGGTCTTTGAGCTTTCTGGGGCGGAATAATTCACCATGTAATCGAACATTCCGCTGGGCTCCCCCAATGTATCCCATATTCCTTACTGAGGAAGAACTGGCAGTGTGATCTGTACTTTCTCCAACTTTCGCCTCAGGCTTTCAGTAGCTTGTGTCAAATTTTGTTTTTGGTTCTCCTGGCCTTCAGTAGCCTTGATCTCTTTCGAAGAAACCAAAGGAACTGCTTCGATCAAAGCTTCTTGTTCCTTATGGAAGTCCTCAGTAACTTCCTTTTCGACTTCAGCTAACACGTAGTTTTCATCTTCAGTGTTTTCCTCTTCTGATGGAGTGTCACCTTCATTTGCTCCAACCATATTTATCTCTCTAATGTATGCAGGTTCAGAGTAATTGGTGTCAGCAACATCTAAAGGGTCATCATCCACTTTCATCTTTGGCTTGTCAGCGAACCTTAATCTACCATCTTTGATTGCATTTTGAATCAAATCCCTGAAAAGAAAACATTGTGAGGTTTTGTGGCCTAAGAAACTGTGATACTTACAAAACCCTCTTTTCTTTCTTTGATCTAAAGGTGGTAATTTGACATTCGATGGCACTATTAGTTGGCCACCTTTGACAAGCAAATCAAAAATTTCATCACATTTCGTTACGTCGAAGGTATACACCTTCTTTGGGAACTTGTCACTTTTCTCATTTTCAATAATTTCTTTCCCTTTTGTGGGAACTAGTAATTTACAAGATTAAGGTGGAGCCTGTTTCTATTCAGCGAGATCAATTTCGACCTCTTCGAGTTCAGGGTAATCTTCTGCTTCCTCAGTTTTGACATAGGAAACCCTTTCTTTCTTGTTATTTTTAAAAACCCTGGCTTTCTCGGCCTTTAGTCTTTCGACTTGTCGAACCCTGTCCGCTAATTGGGCCATATCCCTCAAGTATTGTGTATCTAATTTCTTTCGAATGGAGTAGTCTAGGCCACCAGCAGCCATTTCGACTAACTCATGTTCAGGAACTGATGTGAAACATCTAGACTTCAAGAGTCTGAACCTATTCAGATAATCATCTATGGGTTCAGTAAACTTCCTCTTGACATTGGCTAGCTCTTTCAGACTTATTTTAGATTGTCCCATGTAGAATTGTTCATGAAATAATCTCTCCAAAAGAGTCCAAGTATCTATGGATCCAGGAGGAAATATGGTGAACCATGTGAAAGCGTTCTTAGTTAGGGAACTTGGGAAATATTTAATCCTAAGGTTCTCATTATTTTTTATGTCTCCTGCTTCAGTCAGATACCTGGCTATGTGTTCGACTGTTGACTCATTGGTGTCTCCAGCGAACTTTGTAAATTTAGGGACCTTATATCCCCTTGGTAAATCAGTGTGCATCACATAATCTACTATGGGAGAGGAATAATTTGGCCTTATAATTCTTGTATTGGGACCGTTTTGAGCCATAATCCTTTCTATCATGGTGGTTAAATTATTTTCTGCCAAGATGTTGTCATTTCGAATTCTATGAACGACTTCATCAGCATCTTGGTGTCGACCCACCATGACAACTCCTCTAGGTTGTTCTTCTCGAAACTCTGGGACTTCTAACCTTTCGACCCTTGCCCATGGTTCTATAACTCCCCTTTGTGATTCCTCTCGAATCATTGGGGCATCTTGTCTTTGTGCCCTTGCCCCCAAGTTAACCCCCTCTCTGGCTGGTCTATAGGGTGGGTCATCAGCAATTTGTTCTATGATGGGTATGTTCGCTCGAACCAACGCCTGATTCTGCCCACGCCTTTCTGGTGGAGCGAAAAAATCTGCTATTCGACTCATGTTGTCCGCATTTTCTCTGTTGGTTACAGTTACATTTTGTACTATTTAGAAAAAGATTTCTTGCATAGTCTGCGCTAACACTCCTATCATATTATGGTTACTATCATCCATTAATTGTCTAAAGGCCATCTGATTTTCTGTGGTTAAGATAGGCAGTGTATTATGACTTACTGAACCTTGGGTATTTGTCATAAATTGGTTGGCCCCAGATCCAGACCCAAATTGTGGTGACGAATTTGATGTGGAATTGTGTAAACCCGCCATAAAAGATGTTGGCATCCCATAAGAGGGATTTCTGGGTCTATTGCCATTGAAACCGGGTGGTCTAGTTGGTGGTGGGGTGGCGAAATGGGTTTGTGTCCCTGGTGGTGGGACAAATCCCGCAGGATAACCAGTGGTCCCTGTATTTCCTAGGGTCGAACTATTGGTTTTCGTGCCACTTGCTCCATTTGTGGCCACACTACTGGTAGAAGATGCAATAGACTGTGCGTTTGTAGGGATCGCGTTAGACGTCCCCGTCGAAACACACGTATTGGTGCCTATTCCATGTGGGGCATTTTGTTCCCCTTGTTGATTGCTTGGATTAGACATCCTACTACTACGTTTTATTCTGGGTAAGGGTTGGTTACTATTAGTTGTTTTACCACTTCTAAGGTTCATATAACACCGAAATTGATACTCATAAAAGAACTTACACAGCGAGATTATATCCTAAAAATCTTTACTTTCGACTTTCTTAACAACGAGTCCCACTGGGCGTGCCAATTTTTTCACAGTGATTTTTGGTAAACAACCGCTAGTCTTCCAAACTATCGAATAAACTTAATTACTGTTATTCAATTTCTCTGGTAACTTGCAGGATCGACTAGATTGATCCTATGGGACCTAGTTGTTTGGCTAAATCTAATTGTAAAACTGGTAATCATATTTAGGACTTCTAATTAAAGTGTTTCAAAGACATCCAATCCACTTCGATTACTACACTAAATGATTCGAAGGATAATTTCTATATGATATAAGGAATGTTCATTAGAAAAGTAAAAAGACTTAAGATTGGGTAAATGGCAGGATTAAGTGAGTGAATGTAAAAGTTGTTGAATGTTTAAAGGATTCGAACATAAGAAAAGCGTTTAAATGTAGAAAGAAATAAATGACTCTGACTGTAAAAGCTTTAATGTAAAGGCATGAACGTAAAAATGTTTGAAGCACAAATGAAAGACAAAACTGGAAAATATAAAGAGTTTTCACTGAATTGTAAATGTTGGTGTTATCATACGTACATCTTTCGAGCATTCGTTTCCCTATCCATGCGGTATTTTGAATGTTTACTGAATTTGTACAACAGATATGACACACCGAAATCCTAAAACTAAGACCTATATTTATACTATTTCGACCATAACGGTCTTTCTATTAGAATTTGCCACGTTCGAAGCATGCAGAGCATTACTTCCCTCTAGCCTCCACGCGTCCTCGAACACTCCAACGCTTATGTATTTGAATTTCCAATATCCCGCTCACGTTTGAATTTCAAACGCCTTGGAACCTTCTTTTTGAATTCGTTTCAAAGGTTATTTTCGAAAACAACCTTCACAAATATAATCTCATCATTATTTCGAAAATTCTTTACACTTACACTCCACAACTATCATTCGAAACCTTGAACTTTAATATTTCCATTCGAAAAAACAGTCTCATCCATTCCAAACCATAAAACTTGCTTTATTCAAACAAAGCCCAATCATTTCATTTCGAATCACAATATCAAAATCTTCAGCCACCAAGGTGCAATCGATTGCACATTTCAATTTTGGTGAATTTTTATTCTATTTCAGTAAGCAATCGATTTTCAGTACAGAGCAGTTGATTTGCACTGCTTAAAAATGTGATTTTTGGCCTGTAGAACAAGGTGCAATCGATTTGCATGTTAGTGCAGTCGATTGCTCACTGTTTGACAACATTTTTGAAAACTTGAAAACTCCATAACTTTTGACTCGGGTGTCTGTTTGACGCGTCGTTTGTATCGTTGGAAAGATAAAAATATTTTCTACAATGTGGTAATAATTTTGGTGATAGTAGACTAATATTTTATTGGAATAATTTTGATGTGTACATATGTTGTATGTGTTGTAATTCAAAATGTTGCGATTGAATGTATGAGTGTTGTATAAACAATGTACAAAGGATTTTCCATGATGCATTGCATGATAATGATGATGACGATGGCTTGTATTGGTGAAAGATGGCATGTATTGGCGAGACATTGATAAGTATGAACAATCAATGTAAATTAAGTTGTTGCATGTCAGTGTCGCATGCATTCATTAAAGATGGCCTGTATTGGCGAAAGATGGCCTGTATTGGTGAAAGACGGCCTGTATTGGCGAAAGATGGCATGTATTGGCGTTGTTTCCCCAAGTTGGAATTTATTAATTTGAGGGTTTTTCCCTATTGGTACCACATGCATAGAGTCAGTATCATTCTCATTGCATTACACTGTTGTTAGTAATCAATGGTGTGATTATTAAACGAATTTTTAATTCCATTACGATGGATGTTTGTATTGTTTGTTGCACATAATTATATTGATGTGTTTCACAGTATGATGAACGATAAAAAGGTGTGACATAAAGATGTATAATGATGTGTACTTAAATTACTATTTGTTCATTATTATGCTTCCTCTTATATTGTTATGATATCTCACCCTTTCTGTTTGAATGTTGCTTCTACGTGGGTAACATGCAGATGATCCGAAGTATCTCGAGGTCGTGGTTAGTTGAATATTTCCTTTAGTTCTGTGTAGATTGAGTCAGTGTCTGCTCTGATACGTAACACTTAGGGGTTTCGCGTTTGTTTTATTTCGTTGGAGTGAACTTTGCACTACTCCATTGTTTGAGTTTAATTTATGACTATGCTGAATTTTGAAAGATGATAATTATGACTCTGGTTGGAGAATTGAGATGATTCTTTATTGATGTTTTCCATTGCGAATAAATGAAAGGAAGTTTAAGACTTTTGAACATATGAATTGTGTTGTGTATCTTATTTAATAAGAATGTATTATGTATGAAGCATGTGGCATCCTATTTTGATGTTGTATTTTAGAAATTAATTTACTCTACTTTTTATATAATTTATCGACGAGGAAATAGGGTATTACAAATTATCTTGCTCACCAATCTGTTAATGGTTATCAGTCTGTTAAATATGATTTCCCTTATGAGGATGTTATGTTTCTGAAAGTGAAAGATTGTGATGAACCGTTGCCTGAGGAAGGTCCTGGTGCTGAATCTCGTTAGGGCGTGGTGTTTGATGGAGCTGCAAATGCTTATGGGAAAGGAATTGGTAATGTGATTATCACTTCCCATGGATCGCATATCCGACTTACTGCAAGGTTGGCATTTGATTGCACCAATAACATGGCAGAGTATGAAGCTTGTATCATGGGTCTTGAGGAGGATATTGATCTCAGAATAAAAACTCTAGATGTATATGGTGATTCAACTTTTGTAATAAATCAGATTAAAGGAAAATGGGATACTCATCACCCTTGCTTGATTCCCTACTAAGACTATGCTAGAAGATTATTACCTTTCTTTGACAAAGTTGAATTTCATCATATTCCCAGAGATGAAAATCAGATGGCAGATGATTTGGCCACTTTGGCTTCTATGTATCAAGTAAATACTTGGAAAGATGTGCCTTGTATCATAGTACAATGTCTGGATAGCCCAGCTCATGTGATTGCAACAGAGGAAACGTCAGACGAAAAACCTTGGTATTATGATATCAAGAATTTTCTTCAAACTCAGGAATCCCCATTTGGTGTGTCAAACAAAGATAGAAAGACATTGAGAAGGTTGGCAGGCAGTTTCTTCCTCAATGAAGATGTGCTATACAAAATAAATTACGACATGGTCTTGCTCAGATGCGTGGATAGACACAAAGAATATATGTTGATGCATGAGATCCATGAAGGCTTCTTTTTCACTCATGATAATGGACATTTGATGGCAAAGAAGATGCTTAGGGAAGGTTACTATTGCTTGACAATGGAATCTGACTATTACAAATTTGTAAAGAAGTGCCATAAGTTCCAGATTTATGCTGATAAAATTCATGTGCCTCCGACACTCCTCAATGTTATTTCTTCACCGTGGTCTTTCTCTATGTGGGGTATTGTCATGATTGGAATGATTGAACCCAAGGCATCAAATGGACATCATTTTATCTTGGTGGCAATTGATTACTTCACCAAATGGGTAGAAGTAGCTTCATATACTAATGTTACTAAACAAATGGTGTTGTACCCCAAAATTTTCCCTCTCTTTTTTCTCAAGACATTTTATCACAAGGATTTTCAATAGCTCAAAGTTTTCACAAGTACAAAATAGACAAAAAAGGGAAAAGGAGAAAAATTGATTTTTTTGACAAAATTGAAGAAAAACAAGCTTGCTGCGATTCATACTAGGTTCGATTGAGCATCTAGGATTCCTTCGAGCAAGTTTGATTAATCCTTCGATTTGGAATTTGGGCCTCCTTCGATGTAAGCTTTGATTTACATCCTTCGTTTGAGCTTTTTCCTTCTTCGAGCGAGCTTTGATCCTCACGCTTCGATTGAACATTTGGGCCTCCTTCGATGCAAGGTTTGATTTACATCCTTCAAATGAGCATCTGGCTTCTTTGATCAAGCTTTGGTCTATAAGTTTCATTTGGGCTTTTGACCTCATGCAGGTTTTCTTTGATTCACTAAAATAGCTCCTGCATGCAAGCTTCATTTGGACAATGGCTCCTGCATGCAAGCTTCAATTACACCATTGGCCCTTCACCTGTTTTCCTTTGATTCACAAAGCAGGGACCTCCTGCATACAAGCTTCGATTGCACCATTGGCCCCTCACCTGTTTTCCTTTGATTCATAAGTTTTCGATTGGATGAATGGATACCTTCTTGTGACCTTGAAATCCACCTTCAAGTTTGCTTCGAATCACCTTCATATCACCTTTGAATCCATCTGCAAACCATTAAATATGCCTAGCTTCTGCACTATGGCACACAATTTGGTGTCCCATTCGAAGGACTTGCCATGGTTGGACATTTAGTTTTGTGTGCTTTTGAGTTTGGACCTAAGTTGTCAAAGCAGAAGGACTCAAAGTGGTATATTCAGCTGAAGAGGGCCCAGTCGAAGAATACATGTTTGGCCCATTCGATGAATACATGTTTGGTCCATTCGAAGGACACATAACTAGTGAGAACGAATGTTTGTTTTAGTCTGGTCGAAAGATGTGGAAGGATGGACGATTCATTTAAAGGATCAAGTTGAACATTAGACCCATAGGCTAGGCTATGTGTTTCAGCTTTTCAGGCCTCAAACCTATGACTCACTCTATATTTAATTGTTTATACATGTAAAATTAGACGTTTACCCATTTGTTGTCCAAGACAACTTGCACTTAATAGTACAATATTACTTTTAGAAAAGTCTTTCTTGAGCCTTGCGCCTGTTTTCCTTCTGCATAAAGCAATCCATCTAAACCATTAATCTTGCTATCTCATCTTGGGATCATGACACATGTGGACATTTGCTTTCCAGCTAAGCCTTATTTTATTAATTTTACTCCCAAACTTTCCAAAACCTTCCCTATAAATAGAGAGATCCTTTGCAAAGATCAAGAGGTTAGTTTTTCTTGTTGGCCAGAGGGGAAGGAATCTTCAAATTTCTCAAAACACCATAAAATTCTAAAACACTTAAACACTTGTGAAAACACAAACCCAAAATCCAAATACTTGTCTCTTTTGAATCTGAAACATCCTTACATCTTGATATCCTTCGAATCCAGCAAGAAACACATTTCACTTTTTTTTCTCTTTTGAATCCAGTGTCAAAAGCCTAACCCTTGGTCTCTCCCTTCGAATCCAAAAGAATTCAAGGTAACCGCTTCAAGGTCCAGCATACGCTCCATCCTCCAGCAAGGTAAGTCATTCTTAACCTTGTACCCTTCGTTTCTAGCACAACATGTAAATAAAATTCCTTTTCATTTCAATAATATACATAGCATTTATTCCCCTTTCGTTTACTCCCTGATAGTTTATTTTTATTGTCTTTCCTTTTGGCTTTGATTCTTTGCTTTCTTGCAAATGTTGTAAGAACTAACCCAGCAAGGAAGTGATAGCATGGCCTTAGGCCATGTTTCTATTTAACATCTCAAACGAAGGAAACAAGAAACAGGAAGTATGGAATGAAGCCTTTGGCTTCCACACTAACTTCTAGGTCAAACGAAAGAGGCAGCCAGAAGGCACACCGTGTTGACTTTCAGGCCCAGACGAAAGGCACACCCATACTAACTTCCAGGTCAAACGAAAGAGGCAGCCATAAGGCACACCATGCTGATTTCCAGGCCCAGACGAAAGGAACGCCTACACTGACTCCAGGCCCATTCGAAAGGTTTAACATGCTGGCCTCCAAGCCCCAATCGAAAGTCAGGCCTTCACCCTTTTCAGGCCAAATCGAAGAAAGCCAGAAAGTGCATAATCGAAGGGTTTTCTGCCTAAATTGAAAAGACCATTTTTCTTGCTTTTATTTTATTTTTGCCTTTTATATTTTCATGAAATTCAATATGGTTGTAATAGTTAGGATTTTATCTTCCTGCATTTTTTTTACTTTATACAAAATGTTAGTAATTAGGGTATATGGTAAGATAAAATCAACATGTAGACCACCCTGATCAAAGAGACAAAAATGCATGAAATCAAAACACACTTTGCACACATGCACCTCTAGGGTTAACTCCACTTGTTTCCTTGAGAAAATGGTCATAATACGCATGTAAGACATCTTAGCAAAAACAATCAAAAGATCATAGTCCCTCGATGACGCTTCAAATGTTGCCTTACAAATGATCTTAGTCCCTCAAGAGAAATGCTAAGATATCTCACATCATTTCTATTCATGACTATGCGATGACCCACATCTGTCCTATTTACATCCAAAGATAAGGCTTCTTACCAATCAATGGTAAGATATCAATATCAAAGGAAGAGAGAAATGAACAAAGTACTTTTGAGTAAGGTAGAACGTTCTTAGTTGCTTGCTCATAATCTATTCTAAAAAATAAAACATTTTTCAAAAACAGCAAACACTTTTCAAAAATATGAAATATTTTCAAAAGACCAACACTTTATATACATTCTTATAAAGACGAGAGTCATTACAAAGTTTGCCTAAATGAAGGCGTTTTTCAAAAATACTTTCAAAATCCACCACAAACACATTTTCAAATAAAGTAAGTGATCTAGCAAGCAACTAAGAGCCCATAGATAACTATGGATGAAAAGGGTGATAACACCTTCACTTTTCATAACCTACCCCCTAAACTCAAGAAATAATCTTGAAAGGTTTTTCTTGTTATTTCAACCTTTCCTTATTGGATAAAAGAAAAGTCGATGGTGACTCTTGTTATCCGCAACAATTGTGATAAAACACAAAACACCCAAGTCAGATCTCCCACCGTGTTACAGAACTGGCAACTCTACTGGGGATTACTTAAAAGTGGGGTTACCATAGGGCTAGATCATCTTTACTTGTTTAACTTGTTTGCTTTATATTATGGTTCTTTGTTTGGGCTTGTTTTGATCCTCTACCCGGATCTGGGACACCTTTTAGCTAAGTAGCAAAAAGTTGTGGAAACTGTGCGGGGTATACCTACATGGTCTAAGCAATAGCTATGTTAGCGTCAGACATTTGTTGATACCAGTAGCCCTTGAGTAGTCAAGGAGAATACGGGGCCGCTGTGTGGTGTCATCAAGCACTAACTGACTTTAGAACCTTTACTTGAACAACTTGGCCTTTAGTAAGTAGTGAGGTAGCTGGATTTGGTGCAATCCAAACTCTGGTTGATACTCGATACTACGCTCATTGAGATCGGACTTTTGGGATATTTCGATCACCATTAAAGAGGCTTGCGCTAAAACAATTCCCGGTGAAGAAAGATCAGTGATATTGAGATCCCCTAGAACCCGGTTACTATTACTAGGACAGGGTGAACCAACTAAACTTCAAGAGGGTAATTACCTATTGTTTCACCCCAAAATTTACCCTCTTGATTTAGGCTTATGTTTCATCATAAACATCATATTGCATTGCATTCATACATGGTGTAGGGATCAAGGTATTTTGGTTTATCAAGCCTCCCTCAAGCTTTGGAAAATTTACTTTATTGACAAGTTGCTCAAGGAGAGCCTTATTATCTAAACCTCTGGATCTTTCAAGCCCAAAGGTTTCACATATCTCAAGGTATCTTATCCACCTCATTGGATCATCATAAGGTTGAGTATTGTGCTGTTATAAGGAGAACCACTTCCTTTTGATTCATCAGTCAAAACTACGGTTTGAGTTTTAATCATGGATTCTTTGGAATTTTTAAGTGGAAACTCCTTCCATAGCCTCTATGTGTTTGGAATAAAATATGTTTGAAATTTTGATCATCAATTTTGAAGAGAAGTGGTCCAATTGAATCAAAGGGGTAAAACAGTCATTTTACTAAAAGTCAACAAAGTCAAAGTTGACTAAGTGGAGTTTTGGTCAACATGAAGCATTTGACATGTATTTTCATATGGGATGATCATTAATGATTTATTTTTAGGAGAATTGCAAGTTTGAGAGGTTACTTGGTTTTGAAGTTATCTTGGTGATTGAAAATTTCACTAAGTGTCCTTGATTCTTGGCCAGACTTTGCAAGGGCATAACTTTCTCATTTTTCATGGGATTTTGATTGTTCTTTTTGCAAATTTAAGAGGGGAAAAATATCTACAAGGTCCTACAAAGGACAAAAACACACTTCTTACTCAAAATCAAAAGTTACGAGCCTTTGAAATTCTGGGCAAGTTGGCCAAATGTTTGGCATCATTGGCAAGCCACACGGCCATCCTGAGGCATCTTGTCCAGGCATTTCATCGAGCAGGTGGCACACTAAATGTGAAATCCATTTTCTTGTAACTCAAGGTAGGTTTTGATTTGATTTTGGGTTTAATTAGAAGTATTACATGTTGGATTTCCATTGTGAGAAGAATTATTGGAGATGGTTAGGGTTTGATCAAGTTATGAATGTTGAAAGTGGGCATCCTCAGCTGATCAGGCAAGGCACACAAGATGCAAAGCATGGCCAAGCCAGCTGCACATTAGCATCATATTTAACACGAAATGCATTTTTGTGGTTTGATTTCATCACACACGAGTATCTCACGTGTGCACTCAGCTCCCACATCACTTCTTACCTCATTTGGCTAAACATTCTCACACACCATGCCTCACCTCACTTCCCTTGTGCCTTTCCATTTTTGGCAACTTTCTCTCAAAGTTATAACATATTCCATGCGCAGTTGGACACCTCAACATTCACACTTATTTCCTCTAATTTCCACTTTTTGGACTTGAGATGAAATCAGAGAAAACAAAAAATCTCAAATGAACCTCAAAATTATTTTGATCTTCACCATCCATTTTCCAGTTGGATTTTCTGATTCAAAGGTCGGGATCACTTCAACTGTAACAAACTTTTTTTGCTATATAACAAACTTTCTCTTTAAATCTCATTCATTCTTGAGTCGTTAGAAGAATCAACAAAAAGAGCTCTCGTCTTCTCTCTGCTTTCTTCTTCAATCTTCAACCAAAAATTCTCTCTGCAATTGCTTCAACCTCCTCAAACCTTCATCATCCCCGCATCAATCGTCAACTACATTCTTTACACCACTGTAACTTCTTCAATCTTCTGGGATCTTCATCATCATCGCAAGCAACAACAACATCACGGTTTTGTTCATCTCAGAACGCACCATCTACCTCATTGCTTCGTTCATTGCACTATAATCAACTCATAGTAAAAACTGGAATTGATTCATGCGCAACAACATCTAGAACTTGAAGCAACTCTTCTCCTCAATTCTACATCCTCAGTCGAAAGAGAGCAGCATTGGCCAAAGAATTTCTGATTTGAAGTTCAATTTTCTCTCAAAAAATTCAATTCTTGAAATCTCTCATTTCTCTGATTTATTTTTCCATTATTTCTTGTTGATTCATTTTCAGTGAAGTGAGTAGATCATAGTGGAATCATTGGTTTGCATATTGAGCAGAGGATTTGAATTTCCATCTTTTGCATCAATCTGAGTTGCTTGGACTTTGATTTGCTGTGAGTTTGCTTGGACTTCATTTGCTGTAAGTTGCTTGGACTTTGATTTGCTGTAAGTCTTCTTGGACTTCGATTTGGTGTGAGTTGCTTGGACTTTGATTTGCTATGAGTTTTCTTGGACTTCGATTTGTGTGATTTAGCTTGAATCAGTTTTGTAACTCTTGTGCATTGTGTTTTAGCTGGTCGGACTATAGGTCTGATGTATATATTTATCTTTGTTTGAGGCTTGAATCATTTTGTGGATCTTCTGAAATTTTGTGTGTAGATGATTTTATTTGAGTTTTCATGAGCTTTGTTCTTGACATGTGGCTAATTATTTAAGATGGTTAGAGTTTCATAATGTAGAGTAATTAGCTAGCTTTCGATTGCACTTGATTTTACTAAATCTGATGGAGATTTGAGTTTTGTTTGAATGATCTGAACATGAGCCCTTGCACTGAATTTTTGCACAAGTTTCATTTGTGTTGGAGGTTAGAGTCTGTGAAGCTTCCAAGTATGAGTCGAAGCATTGAAACTCTAAGTCAATAAATCTTCATTCGAATGAGGTTAAGTTGAAGCTTTGAAATCCAGAGCTTGAGGAGCTTTGTTCGAAGGCTGAATTGAAGCCAATTGAAGAAGGTTACTGCTACAAAGTAAGGTCAATCGAAGAAGGATGAATTGAATCCAATCGAAGAAGGCTGAGTTGAAGTCAATCCAAGAAGGCTCATTTTAAGTCAATCGAAGATGGATGAATTGAAGCCAATCAAAGAAGGCTGAAGTGAAGTCAATCGAAGAAGGCTGATTTGAAGTCAATCGAATAAGGATGATTTGAATTTACTCGAAGAAGGATGAAGTGAAGTCAATTGAAGAAGGCATGTTGAAGCCAATCGAAGGATTCTACTGCTTGCAGGTTGAAGCAAATCGAAGAAGGATGTTATTTCTGCAGAGTTGAGGCCAATTGAAGGAGGCTGTTGATGCAAGGTTGATGCCAATCGAAGAGTCTCACGGTAGAAGCTGAACCACCATTCCAACTTGGAACTCTAATCCCTTTTATTTTTATAATCATTTAATTCATTTTGGTTTTATGGTTTTAATTTTAATTTAATTAATTCTAATTCAGTTTTGGAACCTAATTGGATAATTGTTGAGATAAGATGCAGACCCAAACTAAGGTGGTGGTTGGGCCCTGAGCCCGTTAGTATTTTCTGAAATCAATTAATACCAACAAAAGGGCTTCATGTATCACTTTTCAGATGAGCCCATCACTTAACTTCTGATTCATGCACATCTGGATCCAATATATACCCCTGGCTATTTAGAGTTTTGTCATTTATTTTCTCATGGAATTTTCTTTTTCATAGTTTTGATGATAAAAATGATACAAAAAAAAGAATATTTTTAGAGTTGATTTTTAGGACTTTAGAATTTAATTGAAGATTCCAAATTATTCTTTCCATGTTAATACTCATTTTGTTATTACTCTATTTCCATGATTTCGTGGTAAGAGTCTAGTTTGTGATATCAAGCGCCTGAGGATTAGTCCGGTTGATTATTGGTGAAGCTTTCGCAAAGATCGTCACGTTTCTTTGTTTTAATACACTCTTCTACGGATTAATATTCGTTTAGTATTTTCCCTCGTTTATCACATTTTGTACTTCACTGCTTTTTAGAGATCATGAGAAGTAGGGTTCTCTCTGCTTTCCTTGCATTGTCAAGTAGGAATAGATATGTATGACGGGGACCTCCATTGCTGATATATGTCAGGAGTCCCTCTGGTTTATTTGAAGACCTGTTTAAGGCGATTCTGCATATGTACCCTGCTTTTTACTCATGTTTAAGCACTTGTTTTCTTACTTGTTTGGTATTTACCATGCTCCCTTAGGATTGTTCGCGTAGGGTTAGTCCTCCAGCTGGACCTTAGGATAGGAATCCATGTATGCTAACATAGGGTAGAATCTCCCCTATTTTATCCTCAACCTTAGGGTCAATCATTGTATGATAACATTAGGGCTAGAGATTAGGATAGTCTCCCTTAGTTGTTTTCTTTTCCTTTGCATTCTGGCATCCTAAAACTAAAACTTCTTCTTGGAAAATCATAAAATACCTCTAATAAACTTAAATCCTTCTTCAAGGTAAAAATACAAACCAATCTTATTTGTCTGTGCGCCTCATGGTTTTGTTTTATCATCTTGTTTATTGAAGTTTCTCCATCTTTGCCAGTTTATCTTCCTATTCTTTTAGTCGATGTTTCGCCATCGCATATTCTTTTAGCCGATGTTTCGCAATCGAACATTCTTTTAGCCGATGTTTCACCATCGCACATGTTTGTTATCATACTTTGATTCTCTATATCATTGTTAGGTGTAGTGTTTTATCATCTGATTTGTTTATGTCTTTCCTTCTTCAATGTGCTATCTTGCTATTCTTTTAGCCGATGTTTCACCATCGCAAATTCTTTCAGCCGATTTTTCGCCATCGCACATATTTGTTATCCTACTTTGGTTATCCATATCATTGTTAGGTGTGATGTTTTATCATCTGGTTTATTGATGTTTCGTCATATTTTCCATGTTATCTTCCTATTTTTTTAGCCGGTGTTTCGCCATCGCATATTCTTTTAGTCTATGTTTCGCCATCACACATTCTTTTAGCCGATGTTTCGCCATCGCACATGTTTGTTATCCTACTTTGATTCCCGATATCATTGTTAGCTGTAGTGTTTTATCATATGATTTTTTTTTATGTCTTTCCTTCTTCACCATGCTATCCTGCTATTCTTTTAGCCGATGTTTCACCATCACAAATTCTTTCAGCCGATGTTTCACCATCACACATGTTTGTTATCCTACTTTGATTCTCCATATCATTGTTAGGTGTGATGTTTTATCATCTGGTTTATTGATGTTTCGCCATATTTGCCATGTTATCTTCCTATCTTTTAGCCGATGTTTTTCCATCGCATATTCTTTTAGCCGATGTTTTGCCATCGCATATTCTTTTAGCCGATGTTTTGCCATCGCAAATTCTTTCAGCCAATGTTTCACCATCTCACATGTTTGATATCCTACTTTGATTCTCCATATCATTGTTAGGTGTGATGTTTTATTATCTAGTTTATTGATGTTTAGCCATATTTTCCATGTTATCTTCATATATTTTAGCCGATGTTTCACCATCGCATATTCCTTTAGCCGATGTTGCACATTCTTTTAGCCGATGTTTCGCCATCGCACATGTTTGTTATCCTAATTTTATTTTCCATATCATTGTTATGTGTGATGTTTTGTCATATGGTTTATTGATGTTTCACCATCTTTTCCATGATACCCTATTATCTTTTACCAATGTTTCGCCATCGCATATTTGTTAGAAGCCGATGTTTCACCATCGCACATGTTTGTTATCCTACTTTGATTCTCAATATCATTGTTAGGTGTGATGTTTTATTTTATGGTTTATTGATGTTTCTCCATCTTTTCCATGTTATTTTCCTATCTCTTAGCCGATGTTTCACCATTGCATATTCTCTTAGCCGATGTTTCTCCATTGCACATTCTTTTAGTCGGTGTTTCTCCATCGCACATGTTTGTTATCCTTCCTAGATTCTCAATATCATTGTTGAAGATGTGAAAAACACAAGAAATGGGGGTTGAATTGAAAACTTGGATCTAAAACAGCTTAATGACACAGTATTTTTATCCTGGTTCATTTGATCTCAAACTACTCTAGTCCACCCATCAAGGTGATTTCACATCTCTTCAACGAGGTCTTAATCCATTAATCTCAACAAGATTACAAAGCTACTTTAACAACTGTTAAAGTCTTCTTGAGTACAACCACAATCCGATTAATCTCAAGGAAATCTTTTACAATATGATTAAAACAAAATGTGTTGTTGTTTTCTAACAAAAAACAGTTTATCACAACTGTGATAAATTACACAGGTTTAGCTTAGAATAGAGAATGAATTTGCTAGAGCTTGAGTATGCGTGGTTGGTAATCTTAGCAAATTGTTTTGTGTACGTACATACGTGCTTCATTCTGCAAGCTGACTTATTTATATAGGCAATGTAATGACGTTGTCCATAAAGCAAGTTTAATGTTATTAACACACTTTCCGTTTTGAGAAGATTTTGTCTGAAAAAAGCCGTTGGCATTAATTCTGTCTTGAATGTTCAGTAACGCTTCACAATATTGATGACTTGGTTTGATATGTCTTTGTTCAGAATCAAAGTTTATATAATAAAGCGCAGGTTCTGGTCACCACTCTTCAGCGCATAATCTGATTTCTTCAGCATGTAATACTTTATAGCTTATCTTCTGATGTTGATCCCATCAGAACTTTTGCATACATAAAACATATTTTTAAGGAGCATATTTGTTCTTTGTATTTATTTATTCTTTGTATTTGTTATCATCAAAACTCTAACAAGGGTTGTATAATCAAAATATGTTCTAACAATCTCCCTCTTTTTGATGATGACAAAACCAGATTTTTCAATTAAAAAAAAGAATAAAAAGTTTAGAATAAAGAAGAAAAACTCCCCCTGAGTTGATTACTTCCCTTAAGTTCCTTGAGTCTTTGAGCTTCAGAGTTTAACTGCATTTTTATTAGAGTTTTGTACCTGTTCAAACTTTCCAGAAGATAGAGGTTAAGTAGTTCATAATGTTTGAGACTTCTGTCTCAGTAAATCGTTATTGAAAATATATTACTTTCTCCCCCTTTTTGTCAGTTATCAAAAAGGCAATATAATCAGAGCAAAAAATGTTGATTTATATTAAAAAGCAAGAAGAAATGATAAGTAGTTAAGAACAGAAGAAATGTAAAAAAAAACGTTACAGATAAACAGATTTAAAACAGAAGAGAATCTAATAGGGAGTAGGAAGGCGTGTGAACAAAGCTTCCAGCAAGCCCTTGATCTGGGTGTTAGTTTCCTCTTGTTTTCTCAAAATTCTCTTTATTTCTTTGTTTGTATCATCCTGCTTATCCAACCTTTCCTAGATAACAGCATTTGCTCTCGTTAATTCTTCTAGAGTTTGCCTGTCATAAGAAGAAGTCTTCTGGACGCTTCTCAGAGCATTCTGCAACGTGATCACTTTGAACCATTTCCTCTATTGAGATCATCTCTTCTAGAGTAGCAGTCAGAGTGAGACCTTCTGATTCTGGCTGAACTTCATCTGAGAGACGATGTTCTCACCAGGGAGCATTATCCAGAGGGAGAATCTCCTCCTTTAGCAGATGGCTCAGAACTTGGTCTTCAAAAACCTTTAGCATATCACTGAAATTCTGTTGAACCAGTTCATAGCTTTGTTCTTGCAGCTTAAGTGTTTCAGAACTTAGCTAGTTTCTGAAACTTGTCCATAGATAATCTGAAGAAGCAGGGTTAGTCATCTATAGACTAGCTTGCTTCAAGGAGGTTATCCATTTATGCATTCCTGTTTCAAACATCAACAAACTAGTACCAACATCTGGTGTGGGTTCAGTTGGTTATGGTATGGGAATGGCAATTTTGTGAGATATAGCAGCTAATCATTCTAATGCAGTTTGATCAATGACAAGTCTTACATTGTCAGTTGGATTGCTCTTGGGTGATGGAGTGGAAGTGTCTGGTATAATGATTGGACTGGTTGGGGAATTCGATGGTGTGGATTCGAAAGAAGAAGGAATTTGTGGAATATCCAGGATGGTGAGAGGCGTGCGGATGGCCAATGGTTCAGTGATTCCTGGGATTGGTATAATATCTGAATATGAAGTAGGTTCTTCATACTGGTTGGATGAAACATTGTGAGGTTCTGGTTCAAGAGATTCAGAAGGTTGGTTCTCAGAAGTTTGAACTTCTGGTTGTTCAGGTTAAGGTGATGGTGGATGAGGAATATCTTGTTGTGGGGAGAGAGGTAGTGGAATATCTGGTTGTGGAACATATGTTGTAGTTTCAGAGTTTGGATTATGATGGATTAGAGGATTTGGATTTTCTGGTGTGGGAGCTGAAATATCTTGGTCAAAAGAGTCAATATCTGACAGAACTTTGGCAAGTTCTGGTTTAGTTGATTCAGGATTTGGATTGATAGGAAGGGAGTGAGTTTCTGTTAGACTTAGAGTTTCTGATGGATCAAACCCTATGTCAAAGTCATCAAAAGTTTGTGGGGTTGGAAGTTCTGATTGGGTAGTTATGGGTTCAAATGTTGATATAGTTATTGATTCTAAAACAGTAACAAGAAGGATTACCTTTCTTTTTAGCATCTTTTGGAGTCCTTTGAGATGATCCTTCTGCTACTGCCTTTCTTTTCTTGGTCTTCTTCAACACAACTTCTGGATCCGCCTGATGCAAGTCCTAGATATTTAACCCTGGTGTAGTTCCATCTGCTTTACACACATCCATATATCTGACAATTATCTCAGGCTTGGAGTCAATCTCAGAGAAAAGAGGAAAATCATCCATAGGAATTCTTCTGGAAGTGATGGTTGAAAAATAATTAACATTGGCTTCCTTCTTGATGTTCTCAATAATTTTTATCTTTTTCAAATTCTTTGCATTCAGAGGCTTCCAAGCAGTTGCTTCTAGTGAGCTAATTTCTTGTGCTTCAGTCAGATGCTCTATCAGTCTATTCTCTGTCATAATATTTGATACGAGTCTTCCCAAGGGTATCCAATCCCTTTTGGTACGCTCATCTTCTCTTGTCTCCTTTACACTGGTCCTCAGATGATTAAATAGAAAGTGAGGGAGATTTACCTTGGTCTTCTTGGAGATAAAGTAGATCAGAAACTGCTGATCAATGTTTATGTAGTCAGGAGAATTGGTTGGCTTCCTGTGGTTGATGCATCCCATAATCATCTTAGCCCAGATTTTGTGATGACCCTTCAGATCCCTAATCTTGCTGGATGGTAGACCCAGAGTGAATATTTCCCTTGCAATTGAAGCAACATCAGAACATCTTTCAGCCATGTCTATACACCTGACACCTCCACCATTGTAACCTATCTGTCTTGAAATTAGGTCTTCAGTAATGACAATCTTCTTCCCCATGACATATGAGGTAACTTGATGGTTTGAGGAGGAAGCATGAATCCATAATTCTTTGATAAGAATTGGAAACATTGGCCCTAGAATACGGTCAAAATATATGTTCCAACTTTGAGCATTGACCTCTTCAGAGAGATTGAAGCCATTTTCTTGAAGACTTTCAAAATCAACAATCAGTTCTGAAAGAACTTCCACGTTGTCAATGGGCGTGAGTAGAGTTATGTATGGTTATTCACACTGCTCCATAGATTTAGTTCCCTGAGTACTGGTGTTTTGGACGCTTGAAGAAGCCATGTTCACACAAGAAATTTGAGAAAGATGAAAGGGTTTTTGAAAATACAAACTGAAAACAATTAGAGGTATTGAAAGAGTAAAAGTGAAAGAGTGTAAAGAGTGAAACTTGAGTTTAAATAGATTTTTGAAAGCATAAACTGTAAGAGAGAGAAACAATTAGTCATGATTATAAGCATTAATGACAGCTGATTTTAGGGGATTCAGAAAGATATTGGAACGGTTACCCATGACGTGTGTCTCAATGCACCTAATCGGCGCTTTTGACCTTTCAGAAAAGTGAACGCGTGTTCAGCCTCAGAAGGTAGCTGATGAATGGATGACAACTGTTTGCTTACGTGAATAACACACTTCTATCCTTGAAATGAAACGCTCAGATCTTCATGGATAGATTCTGATACAATTAGTACTTCTAAAATTCTGAAGGTAGGTTGATCAATAGTTCACAGAAAAATAAATAAAATTATGAAGGTTATGATATGAAAATAAAACCATTTATTCTAGGCAAAGCTTCATTGAGATGTTTCAAAGTGAGGTTAAACCTATCTTCAGAAAGAGGTTTTGTGAAGACATCTGCCCATTGATGGTATGTGTCAATGAATTTTAAATTAAGAATCCCTTTCTAAATATAGTCCCTAATAAAGTGATGTTTTATTTCTATATGCTTAGCCCTAGAATGTAAAATAGGATTTTTACTGAGACAAATAGCAGAAGTATTGTCACAGAGGATAGGGATGTTACTCTCAAATATGTTGAAGTCCTCAAGTTAACTTTTCATCTAGAGCATTTGTGTACTACATCTAGCTGCTGCTATGTATTCAGCTTCTATTGTTGATAGTGCTATTGTAGATTGTCTTTTGCTGGACCATGAGATCAGATTTTCTCCCAGAAATTGGCAGCTTCCAGAAGTGCTTTTACGTTCTACTCTGTCTCCAGCAAAGTCAGCATCACAGTATCCTACTAAGCTGTAATCACTTGATTTTATATAAAACAAACCCAGATTAGCAGTACCTTTCAGATACTTGAAAATTCGCTTAACTGTTGTTAAGTGAGATTCTCTAGGATCTGATTGGAATCTAGCACAAAAGCAAACACTGAATAGAATGTCAGACCTTGAAGTCGTTAGATAGAGAAGAGAACCAATCATACCTCTGTAGACCTTCTGTTCTACCTTTTTACTTACCTCTTCCTTTTCTAGAATGCACGTGGGATGCATTGGAATCCTTGAGGGCTTATATTCTGAGAGATCAAATTTCTTCAGAAGTTCTCTGACATATTTGCTCTGATGAATGTAAGTTCCTTCTGGAGTTTGATTTATCTGAATGCCCAGAAGGAATTTTAGTTCTCCCATTAGGCTCATCTCAAACTCTGTCTGCATACATTTAGCAAACTCTCTTACCAGAGAGGGTTTAGTAGAACCAAATATGATGCCATCAACATAAATCTGACAAACTAACATGTCATTCTTAACTGTCTTACAGAACAAGGTTGTGTCCACTTTCCCTCTGGTGAATTCCTTTTCTAACAAGAAGTTACTTAGTCTTTCATACTAAGCTCTGGGATCTTGTTTCAGACCATAGAGTGACTTCTTTAGTTTGAAAACATATTCTGGATTTTTAGAACTCTCAAAACTAGGGGGTTTGTGCACATATACCTCTTCATCTATATAGCCATTTAAGAATTCACTTTTGACATCCATCTAATATAGAGTGATGCCTTTATTAACAACAAATGATATTAAAAGTCTGATAAATTCTAACCTGGCGATTGCAGAAAAGGATTCTGTATAGTCTATCCCCTCTTGCTGACTATAACCTTGTGCTACTAGTCGTGCTTTGTTTCTGATGACTTCACCTTGTTCCTTCAGTTTGTTTCTGAACACCCATTTTGTACCAATGACGTTGAACCCCTTTGGTCTGGGAACCAGATCCCATACGTCATTTCTGGTGAATTGATTTAGTTCCTCTTGCATTGCCAGAATCCATTCATTGTCCAGAAGTGCTTCGTCAATTGTTGTTGGTTCAATCAGAGAAACCAGTCCCATGAGGGATTCTTTAGAGTTTCTGAATGTTGATCTTGTTCTGATTGGATCTTCCTTCTTTCCCAATATTGTATCTTCTGGGTGATCAATGCTGCTTCTGGATAGCCTTTTATGGAGGTGATCAACAGCAGGTGCTGGACTGCTTGTAGTAACTCTTTCTGCTGTTGAGAGCCTCTGATGAGTTGTCTTTAGTACCTGTAAGTTCAACTTCAATACCTACAAGGAATTCATTTTGCTTTTACTTTTGAGAGTCAAGCTTACCATCAACCCTAACACTGATTGACTCTTCAACAATCTGTGTTTCTATATTGTATACTATGTACCCTCTTGAGCGTTCAGAGTATCCTAACATAATACACTTTTGTGCTTTAGAGTAAAACTTGTTCAAATAATTTTTTGTATTCAGAATAAAACAAGTGCATCCAAATGGGTGAAAATAAGAAATGTTGGGCTTTTTGTTCTTCCACAATTCATATGGAGTCTTTTCTAGAATAGGTCTTATGGAGATTCTATTCTGAATGTAACACGTTGTGTTTATTGCCTCTGCCCAGAAGATCTTAGCAATGTTAGTCTCGTTGATCATGGTTCTGGCCATTTCTTGAAATGTTCTATTCTTTCGTTCTACAACTCCATTTTGCTGGGGAGTTCTAGGACAAGAGAAATCATGCATAATGCCTTTTTCGTTAAAGAATAATTCAAAATCTTTATTTTCAAATTCTCCACCATGATCACTTCTGACTTTGACAATTCTAAGATCCTTTTCATTCTGAACTTGGTTACAAAAGGTAACAAACACAGAGTGTGACTCGTCCTTATGTCTTAAGAACTTTACCCATGACCATCTTCTATAGTCATCTACGATTACTAACCCATACTTCTTGCCACTTACTAAAGCAGTTTTTACTGGTCCAAATAAGTCAATGTGCAGAAGTTCTAATGGCTTAGAGCTGGAACAACATTTTTGGATTTAAAAGCAGGTTTTGCAAACTTGCCTTTCTGACATGCTTCACACAGAGCATCTGAATTGAACTTCAAGTTAGGAAGTGCTCTGACCAGATTGAGTTTGTTAATCTGAGATATTCTTGTCATACTAACATATCCCAATCTTCTGTGCCAGATCCATTGCTCGTTGTTAACAGACAGTACACATTTTACATTCTGACTCTTTAGTTCAGAAAGTTTTATTTTTTAAATGTTGTTTTTCCTCTTTCCATTAAATAGGATAGTCCCATCTTTCTGACTAACAGCTTTGCATGAATTTTGATTGAAGATTATATCATAACCATTATCACTTAATTGACTTATGGATAACATGTTATGCATTAATCCATCAACTAATAAAACATTACTTATAGAGGGAATATTTCCATTACCTACTGTTCCAGAGCCAATGATCTTTCCTCTCTGATTGCCTCCAAAGCCCATGTGGCCTCCAGGCTTAAGTTCCAGGCTTTGGAACATATGCCTTCTTCCCGTCATGTGTCGTGAGCAGCCAGAGTCTAGGTACCATGATTGGTGTCTTTGCTTTGCTGCTAAAGATATCTGCCACATGTATGATTTTATCCTTAGGTACCCACATTTTCTTGGATCCTGATTTGTTAGTTTTACCAAAATTATGATTGAATTTTGGTTTGACAGAATAATCACTACTCATGTATTTTATGCCATGTGTGTCCCCATATATAAAATTGGAATTAAGTGGTGTGCGTTTTATAACTAAGTCCATGGAGTTTTTTGGTATATATACATGTGATACGGTGGGAAGAGAACTGACAGTTTTTGGAATGTTGGTTCGCGTTTTGCGTTTGTTTTTGCAAAATGTCGCGGTAAGAAAGAGTCGCCACCGTCTTTTATTTTATCCAACAAGGAAAGGAAAAAAGCACAGAAAAATTCCTTTTTCGAGATGTTTCTCGGGTCCGGGGGGTAGATTATAGAAAAGGAAGGTGTTAGCACCCTTTCTATCTGTGGTTATCCACGGGCTCTTAGGTACTTGCTCAAAGTGTTTTCAAAATTTGCTTTTCTTTGTGTTTGTGGGTTTGAAAGAGTATTTTATTTGAAAGGTGTAAGTGCAAAAAGTTTTATTTTGTTTTGAATAGAGCAAGTACTTAAGAACCATCTACCTAATCGAAAAGGGAATTAAACTATGCTATTGTCTTTTAGACAACGCTAGCCCAGTATTGATGAGTAGGTAGCATCGTCATTGGAGTTTTAAGGGTCAATTCGATTAAGGGACGTGTGGTCACTAAAGCAATGTTAGGATGCCTTAGCGGTAACCCTAATGACTTAGATCATTTTTTCGAGGCAACCGTTTCGAGGCAACTATGATCTTTGGACAAGAGGGCGACCTCTAAAACTTCCTATACTCAATGACCACGTTCGAAGGCAACCAAGTGAGGTGTACCCTAAGAGTGCGCATGTTCGAGTGTGTTGTTTCAGTTAATTTTCTCTTTGTACATGTCATGGGTGAGCTATGTTGATTTTAAGTTCATACATTCGATCTTGTCATGAATTCCCTATTATCAAACATCTAATAGTGTATAGTTGCGGAATTTAAATGGCGGAAATTAAATCTAAACTATTACAAGGCGTCGGGTATTTACATCGCCAAAAGCAACCCTTTAATTTAAATTGCGGAAAGTAAATAAAGTGATAAAATAATTAAAGTCCTATTTAAAGCTATTACATTCCGGAAGCAATTACAAAATTGAATAAAATGGTACGCGTGCGAGAAATTAAAACAGCGCATTTTTTTAGGGTTTTGACCCTTTTTTATTAAAGAAAAGATTTTTGGTTTATTTTTTGAATTATAAGGAAATAAATCTAAACTAACAATTAAATTAATTAATTAATGAAAATATTTTTGGATTTTTGAGTATTTTAAAGAAATAAAATAACTTGATTAAAAGTTAGTAAAAACCTAATTTTTCTACATTAATTTTAATTATTTGCAAAAGTATTAAAAGTTAACCCTAATTAAAACTAAGTTAATTAATTAATATTTATTTATAAAAATAAAAGTGATGAGTTTAATTTTAATAAATAAAATATATTTTGTATTTTTGATTTTTATGAGAAAAAAAGTTTTTAATTGGTTAGTTTAAATAAAAATAATTAATAAAACAAATAATTAAATAAAAGTAAAGAAAGAAATAAGAAATAACCAAGGGGGTGTTGGGCCTTGAAAGGGAGTAAGATTGGCATTTTTGAGGCCCAAATTCGCTACAAGCCTGGTTGACCTTCTGATCCAGTGTGACACGTTGACCTTGGCATATGGTGGATGTCCAATATGGGCCACCAGATCTGGCCTAGAGGCCATCTTGCGCTTGGGATCTGAAGGAACATGATGGACCATGCCATTGGCTTTGCACTGGATCACTTGTAACAAAATAATAATAGGCATTTGGGGGACCTGGGATTCGAACCCAGGTCCCATTGGATCTTGTATAAGCGCCTTTGCCACTACATCACTGTGTTCCATTTGTTATTATAACAAGCAACAATTATTATATATCAAAACAAATAATATGCCTGAAAATTAAAAAATAAGCGTGAAATTATGAATGGGCCAGTTGCAAGAGGACACGTATTCGTCTTCCCCACAAAACTCTGGTTATTTTTCCCGCGGATTTGAATCCCCAACTAAATCCCTAGATGTCTCCTAAAATCATCTGTAGGCCATGTAAATTGATCATAAGACCATGGTTCGCTTCGTCTCTCCCTCCTGAACATGGCTATGTCCATCATTTTCTTTGATTTTTCCTGAAACTAAAAACCCCAAAAACAAGAAGCACGAACCCTAGATTCGGGCATGGCGTTACAGGCTATGAAAATAAAATCAAATATTGCAGATAGATTCAGTGGACGTCTAGCAAGAGAACCACGTTGAGTTTTGGCCTTGAATTTGCCTCTAGTATCGATTTCAGTTTCACACCTTTTCAAGCTTTTTCTCAAGTTTGTTCTTGTGATTTTTGCAGCCTCCCCTTTTTGATTTCGTATGCTTTGTGTTGTATATGTATCAAGCATTGCATTAGGTCAAGTCTTGGGCTTGGAATCCTTGTGTATTGATGATTCAAAATTTCATATGATCCTCCATTACAAAGCTTCCAAAAATGTCCCAAATCCAATATTTTTTTCATAAGATGGCTTGATACGAGTTTGATGTTGTCCATGATGATAATTGAAACTTGTATCAATCAAAAAGATCCTATTTCATCAATATTTGAATTTTATTTGGATTTAAATTGATTAAAAATGAATTAATTCAATAAAAATAAAATAAAGTAGAAACGTTAATGAATGGACATAAAACTGAAGATAGGAAAAGTGTGTAGTCTGATAAGATCAAATCAAGTGGAAAAAAGTGGGCCCTTTTCACAAAATTTGAAGTTTTGAGGATAGTTGACTTTTGGCAATTTTGGAAAAATTCCCAACTTCAACAATTCATAACTTCTTCAATTTTGAACTTTAGGAGGTGTTCTTGGACTTTTTATAAACCTTGAGATGTCCTCTAACCAACCCTTTTGGTCTTATCTCATTTTGATATTCCATGCGCAAGTTATAAGCTTTGGAAAAAAAGGTGTTTTTGTTGACTTTCAAAAATGACCTATAATGTCCAAATTTGTAAAGTTTTGTGAGTGCATTTATTGATCTTGGGGTGTGAAGATGGATTGTAGGAAATTTCATCCTCTTAAAAATGAGCTTTGGATGGGTCATTTCTCATAAAGTATGAGAAAGTTATGCTTGGTAAAAGTTGAGTTAACTTTTCCTACAAAACCCTAATTTAGCAACTTTTGAATCTTGATGAATCTTGAGCAATTCTTGATGAATCATGATCAACCCTTGATCAAATGATGAATTATCATTCAAAATGAGAATGTTGACAAAAAATCTTGAAGTTTGACTATTTGTAGGTCACAGTTGACTTTTGCCCTAACACAGTCGATTTTTGGACCCTTTGAGCAATTGATTGAGCAAAATTCCTCTATAAGGCTTGAAATTTGACATGGATGAACTTGAGAACATATTAGGACATTGGGGAGAACTTGAGGTCATTTGTATGCAAGGACCTTGATGCAACACAAAGCCCTAATTTGAGGTTGACTGCCTTAGAAGATGATTTGACTGTCCAATTCTTGGGCAATCTTGGACAACTTGGAGATTATTCTTGCAATGTCTTGAGAAATATGAGAGGGTAAATTTCGGGGTGCAACAATACCTTACCTTGATATCCTATCCCTTTTCTTCCATTTCTGCTAACTCCATATATCATTAAAGCCATCTTTCTTCTGTCTATGTTTTAGCTAGAAATTTCTGAAAGTTGTGATCATACTCTTTGATGATCTCAACAGCATTGCTGGGAGTTTCAGAGATTGTTTCCTTCTGAGATTTTTGCAACTGGTTTTCTATTTTTGAAATTTTTTCTTTTAACTCAGAATTCACCAATCTAAGACTCTCAGTCTTATCAGAGTCAGAAGCAAGATTCCTTTTCAGGTTTCTAAATTTGACTCTGATCTACTAATACCTTTCCAGAATTTCATTTAGGCTTTCAGCAAGTTCAGCCTTAGTAAAGTTTATGGTAAAGTCAGGGAATACCTCTTCAGTGTCTGATTCTGAGGCTTTTCTTCTTTTCCTTGATAAACTTCTTTTTGGGCTTCTCCTTCTGAAGCTTGGGGCAATCACTTTTGTAGTGCCCTTTCTCGTTACATTCATAGCAGATGATGTCTTTGTTGTTTAGCTTTCTGTATCCTAAAGAACCTTCAGATCTTCTGTTTCCAGAGGAGGATTCTGACCTTCTTTATCTAGATGAGGATTCATTCTGATTTTCTGATCTTTTGGGATTTATGAACTTCCTTTGTCTCTGCTTCCACAGTTGATTCACCCTTCTGGAGAGGAGAGACAATTCATCTTCCTCTGATGAGGATCCATCAGAGGTTTCTTCCACAGCCTGCAAAACTTTGGAGTCAGATTTTCTGTTAGATTTTAAAGCTAATGGCTTACCTTGCTTTTGAGGTTCATCTTCTTCTAGCTCTATCTCGTGACTCCTGAGGGAGCTAACAAGTTCTTCTAGAGAGATTTTGTTGAGATCTTTGGCTAGCTTAAGTGTTGTGACCATTGGCCTCCATTGTTTTGGCAAGCTTCTGATGATCTTCTTAACGTGATCAGTAGTAGAATACCCTTTGTCAAGAACTTTTAGTCCAGCAACAAGAATTTGAAATCTTAAAAACATAGTTTCTATTGATTCACTGTCTTCCATTTTGAATGCCTCATACTTCTGAATGAGTGCAAGGGCTTTAGTTTCTTTGACTTGAATGTTGCCTTCATGCGTCATTCTCAGAGAGTTAAACATATTCTTGGCAGTTTCTCTGTTTGATATTTTCTCATATTCTGAATATGAGATGGCGATGAGGAGAATTGTTCTGGCCTTGTGGTGGTTTCTGAATTCACGCTTTTGCTGATCAGACATCATTTTCCTGTCTATCTTCTGACCACGTCCATCTATAGGATGTGTGTATCCATCATTCACCATGTCCCACATATCAGCATCATGAGCCAGAAAGAAACTCTCAATTCTGTCTTTCCAGTAGTCAAAGTTTTCTCCATCAAAGACTTGAGGTTTACCACTAAATCTATCCATTTCTTCATTTTTGTCATTGTTGATGTTTTGGCTTGGTCTCCCCATAGTTTTTTTCTGATGCTTCGATCTTATACTGACACGATTAAGTGTTTAAGCTCAGAACCAGGTGCTCTGATGCCAATTGAAGATGTGAAAAACACAAGAAGGGGGGGTTGAATTGAAAACTTGGATCTAAAACAGCTTAATGACACAGTATTTTTATCCTGGTTCGTTTGATCTCAAATTACTCCAGTCCACCCGTCAAGGTGATTTCGCCTCTCTCCAACGAGGTCTTAATCCACTAATCGCAACAAGATTACAAAGCTACTTTAACAACTGTTAAATTCTTCTTGAGTACAACCACAATCCGGTTAATCTCATGGAAATCTTTTACAATATGATTAAAATAAAATGTGTTGTTGTTTTCTAACAAAAAACAGTTTATCACAACTGTGATAAATTACACAGGTTTAGCTTAGAATAGAGAATGAATTTGCTAGAGCTTGAGTATGAGTGGTTGGTAATCTTAGAAAATTGTTGTGTGTATGTACGTACGTGCTTCATTCTGCAAGATGACTTGTTTATATAGGAAATGTAATGACGTTGTCCATAAAGCAAGTTTAATGTTATTAACACACTTTCCTTTTGGAGAAGATTCTGTCTGAAGAAAGCCGTTGGCATTAATTCTGTCTTGAATGTTCAGTAACGCTTCAGAATATTGATGACTTGGTTTGATATGTCTTTATTCAAAATCAGAGTTTATATAATAAAGCGCAGGTTCTGGTCACCACTCTTCAGCGTATAATCTGATTGCTTCAGCATGTAATACTTTATAGCTTATCTTCTGATATTGATCCCATCCTAACTTCTGCATACATAAAACATATTTTTAAGGAGCATATTTGTTCTTTGTATTTATTTATTCTTTGTATTTGTTATCATCAAAACTATAACCAAGGGTTGTAGAATCAAACTATGTTCTAACAATTGTTAGGTGTGATGTTTTGTTTCCAGGTTTATTGATGTTTCGCCACCTTTTCCATGTCATATTCCTATCTCTTAGCCAATGTTTCGCCATTGCACATTCTTTTAGCTGGTGTTTCGCCATCGCACACGTCTGTTATCCTACTTTAATTTTCAATATCATCGTTAGGTGTAATGTTTCATCATTGTTTGATAATTTGCTATCATGCTGGCGTTTTACCGCCTTATTTGAGTTTGTGTTTCCATGCAATGTCTTGTCATCTCTTTTTGCTATTCTATCATCATTGTTGACATTTTTTTGTTCTATCTGATGTTTTGCCATTTTGTCTATTGCTTTTATTTCCATAACTAAAATACACAAACCAACCAAAATATGTGAGCCGAACTACGGCTGCTCTGATTTCTTAAAAGGGATACATAGGCACTAGGGTAGGGTCCAAGCGAGCACAAATTTTATTTTCCCTAGATTATTTTCTCTTTTGTTTTGCATGCATTCCCTCTTTGCATTTTCTTTTAGGTATTAACCTTTAGATATAGATTTACACACCCTTAGATTAGAACAAACAAGAGTGGATACCGTAGAGTACTACAGGCGTGTGGAGTGGTAATACCTTCCCCTCATGTAACAAACTCCCTTACCCGATCTCTCGGTCATTTGATCATGATTTCACCCTTCTCAGGTTTTCTCGATGTTTACCTTTCCCTTCTTGAGGGATAAAAAAAATTCGATGGCGACTTATTGATTTTATTATCGGATGACGGTTCAGACGGTTGTTTCAGCTGGTGACTTCATTGGGGATCTTGATTGACCTATTGATGGTCCATCCAAGAGTCGATCTTAGCTCTTGTTTGTTTGTTTCTTTGGGTGTTTATTTATTTCTAGCTTTGTATATATTGTTTTCATATGTTTGTGCATGCATTTTACGGCTTTCCATATATTTCGTTATCTGTTGTGCTGGCTCTGCTATCATGTTCGGTGGGTGTTACAGGAGGTAAAAGAACCAATACCCAGGCCAAGTGAAAACCATAGGAACCTTAGGAATAGAGTGTAACATGAACGGCTAGTCGAATTTGGTTTGCTAGTGCGCTCATGTCGTCCACGCTCAGATGAGATTACAAATGGGGTGCTATCGTTTCACATTGGTTTTTCGACGATAGTGGCTTCGGGCGTACCCATGATTCTGAGTTACCCTTGATTTACCATGACCTAGTTTCACCCGTGAGTGGGGAGGGATGATTGATTCTTACAGGTACAAATGGACTCTTGTTCTGACAGTGACTTTGGTTACGTTGATGACTTAAGTTCTGTTGGTGACCATGTTCTGATAGTTACTGCATGTTTTTATGGTGACTTAATAATGTTGGTGACTATGTGTTTTCCTGGTTTTTCTCCGAACTTCTCACCCTGTGATGGTCGTTTATTTCGGCAATTCAACAGTTATCTTATAAGATAGGGAGATCTTGGGCTCATGCAGTTGCTGATATACTTGGTACTTGGTTATTTTGTGTTCCAAGGTGACGCCAGACCTTTGATCCAGTGATATTTATTATTCAGTGTAGAGGAAATGCAACCATTTTCCATGTTTATGGAACCTTGATCCCATGTATTTGCATACATAATTTGTTAACGTCATTTTAACACACATGTTCTTTCCATTTGCAAGGAACCATGCTTGTGATCTTTATGTTTCACTTCTCAACCTTTCACTGGTTTAAAATCAAAGTTAAAATCATGATGGTTCCCTGGAAATGATCGAACATGGAATTACATCCACTCACGCACTTCATGCATATTCATGCATTCATAACAGATACTCAAAGTTGGGAATTCTTATTCGGATTTGGTACTCTCTTCATATATACAGACTTGAACTCTTGTTGTCACGTGTTCATATATCAGTTATGGAACAACTTCGTGGGGTATTGGCCGGGAGGAAGATTCAGATAAGGTTGGTTGTGGTGTACATGAAAGCCTTGGCCCGTCATAGGGAACCCTTCGATAAGGAAGATAATCAGTTGAAGACTCAGTGAAGCCGGATCATGGAAGTCTTGATGATAGTGTCAGAAATCCTACACTGACTGTTGCAACATGAGTTATTATTTTCTCCTCGTCATTTGGGATTTCTTTCAAACCATGAAGTGAATTGTGGATTTCATCCACTATCTTGAGTGCTTGGAATGTCTTATAAGCAGATGGTTTCTAATTACCAGTTAAATTCAATAGGTTTGATTTACCAGTAAGAACTGAAGAAGCCTAGAGAACAGTTTTTATCCCATCCCAATGCTTTATTCTCTTTTGTCTCCACACTTGTTTGAGCTTCAATGGGTTAGGATTTGTACTTCAGTACCATCTACAGATATTCTTCCAAATACTATTATCAACGTCATATGCGGTTACCACATTGGGGGTACATGATTATTCAATCAAGGGGAACTCTCCACAGCTTTGAGCTCTATGATCTTCTCATCAGCAGTTAGTGTTAGTTCCCCCAAGTGAATCCACGGGGCAAAGATTTTAAGCAGAGACAAAAGAAGCATGAGGAATATGTTGGTACCATCTCAATGCCATACATCCTGAAACTTCCTCGTCTATTGGGAGTTTAGTTGATTAAGCTTCATGCTTTGGAGGCTTTTCAGTTGATTAATCTCTCTCCTGATGCAAATGCTAAGTATGTCTCCCATTCCGGGGCATTTGGCCGTGATGTTGAAAATTGAAAAAGGGTTAACCGAAGTCCAGATCCTGCCTGGCATCTCTCTCAAAGTCCAATTTCTAAAGTGACGAGCGATTTCTAACTTTTCACTTTGTATAGCGTTCACTCTCTGTTTTGATAAAATCTTTAATGAACATTACTCTGGGGAATTCGAAGCAATCAGTCCATACGGAGTCAAGTCTCCTCAACATGGAAATTTCAAATTTCATTTGCATTTTCATTTGCAATCTTAATTGTTTTGTTTAGTACTTTCTTGTATGCAAACTTGCTCATCTTTTTTAATGAATAATCATAACTCATTGAATATGTTTGTCTTTAACTAATCCATTCATTATCACTATTATTTGTTTTACTATGTTTTTGATATTCAACTCTTATTAATAAAGAAATAACTCTGGAGGGAGGATGACGAAAATTTACCTGGAATTCCAAACGGTATGCTTTCGAGTAAAAACCTTGCTGACAATGTACAGGCCTTGCTTCAATCCCCAAACACCGGAGATATAAGGGAGATAGACCCTCGTTAACCCCTTTGAGCCTTCGAAGTCGGATTTTCTTTTCTATTTGAATAAAAACCCTTATTCTTAACCCGGGGGCAGGGTTGATTTTAGTTAATCTGATTGAGCGTTCAAAATTCATCAGGAGTGCGCATCAAAGGATACAACAATGGTTATCCTTCAAAAGGCTGAGGAAGAACAAAACTGCAATGGCTAACCCTCATATCAACAGTGCGCATTAAAGAGAGCTATATCCAAATGAAGTATCTCTCACACGACAGGAGTACGAAGGATGACGATACCACAATGGTTATCCCTCATCAACCAAGCAATAAGGCAGTCGCTCAACTTCCAACAAGCCAAAAGCCTCAGGATCACATGATTTGTTCAAAATGAAAGTAAAAAGAAAGAAAGAGACAAAAAGCCCTGCTAAGTCGAAACTTGGAAAAAGTTGCTTAGGAAAAAGCCAGAGCTAGCGAAAGGTAAATGGAAAGTCTGAAAGGCACAAAAGGTATTACAAAAATCCTCAGCAAAGAACAAAGTCGTGTGACCAGAAGTACAAAAGAACGAAAGAAGTGAGTGACTGTCTTGTCCAAAAACCTTGTTTGACTCCTCAATCATTCTATAACTCCTCTTTTGAGAGATGAATGCTCGTGTTGAATTAACTGAATGTATGATTGGAGAACATCATGGAGAATGGGTGGGCACCAAAAATTTTGAGCCTTAAATCTTTTTTTATAAAAACCATGAACCAGGCCACGTTACAACCCTTAAAATTCATAATTGAGGCATGGGTTAATTCGAAAGCAAAACTATTACGAGAATACGGTAACCTGGCTCCTAGGAGACTTGTTAAAAACTTTTGAGTTGGTATCACTCCCTCTTTTATTTTCTTTGTACAAAAATTTTTTTATGTTTCAGCATCTTTTCAATAAAAGTTTTCTAACTTCAAGACAAGTATATAATTTGCATTAGATTTATTATTCATAGGATAAAACATTCTTTGCATGTAAAAAGGTGCTTAAACATCAAGTGAGCTTGCATAATGAGTATCAGATGAAGAGTTTGATTATCCTGAGGGACGAATTGCTTCAGGAATCTATTGAAAAGAATAATTTTGATCTGGGGCATGCTTTCTAGCTACTCCTTTAAATTGAAGAAGACTAGTTTAAGAGATTGATCGAGAATTATTTATCTGATGATTTTATGGATGTTTTTCCTGTCCGCAAATCTCTTTTGAGCAATGGTGTATCGTTTCCAGTTGGTCCCAAAGGACAACTTTCTCCAAGCATCTGCTTGCGTGCGAAGTAGTTAGAATTGAGAAGTATGATTATCTACTAGATTGTACTAAGATGTAAGTCAATTATCTTGAGGAGGTGTCAGCTTCCCAACTCCATGAACTTCTCATTCCTATGTGAGAATGAGGTAAAGAAATGGTTTGCCAAGATTCTTCTAATTTGGGGCAATCAAGTCGAGAGTCGATCTCTCCGCACTCAGCCAAATTCGGGGCATTCCCTCAAAGCTATCAATAAGAGGCCATCACATTGATGATTATTTTCAAGCTATCAATCAGAGGCTATCACGTCGATAAATTTCTTCAAGTTTCCATCGATCAAGGGCTATCGAATCGAGATCTATTCTGAATTCGTTCAACCCAGGGAAGTTACGTCAAGACTCAACAAATATCTTTGAGAATGCTGTAATCAAGAAAAGTTTGTTTAGTGACTTAAGACATTGGGGCAGGCCACCTCATGTTGTATTGTGGCACGAATATTCTGATCTTCTATTCGACATAGATTCTCTTAGAAATCCTCCAGACAGGGGCATTCCTCAAACATACTTGCAAAGCTTCTCAAGCCAATTATGTTGTACGAGACGACTATAATCAAGATAAGAGAGTCATAATGGTCACCCTTACCTAGACAGTGCACGTAGTTTCCTTCATCTGCTGTCGACAACTTCAAACCCGATTCCCCAAGTGAATTCAGGAAGTTTGGAATCGCTGTTTGCCTTGGCACACACTAGTGCATCCCCAGTGAAGTTAATCAAGTACACCCCAAGGGAAGATAAATCGGGGCATTCGCAGAGCTAAACCGGGGCATGCACAGTGTCCATACCCATCTTTCATCCCTAAGTGATTCAAGAGATAATTCCCCAGTGTGGCGTAAACTTGGGACATGTATTCGAAGAAATTCAAATGGTGTTTGATGTCCATTATTCGGCATATTCAATTATATTATCCTCTCAACGGTTCATGATGTATGGAAGTCTGGCCAGATTATCTCTTCCCTATCAATATAATTCAAAATTCAGTGGCATACCTGTAAACTCGCTTCATCAGCAATTGAATCTTCAGCGGAGTCATCGATAATCTCCGTTATCACGAGCTCCCCAATGCAAATTTTTATCGGTATCCCCAAAAATCTTTGGTACTGTGGGTTTCCGACACTTATATGTATTGGCATCTCCAGTGATGAACAATGACTCCCAACATTGATCTCTTTATCATTGGAAGGAGATATTAGATCTTTTCTTAGAAGGTTGAGAGGTGGAACATAGGTCAAGATTTCTTCTGCACTGCAATTTATTTTTGCAGTTTTCTCCCCAGGAAATTATCCCTAGTGAGAAAATGATAAGTTATCAAACAAAATTCAGTTTTGATCTGATCTTCTCTAGTGGAATTTGCAATTTAATTTTGCAAGTCTTATCAGGGTTCAACATGTGGTTATTGGTCTTTTCGTTTCACCAATCTGAGGCAGTCAAGTGGAGGATTAATCTCTCAAAGTTCCACTACTCTGGGGCAGAATATCAACAATGGTATGGATCCCATGAAGTCCTCTCAAGGAATTGTCGTTCACTCTGTAAGTTGAAGCTCGCCAGCACCGATGCAAAAGTCTTACCTCTAACTTTTAAACTCTGGAATAAGGGATTCCCCGCAGGGTTGCTTCTCCTCATCATTGTCATATGATGGATGCTCGAGGCGGATAAGGTCTTTGGATACCTTCATTCCCCAGCCAAGGCTGGATGAGCATTATCTCATTTCTTAATAAGGACTATTCCTAGTGGGGTTTATATTCCTATTTGAATTATCGTTGAAGTTCACATTCAGAAGTTCTCATTTTCCCATCTGGGTTGTGACTTGGGGCATTTCTTTATCAAAAGAATCTGTTATCATCAGCAGGGTTGATGTTGGCTGAGATTTCCATATCCCCAGTAAAGTCAATATTGTTTGACTATCTTCATGGTCTATTTTACGGTTGCATGCCGAAGGTTCTAGAGTCCCCAGCAAAATACTCCCCGACTGAGTTTGGTATCCCCAGTGGAGTTTTGTATCCTCAGCTAAGTTTTTTTTCTGCCAAAAATCTTTTTCAAGAGAAAGGCTTTGTTCTGAGACTTCAAGTTTGAAGACGTCTCATGACCCTAGTGGAGTTGCTTAGATAAGAATTCGCAGTCTGAAGAAGTTTCAATTCCCTAGCAGAGTTGCCAATCAGAGATTCCTCGCCCTGATCACTCATTTCCTAGCTAATTTGTTGCTTGGGGTATCCTTATTTAAGGATCTTTCCTTATCCTTAGTGTAGTCGTGTTGGTCGATTAGTTGAGATTTTGTTAATCTTCGGCAAATAGTAGAGGACTTTTCAAAGGAAGTTTCCCCAGTAAGGGTTTTGATTCTCACATCCGTTTCCTTATCTTGGTAACATCCTCAACAAGGCTGCATGCCGTCTTTTCCAAAGATTACAGTCTTACCCAGATCTTCTCCAGCACCAGCCGATTTCTATTTGGCATTCTCCTTCAGAAGCTACAGTCTCGCCCTGATCTTCTCCCACAGCGCCCAATCTTCATTTGGAATTCCTTCTTGAAGTTGATCAGCTTCGACCCGGTCTTCTCCAGTAGAGTTCGCAATTTATTTTTGCAACTCCTCTCGGTGTTTATGGCCTGTTTCTACTGGTTCCTCAATTATTACTCCCCACTAAGTTCCAGCTCTTCAAGGGTTCCTCCTCAGCGGTTCCTTATATCTTCTTTTCTACAGCAGATTTTGCAATTTATTTTTGCAAGTCTTGTCAGATTATGACTTCTTGGTTGTTGGCTTCTCGTTTGGCCATTCCGCAGTAAAATGCTTAAACATTCATCATTACATTGCATCTACGAAAACGCGTAGCATTTCCATCATATTGAGCATTATGCTATATACAAATATTTTAAACATGCATCGGAACATAAGCCATTACTGTTTCTGTTTCCCCCAGTAACTTTCTGACTCTTCAGATTATATCCTCAGCGAGGTCTTCACCCTCATTGTCTCAATTTCACCCCATACAAATATCCTTTTGATGTCAATCAATTGATTGGTTAAGTGTCCACTCTTGATTGTAGTTCAGTTTTACCCTGACACAGTCTTCTCGGGTCTTCACTACCTTCGCCAGTTCATTTCAATGTCTTTTGATGTACCTTTTGAATACCGGTTTCACCCTGGTATTCACCTTCAGCAGGTTTTTAGTTTTACGCCCTAATCAGTTCGATTTGGGTCGAGCTCTGAGTTTCGTATCCTGAGCCACGCATGAAATCCAGTTTCGTCCTAGTACTCATCTATTTTAGTTTCGCCTAACTAGTTATTGAGTCAAGGTTTGCCTCATTTTTGTTTTCATACCTTGGACCCTTTGATGGTGTTCGTTTACCGAGTGCAGTGTTCGTTGTAACACCCCAATTCTACCCCAAGCAATTTACAAAAAACCAGAGTATAAAAATTTCCAAATAATCAGGATGCTACACATTCAACAGAGACACATAAACCTGCCATACTTTTAGAGTAGATACATAACACTTAAAGAAAACGGGATGAACACAACTCATGAATAAAGTCTTCATAACATAAACCAACTTTGATTAATCAAGCAGCATATTCATAATAAGTCTCCATATGAGATATATCATCTTTTTAATCATAAAACAACATCAATATTATAACTCCTGAAATAACAACATAAGTTTCGATAAATAAACAACAAAATAAAACAAGCGTTCTTTCCCCCCGAGTGCTGCGTATAAGAGCAAATGACATTAACTTGAACTAACAACGCTAACGGCTACTCCTCTTGGTTACCTGCATGTTACCAACAATGGGTAACATTTAAACAGAAGGGGTGATATATTGAATACTATAATAGAACATATGAAAAATAATACATCGAAATCAGTTTATGTAAAATCACCACTTCATACCAAATCAACATAATGCAATACCATTCACCAACACCTCAATTCAACTTATAACATTACCATGCGTAAACAAAACTTCAAATAAGCAACAATCAACGACTTCAAATGCGACTCAATTATGCAAATGCATGTGGTACCATCGGAGCAGAACTCCCAACTTAGAAAATGCCAGTTTGCCGAGGCGTAAGGCATAAGCCCTCAACATAAAATCTTGCCAATAAAGGCCAACGTGGTGAGCGTTCTCTCCAACTTATAACATGCCAATCCAGGCCAACTTTAATGCTATGCTATGTTATGCGATGATATAAACAACCACAACTTGGCAACGCAACAACGACAACAACATAATAAAGGTCGACGTAACAACGATTCACACCTTCAACATTGGCCAAAGACCTATATCACAGTCATTACCAATCAATCAAGGTAAATCACAATATTTATTCACCATAGAGATATCAAAACAAAACGAAATTTCGGTCAATTCGCAAAATACATCAATATACCAACATACCGAATTAATCGATTCATTTCCAATTACTTGCCAACTTAATTAAATTAATCTCACTGCTAAATTATTTTCATCACTAATAAAATACTAATTTATCCATTCAAAATATATATAGTCCACTGTTAATTGTTCTTCCTAAAATTACTAATTTATTATACAACTGATGGATGTGCCATTCTTCCACATAAAACTAGTTTCTAGCAAGTAAATTTAATTTACTGCTGCTGAAAACAGTGACATTCATATATACTACTATGAGTAATTACTGATATCATTTAAAAATTATGCATCATAGTGCCATAGAAGGACAGAGCAGAAAAATACAGAAAACAGAGAAACAAAGAAACAAGTGCCCATGCCTCATAGTACCAAAGTGGCACTTTCCTCCACCTACTACCCTAGTGTCGATCGTCACCTCTCTCTTACCCAAAGGTTGTCGAACAGCAACTCCCCATATACACAAGTGCCGGAGGAACTTCCACTTCCAGTTTCGTTTTCATTCCTTTTTATTATTTTCTATACTTAGTTTCTAAGCTCAGTTTCCATACTTCTTCAATAATTCTTCTATCTCCTAATCCAAACCCAAACCAGACAACTATTTAAGACGGCAACCCACATATTTCTTTGACATTTCTATAACTAAAACAATATTAATCATGCTTATCACAACAACACAAACCAACACAAATCAATAAAATAGTAAAGATTCCACATACCAATTCCCACATACAAAATATCATATACCCCATTATAGGATAAGAACCCCACCCTTACCTGGTTTGATTTTGAAAGCACTCAAGGACGCTTCAATGGAATTTCTGAGATGGCCCTAGCAACAACTTTCCTCGTTCTTCTCCTCTTCTCTCAAACCATATTCTCTTTTCTCTTCTTATTTTGTTTTTCTTGATAACACTACCTTCTTTCGTTTCTTCTATTTTCTAATAAAATAGTCTTTTTTAATCCTTAGTAATTTAAATGGGCCTAACCAATACACCCCCTAATACTTCGCGACACCATACTTAAGCCCAACATCAATTCTAAGCTTATTAGTAAAATGCCACTTCAACTTATTTATACCTATATAAACCTGATTAATTATTATTCCAACTTAATAAAATAATTCTGACTTCAACGATAAAAATTCGAATTAAAAAATAAAATATTCAAAACAATATTTAATTAAATATATAATTAAATATCAGGGCATTACAACTCTCCCCCCACTTATAATATTTTCGTCCTTGAAAATAAAAGTTTACCTTGTTCAAATAACTCGGGATAGGAGTCTCGCATCTTGCTCTCCAACTCCCAGGTCATACTCTCTCCAGCAGCTCCTAACCAGACAACTTTCACCAATACAATCTCCTTCCCTCTTAGAATCTTCATCTCGCGATCTGCGACTCGCACATGCATCATCTCCACCGTGAGATTATACTGTACTTGCACATCGTCCATCTGAATCATATGAGACAGACCAGGAATATACTTATGAAGTTGCGATACATGAAACACGTCATGAAAATTAGCAAGGTTTGGCGGTAACGCCACTCGGTAAGTAACATTCCCAACTCGATCTGATATCTGATACGGACAAATAAAACGAGGAATGAGCTTCTTAGACTTAAGAGCTCGCCCAACACAAGTCACACGTGTGACTCTCAAAAATATATGATCACCAGCTTGGAATTCTAAATCTTTCCTTCTCTTGTCATGGTAACTTTTCTGTCTACTTTGAGAAACCTTCATCTTCTCTCAGATAAGCTTCACTTTCTCAGTAGTCTCTCGAACAATATCAGGTCCAAGTACCACACTGTGATCGGTGGATTTAGAACTGACTGTTTAACGCTGGTTTCGCGAAATGTCGCGGAAGCAAGAGTCGCCACCGTCTTTTATTTTCTCCAACATGGACAGGACAAAAGCACAGCAAAATTCCTTATGAGATAGTTTCTCGGTTCGGGAGGTAGATTTATAGAAAGGGAAGGTGTTAGCACCCTTTCTATCCATGGTTATCCATGGGCTCTTAGATACTTGCTCATTGTGTTTTCAAAAGTATTTGCTTTTCAAGATGTGAGTGGGTTTGAAAAAGTTTGGTTTAAAGATTTTAGAATGACTCTTGTATCAGTCCTCAAGAGTGTTTGAAAAATTGTTTTGAAAGCTTTTTGAAAAGTGTCGGTGTGAAAAGAGTTTTGATTTGTTTTTTTGAATAGAGCAAGTATCTACGAGTCATCTACCTACCATAAGGAATTAGGCTGTGTAAATGTCCTTAAGGTAGTGCCATCCCACCATTGAGAGGTAGGTAGCACCACCGTTGGAGGTGTTCGGGTCAATTCGTTTGTAGGGACAGTGTGGTCACCAGAGCAACATTAGGATACCTTATAAGCTACCCGTATGCCATTGATCCTTTTTTTAATCTGAGGCAACCATTTCGATGAAACTGGATCATGGACATAAGGACTTACTAAAACGTCCTATACTCGACGACCACGTTTCGATGGAAACAGGTGAGGCGTACCCTAAGAGTGGTGTGTGAATTTGTGTGTTATTTTCATGTCAATATTTATCTTTGATCAGGGCATTTGTGAGATATGAGTTATTTTTAATTAGCCATACATTCTTTCATGCAATTAGAATTTAAAAGTGCGGAAATTTAAATGCGGAAATATAAATCCTACGCTATTACAAGGCGCGTGTCTACACATCGCCAAAATACAAAGACCCGTTTGATAAAATGCGGAAAGTAAAAAAAGACCTAATTACTATTACAAGCCTTGAGCAGTTACATAATATTCGAAAGAAAATAAATGCACGAAAGGAATAAAAATAGAATCGAATGTCCGAGGGTTTTGACCCTTTTGAAATTAAATTGAAATTAAAAGCTAATTAATTAATTAATTAAAAAAAGAAATTATTTTTATGTTTTTTGTATTTATGAAAATAAAGAATTTACAAGGAAACCCTAATTCTAAGTTATTTTTAATTATTAATGAAAAATATTAAAGTTTAACCTAATTTACACTAATTAATTATTTACATATTTATTTACAAAAATATTTAGTAATTAATAATAATAATAAATAAGTGAGAAAAATAATTAATTAAGAAAAGGATGAAAAATGTCAAAAAAAAACCCTAAGTCTAGATATTTTTTATTTATTAAGAAAAGATTAAAGTTTTAAAACCTAATTTACTAAATTAATGGTTAGAGTTTATTTAAAAAAAATATTTTAATGGTGAATAAAAAATAAACATTTTTTAGTTTCTGATTTTATTATGGAAATTATTTTATGGTAAAAAAGAAATAATTAAAAAGAATTAGAAAAGAAAATCAAATAAAAATTAAAAATGATGCAAACCATGGGGGGTATCAGGCCCATTGTGGAGGTGAATTGGAGTAATTTGGCCCATGAAACAAAGGCCTTGTTTGACTTTCTGCGCCTGCGTGTGGGATGGTTGGCTGAGTGTACCATGGACCTCATCCTGCAGCCTTCAGATTGGACCTTGAAGCCATTTGTCGGGCCTTAGCATGTGCGTGCATGGTGAACCTTTGATTGAACGCTGCATAGGAATACTGCAATGAAAACTGCAAAAATAGCGATTAGAACATGGACCAATATAAAAAGGGCGCGAGGTATTGGTTTGCTTCGTCTTGATACCACGAATTCAATGGCATAGGTTTTAAGGGCCAATTTTTCCATATGTGAGAACCCCTAATTTGGAGCTTCTGAAACCCTAGGTTTCATCAATGGTGGATTTCGTTTCAGGCATTTTTAGGACAATTAAACTATGCCAAAAGTTTCAGAAGATCATTAGTAGCAAGAATCAACAATTAAAACATATGAATAATGCATGGAAATCAAAAATCGATTATGGACATATTCATGAAAAGCGCAATGTTGTTCTACCAATTCTTGGAGTATGGAGACTGGTTCTTGATTGCAATCGACTCCTAGCAATGTCAGGAATGTATTAGAATGCTTGTTATGCTTTGAAACGCCCTGAAACTGTGATTTCAGTTTTCAACTTTTGGTGGAAATTTTGCAATTTCGTGTTCATGTGCATTAGGTTATGTTGTGCATATGTACATGAATGAAATTAGGTCAAAACCAAGCCCAAAGATCCATTGAATTAATGTTTTGAATATTTGATTTTTCCCATATCTTTTTCAATCTTTTCTTCATGAAACCCTTGCCAATTGTGGAAGATATTTCCTTGTTGAACATGAAACGACTTGCCACCTTGCCCTAGTTTGATTTGCTGCACAAAAAAGATTTAAAAAGCATCATTTGATATTTTTCTCATATTTAAATCTAATTAAATGAATTAATAATAATAAAAATTCAATTAATTAATTAAAAATAAGCAAATAAATCCCTTTGAGCTCAATGGGTCGTGCATATGCTTTGGGTAATGATTCAAGGAAGAATTTGAGGCCCATTAGCATTTTTGAAGTGTTTTAGGCAAAGTTGACTTTTCAAAATTCCCAAATATTTCCCAACTTCTACAAGTCATATCTTGCTCAATTTTGAAGTTATGATCATGTTCTTTGACATTTTGGAAAGGTCTTGAAGTCCTCTAACCAATGTCTTTGGTCCCATGTCATTTTTATTTACCAATCTCAAGTTATGGTCTTTGACTTAAAGTGCCTTTTTGTTGACTTTTGAAAATGACCTATAATGTTGAAATTGATAACTTTTTGTGAGGGCATTTCTTTTACTTGAAGTGTGAAGATGAGTTGTAGGAAATGTCATTCTCTTCAAAATGAGCTTTGGATGGGATTTTTCTGATAAACCATGAAGAAGTTATGCCCTGGTCAATTTGCAATTGACTTTTTTCAACTGTCCAGAAATAGAAACTTTTGCATCTTGAGACTTTTTGAGCCATGCTTTGAGAATCATGATCAATAATTGATCAAATGATGTTTGTGGCTTCAAAATAAGATGTTGACCAAAATTTTTGACTTTTGATTGTCAAATGACCATTTTGCCCCTGCAGTTGACTGTGAAGCATTTAGGGTTTTTGACTGTGCAATTTGATGTTGTGAGTCTTGAAACTTGACATATGGATGCTTGACAATGTATGTAGGCATGTGGGACTTGATTTTACCCTTGGAAACCTCAATTTCTTTGCAAAACCCTAATTTTGACTGTGTTAGGAGGCAATTGGACTGTGCAACCTTTGAGAGATTTTGAACCATCTGGAGTTTGATCTTGACAAATCTTTGAAGAATATGGGAGGGCAAATTTTGGGGTACAACAGTTGCCCCGGTTCAATCTTCTTAAACCTGAGGTTGTAGATTGGTTGGCGTGCCTTTCGTAATCCGAAGGTGGAAGATGATTGAACACTAGAGTGCCCAGAAATTTGCACTCACATAACAGAGTATCAGCAGTGTGATGTAAGGAATGGGCTTATGGATGCCATTTGGAGACTGATGGATAGGTGGATGGGCTTATAGATGCCATCTGGAGCTGTTGGTATGTGGATGGGCTTATAGATGCCATCTAGATGTTGATCGCGTAAGAAATCCCTTAGCGAGAACTTGTGTACCTGAAAAAGAAAGATAATTACCTGGCCTGTTACCAGAGTTGATCTTCAAACTCTTTATATAGATGTGCCCTTGCTGGATACAGGAATCGAATCTTTAAACTCTTCAGACGTGCCCTAGCAAGATATAGGGATCGAGTCCGGAGAATATAGTCGTTAACAGATACACCCTGGCAAGATACAGGAATCGGATCTTCGAACTCTTCAGACGTGCCCTGGCAAGATACAGGAATCGAGTCTGGAATATAGTCGTCAACAGATACACCCTGGAAAGATACAGGAATCAGATCTTCGAACTCTTCAGACGTGCCCTGGCAAGATACAGGAATCGAGTCTGGAATCTAGTCGTCAACAGATACACCCTGGCAAGATACAGGAATCGGATCTTCGAACTCTTCAGACGTGCCCTGGCAAGATACAGGAATCGAGTCTGGTAATGTAGTCGTCAACAGATACACCCTGGCAAGATACAGGAATCGGATCTTCGAACTCTTCAGACGTGCCCTGGCAAGATACAGGAATCGAGTCTGGTAATGTAGTCGTCAATAGATACACCCTGGCAAGATACAGGAATAGGATCTTCGAACTCTTCAGACGTGCCCTGGCAGGATACAGGAATCGAGTCTGGAATTAGTCGTCAACGGATACACCATGGCAAGATACAGGAATCGGATCCTTAGTTGCGACCATTGATAGTAATCATCTTTGTACTGACCTTTGTCCTGAAAAGACAAAACGTTAGTTGTATGTGATGCCATGATGTATGACATGCGTGATGTTCTCAAAATAAATGAGATTGTATGTTAATGATGCGTGTGTGCATGCTATAATGTATGAAGATGTGATGTTCCCGAATGTATTTTTTTTGTCTAGGAAAGTAAATCCTTGACGAGTGCTGGGAAGTTGAATCCTGGGCTGATGTTGAAGAATAGAGCTTCGTTGTTTCCGCTGGGAATGATGGTTGCAAGAATACCGGTAGGAGAAGATGACTCCGTTGAGGAATAAACTTGGCGAATAGATTACTCTGCGGGGAATGCTCTATGGGGGAAGATAGGTACTCTGCTGAGATTGATGATAACTCCGCTGGGGATACCATTGTTGAGTTTTGTTGGAAGTTTTGATGAACTCCGCTGGGGGATAGGAAGACTTCGCCGGGGACGATCTTTCCATGGTTATTGGCTGAGGATAACCCAGTTATATCCTGGTGGGGAAATAACCTTCTGAATAAAGTCGGGGGAGCGTTCGTACTATGCGGGTGACAAGCTTCCAGAATCTACTGGGGATAAGCTTCAAGACCTGCTGGGGATATGAATTCCACTTTCCTGGGGAAACTTTTCAGATTGGACTGGGGAATGGCTCCATTGAACTCCTGGTATACCTCCGGGGAACAATCTTAGATCAAGACTGCCGGGGATGCTTGTTAAAAATGTCTGTATATTCCGTTAGGGAATGTTGAGATCTGCTGGGGATACCCAATTTCCATAAGGTTGACTGAGTAGGCTAACTCTTCTTGGGGAGAGTATCGTTGACTTGCTAGGAGATACTGTGCCTTGTTAGGGCTGATGGGAGACCAACTGCTTGGGAGAGAATTGTTGAATTTTGGCTCACTCCCTATGGAATTAAGGTATCTTGGTTGCATTCTTCAGCCGAACTTACCTTGGTACCTTGGTGGACAGAGCAATTAGATCGCTTAGACAACTCATTATTGCCCCTGTTTCTAATGTTACCTGTAATTAATCCTTTGTTTCGTATGCAAATATTTATGAGTTAGCAATTAGTGTCAAATGCATATATCAAAATTTGAACATTGGACGTTCTTCGCAAAACAAAACAGGAAAAGGAAAGACAATTGACAATTGGTCTAAAAAGTGAATTTGTATTGATTTCTGAATTTTCCTGTAAATAGGCGTTTATGTACAAGAGGCTGACGTCCTAGTAAGAGAACGCCGCCGAACAAAAGAGTTTTTACAATTTTGTGTAAAAGGAAAACAAAACAGCTATGTGAAAAGAATAATCCCACTGGGTTCCAACTCTGCTATCGCCTTTATATCTTCGAGCGTCTCATCACTTGGCTGCTCGGTTGAAGATGAAGTTGACTGATCAATGCCGTCTGAACTTGATGTTGATACCGGATTCTGGATGCAAGGTGATCCAATGAGACATAGTATTACGCTTTAATCCCTAACTTTTGCCTGGACCTCCCTTTCGGGTTTTCAGTCCACCGGGATACCAATTTTTGCCCAAGCCGCCTTTTCAGGTTTTCGACTTGCCGGGTGTACAGATTTTTCATTTCATCCCTCATTTTGCCCGAACCCTTTTGGTTCGCCGGGAAGCCCTAATTTTTGCCTAGGTATGTCAACCTAGCGGGTCTTTTATCACGCGTAGTATCTTTTTACTATGTCTGCATTGGCGGGGTGAGGAAGGTTGTCACCGTCCATGGTAGTTAGAATCATGGCTCCTCCTGAGAACATATGTTTAACCACAAATGGCCCTTCGTACGTAGGGGTCCATTTGCCCCTGGGATCACTTTGAGGAAGAATGATGCGTTTGATTACCAGGTCCCCAACTTGATACTCTTGTGGTCTGACCTTCTTGTTAAATGCCCTGATCATCCGTTTTTGGTACGTTTGACCATGACAAATAGTAGTGAGTCTCTTTTCGTCGATTAGGTTTAACTGATCAAGTCGTGTCTGGATCCAATCATCTTCGCTCAAGTCTGCATCCTTCATTATCCGGAGAGAGGGTATCTGCACTTCAATCGGTAAGACTGCCTCCATGCCGTAGACCAAGGAAAAAGGAGTTGCCCCGGTTAACGTCCTCGCTGAGGTACGGTACCCATGAAGAGCAAACGGTAACATCTCGTGCCAATCTTTATAGGTCACTATCATCTTCTGCACAATCTTTTTGATATTCTTATTTGCTGCTTCTACAACCCCATTCATCTTCGACCGGTAAGGAGAAGAGTTGTGGTGTTGTATCTTGAATTGTTCGCAGAGCTCAGTGATCATCTTGTTATTGAGATTGGTACCATTGTTTGTAATGATCCTTTCCGGGACGCCGTATCTACAAATCAGGTTGTGTCGAATGAACCGTGCCACGACATTCTTGGTTACTGTAGCATAGGAAGCTGCTTCAACCCATTTTGTAAAGTAATCAATCTCCACCAGGATGAAGCGATGCCCGTTGGATGCCGTAGGTTTAATCTCGCCGATCATATCTATGCCCCACATTGAGAAAGGCCAAGGTGCTGTCAAGATATTCAGAGGAATTGGAGGAACGTGCACCTTATCTGCATAAATCTGGCATTTGTGACATGTCCGAGAGTGTTGGTAACAGTCGGCTTCCATTGTGGACCAGAAATATCCTGCCCGAAGGATCTTCTTTGCCATGGTGTGTCCACTGGAATGCGTTCCGAAGGTACCTTCATGCAGTTCTGCCATGATCCTTTCTGCTTCAGTCTTATCCACACAACGCAGTAAGGTCGAATCATGGTTTCGCTTGTACAGAATGCCGTTGCTGAGGAAGAACTTTGCTGCGAACCTTCTCAGAAACTTCTTGTCATTTATGGATGCACCTTCAGGGTATTCTTGAGCTTCTAAGTACCTTTTCACCTCATGATACCAGGGTTTTTCAATTACTACCTCAGCCTCAAGATCACAACAGTATGCAGGTTCGTCCAGTTTCCAGATGATGATCCGGGGAGCCTCATTGTCCCATTTGACTTTGAACATGGAAGACATCGTAGCCAACGCGTCCGCCAACTGATTCTCCTATCTTGGGAAATGTTCAAAAGTTATCTCTGTGAAATGCGAGATCAATGTCAACACGCATTCTTTGTAAGGAATAAGATTCGGATGTTTCGTATCCCACTCGCCTTTGATCTGATTGATCACGAGAGCGGAATCTCCGAAGACACTCAGAAACTTGATCCTTAAGTCAATCGCAACTTGAAGACCCATGATGCATGCCTCATACTCTGCCATGTTGTTGGTGCAGTTGAAACATAGCCGGGCAGTGAGTGGAGTATGAGTGCCTTGAGGGGATATGATCATAGCGCCAATGTCGTTACCCAAAGCGTTGGAGGCTCCGTCAAAGTGCATAGACCATCGGTATCCTTCCTCAGGTCCTTCATCCGGTCCAGGTACTTCACAATCAGTCACTATCATGATGCTCTTGTCAGGAAATTCAAATTTCATTGACTGGTAGTCATCCACTGCTTGGTGTGCCAAATGGTCTGCCAATACACTTCCTTTGATGGCTTTCTGAGTCGTGTACTGGATGTCGTATTCTGTCAAGATCATCTGCCATCTTGCTATTCTTCAAGACAGAGCAGGCTTTTCGAATATGTACTTTATTGGATCCATTTTTGAGATCAACAGAGTAGTGTGAGTCAGCATATACTGTCTCAGCCGGCGAGCAGCCCATACCAAAGCGCAACAAGTTTTCTCGAGCAGTGAGTTCGGGTCTCACAGTCAGTAAACTTTTTGCTAAGGTAATAAATGGCGTGCTCTTTTCGGCCAGACTCGTCATGCTGCCCCAACACACACCCCATTGAGGTGTCAAGTACCGTCAAGTATAATATTAGAGGTATCCCTTCAACCGGTGGCATAAGAATGGGTGGTTCTTGGAGATACTCTTTGATTCTGTCGAAAGCGGCCTGACATTCATCATTCCAGCGTACTACCTGATCTTTCTACAGCAGCTTGAAGATTGGTTCACAAGTAGCAGTTAGATGCGAGATGAATCAGGCAATGTAATTCAGACGTCCTAGAAAGCCTCTGACTTCTTTCTCTGTCTTGGGAACTGGCATCTCTTGTATGGCTTTAACCTTGGCAGGGTCCACTTGAATACCTTTGTCACTTACGACGAAGCCCAGCAACTTTCCAGATCTTACCCCAAATGTGCACTTATTTGGATTCAACCTCATCTTGTATAATTTCAGTCGGTCAAACAGCTTTTGCAGATGGTCAAGGTGTTCCTCCTTAGTTTGGGACCTTGCAATCATATCGTCGACATACACTTTAATCTCATGGTGGATCATGTCATGAAATAAAGCAACCATGGCACGTTGGTAGGTTGCCCCACCATTTTTCAACCCGAATGGCATGACCTTGTAGCAGAAGGTGCCCCACTGAGTAACAAAGGTAGTCTTTTCCATATCTTCAGGAGCCATCTTGATCTGATTATCACCTGAAAAGCCGTCCATGAAGGAGAACACTTTATGCTGGGCAGTATTGTCAACCAGGACATCGATGTGAGGTAGAGGGAAGTCATCCTTGGGGCTGGCCCTATTCAGATCCCTGTAATCGACACACATTTGGACCTTACCATCTTTTTTCGGTACCGGAACCACATTGGCAACCCACTGAGGGTAAGAAGTCACTGCAAGAAAACCGGCGTCAAATTGCTTCATAACCTCAGCTTTGATCTTTTCGGACATCTCTGGATGCATACGGCAGACCTTTTGTTTAACCGGAGGGCATTCTTCCTTGGTAGGCAAGTGATGGACCACAATGTCGGTATCCAACCCAGGCATGTCTTCGTAGGACCAGGCAAAGATCTCCACATAATCATGCAACATCTGAATCAACCGTTGTTTCACGCTGAGCTCTAGATTGGCACCAATCTTAACCTCCTTTTTATCTGTCTCAGTACCCAGATTTATCGTTTCCACTGGCTCTTCATGTGGCTGAATGGCCCTCTCTTCCTGGAGTAACAGTCTTGCAAGCTCACCAGGCACTTCGCAATCATCTTCACCTTCGTCTTCGGCTAAGTTGATCGGATTTTCAAAGTCATAACTGGCAGTAGCAGAGTCATTACCAGTGAGATCCAGAGTGGATTGAAACCTGTATGGGTGAGTGTGTGTAAATATAGTTGTTTTGCAATATATAAAGAAAGAAAGGGAGCACAAGATTTGAAATGCGAAAAATGTCCAATGTCTTTATTCATGATATATGGAAATGACAAGTAATAAGCCCTCACAAATGAAGCCAACGGTGCCCCGGGTAAGACACCAGGCCAGAAAGTTTCAATTTATTGTTCATTACAAAATTAAAGAAACAAAGGAATTCATTACTGCGTAACAAAAGTAACAGGTATGTGGTCTTTTGCGGTCCAATTGTTCAGTCCACCGTCGGTCGTCGGGTAGATCCAGCTATCAAACTCTGATTCTTCTACTTCGTCACCATCCCTGATAGCATTCACCCCATGGTCAGGTAGGGGAGCTGTCACCACATTAGGCTTCTCGGGCGCCTCAAACTGTACCTCTTTCGCGTCGATAAGGTCCTAAACCTTATTCCTTAGGTCCCAGCAATCATCAGTAGAGTGCCCCGGGCTATCAGAGTGATAAGCACAGCGGGCATTTGGATTATACTTCGGAGAGGTCGTGTTTACCACCTTCGGAGCCTCTCTGACGGTCACCAAGTTGGTCGACAACAGCTGCGGCAAGATCTGTGACAAGGTCATACTAAGCCGAGTATATTCTCTTCTAGGTCTCTCACCCCTTGGTTGGTTGGGTTGCCGAGGAGCGGCAGCAGGCTTTGCAATAACCACCGCGTTGACAGCTTGGCAGCGTTCCGATTTATTCTGCCTTCTAGGCCCATACACAACATTGGCTTCCTTTTTGTAAGGCTTCTTCTCAGAAGTTGAGGACACACCTTTCTGAATTTTCCCTGATTTCATGCAAGCCTCTATCCTTTCCCCAGTCAGAATGAGGTCTGTAAACCCTGCAGATGAATTGCCAATGAGATGATTGAAGAATGGCCCGGATAGGGTCCCCAAGAACATGTCCACTAACTCACGGTCGGTTAATGGTGGCTGCACCCTTCCAGCCAGGTCCCTCCACTTCTGCGCATACTCTTTAAAACCTTCTCCCAATCCTAGCAACATACCCTGGAGTTGGGTACGTGTAGGAGCGAGGTCGGCATTATACTGATACTTCTTGTAAAAAGCAGTAGCCAACTCCTCCCAGTTACGAACCTTGGTTCCATCCAGCTGATAGAACCATTCGAGATGAGTCCCTGAAAGACTCTCCTGGAAGAAGTGGATCCACAAGTTCTTGTCCACAGTGTATGGCTGGATCTTCCGCACATAAGACCTGAGATGTAGCTTAGGGCAGGACGCCCCGTCATACTTTGCGAAAGATGGTGCTTTGAACTTGTGTGGGATGACCACACCAGAAGATAGACCAAAGTCTCCGAAATCCAAACCAGGCACTTGTTGAATTTCCATGGCATTCAGACGATCCTCTAACTGCTTGTATTTGTCTTCAGCTGGAGGATACTGCTCCTCATTAAAATCAGTCTCGTTGTCAGAGACCACCGGACTAGGAACCCATCCCCCCTGGGGACTGCCTTTTCCTACAGAAGAACCAGCTTGATCAACCTCATTCTGCAGTGTGTTACCAAACCTCCGGCCAGTGTTGAACAGTACGGTTCTCTTCTTCTTCTTCTTCTTGACCAACAGAGCCTTCAATTCCTCCTGTCCTTGGGCCAAACTCATGATCAGCTCTTGGAATTGGGCGTTCTGAGCCTGGAGGGCCTTGATGGACTGCTCAGTAGACGATTCAGGGTTCATGATGCTGAAATAAACAACGAAGAACATTAAGCAACCTGAAAAGAAGAGTACCTGCTATGCACATGATGCATGATATGTGTTTATGCAATGCATTCAAGGGTTCGAACGTTCAAATTTGTTGTAGACAAAAAGGAACACACGTTATCATTAGGAAATAATTATTCAGTACATCAAGGCCTCATGGGAAAACATTACAAAGTAAACTAATCCCAAAAGACACTGCGCATCCTCTTTGGAGCAATGTAAGTGTTGAAAGTCTTTTCCTCGTGCAGTAGGCGGGTGAGCTCCAAGACCTTCTTCTCACTAGCATGTAGACTAGACTCAAGAGAATTCCGTTCTTCCTTAAGCTGGATCCAGCTCTTCTGCATTTCTTCCCAGGATGTAGGCATATCAGGATGTTGAATGGTGAAGGACACCTCTCCTTCCAGTACTGGCTCTTTGATCACAGGGAGAACATGAGGATAAGGCATCACTAACTTCTGGGAGCGGGCTCGTACCCAATTGAGATAAGGCTCCAACGGGATGGAATTCCTGTGCCCCAGTGTCTTGCTGTCTATCTTGCTGGGCATCCTCCAAGATCTGATAAATCTCTGGCGAAGTCTTTGTGCATCGTTGTCGAAGTCAAAAATTATGTCAGGAATTAACATGTCATGAGGGCCATCCCTCCGAGCGTAACCAAACTGTCTCCAAGCCAGACACGGGTTGTAAGTGATACCTCCTCTGATTCCAAGTAAAGGAATATAAGGAAACTCCCCGCAACGATCAATGATAGTGACATCTTCTCTGAACCGAGAACACCAATGTATATCAGCATGTGTAAGAGTCATTAATCGTTGTGACCATCTCAAACCCCGCTCATTCTTCAGAACTGATTATGGAAGGTGCGAAATAAACCACCTTCCCAGGAGAGGAGTGCAGCACATAAGAACACCTCTTTTTCTCGTGGTTCAAGTGTAACATGAGTGAAGAATGTCCCCAAGCAACGTAGGTATAGGATTCCTGGACATGAAGATCTGGACAGCACTGATATCTATAAGCTGATCTGGATTCGGGAACAAAACCAATCCATAGACAAGGAGAGCCACAACTTCCTCAAAGGCTTGTAGGTCAAGGGAATTCCAACATTCTTGGGCCTTCTCAAACAGAAACCTGGCCAAGAACCCTTTGATACCACTTCTAACTTCCCAATGTCCCTTGATGTCAGATGGTTGTAGACGTAAGGCCTTAGCAATCTCTTCCAGTTTGGGTTCCTTTTCCGTACAGTTGTAGGGTAGTTGACTAAGGATAGGGATCTTCAGAAGCCGGGAGAACTCTTCCAATGTAGGCACTAGCTGATAATCCAGGAAAGTAAAACAGTGGTGCAGAGGGTCAAAGAACTGGAAGAGGACCTTTATCATATCCTCCTCAATGTTGGTGTTGACCAAGCTGATGAGTCTTCCATGTCTCTCACTGAAAGAAGAGCTCTCGGGAATCCTGGATATAAGTTCCTTAAGCTGAGGAGGGACCCTTACAAGGCTGATCTGAATTTTCTTTCTGCGAATAGTTTCCATGTCCTACAAAACAAGAACAAAGATGAAGATTCGAACCCCTGAAATGGTTAGTCAATGCATATGATGCAGTATGATGTCATGATGCTATGATAAGGACACACCACAAATATCCATAAAAAGCAAACATGGTAAGGCACACAAGTCACACCATAGCCCTTAGAGTTTAGGCCATCATGGGGTCTGGGTATTACCCTCTTGAAGTTGGTGGGCTCAAAACCTGTCCTATCAGAAGTAACCGGGTTCTAAGGGTCCCAATATCACTGGATTTCTTTCATTGTTCATCGTTTCGATTTAGCCACTGAACTGGCGACCGAAATATTCCAAGAAAACAACCCTCAATTGAGTGTAGTATCGAGTATCAACCAACCTCAGACTGCACCAAAGTCAGTTATCTCACTACCCTAAAGAAGCCAAGATGGTTCAATTAAGGTTCCTAAGGTCAGTTGATGCTTCACGACACCACGCGGCGGCCCCGTACTCTCCTTGACTTGACTCAAGGGTTACCGGTACTCACCAAAGTGCCACATCAACGTAGTAGACTGCTTCAACCATGTCGGTATACCCCACACAGTTCCCTCACAGTCTTGTTGCTACTTTCTAAGAAGGTATCCCCTAGATCCGGGTTAGGATCTATAGAACTCCCAAGATAGTACCCACAATAATAAAGCAAACAGTTCAAACAATTGAAAACACAAGTGATCTTAGTCTTAAGGTACACCTCACTTTTAAAGTTTCCCCAGCAGAGTCGCCAGTTCTGTGATTGGTGGATTTAGAACTGACTGTTTAACGTTGGTTTCGCGAAATGTCGCGGAAGCAAGAGTCGCCACCGTCTTTTATTTTCTCCAACATGGACAGGACAAAAGCACAGCAAAATTCCTTATGAGATAGTTTATCCGTTCGGGAGGTAGATTTATAGAAAGGGAAGGTGTTAGCACCCTTTCTATCCATGGTTATCCATGGGCTCTTAGATACTTGCTCATTGTGTTTTCAAAAGTATTTGCTTTTCAAGATGTGATGGGTTTGAAAAAGTTTCGTTTAAAGATTTCAGAATGACTCTTGTATCAGTCCTCAAGAGTGTTTGAAAAATTGTTTTGAAAGCTTTTTGAAAAGTGTCGGTGTGAAAAGAGTTTTGATTTGTTTTTTTGAATAGAGAAAGTATCTACGAGTCATTTACCTACCCTAAGGAATTAGGCTATGTAAATGTCCTTAAGGTAGTGCCATCCCACCATTGAGAGGTAGGTAGCACCACCGTTGGAGGTGTTCGGGTCAATTCGTTTGTAGGGACAGTGTGGTCACCAGAGCAACAGTAGGATACCTTAGAAGCTACCCTTATGCCATTGATCCTTTTTTTAATCTGAGGCAACCATTTCGAGGAAACTGGATCATGGACATAAGGACTTACTAAAACGTCCTATACTCGACGACCACGTTTCGAAGGCAACAGGTGAGGCATACCCTAAGAGTGGTGTGTGAATTTGTGTGTTATTTTCATGTCAATATTTATCTTTCATCAGGGCATTTGTGAGCTACGAGTTATTTTTAATTAGCCATACATTCTTTCATGCAATTAGAATTTAAAAGTGCGGAAATTTAAATGCCGAAATATAAATCCTACGCTATTACAAGGCGCGGGTCTATACATCGCCAAAATACAAAGACCCGTTTGATAAAATGCGGAAATTAAAACAAGACCTAATTACTATTACAAGCCTTGAGCAGTTACATAATATTCGAAAGAAAATAAATGCGCGAAAGGAATAAAAATAGAATCGAATGTCCGAGGGTTTTGACCCTTTTGAAATTAAATTGAAATTAAAAGCTAATTAATTATTTAATTAAAAAAAGAAATTGTTTTTATGTTTTTTGTATTTATGAAAATAAAGAATTTACAAGGAAACCCTAATTCTAAGTTATTTTTAATTATTAATGAAAAATATTAAAGTTTAACCTAATTTACACTAATTAATTATTTACATATTTATTTACAAAAATATTTAGTAATTAATAATAATAATAAATAAGTGAGAAAATTAATTAATGAAGAAAAGGATGAAAAATGTCCAAAAAAAAAACCCTAAGTCTAGATATTTTTTATTTATTAAGAAAAGATTAAAGTTTTAAAACCTAATTTACTAAATTAATGGTTAGAGTTTATTTACAAAAAATATTTTAATGGTGAATAAAAAATAAACATTTTTTAGTTTCTGATTTTATTATGGAAATTATTTTATGGTAAAAAAGAAATAATTAAAAAGAATTAGAAAAGAAAATCAAATAAAAATTAAAAATGATGCAAACCATGAGGGGTATCAGGCCCATTGTGGAGGTGAATTGGAGTAATTTGGCCCATGAAACAAAGGCCTTGTTTGACTTTCTGCGCCTGCGTGTGGGATGGTTGACCGAGTGTACCATGGACCTCATCCTGCAGCCTTCAGATTGGACCTTGAAGCCATTTGTTAGGCCTTAGCATGTGCGTGCATGGTGAACCTTTGATTGAACGCTGTATAGGAATACATTGAGACAAAAATTATGCAATATGTGGGGGACCTGGGAATCGAACCCAGGTCCTAATACCTGCAGGACAACTCATCCACCAACTGAGCTAACGCGCGCATTTGTAATGTTAGTGGAACACAAATAATATAAAAGAAACAAAAGTTAATGATGTCAAACAAGAAAAAACGCGCCAGATTTTGAATTGCCCAACCACATAGTGACACGCCAGGCTTCTTCTTCGTTGTTCCTGAAAATACAAAACAAGTAGCGGGGGTTTTAAACCCCCACTAAATGAAAACTGCAAAAATAGCGATTAGAACATGGACAAATATAAAAAGGGCGCGAGGTATTGGTTTGCTTCGTCTTGATACCACGAATTCAATGGAATAGGTTTTAAGGGCCAATTTTTCCATATGTGAGAACCCCTAATTTGGAGCTTCTGAAACCCTAGGTTTCATCAATGGTGGATTTCGTTTCAGGCATTTTTAGGACAATTAAACTATGCCAAAAGTTTCAGAAGATCATTAGTAGCAAGAATCAACAATTAAAACATATGAATAATGCATGGAAATCAAAAATCGATTATGGACATATTCATGAAAAGCGCAATGTTGTTCTACCAATTCTTGGAGTATGGAGACTGGTTCTTGATTGCAATCGACTCCTAGCAATGTCAGGAATGTATTAGAATGCTTGTTATAATTTGAAACGCCCTGAAACTGTGATTTCAGTTTTCAACTTTTGGTGGAAATTTTGCAATTTTGTTATGTCTTTCTGAGCAGCTTTTCGTGTCCATGTGCATTAGGTTATGTTGTGCATATGTACATGAATGAAATTAGGTCAAAACCAAGCCCAAAGATCCATTGAATTAATGTTTTGAATATTTGATTTTTCCCATATCTTTTTCAATCTTTTCTTCATGAAACCCTTGCCAATTGTGGAAGATATTGCCTTGTTGAACATGAAACGACTTGCCACCTTGCCCTAGTTTGATTTGCTGCACAAAAAAGATTTAAAAAGCATGATTTGAAATTTTTTTCATATTTAAATCTAATTAAATGAATTAATAATAATAATAATTCAATTAATTAATTAAAAATAAGAAAATAAATCCCTTTGAGCTCAATGGGTCGTGCATATGCTTTGGGTAATGATTCAAGGAAGAATTTGAGGCCCATTAGCATTTTTGAAGTGTTTTAGGCAAAGTTGACTTTTCAAAATTCCCAAAAATTTCCCAACTTCTACAAGGCATATCTTGCTCAATTTTGAAGATATGATCATGTTCTTTGACATTTTGGAAAGGCCTTGAAGTCATATAACCAATGTCTTTGGTCCCATGTCATTTTGATTTACCAATCTCAAGTAATGGACTTTGACTTAAAGTGCCTTTTTGTTGACTTTTGAAAATGACCTATAATGTTGAAATTGATAACTTTTTGTGAGAGCATTTCTTGGACTTGAAGTGTGAAGATGAGTTGTAGGAAATGTCATTCTCTTCAAAATGAGGTTTGGATGGGATTTTTCTGATAAACCATGAAGAAGTTATGCCCTGGTCAATTTGCAGTTGACCTTTTTCAGCTGTCCAGAAATATAAACTTTTGCATCTTGAGACTTTTTGAGCCATGCTTTGAGAATCATGATCAAGAATTGATCAAATGATGTTTGTGGCTTCAAAATAAGATGTTAACCAAAAATTTTGACTTTTTACTGTCAAATGACCATTTTGCCCCTGCAGTTGACTGTGAAGCATTTAGGGTTTTTGACTGTGCAATTTGATGCTGTGAGTCTTGAAACTTGACATATGGATGCTTGACAATGTATGTAGGAATGTGGGACTTTATTGGACCCTTGGAAACCTCAATTTCTTTGCAAAACCCTAATTTTGACTGTGTTAGGAGGCAATTAGACTGTGCAACCTTTGAGAGATTTTGAACCATCTGGAGTTTGATCTTGACAAATCTTTGAAGAATATGGGAGGGCAAATTTTGGGGTATAACACACACTTTCACCGATTCATGCCAACACAATGGAGTCCTACACCTCCGACCATACAACACTTCAAAAGGTGCCATCCCAATACTAGAATGGTAACTGCTATTATAAGTGAACTCAATCAATGAATGATAAGTATCCCACGAACCTCCTTGTTCAAGAACACATGCTCTCAACAGATCCTCCAATGACTGAATAGCCCTCTTGGTTTGACCATCCATCTGAGGATGATACGCCGAACTCAACCTCAACTTAGATCCCAACGCCTCTTGCAAACTTTTCCAAAAATCAGAAGTAAATCTCAGATCTCTATCCGACACAAGACTCAAAGGAAAACCATGCAACTTCACAATGATTCTGGTGTAAATCTCTGCCAACTTCGAAACTGGATATGTGATGTTAATAGGTATAAAGTGTGCCGACCTTGTAAGCCTATCAACAATCACCCATATTGAGTCATGTCCTCTCAAGGTACTAGGTAATCCCGTTACAAAGTCCATTGAAATGTTGTCTCATTTCCATTCTGGAATCTCTAACGGTTGGATCAACCCCGCAGGCTTCTGATGCTCAACCTTCGACTTCTGACAAGTCAAACAAGCATACACAAACTGTGCCACATCTTGCTTCATACCAGGCGACCAAAACAAACCTTTCAAATCTTAATACATTTTAGTAGCTCCTGGATGAATAGTCAAACTGCTTCTATGACTTTCCTCAAGAATCACTTTCTTAATCTCTTCATCATCAGGAATGAAAATACGATTTCGGAATCTCAACACACCTTACGCATCTATCTTGAAATCGTCATTCTCAGATCGATCAATTCCCATCATCTTATCCACCAACTTCACATCCAGCCTTTGAGTATTACTAATACTGTTGATAAAGTAATTATTAATCTTTAACATTCCCAACATAATACTTTGCGGTGTCACTTCACAAACTAAACTAAAATCTCAGAATTGCTCAATCAACTCCAACTCTTTAACCATCATTGCCAATATGTGCAACGTCTTTTGGCTTAAAGCATCAGCCACAACATTAGCTTTTCCTAGATGATAATTCAAACTGAAATCATAATCCTTCAGCAATTCTAACCACCTTCGTTGCCTCATATTCAACTCTCTCTGATCAAAAAGATACTTCAAACTCTTATGGTCACTAAACACTTCAAATCTAGAACCATAAAGATAATGCCTCCAGATTTTCAACACAAAGACAACTGCAGCCAATTCTAAATCATGCATAGGATAATTCTTTTCATGAGTCCTCAATTGCCTCAACGCAGAAGAAACTACCTTACTATTCTACATGAGTACACCACCTAACCCCATCAGACAAGCATCATAATACACAACAAAAGGTTCCCCCGGATTAGGCAAGGTCAAAACCGGAGCCGATGTCAACCTCTTCTTCAACTCGGTAAAACTTTCTTCACATCGACTATCCCACACAAAGGGTTTACCCTTACAAGTCAACTTGGTAAACGGAAGTTCCAACTTAGGAAAACCTTCGATAAACCGTCTATAGTAACCGGCTAATCCCAAGAAACTTCTAATCTCAGTAACCGACTTCGGAGCTTCCCATTGCAACACAACATCAACTTTAGAAGGATCCACAACGACGCCACTAGCAGAAATGACATGACCAAGGAAACTAACCCCTTGCAACCAAGATTCACACTTGGACAACTTCGCATACAACTTCTTCTCTTTCAAAACTTGCAATACATCTCTTAGTTTCTCTTCATGTTCTTCTTCCAACTTAGATTAAATCATAATGTCATCAATGAATACCACCACAAATCGATCCAAATAAGTATGAAAGATATGATTCATGTACTCCATGAATACTCTCGACGCATTGGTCACACTGAAAGGCATCACCGAATACACATAGTGTCCATACCGAGTTTTGAATGCGGTCTTCTGAATATCATCTTCTTTCACTCTAATCTGGTGATATCCTGACCTCAAATCAATCTTAGAAAACACACTTTCACCCACCAAATGATCCATCAACTCATCAATCCTCGGAAGCGGATACTTGTTCTTAATCGTCACTTTATTCAACTGCCTGTAATCAACATAAAGCCTCATACTTCCATCTTTCCTCTTTACTAACAACACAGGTGCTCCCCACGGTGATACACTGGGTCTTACAAACTTCTTCTCAAGTAGCTCTTCTAACTGCTTCTTCAATTCATACAATTCAAATGCAGACATCATGTGCGACGCCATGGAAACAGGTCTGGTACCAGGTACAAGATAAATTTCAAATTCAACTTCTCTCTCTGGCGGTACATCAGGAATTTCAGCAGGCAACACTTCAGTAAAATCTCGCACCACCTGTAACTCATCAATCTTAACTTGGTTCTCCATTGATAGAGATGCCATCAACGTGAACACCTGCGCTTCGTCTTGCATCAGTTGCCTCACCTGTTTACCCATCAATAAACCAACTCTTTCCTTTTCAGGAGTAGGAAACCTCACATACTTGTTATAGCAGTTGATATGAACATAGTTATACTCTAACCAATTCATACCCAAGATCACCTCTAACCCGCTTAGCGACAAACAAATTAAATCAACAGTCAAGTATTTGCCGAAGATCGACAAAGGACAACTCAAACACACACGAGAAGTAGTCACCGATCCCTTATCCGGGGTCTCGACGACCATTTCTCCATCCATAGAAGACAACACAAGACCCAATCTTTCAACACAATCAGCAGCAATAAAACAATGAGTAGCACCAGTATCAATAATAGTAATTAAAGGAGTACTGTTAATGAAACATGTACCTCTAATGAGTCTGTCCTCACTAGCTGTCGAAGTCCCAACCAAAGAAAACACCTTGCCACCAGTTTATGCCTTCTTTGGTTTCAGGAAATTACTCCCAATGTGTCCTTCTCCACCACAGTTTAAACATATCATCTCCCTATGCTTGCAGTCATATATCGTATGCCCAATCTTACCACAATGGAAACACCTCTTTCCATCCGCAATAGTATACACATTACTCTTGTGACCAGGTTGCCCACATTTGAAACATACAACTCTAGCAGGAGCATCTCCCCCACTAGTCCTATGACCATGAGCAACTCTTTGTTTACCTCTACCATCATCATAAGGCTTGCACGATTCTGTTGATTCTTGCCTCTCTTATCACTAACAATCTTGTGATGAGCATTGATATCCTCTTCAAAGATCCTGCAACTATCAACCAAATCAGAAAAGACACGAATCTTCTGATATCCAACAACCTTCTTGATTTTCGAGCGCAACCCAGTATCAAACTTGATGCACTTAGAAAATTCAGCACCTTCACCATCAAAATGCGAATAGAACTTAGCTAGCTCAATGAACTTGGAAGCATACTCAATGATAGATTTGTTCCCTTGCTTCAACTCAGGGAACTCAATCTCTTTCTTACCCCAAACATCTTCAGGATAATACTTCCTCAAAAACTCCCTACGGAACACAATCCAAGTGATTTCCTCACCTGCAACTTTCAACCTTGCATGCATTTCTAGCCACCAGTCATCAGCCTCAACTACTAGCATATGAGTGCCATACCGAACCTTCTGTTTCGGGGTGCAATCCATCACACAGAAAATCCTCTCGATTTCCTTCAACCAATATAGTGCTCCATCAGGATCATGCCTACCCTTGAACATCGGCGGATTCTCCATTTGGAAAGTCCCCAAGCTACGTGATTCAGCATTCTCGTCCGTATTCGGCTGATTCTGCAGAGCCTGAGCCATTGCTTGCAGAGCAGCAACAATCACAACATCGTTCCTCCCATCCATCTTATCTTATCACTGGTGTAACGCCCGTAATTTAATTAATTATTTAAATTAAGTTATTTTTGGAATATTTGTGAAACGTGTTATAATTAATTGGATTTGATTATTTTATTGAGTGGAGAAATAATATTAGAGGTATAATATTATTATGTGGTGAAATAATATTAGAATTATAATATTATTTGATGTGGGCTTATTTTGAAGGAATAGAAGTAATAAGGGGGTGTATTAGTTTTAAGCCCGATAAGAAGTTAAAATAATAATAGGGTTATTTTATTGTTGTTGGAATAGAATAGAAAAGAAAGAAGCAGTAGAGGAATAAGGATTGAGAGGAGAACGTGCAACCTCTTGGAGATAGTGGAAAACGGCAAGAACGAGAATCCAACCAGAAATTATAGAGCGACCTTCAATCCAAGGTAAGGGTGGGGTTCTAACTCTACAATTAGGTTTATGATGATTGATATGTGGGGATAGAGGTGATTGTTGTCTTGTTCTTGAATTAAAAATACATGATTGATTGTATGATGAGAACTGTTGAGTTTTAGACGAATATTGATGCCATGATGTTGTTAATTGATGTAGAATTATAAGGTAAATTATGAGTGATGATTATCCATGATTATATTAAGTTTTAGGTCTTTAGGTATGAATCCCGTAGTGAGATGCAGAGAAGAAAAATGCATAATATCGCAGGGAAGAAAAATGAAGAATTTTGCGTGAAGGATATCAGGTGCTGCTGTTTTAGAACAATGAATTAATTGGAGATAGAATTTGTCATACTGTTCTTAGTTAAGTTGATATCAGGCTAGAATTAAAATAGTAGGATCAATAAAATTGGCAGTTTTGATGTTAGAAGTATGTTGTTAGAAGTTGCGTCAGATTAGTGCAAAGTAGCAATTTGAATGTTATACGTATGATAGTTAGAAGTTGCGTTGAATTATTAGAAAGCAGAAGTTATGATGCTAGAAGTTGTATTGGTAAGAAATTATGTTGTCAGAATATTGTGTCACCAAAAGTTGTATTGACCAGAAGTTGTATTGGTCAGAAGTTGTATTGGTCAGAAGTTGTATTGGTCAGAAGTTGCATTGTCATAAGTTGTATTGGTCAGAAGTTGTGCTGTCAGAAGCTGTGTTATTAGAAGTTGTGTTGGTTAGAGGTTGTGTTGCCAGAGGTTGTGCTGGCCAGAAGTTGTGTTGGCCTTTGCATTATTTTTGTACAAAATGTGAAGTCTAGATGTTTAGAAGCTGCTGTTTGAACTATAACAGTAGGAATAGTGATAGCCGTGACGTTAGAGTTACATAATGGAAGTATTGATTTATTGTGGAATTAAAGTACAACTGAGTTGTTAGTGAGAAGTTATTAATGATGTTTGATGATTTATAATAAATAAATGATGTTTAATAAATTATTATGACGATATGAGATGTTGATGACGAGACATTGAGATGCATTTCAGATGTTGTTATTTTGAGATGCTTTTGAGATGTTAATTTGAGATGTTTTTGAGATGATCTGAGATGTTGTTAACTTGGGTGTTGTTATTACATTCATGGTTGTGTCGCATACATTGCATTTTGGAGATGGAGCTTATGCTCGTTGAGATGGCCTGTATTGGCAAATTTTGAGATGAAGGCTATGCCTTGTTGATGCCTCTAATAATTGGCAAATTTTTGAGATGGGAGTTCTGCTCCAATGGTACCACATGCATTTGCATAGTATTGAGTCATTTTATATGATTTCATAAAGAAGTGTATTTTGATGTTGATGAATGTGTATATATGTTATAATATTGTTGATTATGAGATGAGAAGTGGTGATGTTGTTGATCTAATTTAATATATTAATTATCATGCACTTTATTATATTGCTAGATATCTCACCCCTCATGTTTGAATGTTTCCCTTATGTTGGTAACGTGCAGGTAATCGAGAGTGAAGGCTGTATACCTTCAGTAGTTCGAGTCGGTGTCATTGCTCTGATCTGTAACACTCGGGGGATGAACGTTTGCTGATTTTAGATTGTTGATTTTTAGTTGTTGAACTTTAGTTGATCATTATTAAATATGTGTTGTTTCAAAGTTGATGTTTTGTTGTCAAAGATGTTATTGAGAATTCCGCTGCGTAGTTGTTGAATTGTTTAATTAAAGATGTTATGATGATGGTTCTTCCGATATTTTGAAAGTGTTATATATCCACGATGAATGCAATGAATTAGATAGAGGAATTTGTGACGTCCCGATTCGTTTGCATGATTGAATTTTATACCTCTGATTTATTTATATGATTTCTTGGGGTAGAATTGGGGTGTTACAAAGTTGGTATCATAGAAAAAGGTTGGTCCGACCTTATCATCGAGTCGTAGTTGCCTAACAATCTAGTATTGTTATTTTTAGTTCTAACCGTTGTTTATGTTGTAGTGATAAGTTGAGATGGCTGGAAGGAATGATGTTGCACTTGCTGATGCTCTTTGAGTAATGGCTCATGCGATGGAAAATCAGCCGAATGCTGACGGGAATGCTGGATCTCGTAGCTTGGTGACTTTCCAGAGAGAGAATCCACCTACGTTCAAGGGAAAGTATGATCCAGACAGAGCATTGGAGTGGTTGAAAGAGATTGAGAGAATCTTTCGTGTGATGGACTGCACTCCAGTGCAGAAGGTTCATTATGGTACTCATATGCTAGCAGTCGAGGCTGATAACTGGTGGCAAGAGACTTGTCAGGGATTGGAAGCTGCAGGTGAGAATGTCACATGGGCTGTGTTCCGTAGAGACTTCCTGAGAATGTATTTTCCTGAAGATGTCCGTGGTAAGAAGGAAATTAAGTTTCTTGAGCTGAAGCAAGGAAGTATGTCAGTTGTTGAGTATGCTGCCAACTTTGCTGAGTTGGCTAAGTTTTATCCGCATTACGCTGAGGAAAATGCTGAATTTTAAAAGTGTATTAAGTTTGACAACGGGTTGCGCCCGGATATTAAGAAGGCAGTTGGATACCAGAAAATCCGTGTCTTTGCTGATTTGGTGGATAGTTGCAGGATTTATGAAGAGGATAATAATGCTCATTACAAGATTATCAGTGAGAAGAGGGGTAAGCACCAATGAAATCTTGGTAAGCCTTATGATTCCGCAGCTGGTAAAGGTAAATAGAAAGTTGTTCAGAGTCAGAGGACTAGTGGGGGAGATGCTCATGCTAGTGTGATTTGCTTTAAGTGTGGGAAACCTGGGCACAAGAGTAATGTGTGCACTGCTGAAGTGAAGAGGTGTTTCCATTGTGGTAAGAACGGGCATGTTGTATCTGAGTGTGAACACAAGAATGTGATTTGTATTAACTGTAGAGAAGAAGGATACATTGGTAATCAGTGTCCGAAACTGAAGCGGGCTCAGTCAACTGGTAAAGTGTTTGCTTTAGTTGAGGATCAGACAACTGCTGAGGACGGACTTATTAGAGGTACATGTTTCATTAATAGTACTCCTTTAATTACTATTATTGATACCGGTGCTACGCATTGTTTTATTGCTGCTGATTGTGTTGAAAGATTAGGTCTTGTGTTGTCTCCTTTGAATGGAGAAATGGTCGTCGATACTCCAGCCAAGGGGTCAGTGACTACTTCTTTTGTGTGTTCTAAGTGTCCTTTGTCGATCTTCGACAGAGACTTTGTTGTTTATTTGGTATGTTTACCGTTAAGAGGTTTGGATGTGATTTTGGGTATGAACTGGTTAGAGCATAATTGTGTTCATATTAACTGTTATGACAAGTCGGTGAAGTTTTCTACTCCTGAAGAAGAGGAAGATGGTTTGTTGTCTTCTAGACAGTTGAGGAAATTGATATAAGAGGAAGCATAGATGTTCTCGTTGATGGCATCACTATCTGTAGATACTCAAGCTATAATTGAGGAATTGCAGGTGGTGTGTGAACTTCCTGAAGGTTTCCTTGATGAGATTCCTGATGTACCACCAGAGAGGGAAGTTGAATTTGATATTGATCTTGTACCTGGTGCCAGACCTGTATCTATGGCACCATACAAGATGTTTGCATCTGAATTGTCAGAGTTGAAGAAGCAATTGGAAGAGTTAATTGAGAATAATTTTGTAAGACCAAGTGTATCTCCGTGGGGAGCTCCAGTGTTGTTAGTAAAGAAGAAAGATGGATGTATGAGGCTTTGCATAGATTATAGATGGCTGAATAAGGCGACGATTAAGAACAAGTATCTGCTTCCAAGAATAGATGACTTGATGAACCAATTGGTGGATGCTCGTGTGTTTAGTAAGATTGATTTGAGGTCGGGTTACCATCAGATTAAAGTGAAGGATGAAGATATTCAGAAGACGGCTTTCAGGATGCGTTATGGACATTGCGAGTATTCGGTGATTCCTTTCGGTGTTACTAATGCGCTGGGAGTATTCATGGAATATATGAATCATATCTTTCATACTTATTTGGATTGGTTCGTAGTGGTGTTCATTGATGATATTTTGATTTACTCTAAGTCAGAAGAAGAACATGCTGAACATTTAAGAGTAGTATTGCAAGTTTTGAAAGAGAAGAAGTTGTATGCAAAGTTGTCCAAGTGTGAATTTTGCTTAAAAGAGGTTAGTTTTCTTGGTCATGTGATTTCAGGTAGTGGCATTGTTATAGATCCATCGAAGGTTGATGCTGTGTTGCAATGGGAAACTCCAAAGTCAGCTACTGAGATTAGAAGCTTCTTGGGATTAGCTGGTTATTATAGAAGGTTTATCGAAGGGTTTTCTAAGTTGCCACTTCTGTTGACTAAGTTGACTTGTAAAGGTAAAGCGTTTCTATGGGATGTTCAGTGCGATGAAAGTTTTACGGAATTGAAGAAGAGGTTGATGTCGGCTCCGATTTTGACGTTGCCTAATCCAGGAGAGCCTTTTGTGGTGTATTGTGATTCTTCTAAGATGGGTTTAGGAGGTGTGCTTATGCAGAATGGTAAGGTAGTTGCTTATGCGTCAAGGAAGTTAAAGGCTCATGAGAAGAACTACCTTATGCATGATTTAGAGCTTGTTGCAGTTGTTTTTGTGTTGAAGATTTGGAGGCATTATCTTTATGGTTCTATATTTGAAGTGTTTAGTTACCATAAGAGCTTAAAGTATTTGTTTGATCAAAAAGAGCTGAATCTGAGGCAACGAAGATGGGGGGAATTGTTAAAGGATTATGATTTCGGGTTAAATTATCATCCAGGAAAATCGAATGTGGTAGCTGATGCATTGAGTCGGAAGAATTTACATATGTCAACAATGATGATTAAAGAGTTGGAATTAATTGAGCAGTTCAAAGATATGAGCTTAGTTTGCGAGGTTACTCCGCAAAGTGTTATGTTGGGTATGTTGAAGATCAATAATGAATTTTTAGACAGTATCAGAGGAGCTCAAAAGTTGGATGTGAAATTGTTAGATTTGATGGTTGGGACTGATCAATCTGAGAATAGTGATTTTAAGCTAGATGAGCAAGGTGTGTTGAGGTTTCGTAATCAGGTTTTTATTCCTGATGATGTTGAGATGAAAAAGCGATACTTGAAGAGAGTCATAGAAGTAAGTTGAGTATTCATCCAGGAGATACAAAGATGTATCAAGATTTGAAAGGTTCGTTTTGGTGGCCTGGGATGAAGAGCGATGTGGCTCGGCTTGTGTATGCATGTTTGACTTGTCAGAAGTTGAAAGTTGAACATCAGAAGTCTGCAGGATTGATGCAACCGTTGGAAGTTCCAGAATGGAAATGGGATATCATTTCAATGGACTTTGTGATAGGGTTACCTAATACTTTAAAAGGACATGATTTGATTTGGGTGATTGTTGATAGGCTTATGAAGTCAGCTAATTTTATTCCTATTCACATCAATTTTCCATTGTCGAAGTTGGCTGAGATTTATATTAGTGTGATTGTGAAGCTGCATGGTGTTCCTTTGTGCATTGTGTCAGATAGAGAACCAAGATTTACTTCTAATTTTTGGAAGAGTTTGCAAGAAGTGTTAGGTTCTAAGTTGAGGTTGAGTTCAGCGTATCATCCTCAGACAGATGGTCAGACTGAACGGACTATTCAATCGTTGGAAGATTTGCTGAGGGCATGTGTTCTTGAGCAGGGAGGTTCGTGGGATACTTATCTTCCGTTGATAGAGTTCACATATAATAACAGTTATCATTCCAGTATTGGGATGGCACCTTTTGAAGCGTTGTATGGTCGAAGATGTAGAACTCTGTTATGTTGGCATGAATCTGGAGAAAGTGTAGTACTTGGACTTGAACTTGTTCGTGAGACTACCGAGAAGGTGTAGTTGATTCGAGAAAAGATGAAAACTTCACAAAGTAGACAGAAGAGTTATCATGACAAGAAAAGGAAGGATTTAGAATTTCAAGCTGGTGATGATGTGTTTTTGAGAGTTACACATGTGACTGGTGTTGGGCGAGCATTGAAGTCTAAGAAGCTCACCTCTCGTTTTATTGGACCGTATCAGATTTCGGAGAGAATGGGGAATGTTGCTTATAGAGTGGATTTACCGCCTAATCTTTCGAATTTGCATGATGTGTTTCATGTGTCGCAACTTCAGAAGTATATTTCAGATCCATCTCATGTGATTCATATGGATGATGTGCAAGTACGGGATAATCTTACGGTGGAGACAATGCCTGTACGGATGGTGGATCGTGAAATAAAGACTCTGAGAGGCAAAGAGATTGCCTTGGTTAAAGTTGTTTGGCTAGGAGCTGCAGGAGAAAGCATGACATGGGAGTTGGAGAGCAAGATGCGAGACTCCTACCCTGAGTTGTTTGATTAAGGTAAATTTTCGAGGACGGAAATATTCTAAGTGGGGGAGAGTTGTAACGCCCGTAATTTAATTAATTATTTAAATTAAATTATTTTTGGAATATTTGTGAAGACGTGTTATAATTAATTGGATTTAATTATTTTATTGAGTGGAGAAATAATATTAAAGGTATAATATTATTATGTGGTGAAATAATATTAGAATTATAATATTATTTGATGTGGGCTTATTTTGAAGGAATAGAAGTAATAAGGGGGTGTATTAGTTTTAAGCCCAATAAGGAGTTAAAAGAATAATAGGGTTATTTTATTGTTGTTGGAATATAATAGAAAAGAAAGAAGCAGTAGAGGAATAAGGATTGAGAGGAGAACGTGCAAACTCTTGGAGAAAGTGGAAAACGACAAGAACGAGAATCCAACCTGAAATTGTAGAGCTACCTTCAATCCAAGGTAAGGGTGGGGTTCTGACTCTATAATTGGGTTTATGATGATTGAAAATACATGATTGATTGTATGATGAGAACTGTTGAGTTTTAGACGAATATTGATGCCATGATGTTGTTAATTGATGTAGAATTATAAGGTAAATTATGAGTGATGATTATCCATGATTATATTAAGTTTTAGGGCTTTAGGTATGAATCCCGTAGTGAGATGCTGGGAAGAAAAATGCAAAATATTGCAGGGAAGAAAAATGCAGAATTTTGCATGAAGAATATCAGGTGCTGCTGTTTTAGAACAATGAATTAATTGGAGATAGAATTTTTCATATTGTTCTTAGTTAAGTTGATATCAGGCTAGAATTAAAATAGTAGGATCAATAAAAGTAGCAGTTCTAATGTTAGAAGTATGTTGTTAGAAGTTGCGCCAGATTAGTGCAAAGTAGCAGTTGTGATGTTATACGTATGTTAGTTAGAAGTTGCGTTGAATTATTAGAAAGCAGAAGTTCTGATGGTAGAAGTTGTATTGGTTAGAAATTATGTTGTCAGAAGATTGTGTCACCAGAAGTTGTATTGACCAGAAGTTGTATTGGTCAGAAGTTGTATTAGTCATAAGTTGTATTGGTCAGAAGTTGGGTTGGTAAGAAGTTGCATTGTCAGAAGTTGTATCGGTTAGAAGTTGGGTTAGTCAGGAGTTGTGTTGTCAGTAATTGTATTGGTCAGAAGTTATGTTGTCAGAAGTTGTATTATTAGAAGTTGTGTTGGTTAGAGGTTGTGTTGTCAGAGGTTGTGCTGGCCAGAAGTTGTGTTGGCTTTTGCGTTGTTTTTGTACAGAATGTGAAGGTTAGATGTTTAGAAGTTGTTGTTTGAACTATAACAGTAGGAATAGTGAAGGCCGTGACATTAGAGATACATAATGGCAGTATTGATTTACTTTTGAATTAAAGTACAGCTGAGTTGTTAGTGAGAAGTTATTAATGATGTTTGATGATTTATAATAAATAAATGATGTTTAATAAATTATTTTGACGATATGAGATGTTGATGACGAGACGTTGAGATGCATTTGAGATGTTTTTATTTTTAGATTGTGATACGGTGGCAGAACCGGACTGTTTTGAAAATGTTGGTTTGCGTTTTGCGTTTGTGTTTGCAAAATGTCGCGGTGAGCAAGAGACACCACCGACTTTTATTTTATCCAACTGGAAAGGAAAAAAGAACAGAAAAATTCCTTTTCCGAGATTTTGAGTACGGGGGGTAGATTATAGAAAGCGAAGGTATTAGCACCCTTTCTATCGTAGTTTTCTACGGGCTCTTAGGTACTTGCTCATCATTTTCAATATTTCTTGTGTGTGTTTGATAAAAAAAAGTGTTTGTTTTACTTCGATTTAACCCTTGTTTCTGTCTTCAAGAATGTTACGAAGTCATTTTGAAAACTTTGTTTGAAAAGAGTGTAAGTGTGGAAAAAGTTTGTTTTGAGCAAGTACCTACTAACATCTACCTACTCGAAAAAAGAATGTTTATGTTTTTGTTTCCTTTAGACAACTCTATCCCACTATTAGTGAGTAGGTAGCACCTTCGTTGGAGTTTTAAGGGTCAATTTGAAAGGGACGTACGATCACTAAAGAAATGTTAGGACGTCCTAGTAATAACCCTAATGTCTTAAGATCATTTTCGAGGCAACATTTCCGAGGCAACCTTTCCGAACGGGACTTTGATCCTTATTTAGACAAGAGAGCGATCACTAAAATACCCTATACTTAATGATCGTTTACCGAAGGCAACCGAAGTGAGAGTATACCCTAGGAGTGCGCATGTGCGTGTGATTCAATTTCAAGTTATTATCTTTGCACATTTAGGGTTTGCTAACCGTTTTAAAATTTACATACATTCTTGTCATACAACCCTATTATCATACATCTAACAGTTAATATTTTGCCGAAATTAAAATGCTGAAAATAAAGCTACGCTATTACAAGGTTTAGGGATTAATTACATAGCCAAAAAACCCGTAAAAACGAAGAAAAAAAATAAACGAAAAGTCCTAATTAATCTATTACATCCCATGAGCAATTACATCAATATTGTAAAATAAGATAAAGTGCGCGCGATGAGATATAGTGTTACGCTTTAATCCCTAATTTTTTCCTGGACCCGACTTTCGGGTTTTCAGTCCACCAGGATACCCTTTTTTTCCCAAGCCGCCTTTTCAGGTTTTCGACTTGCCGGGTGTACAGTTTGTTTTTTTATTTTCATCCCTTTCTTTTTCCCGAACCCTTTTGGTTATGCGTAGTATTTTTTCATTATGCGTAGTATTTTTTCACTATGTCTGCATTGACGGGGTGAGGAAGGTCGTCCCCATCCATGGTGGTTAGAATCATAGCTCCTCCTGAGAAAATGTTCTTAACCACAAATGGCCCTCCGTACGTAGGGGTCCATTTACCCCTGGGATCACCTTGCAGCAATATGATGCGTTTGATCACCAGATCCCCAACTTGATACTCTTGTCGTCTGACTTTCTTGTTAAATGCCTTGATCATTCGCTCTTGATACGTCTGACCATGAAAAATAACAGCAAGTCTCTTTTCGTCGATTAAGTTTAGCTGATCAAGCCGGGTCTAGATCCAATCGTCCTTGCTCAAACCTGTATCCTTTATAATCCGAAGAGAGGGTATCTGGACCTCAATGGGTAAGACTGCTTCCATGCCATAAACCAAAGAGTAGGGTGTTGCCCTTGTTGAAGTCCGCGCTGAGGTACGGTACCCATGAAGAGCGAATGGTAGCATCTCATGCCAGTCTTTGTATATCACCGTCATCTTCTGCACAATCTTCTTAATGTTCTTATTAGCTTCTTCAACAGCCCCTTTCATCTTCGGCCGGTAAGGAGAAGAATTGTGATGCTGTATCTTGAACTGCTTGCAGAGATCGGTGATCATCGTATTGTTGATATTTGTACCGTTGTCCGTAATGATCCTCTCTGGTACACCATATTGACAGATCAAATTGTGCCGAATAAACCGCGCCACGACGTTCTTGGTTATTGTAGCAAAGGAAGCTGCCTTAACCCACTTAGTGAAGTAGTCAATTGCTACCAGGATGAAACGATGCTCGTTGGATGCAGTAGGTCTGATCTCGCCAATCATATCGATGCCCCACATTGCAAAGGGCCAAGGATCTGTCAAGACATTCAAAGGAACTAGAGGTATATGCACCTTATCAGCATAGACTTGGCACTTATGACAAGTCCGAGAATGCTGATAACAATCGACTTCCATAGTAGACCAATAGTATCCCGCCCGTAGGATCTTCTTTGCCATGGTATGTCCACTGGAATGAGTTCCGAAAGTACCTTCATGTAATTCCGCCATGATCCTTTCTTCCTCGTTTTTATCCATACATCCCAGTAAGGTTGAATCATTGTTACGCTTGTAAAGGACACCATTGCTGATGAAGAACTTTGCAGCGAATATCCTCAGAAACTTCTTATCATTAACAGATGCACCCTCGGGGTACTTCTGAGCCTCAAGATACCTTTTTACCTCATGAAACCAGGGTTTATCTGCTAATTCTTCAGTCTCGATGTCACAGCAATGTGCAGGTTCGTCCAACCTCTCGATGGTAATCTAGGGAGCCTCATTTTCCCACCTGACCTTGAACATAGAAGACATGGTAGCTAGCACGTCCGCTAACTGATTCTCCTCTCTTGGGAAGTGTTCAAAGGTTATCTCCTCGAAGTGTGGGAGCAATGTCAGTACATACTTTTTGTAAGGAATAAGAATTGTGTGCTTCGTATCCCACTCACCTTTGATCTGACTGATCACTAGAGGGGAATCTCCAAATACACTCAAGAACATAATCCTTAGGTCAATAGCTGCTCGAAGCCCCATGATGCATGCTTCATACTCCGCCATGTTGTTGGTGCAGTTAAAACATAATCGAGCGGTGAACGGAGTATGAAAGCCCTTAGGAGATATGATCACGGTGCCAATGCCATTACCCAACGCATTTGAAGCTCCATCAAAATACATAGACCATCGGGATCCCTCCTCAGGTCCTTCATCCGGTCCAGGCTCTTCACAGTGGGTCACCAACATGATGTTCTCATCCAAAAACTCGAAATTCATAGATTGGTAATCATCCACAGCCTGATGCGCCAAATGATCTGCTAACACACTTCCCTTAATTTCCTTATGGGTTGTGTATTGGATGTCGTACTCAGTTAAGATCATCTTCCATCTTGCTATTCTTCCGGACAAGGCAGGCTTTTCAAAGATATACTTGATTGGATCCATCTTTGATATAAATAGGGTAGTGTGAGTTAGCATATACTGTCTCAGTCGGCGAGCAGCCCATACCAAAGCGCAACAAGTTTTCTCGAGCAACGAGTATCGGGTCTCGCAGTCGGTAAACTTTTTGCTAATGTAGCAAATAGCATGCTCTTTTCGGCCAGACTCGTCATGCTGCCCCAGCACGCACCCCATTGAATTATCCAATACGGTCAAGTATAAGATCAAAGGTCCTCCTTCAACTGGAGGCATCCGAATAGGGGGCTCTTGGAGATATTCCTTGATCCTTTCGAAAGCGTCCCGACATTCATAATTCCATTTTACCACTTGATCTTTCTTTAGCAGCTTGAAGATTGGCTCACAAGTAGCAGTCAGATGTGAAATGAGTCGGGCAATGTAATTTAGACGTCCCAAAAAGCCTCTGACTTCCTTTTCCATTTGGGGAACTGGAATCTCCTGTATAGCCTTCACCTTTGCGGGATCCACCTGAATGCCTTTATCACTAACGACGAAACTAGCAGCTTACCGGACCTTACCCCGAAGGTGCACTTGTTCGGGTTTAACCTCAGCTTGTACATATTCAACCTGTCGAATAGTTTATGGAGATGGTCAAGGTGTTCTTCTTCAGTCTGGGATCTTGCAATCATGTCATCAACGTAGACCTCGATCTCATGGTGAATCATGTCATGAAACAAAGCGACCATGGCGCGCTGATACGTTGCCCCAACATTCTTCAATCCGAACGGCATGAGTTTCTAGCAAAAGGTACCCCATTGCGTAACAAAGGTTGTCTTCTCCATGTCCTCGGGAGCCATCTTAATTTGATTGTAACTAGAAAAACCATCCATAAAGGAGAAGATCTTATGCAATGCGGTGTTGTTGACCAGAACATCGATGTGAGGCAGCGGGAAATCATCTTTAGGACTCGCTCTATTCAGATCCCTATAGTCCACACACATTCGTACCTTACCATCCTTCTTCGACACCGGAACCACGTTCGCAACCCACTGCGGGTAAGAAGTAACAGCTAGAAACTCGGCGTCAAATTGTTTCATGACCTTAACTTTGATTTTCTCAGACATCTCGGGGCGCATACGGCAAACCTTCTGCTTCACTGGAGGACAATCTTCTTTGGTTGGCAGGCGGTGTACCATAATATCAGTATCCAAACCAGGCATATCTTTATAAGACCAAGCGAAGATCTCAACATAGTCATGTAGCATCTGTATCAACTGTTGCTTGACACTAGGCTCCAGATTTGCACCTATCTTGACCTCTTTCTTGTCTTCCTCTGTACCCAAATTCATTGATTCCACTGGCTCTTCATGAGGCTGTATGGCCCTCTCTTCCTGTAGTAGCAGTCTAGCAAGTTCCCCAGGCACTTCACAATCATCCTTACCTTCGTCCTCGTCTTGGTTGATCGGATTTCCCAAGTCATAACTGGCAGTAGAAGAGTCGTTATCAGTGGGATCCATAGTGGATGTGGATCTGCATTATGATATGTGAGTGTGTGTAAGACCATAGCTGTTTTGATAAAGTGCGAGATAGAAAAGAAAAACAAGGAGCGCAAAATTTGTAATGCAAGAAAACGTCCAATGCTTTATTGATGATATATGAAAATGACAAATAATAAGCCCTCGCAAACAAAGCCAAGGTGCCTCGGGCAAGGCACCGGGCCATAAAGTTTCAAATTGTCTATTACAAATCTCAAAACAAAATTCTATTACTGTGTAATAAAAGAAACGGGCACGAAGTCCTTCGTCGTCCAGTTGTTCAAGCCACCGTTGGTAGTCGGGTAAATCCTGCTGTCAAATTATGACTCTTCTTCATCATCTTTAATTGCATTCACTCCCGGATTACTGATGTGCAGAGGAGGTCTTCCAATTCGCACCCGCCGAAAAGCCCTTTGAGCCTCTGCAGTAAAATCCAAACTAAACTTGTCAGTCTTGTGTGCAAAGTCAGGGAGTTGGCCCTAATTTGCACACCCACCTTTTTCAATTACAACCTTGGCAACCTTTAGGGAAGCCATCTTCTTCAGAGGTTCTTCAACAACAACTTCAGTTGACGCCAAAATCTGGGGGACCTCTTCAAAATTCTGACACGGGGTTTCGATGAACTCTCCATCCATCTCCACATAGAGAAAGGAGTTAAGATGACTTACCATGTACTCCTCCTCACCTTGCACCGTAACAATCTTCCCTTTACTGGATATTTCAACATCTAATGGAGCGTAGAAGTCACTGCCCCAGCCTTATGAATACACGGGCGACCCAGCAAACAAGAATAAGATGGCCGAATATTCATCACATAGAACGTAGATGCAAAAGTCTGAGAGCCAACTTTAACAGGGACGTCCACCTCCCCGTGTACCATCCTTTTTGACCCATCTAAAGCTCTAACCACAATATTAATCGGCTTCAGAACCAAACCTTCACAGTCCAGACGGTCTAATGCTTTCTTGGGTAAAACATTCAATAAGGACCCAGTATCCACCAGTACGTGGGCCAGAGTAGTGCCCCTGCACTTGATCGAGACTTGCAGAGCATTACTGTGATTTCTTCCTTTAGAAGTCAGATTTGCGTCTGAGAAACCCAACCCGTTGTCGGCAGTCAAACTAGCTACGCAATCTTTGAATAGGTTAGCAGAGGTTTCCTGCGGCACATGCACAGTTTTGAGGAAAGCAATTAAAGCCTTTGCATGGGCTTCTGAACACAACAACAAGGATAACATGGAGATTTTCGACGGGGTCTTCCCCAGCTGCTCTACTATGTTGTAGTCGCTCTTCTTGATAATCTTCAAAATTTCCTTTATCTCCTGTTTAGAGGTTTCTACAATGATCTTCTTAAGTGCCTCCATCCGGGCAGGCTCACCTATGACTTCTTTGCCCCGAGTGTCAGATGGCTCAGCGACAAGGATGATAACTGGAATATGAATGAGGACAGTAGCTGATGTACTGGCAGGTGGAATGGCAACAGGCTTTTGAACAGTCAGAGGGGAAATCTCAGGAGAAAAGAGTCTTCCACTTCGGGTGACCTTGCTAGCCTCGATAATATTGCTAACATCAGCATCAGCTTCTTCAACCTTCGAGTCTTGTTTGATCCCATGATAATACACATCGGCCCCATAGTGTCACGGGACAGCCTTATCCGAAGTGTATGGGATAGGACCAGGAATACTAATGATTAATGGAGCAACTCTCGGAACGGATGTAATCCTAACAGGATTTCTCGAGGAAGCCTTGGAAGGATTGGTAGAAATGGTTATGATGGAAACATCTTCAACAGGAATCAACGGAATCAAAGTTTTCTCGAACAGGATCTCTTTGTTATCCATCAGGCGTTGAACACCTGATTTCAATAAATGGCAACCAGCAGGCAGGATTGAACATAGGTGGCAACCTTCACCACGGCCCAGAAATAAACCGGCCAACAATAGGTTCTTCTTAACTGTCATCAACGGAGTAGAAATGTCTTCCACAGAAGTCATAAATGAATCATCGTCCACAGCTTTTACTCCATGACCATGTTTGGGCATAGGAGCAGTTATGACATTGGGCTTTTCCGGTGCCTCAAACTCAATTTCTTTAGCTTCAATCAAATCTTGCACCTTATTCCTCAAGGCCCAGCAGTTGTTTGTATCATGCCTTGGGCTATCAGAATGATAGTCGCAACGGGCATTCGGGTTATACAGCAGAGATGTGGTGTTGGGATTCTTCGGGGCTTCCCTCAGAGTTACCAGTTTGGTCTTCAACAATTGTTGTAGAATTTGGGACAAATTCATATTAAGCCGAGTGTACCGTATTTGCGATCTCTCTACTCTTTGCTGATTGTTGCATTGTAGGGCAACAGTGGGTCTTGATATTACTACCACATTTACTGCTTGGTGGCGTTCATGTCGGTTTTGGCTCCTCGAGCTGTAAACTGCACTAGCTTCTTTCTTACCGGTGAAAGGCTTCTTTATAACACTTGACGATGTATCCTTCTGTATCTTACCACTTCAGATACCAGCTTCTACTCTCTCCCTAGTCAAAATCAATTCAGTAAACCCAGATGATGAACTGCCGATCAGATGATTGAAAAATGGACCAGACAAGGTCCCCAGAAACATATCCACCAACTGCCTATCAGACAGAGGGGGTTGGACTCTTCCAGCCAGATCTCTCCACTTCTGAGCATAGTCCTTAAAGCGTCCACATACACCCATAGACATACCCTGAAGCTGAGTACGCTTGGGAGAAAGGTCGGTGTTTTATTGATACTGCTTGTAAAAAGCAGCAGCAAGGTCCTCCCAGTTGCGGACATTAGCTCCTTCCAATTGATAAAACCATTCAAGCTGAGTCCCTGACAGACTATCTTGAAAGAAATGGACCCACAGATTTCTATCAGCAGTGTAGGGTTGGATTTTTCTGACGTACAAGCAGAGATAGAGTTTTGGACAGGATCCTCCATCGTACTTAGCAAAAACCGGAGCTTTAAACTTGCGAGGGATCACCACCCCAGATGCTAGTCCCAAGTCCCCGAAATCCCAACCAGGGACCTTCTGAATCTCCATAGCACTTAGACGGTCTTCGAGTTGTTTGTACCTATCCTCAGGAGGAGGGTACTGTTCATCATCATAATCAGTATCATTATCAGAGACTACAAGACTAGGACCCTTTCCTTCCTCTTGATTCTCTCCTCCTCTATATGAATGAGACAGATCAGCTTCCTGTCGCAACCTATTCCCAAATTTGTGACCCACATTCAGCAGAACCACCTTCTTCTTCTTCTTCTTCTCCTTCAGGATGAGAGACTTCAAATCCTCCTGCCATTTATCCAGGTTCAAGAACATCTCTTTGAATTGAGCACTATGTGCTTGAAGAGCTTTGATGGCTTGATCGGTAGGTATTTCAGAAGACATTCTATGCTGAAATAAACAGCGAAGAAGATGAGAAACCTGTAATGGTACCTGTAATGATGTGCATGATAATGGAATGCGTATGAAATGATTTCAAAGACTTTGGGAGATTTAAATTTGCAAACCAAGGAATAAAAAAACTTTATTAGATTAAACCTGTAAAATGTTTAACAATGCCTTCAAGGCATTATAAAAAGAAATAAACTGAAAACAAATCTAAACTAGAAAAAGCAAAAATCAGAAATCCCATGGTCGCTTTCCTTCGTGCTGACGTAGTCATTGATTGTCCTTTCATTCTCAAGTTGCCTTGTGAGCTTCTAGATCTTCCTTTCCTGCTCATGATACTTCTCCCGGTAAGTATCCCTCTCCTCTTTTAGCTGAATCCAGGATCTCTTCAATGCCCCTAGATCAGTAGGCATGTAGGGATAAAGGACTGTATAAATAACACCTTCTTCATTAGTATGCTCCATAATCACTAGCAACACAGCTTCATAAGGCATCCCAAGCTTCTGAGCTCGAGCCTGGACCCACTGGAGATATGGTTGCATAGAGAGAGAAGTCTTTGGTCCTAGCTCGTGAGGGTTAGACCTATTCACCATGCCCCAAGCTCGTATAAACCTTCGACGATGCTCGTCAATGTCCTCCTTATAGTCAAATGCAATATTTGTAAGAAGCAGCTCATGAGGACCGTGTTTCCGAGCGCGACCAAATTGTTTTAAAGACAAACAAGGACTGTAGTTTACCCCCCCCTCTAATTACAAGCAACGGGACATTAGGGTATTCCTCACATCGATCAATGACAGCAACACTTTCCATATCCTTAGAACTCCAAAGAATGTCTGTATGAGAAAGTGACATGATTTTGTAAGACCATCCTAAACCTTCCTTGTTCTTCAGCACCGACTTGGGGAGGTTCAAAATAAACCACCTCTCCAATAAAGGCATGCAACACATGAGGGTCCCTCTTCTTCGCATGGTACGAGTGTAGAGGGCATGCAAAATATCACCCAGAAGAGTAGGCACAGGATTGCGAGACAGGGAGATCTTAACCGCGTTCACATCTATGAAGGAATCTGGATTTGGAAAGAGAACCAAACCATAGATAAGGAAAGCCAAGATGCCTTCAAAAGCCTGAAAGTCCAAACTGTCCCAGAATAATTGAGCTTGATCCATCAGAAACTTGGCTAAGAAACCTTTAACCTCGCTCCGTGTCTCCAAGTTGGATACTACATCAACCCTTTTTAAATGTAAAGCTGAAGCAATGTCTTCTGGCCTAGGAGTCTCTTCCAAACCTGTGAAGGGTGTTTGCTTAAAGATGGATATACCTAATAAGTTAGAAAACTCTTCCAAAGTGGGAACTAGCTGATAATTCGGGAAGGTGAAACAATGATGTACCGGATCGAAGAATTGGAAAAGCACACTCATCATCTGCTCATCAAATTTTGAGGTAACCAAGCTAAGAAGCTGACCATGTCTTTTAATGAATGAAGAAGTATCAGAAACTCTCGAGGCTAAATCTTTGAGTTGAGCAGGTATTTGCACAAAGTTAACTCGGATGGTGTTTCTGCGCATGGAATCCATAATCTGCAAAACAGAACAAAGATAAATCCCCTCGGTCTTTGAAATGGTTAGTGAATGAAGAATGCATGCTATGTCATGATGCATGATGTCATGATAAAAACACACCACAGGTATAGCAGATAACAGACATGGTAAAGGCAAACAAGTCACACAATATCCCTTATGTTTCAGGCTTGCATGGGGCCTAGGAACTACCCTCTTGAAGTTCAGTTGGTTTCAACCTTTCCTAATAATAGTAACCAGGTTCTAGGGTTCTCAATATCACTGACCATCCTCCATCGGTCATGGTTTTAGCTCACGCAATCTTTTCTTGCGGTCGGAACTATCTCGAGAGTATGGTCTCAATGAGTGTAGCATCGAGTATCAACCAGTTCCCAGCATTACACCGTGACCGGCTATCTCACTACTTCCTATGGCCAAGTTGGTCAATTATTGGTTCTAAGGTCAGTTGATGCTTAACGACCCATATAGCAGCCCCATATTCTCCTCGTTTCTCCACATGGGATACCAGTACCAACGAATGTGCCACATCAATGTAGCTACTGCTTCAACCGTATCGGTCTATGCCGTACAGTTCCCTCACAGTTTATTGCTACTTACCTAAAAGGTGTCCCCCAGATCCGGGTTAGGATCTATAGTAACTCCCAATACAAAAACCTTAAAAGTAAAGCAATCAAATCAAATAAGGGAAACAATTTATGATGAACTAATCCTAAGGTATACCCCACTTATTTTATTCCCCAGCAGAGTCGCCAGTTCTGTGATACGGTGGCAGAACCAGACTGTTTTGAAAATGTTGGTTTGCGTTTTGCATTTGTGTTTGCAAAATGTCGCGGTAAACAAGAGTCGCCACCGACTTTTATTTTATCCAACTGGAAAGGACAAAAGCACAGAAAAATTCCTTTTTCGAGATTTTGAGTACGGGGGGTAGATTATAGAAAGGGAAGGAATTAGCACCCTTTCTATCCGTAGTTTTCTACGGGCTCTTAGGTACTTGCTCATCATTTTCAAAATTTCTTGTGTGTGTTTGATAAAAAAAAGTGTTTGTTTTACTTTGATTTAACCCTTGTTTCTGTATTCAAGAGTGTTACAAAGTTGTTTTGAAAAGTTTGTTTGAAAAGAGTGTAAGTGTGGAAAAAGTTTGTTTTGAGCAAGTACCTACTAGCATCTACCTACTCGAAAAAAGAATGTTTCTGTTCTTGTTTCCTTTAGACAACGCTATCCCACTATTAGTGAGTAGGTAGCACCGTCGTTGGAGTTTTAAGGGTCAATTCGAAAGGGACGTACGATCATTAAAGCAATGTTAGGACGTCCTAGTAATAACCCTAATGTCTTAAGATCATTTTTGAGGCAACATTTCCGAGGCAACCTTTCCGAACGGGACTTTGATCTTTGTTTAGACAAGAGAGCGATCACTAAAATACCCTATACTTAATGATCGTTTACCGAAGGCAACAGAAGTGAGAGTATACCATAGGAGTGCGCATGTGCGAGTGATTCAATTTCAAGTTATTATCTTTGCACATTTAGGGTTTGCTAACCATTTTAAAATTTACATACAGTCTTGTCATGCAACCCTATTATCATACATCTAACAGTTAATATTTTACAGAAATTAAAATGCGGAAAATAAAGCTACGCTATTACAAGGCTTCTAGATTAATTAAATAGCCAAAAAACCCGTAAAAATGAAGAAAAAAATAAACGAAAAGTCCTAATTAATCTATTACATCCCATGAGCAATTACATCAATATTGTAAAATAAGATAAAGCGCGCGCGATGAATCGAGGACGAGAGATAATTAGGGTTTTGACCCCGTCTAGCCTAATTAAAAGAAAAATCATTTTTTTGTTGTTTTTGATTGTTTTAAGAAAAATAAGGTTTTTAATTAAATAAATACATCTAATTACTAATTAGTTTAAATTAAGAAAATTATTAAATTTGACCTATTTTTGTATTTTGTTTATTTTTAAGAAAAAAAGAAACTGGAAATTAAATTAAGCTAAAACCCTAACTTTTCTAATTGATTTTAATTTATTTACAAAGACAATTAAAGTTACCTAAAAAATTAAATTAACTAATTGAACTAATTAAATAAAAAAAACCTAAATCTAATTTGATGAAAAATTATTTTTATGGTTTTTTTGATAAAAAGGAATTAATTTTGTGTGTTAGTAAAATAATTAAATAAAGAAAATATAAAAGAAAAGAAAAAGAGAATGGGCCTGTTTGCAAGTAAATGAGGGGTGTGAATAGCAAGCTTTTGGGCCCAAGAATTCTGATCCACGTTGACTTCATGGATCCAGCGTTTTGCATTGACCAAGGCTTTTGGTGGATCATCACATGATAGCCTTCAGATTTGGCCTCCTGGAGATCTTAGTGGTTGATCCTTGAGGACTCATGGTGGACCTCACACCTATGTGCGCGCCTGATTATACAAATGAAAATAACATGAAATATATGGGGCACCTAGGATTCGAACCCAGGTCCTATGGCCTTTCCATCTGCCTCAATACCAACTGAGTTGGACGCGTTTGTTGTACATAAAAGAACAAATAATCAATATATTGAAAACAAACAAAATAAAAATTATTCGTGTGAAAAATTCAAACAAAGCAATCAGGGGCTGCCACGCCATTGTCCCCAACCTCTCTTTGTTGCTAAAGGTCACATGACTTTTACCTACGGACCAGAAGCGTAGGTATAAGCCAACGATTTTCCAAAATCATCCACAAGAACGATAAATGGAATCCAATGCTATAGATTAAATCGCCTTGGCCTACTGAGCATCATGGTGCCCTTCTTGTGGACCAGTTTTGCCCGTATAAAAAGATCCTAAAACGAGACAACAAAAACCTAGCAATGGTGGATTCCAATATAGCCAACAAAAATGCAATTAAGTGTCACCATGAGCTTGCAAACACATTAGGGATCATAAATATGCTATTGAAACATGATAAAGATACAAGAATAAAGAGATTCGATTTTTAAAATAGGGGCAAACCGTATGGGTCGTGGAACCGCATTCTGGGCACTAGAACGCTTGTTTCTGATTGGTATAGGTTCCTTGCACTCCCAGGAAGCGAATGAGATGGCTTGGGGTCTTGAAAATGCTTGGAAGTACCAAGTCAGATCACCACATTCTTTGAGTTTTTTCAAGTTTGATTCTTCCTCTACACGCCTCAAAACTCCCGTTTTTTATCTGCACTTGTCCACTATATACCAAGGAACGAATTAGGGTTGCAAATGTGTTCTCAATATTTGGCAATTATGGTCTTTGATCATGATTTGATCTTCATGAAAATATTTCCAAAAATATGCCAAAACCAATCTTTTTATGCACACACATGCCTTACACGATTTGATTCACTTGCTAGTTGTATAAGGGACCTGAAACATACATCAAATCTTAAGACTTAAATGCTTTTGATATTTCCATGATTTTTTTTATTTAAATTGATTTAATTGAAATAAAAAATCAAAATAAAATGGCAAAAATAAAATAAAGGCAAGTTGGAAGAGATAGGGCTCTTGGACCATGTTACAAACTTAGGCCAAGTGCAAAAAGTTAGGCCCATTTGACAAAAATTGCAATTTGAGGCACTTTTGACTTTTGGCAATTTTGCAAAAAAGGTCAACTTCACCAATGCATAACTTCTTAAATTTTGACTCTTTGAAGGTGTTCTTGGACTTTTTAGAAATATTGATATGTCCTATAAGCAACCCTTTGGGTCTCATCTCAGTTGGGTCTTCCATGTTCATGTATGAAGCTTTGACAAAAAAGGTGTTTTTGTTGACTTTTCAAAATGACCTATAATGTCCAAATTCATAACTTCTTGTGAGTGCATATTTTGAAATTGGGAGCTGAAGATTAATTGTAGGGAATTGCATACTCTTCAAAATGAGCTTTTGATGGGTCATTTCTATTGAAGTATGAGAAAGTTATGCTTGGTCAAATTTGAGTTGACTTTTCCTGCAAAACCCTAATTTAGAAACTTTTGGGTTCTGATGAATTGTGAGAAATCCTTGAGGAGTCATGATCAAACCTTGATAAAATGATTAATAATACTTCAAAATAAGGATGTTTACCAAAAATCTTAAAGTTTGACTGTATGGGGGCCACAATTGACTTTTGCCCTAGCATAATCGATTTTCAGGCCTTTGAGCAATTGATTGGGCAAACTTCCTCTGTAGGGCTTGAAACTTGACATGGATGATCTTGAGAACATATTAGGACAATGGTGAGCATTTGGGATCCTTGGGACTCAAATATCTTGATGCAACATGAAACCCTAATTTGAGGTAGACTTCTTTAGGAGAGAGTTTGTCTGGCCAACCCTTGGGTTCCCTTAAGCAATTTGAGGACCTCACTTGAAATGTATTGAGAAACATGGGAGGGAAAATTTTTGGGTACAATAGAGATGCTTTTGAGATGTTAATTTGAGATGTTTTTTAGATGACCTGAGAGGTTGTTAACTTGGGTGTTGTTATTACATTCATGGTTATGTCGCATACATTGCATTTTTTAGATGGAGCTTATGCTCGTTGAGATGGCTTGTATTGGAAAATTTTGAGATGAAGGCTATGCCTTGTTGATGCCTCTATTAATTGGAAAAAAATTGAGATGGGAGTTCTGCTCCAATGGTACCACATGCATTTGCATAGTATTGAGTCACATTATATGATTTCATAAAGAAGTGTATTTTGATGTTGATGAATGTGTATATATGTTGTAATGTTGTTGATTATGAGATGAGAAGAGGTGATGTTCTTGATCTAATTTAATATATTAATTATCATGCGCTTTATTATATTGTTAGATATCTCACCCCTTCTGTTTGAATATTGCCCTCATGTTGGTAACGTGCAGGTAATCGAGAGTGAAGGATGTATACCTTCAGTAGTTCGAGTTAGTGTCATTGCTCTGATATGTAACACTCGGGGGGATGAACGTTTGCTGATTTTAGATTGTTGATTTTCAGTTGTTGAACTTTAGTTGAGCATTATTAAATATGTGTTGTTTCGAAGTTGATGTTTTGTTGTCAAAAATGTTATTGAGAATTTCGCTGCGTAGTTGTTGAATTGTTTAATTAAATATGTTATGATGATGGTTCGTCCGATGTTTTGAAAGTGTTATATATCCACGATGAATGCAATGAATTTGATAGAAGAATTTGTGACGTCCCGATTCGTTTGCATGATTGAATTTTATAACTCTAATTTATTTATATGATTTCTTGGGGTAGAATTGGGGTGTTACAACTGCAACACAAACAACGGTTAAGAAAAACTAACAATACTCGATTGTTAAACAAGTACGACTAGATAACTTGACCGGACGGACCGATCTGCTCTGATACCACTAATGTAACACCGCAATTCTACCCCAAGCAATTTACAGAAAATCAGAGTATAAAAATTTCCAAATAATCAGGATGCTACACATTCAACAGAGACACATAAACCTGCCATGCATTTAGAATAGATACATAACACTTAAAGAAAACGGGATGAACACAACTCATGAATAAAGTCTTCATAACATGAACCAACTTTGATTAATCACGCAGCGGATTCATAATAAGTCACCATATGAGACATAACATCTTCTGAATCATAAAACAACATCAATATGATAACTCCTCAAATACCAACATAAGGTTCGATAAATAAACAACAAAATAAAACAAGCGTTCATTTCTCCCTGAGTGCTACATATCAGATCAAATGACACCAACTCGAACTAACAACACTAACGTCTACACCTCTTGGTTACTTGCACGTTACCAACAAAGGGTAACATTCAAACAGAAGGGGTGAGATATCGAATACTATAATAGAACATATGATAAATAATATATCGAAATCAGTTTATGTAAAATCACTACTTCATACCAAATCAACATAAAGCAATACCATTCACCAACATCTTAATTCAACTTATAACATTACCGTGCGTAAACAACACTTCAAATAAGAAACAATCAACTACTTCAAATGCGACTCAATTATGCAAATGCATGTGGTACCATCGGAGCATAACTCCCAACTTAGAAAATGGCAGTTTACCGAGGCATAAGGAATAAGCCCTCAACATAAAATTTTTCCAATAAAGGCCAACGTGGTGAACATTCACTCCAACTTAGAACATGCCAATCCAGGACAACTTTAATGCTATGCTATGCTATGCGAAGATATAAACAACCACAACTTGGTAACACAACAACGACAACAACATAATAAAGGTTGACAGAACAACGATTCACACCTTCAACATTGGACAAAGGCCTATATCACAGTCATTACCAATCAATCAAGGTAAATCACAACATTTATTCACCACGTAGATATCGAAACAAAATGACATTTAGGTCAATTCGCAAAATACATCAATATATCAACATATCAAATTAATCGATTCATGTCCAATTACTTGCCAACTTAATTAAATTAATCTCACTGCTAAATTATTTTCATCACTAATAAAATACTAATTCATCCATTCAAAATATATGTAGTCCATTGTTAATTGTTCTTCCTAAAATTAGTAATTCATTATATAACTAATGGATGTGCCATTCTTCCACATAAAACTAGTTTCTAGCAACTAAATTTAATTTACTGTTGCTGAAAACAGTGACATTCATATATATTGCTATTAGCAATTACCGATATCATTTAAAAATTATGCAGCATAGTGCCATAGCAGGACAAACAGAAAAACAGAGAAAATAGAGAAACAAAGAAACAAGTGCCTCGGCCTCACAATGCCAAAGTGGCACTTTCCTCCACCTACTACCCTAGTGTCGATCGGCACCTCTCTCTTTCCCAAAGGTTTCCGAATCGCAACCCCCCATATACACAAGTGTCGGACGGCACTTCCACTTCCAGTTTCGTTTTCATTCCTTTTTCTTATTTTTTATACTTATTTTCTAAGCTTAGTTTCCATACTGCTTCAGTAATTCTTCTTTCTCCTAATCCAAACCCAAACCAGACAAGTGTTTAACACAACAACCCAAATATTTCTTTGACATTTCTATAACTAAAATAATATTAATCATGCTTATCACAACAACATAAACCAACACAATTAAATAAAACAGTAAAGATTTCACATACCAATTCCCACATACAAAATATCATATACCCCATTATAGGATAAGAAACCCACCCTTACCTGGTTTGATTTTGAAAGCACTCAAGGAAGCTTCAATGGAATTTCTGAGATTGGCCCTAGCAGCAACTTTCCTCTTTCTTCTCCTCTTCTCTCAAACCCTATTCTCGTTTCTCTTCTTATTTTGTTTTTCCTGATAACACTACCTTCTTTCTTTTCTTCAATTTTCTAATAAAATACTATTATTTAATCCTTAGTAATTTAAATGGGCCGAACCAATACACCCCCCCCCCCTACTACTTCACGATACCATACTTAAGCCCAACATCAATTCTAAGCTTATTAGTAAAATGCCACTTCAACTTATTTATACCTATATAAACCTGATTAATTATTATTCCGAATTAAAAAATAAAATATTCAAAACAATATTTAATTAAATAAATAATTAAATATCGGGGTGTTACATTTGTGCTGCATCCCTGGTTGAAATCAGTCTCTTTTGATCCTTGGATTCTTCTATCAGTTTTCATCATTGTATATCTATTGATCTGAGACCAGCAGGTTCTTTGAGAAACATTCACTCTCATCATTTTGCTTTGGGTCGAGTTTTGATCTCGTCTCCTGTGCATGAAATTCAGTTTCGTCCTGGTATTCATCTAGTTTAGTTTTTCCTAACTAGTTATTGAGTCGAGTTTCGCCTCATTTTTGTTTTTATACCATGACCCTTTGACGGTGTTCGTTTACTGAGTGCATTGTTCATGTTGCGTCCCTGGTTGAAATAAGTCTCTTTTGATCCTTGGATTCCTCTATCAGTTTCCGTCATTGTTTATCCATTGATCTGAGACCAGCAGGTGCTCTGAGAAACATGCACTCTTACCACTCTTGCTATGGGTCGAGTTTCACTTCGTTACTCGTGCATGAAATCCAGTTTCTTCCTGGTACTCATCTAGTTTAGTGTCGTCTAACTAGTTTTTGGGTCGAGTTTCGTCTCGTTTTGTTCCTCACTCCTGAGATTCTTTCAGTTCCTTAAAATTGTTTATCTTAGGTTGTGATTTGCAGGTGCTTCTAGAATCATGCACTCTAGTCACTTTGCCCCTCGTACTTTTTCTTTTCTAGAGTCTAGTTTCGCCTATTCTCTGTGGTTTGAAGCACAGCTTTGCCCTAGCACATTTATTATGAAGTTTAGTTTCGTCTACTCTTCTAGTTTTAGCTCTGTTTCAACTTTATTAAAATCTACGTCACAATTTCATTCTGACGCATGTCTTGGGAGGTCCAATGTTCATTAAACCCTCTGGTTGCTAAATCTAATTTCATTTGGTATCTTCTTAGTCCCGTGTCTGTTGACATTATTTGCCTTTGGGAGGTTATGCTTCTTCTTCAAGAGTGTAAATTTTCGGGTTCTTTCGTATTCAATCATCTTCAACTCTTAACGCTCGAAAGCTGTCACTTTTCTCGCTTATCCAATTAAAGATAATTGAATAGGGGCGGCACTTGCACCCCAAAATTTACCCTATTGATTTAGGCTTATGTTTCATCATAAACATCATATTGCATTACATTCATATGTGGTGTAGGGATCAAGGTATTTTGGTTTATCAAGCCTCCCTCAAGCTTTGGAAGATTGATTGTATTGTCAAGTTGCTCAAGGAGAGCCTTATTATCTAAACCTTTGGATCTTTCAAGCCCAAAGGTTTCACATATCTCAATGTATCTTATCCACCTCATTGGATAATCAGAAGATTGGGTATTTTGATTTTATAAGGAGAACCACTTCCTTTTGATACATCAGTCAAAACTAGGGTTTGAGTTTTAATCAGCGATTCTTTTGAATTTTTGAGTGGAAACTCCTTACATAGCTTCTATGTGTTTGGAATATCATATGTTTGAAATTTTGATCTTCAATTTTGAAGAGAAGTGGTTCATGTATTTTCATGTGGGATGATCATTAATGATTGATTTTGAGGAGAATTGCAAGTTTGAGAGGTTACTTGGATTTGAAGTTATCTTGGTAATTGAAAATTTCACTAAGTGTCCTTGATTCTTGGCCTGACTTTGCAAGGGCATGACTTTCTAATTTTTCAGGGGATTTTGGTGGTTCTTTTTGCCAATTGAAGAGGGGAAAAAGATCTACAAGGGCCCACAGAGTACAAAAACACACTTCTTACTCAAAATAAAAAGTTATGAGCCTTTGAAGTTCCGGGCAAGTTGGTCAAATGTTGGGCATCATGGGCAAGCCATACGACCATCCTGAGGTATCTTGTCCAGGAATTTCATCAAACAGGTGGCACACCAAATGTGAAATCCATTTTCTTGTAACTCAGTCTAGGTTTTGATTTGATTTTGGGTTTAATTAGAAGTATTACATGTTGGATTTCCATTGTGACAAGAATTATTGGAGATGGTTATGGTTTGATCAAGTTATGAATGCTGAAAGTGGGCATCCTCGGCTGATCAGGCATGTCACGCAAGATGCAAGGCATGGCCAAGCCAGCTGCACATCAGCACCAGATTTAACACGAAATGCATTTTTGTGATTTGATTTCATCACACACGAGTGTCTCATGTGTGCTCTGAAATCCCACATCACTTCTTACCTCATTTGGCTAAACATTCTCACACACCATGCCTCACCTCACTTCCCTCGTGCCTTGCCATTTTTGGAAACTTTCTCTCAAATATATCACATATTCCATGTGCAGTTGGACACCTCAGCATTCACACTTATTTCCTCTCATTTCCACTTTTTGGATTTTAGATGAAATCAGAGAAAATAAAAAATCTCAAACGAACCTCAAAATTATTTTGATCTTCACCATCCGTTTCCAGCTGGATTTTCTAATTCAAAGGTCGGGATCACTTCAACTATAACAAACTTTTGTTGCTATATAAAAAAATTTCACTTTCAATCTCATTCATTCTTGAGTCATTGGAAGAATCACCAAAAAGAGCTCTCATCTTCTCTCTGCTTTCTTCTTCAATCTTCAACCAAAAATTCTCTCTGCAACTGCTACAACCTCCTCAAACCTTCATCATCCTTGCATCAATCTTTAATGACATTCTTTACACCACTGCAACTTCTTCAATCTTCTAGAATCTTCATCATCATCGTAAGCAACAACAACATCACAGTTGTATTCATCTCAGAATGTATCATCTACCTCACTGCTTCGTTCATCACACTATAATCTTTTCGTAGACAATACTAGAATTGTTTCACGTGCAACAACATCAAGAACTTGAAGCAACTCTTCTCCTCAATTCTACATCCTCAGTCGAAAGGGAGCAACATTGGCCAATTAATTTCAAATCTAAAGTTCAATTTTCTCTCAAAAAATTCAGTTCTCGAATGCTCTCCTTTCTCTGATTTATTTTTCCATTCTTTCTTGTTGATTCATTTTCCGTGAAGTGAGTAGATTATAGTGGAAGCATTGGTTTGCATATGGAGCAGAGGACTTGAATTTCCAGATTTTGCATCAAGGTGAGTTGCTTGGACTTTGATTTGCTATGAGTTTTCTTGGACTTTGATTTACTGTGAGTTTGCTTGGACTTTGATTTGCTGTAAGTTGCTTGCACTTTGATTTGCTGTAAGTTTTCTTGGACTTAGATTTGGTGTGAGTTGATTGGACTTTGATTTGCTATGAGTTTTCTTGGACTTCGATTTGTGTAATTTAGCTTGAACCATTTTTGTAACTCTTGTACATTGTGTTTTCGCTGGCCGGACTATAGGTATGATGTATATATTTATCTTTGTTTGAGGCTTGAATCGTTTTGTGGAGCTTCTGAAATTCTGTGCGTAGATGATTTTATTTGAGTTTTCATGAGCTTTGTTCTTGATCTATGGATAATTATTTGAGATGATTCGAGTTTCATAATGTAGAGTGATTAGCGAGCTTTCGATTGCACTTGATTTTACTAAATCTGATGGATATTTGAGTTTTGTTTGAATGATCTGAACATGAGCCCTTGCACTGATTTTTCGTGCAAGTTTCATTTGTACTGGAGGTTAGAGTCTGTGAAGCTTCGAAGGATGAGTCGAAGAATTGAAACTCTAAGTCAGTAAAGCTCAGTTCGAATGAGGTTGAGTTGAAGCTTTGAAATCCAGAGCCTAAAGAGCTTTGTTCGAAGGCAAAATTGAAGCCAATCAAAGAAGGTTGGTGCTACAGAGTAAGTCCAATCGAAGAAGGATGAATTGAAGCCAATCGAAGAAGGCTGATTTGAAGTCAATCCAAGAAGGATGGTTTGAAGTCAATCGAAGAAGGCTGAATTGAAGCCAATCGAAGAAGGATGAAGTGAAGTTAATTGAAGAAGGTTGATTTGAAGTCAATCGAAGAAGGCTGATTTGAAGTTAATCGAAGAAGGATAAAGTGAAGTCAATCGAAGAAGGCAGGTTGAAGCCAATCGAAGAAGGATGCTATTACTGCAGAGTTGAGGCCAATCGAAGGAGGTTGTTGCTGCAAGGTTGATGCCAATCGAAGAGTCTCATGGTAGAAGTTGAACCACCATTCCAACTTGGAACTCTAATCCATTTTATTTTTATAATCATTTAATTCATTTTGGTTTTATGGTTTTAATTTTCATTTAATTAATTCTAATTCAGTTTTTGAACCTAATTGGATTATTGTTGAGATAAGATGCAAAGCCAAACTAAGGTGGTGGTTGGGCCCTGAGCGCGTTAGTTTTTTCTGAAATCAATTAATACCAACAAAAGGGCTTCAAGGATCACTTTTCAGATGGGCCTAGCACTTAACTTCTGATTCATGCACATCTGGATCCAATATATACCCCTGGCTGTTTAGAGTTTTGTTATTTATCTTCTCATGGAATTTTCTTTTTCATAGTTTTGATGAAAAAATGATACAAAAAAATAGAATATTTTTTTATTTGATTTTTAGGACTTTAGAATTGAATTGTAGTTTCCAAACTATTCTTTCCATGTTAATAATCATTTTTTATTACTTTATTTCCATGAGTTCATGGTAAGAGTCTGGTTTGTGATATCAAGCGCCTGAGGATTAGTCCGGTTGATTATTGGTGAAGGTTTCGCGAAGATCGTCAGGTTTCTTTGTTCTAATACGCTCTGGTACAGATTAATATCCATTTGGTATTTTCCCTCGTTTATCACATTTCGCACTTCCCTGCTTTCCAGAGGTCATGAGAAGTAGGGTTCTCTCCGCTTTCCTTGCCATGTCAAGTAGGAATAGAGATGTATGTCGGGGACCTCCGTTTTTGATATATTTCAGGAGTTCATCTAATTTATTTAAAGACTTGTTTAAGGCGATTATGCATATGTACCTTGCTTGCTACTCATGTTTAAGCACTTGTTTGCTTACTTGTTTGGTATTTACCATGCTCCCTTAGGATTGTTCGTGTAGGGTTAGTCCTCGAGCTAGACCTTAGGATAGGAATCCATGTATGCTAACATAGGATAGAATCTCCCCTCTTTTATCCTCAATCTTAGAGTCAATCATTGTATGATAACATTAGGTCTAGAGATTAGGATAATCTCCCTCAGTTGTTTTCTTTTCCTTTGCATTCTTGCATCCTAAAACTAAAACTTCTTCTTGGCAAATCATAAAACACCTTTAATAAACTTAAATCCTTCTTCAATGTAAAAAATACAAACCAATCTTATTTGTTTGTGCGCCTCTTGGTTTGGTTTTATCATATGGTTTATTGATTTTTCGCCATCTTTGCCATGTTATCTTCCTATTCTTTTAGTCGATGTTTCGCCATCGCATATTCTTTTAGCCGATGTTTTGCCATCGCACATTCTTTTAGCCGATGTTTCACCATCGTACATGTTTGTTATCCTACTTTTATTCTAGATATCATTGTAGGTGTAGTGTTTTATCATCTGATTTGTTTATCTCTTGCCTTCTTCACCATGCTATCTTGCTTATCTTTTAGCCGATGTTTCGCCATTGCAAATTCTTTCAGCCGATGTTTCGCCATCACAATTGTTTGTTATCCTACTTTGATTCTCAATATCATTGTTAGGTGTGATGTTTTCTCATCTGGTTTATTGATGTTTCGCCATCTTTGCCATGTTATTTTCCTATTCTTTTAGCCGATGTTTCTCCATCGCATATTCTTTTAGCTGATGTTTCGCCATCGCACATTATTTTAGCCGATGTTTCGCCATCGCACATATTTGTTATCCTACTTTGATTCTCCATATCATTGTTAGGTGTGATGTTTTGTCATCTGGTTTATTCATGTTTCGCCATCTTTGCCATGATACCATGTTATCTTTAAGCTGATGTTTCGCCATCACATATTTGTTTGAAGCCGATGTTTCGCCATCGCACGTGTTTGTTATCCTACTTTGATTTTCCATATCATTGTTAGTTGTGATGTTTTATCATCTGGTTTATTTATGTTTCGCCATCTTTGCCATGTTATCTTCCTATCTTTTAGTTGATGTTTTGTCATCGCATATTCTTTTAGCTGATGTTTCACCATCGCAAATTCTTTCAGCCGATGTTTCGCCATCGCACATGTTTTTTATCCTACTTTGATTCTCCATATCATTATTACGTGTGATGTTTTATCATCTGTTTTATTGATGTTTAGCCATCTTTGCCATGTTATCTTCCTATCTTTTAGCCTATTTTTCGCCATCGCATATTCTTTTAGCCGATGTTTCGCCATCGCAGATTCTTTTAGCCGATGTTTCGCCATCGCACATATTTGTTATCCTACTTTGATTCTCCATATCATTGTTAGGTGTGATGTTTTGTCATCCGGTTAATTGATGTTTCTCCATCTTTTCCATGATACCATATTATCTTTAAGCCGATGTTTCTCCATCGCATATTTGTTTGAAGCCGATGTATCTCCATCACACATGTTTGTTATCCTACTTTGATTCTCAATATCATTGTTATGTGTGATGTTTTATTTTCTGGATTATTGATGTTTCACCATCTTTTCCATGTTATCTTCCTATCTTTTAGTCGATGTTTCATCATTGCACATTCTCTTAGCCGATGTTTCTCCATTGCACATTCTTTTAGCCGGTGTTTCACCATCGCACGCGTTTGTTATCCTGCCTTGATTCTCAATATCATTGTTAGGTGTGATGTTTTGTTTCCTGGTTTATTGATGTTTCGCTACCTTTTCCATGTCATCTCCTATCTCTTAGCTGATGTTTCGCCATCTCACATTTTTTTAGCCAGTGTTATGCCATCGCACATGTTTGTTATCCTACTTTGATTTTCAATATCATCGTTAGGTGTAAAGTTTCATCATTGTCTGATATTTTGCTATCATGCTGGCGTTTTACCTCCTTATCTGAGTTTGTGTTGCCATGCGATGTCTTGTCATCTCTTTTTGATATTCTATCATCATTGTTGACATGTTGTTGTTCTATCTGATGTTTTGCCATTTTGTCTATTGCTTTTATTTCCTTAACTAAAAAACATAAACCAACCAAAATATGTGAGCCGAACTACGGCTGCTCGGATTCCTTAAAAGGGATACGTAGGCACTGGGGTAGGGCCCAAGTGAGAACAACTTTTATTTTCCCTACATTATTTTCTCTTTTCTTTTGCATGCATTCCCTATTTGCATTTTCTTTTAGCTATTAACCTTTAGATATAGATTTACACACCCTTAGATTAGAAAAAACAAGAGTGGATACCGTAGAGTACTACGGGCGTGTGGGGTGCTAATACCTTCCCCTCGCGTAATAGACTACCTTATCTGATATCTCGGTCATTTAATCGTTATTTCACCCTTCTCAGTTTTTCTCGATGTTTACCTTTCCCTTCTTGAGGGATAAAAGACGTTCGATGGCGACTTCATTGATTTTATTATCGGATGACGGTTTGGCCGGTTGTTTCATGAAGAACAAAGCTTGAACGCCTACATTGCACCAAAGAGGATGCATTCGACCTTTCTGTCTTAGGAATTTATTTTGTAAGCCCAAGAGGCATATTATAACCATTTTGAACTTATTAATGCAATTTGATGTTTTTTCATTCTTTTCTAGACAAATTTAAATCTTATAAATCCTTGAAATCATTTGCATGCGCATGTTTCATGCATCATAACATAAACAGGTTTTCCACAACAGGTTTCCTTATCTTTCTATTGTTTATTTGTGTCAGATGGATATCGCGAAAACAATGAAGGACCTACAAGCATAAAATTCCCAGTTTCAAGAGACTCTGCTAACCCTGGCCAAGGGGCAACAAGAGTTGATGACGTTGCTGGCATCCAAAAAGAAACATAAAAGGAAATCCCTAGTCAACATGTGTAAAAGATTCAGAGAGTCGATTCGCCAGATGCCTGTAGTGGAAGATTCGTCTGAGGAAGACGAAAATCAAGCTGAAGAAGCAAGGAGTACTCGGGCTAGGTGTGTCAATGATCGAGCGTCCGATGGTGAAGACTATTTTGATGAGCAATATCCTCATGCCGATGATAAGTACAATCAGCTATAAGATAGACTGAAATCCGTTGAGATTCAAATTATTCCTGGATTGGATTTTGATGATTTAGGTTTAATATTTGGGGTCGTCATTCCCCATAAATTCAAGATACCAGTCTTCGTTAAATATGACGGGGTTTCATGCCCAAACTTCATCTGAAGTCTTACGTGCGCAAAATACAACCTCACACCACCGACAAGAAACTATGGGTCCATTTCTTTCAAGAAAGCCTGGCTGGGACTCAACTAGAGTGGTTTTACCAATTGGAGGGTTCCTGTATTCACACCTCGGAAGACTTGGCCACTACTTTCTATCACCAATACCAATACAATGCTGACCTGGCACCGACTAGAGTTCAACTACAAGACATGACGATGGGTAAAAACGAGGGGTTCAAAGAGTACGCCCAAAAGTGGATGGATCTTGCCAGTAGCGTCCAACCACCGTTAACTGACAGGGAACATATATATATGTTTATGGGTACGTTATCTGGTCCATTTTTAAACTTTTTGGTTGGGTGTTCTTCGTCTGGTTTCATCGAGCTGATCCTAACTGGTGAAAGGGTCGAAAGTGGTATCGAGAGCAGGAAAATCCCCATGGCATCTTCTTCCACCTCTAACCCCATAAAGAAAACCTTCACTGGGAATAAAGAAACTAATGTTGTGTATGGGGCAAGGGCCCATAACAAGAAGGATAACCGTCCGTCCGCTAATGCTGTCTGATTTCCAACCCAACTCTTGTTCAAAGATAATCTTCCAATCATCAACGATTTGAGGCTCCTCAAAGATAATTCACAAGGATAGGCATGTCGTTATCCCAAGCCTTAAAACACCTGTTAAAGGCCAACTTGGTGACACTGCGTGATCCTCCATCCAATCTAAACACTTTCTCACCTAAATACAATCCGAATACCAAGTGTGCATATCATTCAAATAGTCCCGGGCATGAGACCGATCAATGTTGGGCGCTGAAGAGCAAAATCCAAGATCTAATAGACAACAAGACAATCGAATTTGATCCTCCTATAATTCCCAATGTGATAACGGAACCAATGCCAAACCATGGTAAAGGTATCAATGCAATTGAAGACATTATTTTTGTTTCCCCCGCCGAAGATCTAACTACTCCGTTAACTATTGTCAAAAATAATTTGCTAAGAACTGGGGTTTTCCCTGGTTGTTTGAAAGATTGTGATTGTTGCACCGAACAGGTTAATGGATGCAAATGGCTGAAATAAGGTGTTCAATGCCCGATGAATAATTATGAGATCCTATTTGAGAGAACTCCTTCCATCAAAAGTTTGACCGATAAGATTGAAGACCTCTCCATCATAACAATTTCAAACAAGCCTCTTAGGATCTCCTCAAAGGGTCCTATCAGGATTTCGAATGAACCAACTGTTGCTCCTCTGATAATTACTACCCCTTGGCCAATTCCGTATTCTTCCAACAAAGCAGTGCCATGGATCTATGGTGCCGAAGTGTATTACCATGGAACAAATCAAAATGCTTGGATTGAAGAAAGCAAGGCTGATGACATTGGTAATATTACCGGCTCTAGTAAGGTGACCAGAACTGCGAGAATCTTTTTGCCCAACATTTCACCCCCAACTACTACAACAACACTTGTCCGCATCACCGCTGCTAAGCCTAGTGATGGCGTTAGATGTAAAGAGAAAGTAGTTGAGCCTGCTGAGATAGAGATGCCTGCAAAGGACATTGCTATTGAGGAACCTTCCACTCAAGAAATGGATGAAATCTTAAAGATTATAAAGAGGAGTGATTTCAAGATAGTGGAACAACTGGGGAAAACCACTTCCAAGATCTCCATGTTATCTTTTCTACTTTGTTCCAATGCTCATGCCCAAGCATTAATCAAATTATTAAAAAGGCTAATGTCCCTCATGACACCACAACTGACCAGTTCGAAAATTGTGTGGCGAGCTTGACGGTCGACAATGGATTGGGGTTCTCTGATGCTGATTTGACACCATTTGGAAGGAACCATAACAAAGCTTTACATGTTTTTGTTGATTGTAAGGGGACTACCCTAGCACATGTTTTAGTTGACATCGGCTCTTCTTTAAACGTGCTAACCAAGGGTTCTTTGGACCAGTTAGACTGTGAAGGACTGGTATTGAAGGAGAGTGATATTATCGTAAGGGCTTTCGATGGGTCCAAAAGGATGGTTCATGGAGAGGTGGATCTCCCAATTAATGTGGGCTCACAGATTTTCCAATCTACTTTCTATATCATGGACATCTGTCCTACTTACTCCTGTTTGTTGCGTCGCCCTTAGATTCATGGAGCATGGGCAGTAACGTCTACCCTTCACCAAAAGCTAAAATACCAAGTCAAGGAAAGGACTGTCACTGTTTGCGATGAGGAGGAATTCATGGTAAGCCATATGAATTCTTTCAAATATGTGGAAATGGATGGCGAATTTATAGAAACCCCATGCCAGGATTTTGAAGTTGTTCCACCCATGGTTGCTACTGCCAAAATTTCCTCTGACATGCCCAAAGATGATAAGGTCGTGCCAAAGATGGTTTCATTTAAGGATGCTAGTGCTGCAGTCAAAGATGGAAGTTGTGCTACCTGGGGGCAACTCCCCGAGATCCCGTTCAAAGCAGATAAATGTGGGTTGGGTTTCACTATCAAGGCTCAAAAAGAGGTTAGGCGTGTTCGTGCGGGAAAGCCCCCTCTCGATATTGGAAATCATGAAGTAAACATTGTGGAGGATTCAGATGATGAGTGTGCTTTCGAAGAATGGATATACCCTACTACGATAGAGCTCAACAATTGGCACGCAAAGGACTTAGTTCATATATCCTTCATTGAGGAGTAATTACTTATTTATTGCTTTCTATAAATTCAAGAGCCTTTTATTTGTAATATTAAACAATGACTTTTAAGCCATATGCTTGGCCCGGGGCACTATGGTCCATTTGTTAAGGGGTTTATTTATGTTCATTTTATCATATGATCATTCAATATAAACCATTGGACTTTTTGAATTCGAATTTTTGTGCTCATTGTCTTTATTTTTCTTTAATACCTTTTTCAAATAACCATGTATCTTACATGCACACACATACTCTTGTAGATCCTCATCCACTACAGAAAACATTTCCAATGACTCTACTATTGCCAGTTATGATTTTGAACATCCAATTAACCAAGCCAAACACGAAAGCGATGAAGATTTTGAAATACCGAGAGAACCAGTCAGATTTCTAACTCAAGAGGAAAAAGTTATTCAAGCGCATGAAGAGTTAGTTGAAGTCATCAACCTAGGTACCGAGACAGACAAGAAAGAGGTCAAGATCGGTGCCAACCTAGGAAGCAGTGTCAAAAACAAATTGGTTCAGATGTTACATGACTATATGGAAGTGTTTGCTTGGTCGTATGAAGATATGCCAGGGTTGGATACTGACATTGTAGTTCATCGTCTGCCAACAAAGGAAGATTGTCCTCCTGTCAAGCAAAAAGTTCGTCGCATGTGGCCTGATATTTTTGAGAAAATAAAAGCTGAACTGATGAAACAATTTGATGGAGAATTCCTAGCTGTGACATCTTATTCTCAATGGGTTGCAAATGTTCTTCTGGTGCCGAAGAAATATGGAAAAGTTTGTATGTGCGTAGATTATATGGATCTGAATAGGACAAGACCCAAGGATGACTTCCCTCTACCTTATATTGATGTCTTGGTCGATAACACCCCTCAACATAAAGTCTTCTCTTTCATGGATGGTTTCTCCGGCTATAATCAAATTAAGATGGCTCCCGAAGACATGGAGAAAACCACATTTTGAAGATGTGAAAAACACAAGAAGGGGGGGGGGGGGGTGAATTGAACAACTTGGATCAAATAAAAACAGCTTTAAGACACAATATTTTTATCCTGGTTCGTTTGATCTCAAACTACTCCAGTCCACCCGTCAAGGTGATTTTGCCTCTCTCCAACGAGGTCTTAATCCACTATTCTCAAAGAATTACAACTGCTACTTTAACAACTGTTAAAGTCTTCTTGAGTATAACCACAAACCAGTTTATCTCAAGGAAATCTTTTACAAGAAATGAACAAGAGTGTGTTGTTGTTTTCTAACAAAACATTATATCACAACTGTGATAGTTACACAAATTAAGCTTGGAATAAAATGAATTTGCTAAAGCTTTTGAATATGCGTGGTTTGGAAGGCTTGATAAATTTTGTGCGTACATGCGTGCTTCTTTTCATAAGCAGTCCTGTTTATATAGGAAAGCAAGGATACATTTTCCATAAAGCAGGTTTAATGATAATAATGCACTTTCCTTTTGTAGAAGATCTTTGTCTGAAGAAAGCCATTAGCATTTAATTCTGTCTTGAATAACCAGTAATGCTTCAGAGTCTTCTTTGTTGTATAAGCTTCAGAGTGTTGATGACTTGGTAAAGATTTCTTTGATCAGAGTCAGAGTGTGTTTGTTTAGGCGCAGATTCTGGTCATCAAACTTCAGCGTGTAGCATAGGTTGCTGATCTTCTAATGCTGATTCCATTCTGATGTTGATTCCATCAGAACTTCTGCATATACAAAACATAATTTTATATATATCTTTGAAATAATTTATTCTTTGTATTTTGTTATCATCAAAACTCTAATTAAGGGTTGTAGAATCAAACTATGTTCTAACAATCTCCCCCTTTGTGAAGATGACAAAAACCAAATATTTTCAAGAAAGAATAAAGAATAAAAAGTATAGAATTAAGAAGAGAAACTCCCCCTGAGTTGATTACTTCCCTTTAATTCCATGAGTCTTTGAGTATCAGAATCTTACTGTATATTTCATCAGAGTTTTGTACCTGTTCAAGCTTTTCAGAAGAGAGAAATTTAAGTAGATCTGAATGTCTGAGACTTATGTCTCAGTAATCCGTTATTGAAAAATATCTTATTCTTTCTCCCCCTTTTTGTCAGTTATCAAAAAGAACATATAATCAGAGCCAAAATGCGTTAAAATTAAAAACCGAATCAACGATAAGTTCAGAACAGCAGCAATGTAAGAATATTACAGATAAACATGTGTTAAAATAGAGGAAATTCTAAGAGGGAGGAGGAAGACGCGTGAACAAAGCTTCCAACAAGCCCTTTATCTGGATGTTGGTTTCCTCTTTCTTGGTTAACATGCTCTTGATTTCCGAAATTTTGTCGTCCTGTTTATCCATTCTTTCCTGCATCAAAATATCAGATATTTTCAGGTCTTATAGAGTCTGCCTTTCATAGGAGGAAGCTTGAGAATCTTCAGTAAATGGATGCTTCTCAAAGCATTCTGCAATGTCCTCTTTTTGACCCAATTGTTCAGCAGGAACTATCTACTCTGAAGTGGCAGTCAAATTGAGATCTTCTGACTCTGGTTGAACTTTGTATGCTGGACGATGTTCAGACCAGGGAGCATTGTCCAGAGGGAGAACTTCTTCCTTGAGTAGCTGGCTCAGAACTTGATCTTCAATTACTTTTAGCAGATTACTGAATTTCTGTTGAACTTGTTCGTAGCTCTGTTCTTTCATCTTACGAGTTTCAGAACATACCCATCTTCTGAACCTTGTCCAAAGGTAGTCTGATGCAGCAGGATCAATCAGCTCAAGACTAGCTTGCTTCAGAGAAGTGATCCACTTATGTACTTCGGTTTCAAATATCAATAAGCTGGTACCAACATCTGGAGAGGGTTCAGATGGTTTTGGTTTTGGAATAGTTGTTTTGTGGGTTATGGAAACAAGACGTTCAAAAACCGTTAAATCAATGACAGTCTTGGTGTTGTCATCTGGATTATTCTTTGGTGAGGGAGTGGGAGAGTCTGGAATAATTATTGGACTAGTTGGGGAGTTTGGTGGAATTGATTCTAGTGAAGAGGGAATTTGGGGAATATCCAGAATGGTTAGGGGCATACAGATGGCCAGAGGTTCAGTGATTCCAGGAATGGGAATGGTATCAAACTCAACAGTTTGGTTAGATTGATCGTTATGAGGTTCTGGTTCACAGGATTCAAAAGGTTGAGCCTCAGAAGTTTGAACTTCTGGTTGAAATAGTTCAGGTTGTGGAGAAGGTGGATGAATTTCTTGTTGAGGAGATGGAGGTAGTGGTATTTCTGGTTGTGGATAGAGGGGAATTTCTGGTTGTGGTGCTTCTGTGGTGGTTTCAGAGTTTGGATTTTCTAGCATGGGAGCAGAAATATGTTGGTCAAAGGTTTCTATATCTGATAGAACTTTTGCAAGTTCTTGTTGGGTTGCTTCAATATTTGGATTTGGAGGTAGGGAGTGAGATCCTCTGAGAGTTAAGGTTTCTGAGGGGTCAAATTCAATGTCAAAGTCATCAATTGTTTGTGGTGTGGGGTTTTCTGATTGAGTGGGAATTGGTATAGATGTTGATACATAAATTGAATTTAAAATAGTTACAGAAGAAGGATTACCTCTCTTTTTAGGAGTCCGCTGGGATGATCCTTCTGCTACAGCCTTCCTTTTCTTGTTTTTCTTCAGCACAACTTTTGGATCCTTCTGCTGCATATCCTGAATGTTCAAATCTGGTGTTGTACCATCCACCTTGCATGCATCCAGATATATGACTATTATCTAAGGTTTAGCATCAATCTCTGAGAACATGGGAAAGTTATCCAGTGGGATTCTTCTGCTGGAGATTGCTGCAAAAGAAGTGACACTGGGTTCCTTCTTGATGTTCTCAATTAACTTCATCTTCTTCAGATTCTTTGCATTCAACTATTTGCCAACAGTAGCTTCCAAAGAGCTGGTTTCCTGAGCTTCTGTCAAATGATCAATCAGCTTATTCTCTGTTAGAATATCTGATATAAGCCTTCCTAGGGGTATCCAGTCCCTTTTTGTGCGCTCCTCTTCTCTGGTTTCCTTAACACTAGTCCTTATATGGTTAAACAGTAGATGAGCCAGATTCACCTTAATCTTCTAAGAGATGAAGTAGATCAGAAATTGCTGATCAATATTGATGTAGTCAGGAGAGCTGGTAGGCTACCTGTGGTTTATGCATCCCAGAATAATCTTGGCCCATATTCTGTGATGGTCTTTTAGATCCCTTATCTTGCTGGAGGGAAGACCCAGAGTGAAGATTACTCTAGCAATTAGGGCGACATCAGCGCATCTTTCAGCCATGTCAATGCATCGTACACCACCACCATTGTAGCCTATTAATCTTGCAATGAGGTCCTCAGTTATGACTATCTTCTTCCCCATTATGTATGAAGTAACTTGATGGTTGGAAGATGAAGCATGAATCCAAAATTCCTTCACAAGGATTAGGAATGTTGGACCCACCAGTCGGTCAAAATATTTGTCCCAGCCTTGAGCCTTTACTTCTTCAGAGAGATTAAACCCGTTCTCTTGAAGACTGTTAAAGTCCACAATCAATTCTGAGAGTAATTCTAGATTTTTTATGGGTGTGAGAAGAGTTCTGAAGGGTTCTTCATATTGTTTGGAGGAATCTGTTTTCTGAGTACTGGAAGTAGGGTTTCTTGAGGAAGCCATGTTCACACCAAAGATTTTGAGAAGAAATCGAAAGGGTTTTGAGAAAGGATGCAAACTGAAATCAATTAGATTGTAGAGAAAATGAAAGTGAAAGTGAAAAAGTGTAAAGAGTGAGAAATGTGTTTAAATAGATTTTGAAAAAGATTTTGAAAACATAAACGGCAAGAGAGAGAGAAATAAATTATAATGATTATGAGCATTTAATGACAACTAATTTTGGGGGATTCAGAAATATATTGGAACGGTTACCCATGACATGTGTCCCAATGCATCCAATCAGCGCTTTTGACCTTTCAGAAACGTGAACGAGTGTTCAGCCTCAGAAAGTAGCTGATAATTGGATGACACCTATTTGCTTGAGTGAACAGCACATTTCTATCCTTTAAATGAAGCGCTCAGATCTTCATGGATAGATTCTGATACAATTTGTACATCTAAAGATCTGAAGGAAGATTGATCAGTAGTTCACAGAAAAATAAACAAAGTTCTGAAGGTTAAGATATGGAATCAAAACAGTTTTATTCTGGGCAGAGCTTCATGCTGAGATGTTTCAGAATGAAGTTGAACCTATCTTCAGAAAGAGGTTTTGTAAAGATATCATCCCATTGATGGTCTGTGTTTATAAATTTTAAATTTAGAATCCCTTTCTGAATATAGTCCCTAAAAAATTATGTTTTATTTCTATATGCTTAGCCCTAGAATGAAAAATACTATTTTTACTGAGACAAATAGCAGAAGTATTGTCACAGAGGATAGGGATGTTACTCTCAAATATATTGAAGTCCTCAAGTTGACTTTTCATCCAGAGCATTTGTGTGCTGCATCCAGCTGCTGCTATGTATTCAGCTTCTGCTGTTGATAGAGCTATTGTGGATTGTCTTTTGCTGGACCATGCGATCATATTTTCTCCCAGAAATTGGAAGCTTCAAGAAGTTCTTTTACGTTCTACTCTGTCTCCAGTGAAATGAGCATCACAGCATCCTATTAAGCTGTAATCACTTAATTTTCTATAAAACAAACCCAGATTAGTAGTACCTTTCAGATACTTGAAAATTCGCTTAACTGTTGTTAAGTGAGATTCTCTAGGATCTGATTGGAATCTAGCACAAATGCAAACACTGAATAGAATGTCAGGCCTTGAAGCCGTCAGATAGAGAAGAGAACCAATCATACCTCTGTAGACCTTCTGTACTACCTTTTTACTTACCTCTTCTCTTTCCAGAATGCACGTGGGATGCATTGGAATCTTTGATGGCTTACATTCTGAGAGATCAAATTTCTTCAGAAGTTCTCTGACATATTTGCTCTGATGAATGTAATTTCCTTCTGGAGTTTGATTAATCTGAATGCCCAGAAAGAATTTTAGTTTCCCCATTAGGCTCATCTCAAATTCTGCCTGCATACATTTAGCAAACTTTCTTCCCATAGAGGGTTTAGTGGATCCAAATATGATGTCATCAACATAAATCTGACATACTAAAATTTCATTCTTAACTGTCTTACAGAACAAGGTTGTGTCCACTTTCCCTCTGGTGAATTCCTTTTCTAACAGGAAGTTACTTAATCTTTCATACCAAGTTCTGGGAGCTTGTTTCAGACCATATAGTGACTTCTTTAGTTTGAAAACATATTCTGGATTTTTGGAACTTTCAAAACCAGGGGGTTAGTGCACATATACCTCTTCTTCTATATAGCCATTTAAGAATGCACTCTTAACATCCATCTGATACAGAGTGATGCCTTTATTAACAGCAAATGAAATTAAGAGTCTGATAGATTATAACCTGGCGACTGGAGCAAAGGTTTCTGTATAGTCTATCCCCTCTTGCTGACTATAACCTTGTGCTACCAGTCGTTCTTTGTTTCTGATGACTTCACCTTGTTCGTTCAGTTTTTTTCTGAACACCCATTTTGTACCAATGACGTTGAATCCTTTTGGTTTGGGAACTAGATCCCATACGACATTTCTTGTGAATTGATTTAACTCCTCTTGCATTGCTCGAATCCAGTCATTGTCCAGAAGTGCTTCATCAATTTTTGTTTGTTCAATTAGAGAAACTAGTCCCATGAGGGATTCTTCAGATTTTCTAAAGGTAGATCTTATTCTGATTGGATCTTCCTTCATTCCTAAGATTGTTTCTTCTGGGTGATCCATGCTACTTCTGGATGGGCTTTTCTGGAGTTGATCAACAGAAGGTGCTGGATTGCTTGCAGTGACTCTTTCTGATGTTGAGGGAGTGTCTTTGTTGAGAGCTTCTGATGATTTGTTTTCAGTACCTATGAGTTTGTTGTACCCCAAAATTTTCCCTCCCATTTCCTCAACATTTTCTCACCACAAGACCATTGGAACTCAAGATCCAGTTAGGGTTTACTCTGCTCAAGACTCCTCCTTGCACTGTTGACCCAAATTAGGGTTTGAGTTTGCACAAATATTTTTTGACCTAAAATGTCAAAGATAACTTTCATGCTCCATATTGGACTCACAAGTTTATCCATACCAAGTTTCAAGCCTTGATTCCAATCTTTGCCCAGTCAATTGGACAGTTGACCTAGAAATCAGCTGTATTGGGGAAAAAGTCAACTGTGGTCAATTGACAGTCAAACCTCATGATTTTTGACCCACATCAACATTATGAACTCATATGAACCATTCGATCAAGTTTGGATCACAATTCCACAAGAAATTTGATCAGATCACCAAAAGGGCAAAATGGTCATTTTTAGGGTTTTGACTGCACAAAGGCAATTTTTGACTGTTTGACCTAACCAATAGCAAACCAAGCTCACATATGGACTCAAGGACCCAATTTCATTGTCTTGACATGTTCAACAAGTTCAAAAGATCCCAAATACACAAGATTGACAGATGAATTTTCGAGTCAACTGAGCCAAATTTGATAGTGTACTGAAAAGTCGAACTTTGACTTTTTGGTCAAAATCAAGTGTCAAGATTCATTTTTCATCAAGACATGTCAAATTATGAAACTTGTTCATCAAGAAATCAAAAATTACAAATTAGGGTTTAAAATGAAGAATTTTCATAACTTAGAATTTTTCTAAGTTATGAAAATTCCTAATTTTTTCCTAACTTCGTCCGATCTTTTCAGCAAGATACATTTGGATTCAAACAAAACTCAAAACATGAATGTTATATTCCATTGCAAAATATACAACTTTTATTCACAAAGTTTCCTCAAAAGAAGCTTGTAGCTCAAGTTATGATTTTTGGAATAGGGGTGCAAAACATTCTTAACTTAGAAATTTTTTGACCTATTCTAGGCAGGATTTTTGCCTAACTTCATGGCCACTTTTCACATGCTTCCACTTGGAATTTCAACTTGCATTACAAATATGGATTGTAGTACACATTCCAAGCTTTCCAAATTGTCCAAGAACTTCTCAAACACACTTTTGGTTAGGGAGAATCGAATTTGTCAATATGGGCAAAAGTCACTTTGATTCATGGCCAAATGCATGTTCATAACTTGGGCATTTTTGAAATAAGCATGCACAAGCTAGATACAGGCCTCTAATCTCATTTACACTCAATAATTAAATGCCAATCCATTGTGCCAAGATGTTATTTTGTGCATTTGGTCATTACATGAAGGATTAGTCTTAAAATGGAAAAAGCATTTTACCTATTCTTGTAAAGTTACACTTTATGTCAAGTTTACAATCTAAGAGGTACAAAGCAAATCTCTAAGGCACAAAGGTATGGACATATCCCACTGATCAAGACTAACATTTGCAGCATGTTGAGGGGGCCTGCATAAGCTTGTAACTCAAGTTGGCATTTTGGACTTAAGGGAGAAGAAACTTTGCATATTGAAACACAACTCACATTCCTGTCAACACAAGCCTAAGCAAACTTATTGAACACATTCCAAACATCAAACCTAACCTGAAACACGAGCCAACCACCTTCAATACCTCCCCAAACACAGAAACACCACTTTACTGCACAAAACAGGGCATCCCTGCAGATTGAGTTGCACAACTCAGTTTGCTCGTGCGTTTTGGCCAAAGCTTGTTCATACACACTCCCTACCATCCATTGAAGCTATCCCAATCCCTAGCTACAGACTGTAACATCTCTAACCAACTTCACCATTTTCATTTTTTCAGTTGTGCAGGTTAACTTCCATAGCTTGTTTCAGCTAGTTCCAAAGCAAACTAGAGGTTGGAGAAGCATCCCTAGACCTCAAGCAAGCTATACAAGTCCTCACATTAAATTGAAAGTACCTCCATTGTCATACACGATTCAAGCTGAACAGGTAAGTTTTTGAACTTCTATCTCTCTATCCAAGCATATTTAGGCTTAAGTTTGAGAAGAAAGCATGTTCTAATCATAGCCCTGAAGCCATCCATATAGTTACTTTTCATTTATATTGTGTGTGCTAAGAGTATTTTGAACCTGAACATTAGGAAAAAGTTAGGTCAGGAATTGGGGGAGAAGAAATTCTCTCTCGTTTCTGAGAGTTAGATCAACTTCTTTATATGTTTAGAATCGTGACATGATGCTCTATAACTTTGATGTTCTAAGTTTTTATTGAAAATCAAGGAATCAGAAGTTAGCAGGGAAGGAAGAAAACGCGCGTTTTTTCTGTGTTCAAACAGTATGGAGGTTGAAGACAACTCTTTTGGGCTGGGCTTGGTTGTTTTTCTGCTTACACCCCTTTATTTCACATACACCCCCTTGGCCCATTGTGCTTTATTTTTATCATTTTAGATTTTTTCTTTTTGGTTCTGACTTATTATTTTTTGTCAAAATATAAAAAATATTAAAAACATTTTTTTAACCATTTTTGCATTTTTATTTGAATTTTATTTGTTTTATTTGAGTTTATACATATAAATAAATATCTATATACTTTTATTTAAAATACTAAAAATAATACAAATACATTTTATTTTCTGATTTTTATTTTATTTTATCTTTTGAAAACATTTCCTAAAAAATATACTTTTTTTGTAATTAATAAATATTTTATTTTTGTACATATTTAATATATTTAATACATAATATAAATACTTATATAATTATTAGAATATTTAGGATAAAAATACAAAAATAATACATTTTTATTTTTTATTAATATTTAACCTCAAAAATCAATTTTTTACAATATACTTCCTTTTTATTTATTTTTTGTATATAATTAATAAACATTGTATATATTAAATAATAAATACCTTTTATTTGCAAAATTAGGGTTTTGCCCTAAAACCATAAAAATACCCAAAATTAATCCTTTTTATTTTTGTTTATTTGTCACATAAAAAAATACTTTTACATACATATAAAAATCATTTTTTGCATCTTGCATATTTATTGTATTTTATTTAATTATTGTACAATTCCAATACTTGTATATTCAATTTGGATGTAATAGCTTAGGTTTTAATTTCTTGCTAAATATCCCCATTTGAACATTTGTACCCCCCATCCCATAATTGTGTTGTAATAATTTAGGACCTTTATTTTTTCGCACTTTAAAGCTTTCTAAATATGCCATGATAGACTTAGGGCTTGTATGCAAAAATCAACCAAAAATAGTTTGACCTAATTCAAAGATAAAAAAGCATGAAAATGGACCACACCAATCACACTTGCACCCCTAGGGTTACTTCACTTGTTTCCTTCAATAATGGGCCATGTTGCATGTTAAGTATCTTTGGAAAAACAAAAACAAATCAAATGATCATAGTCCCTCGATGACGCTTTCGAAAGTTGCCTAAAAATGATCAAGTCCCTCAAGAAAATGCCAAAGACACTTGGCACCATTGCAATCATGGTCTAAACGATGACCCGCGCCCGTCCCGTTCACATCCTAACACCAGATTGTCCACCAAATACAATGGTGGAACAAAATTGTTAAAAGGGTTAAGAACATGAGAAAAACATTTGAGTAAATTTAGGGGTAGACAAACTCTTAGTTACTTGATCAAACTTGCAAAAACACACTTGCCATTTTTCAAAACCACACTCCACAACACACTTTCAAAATAACTTTCAAAAACATTGAAAACTTTTCAAAAGATATACACCTTTGTATACATCCCATCATGGATCATTACAAAGGTTGCCACCACATTGGCCTCTTTTCAAAACATTTTCAAACCCACACACAAAGCACCATTTTAAACAATTGAAAATCAAGGCAAGTTGATCTAAGCAAGTAACTAAGAGCCCATGGATAACCATGGATGGAAAGGGTGCTAATACCTTCCCTTTCTATAATCTACTCCCCGAACCCAAGAAAACATCTCAAAGGTTTTTGCTGTGCTTTTTAACCTTTCCTTAGGATAAAATAAAAAGTCGGTGGCGACTCTTGCTCAACCGAAACATTTGCAAAAACAAACGCAAAACCCAAGTCAGTTCTCCATCCGTATCACATAACTAGTGACTCTGCTGGGGAAAATTGAAAGTGGAGTAACCTTAGGGATTGGATCACCCTCTTGCATGACTAATTGTTTGCTTTGATTGCTTTATATCTTGGTTCCTTTGTTTGGGCTTGAAATCCTACACTCGGATTTGGGGAAACATTCATAGATAGCAATACGTTGTGGAAACTGTGCGGGGTATACCGACACGGTTGAAGCAATAGCTATATTAGTGTGACATATTTGTGAGTACCGGTGACCCTTGAGTTCAATCAAGGAGAGTACGGGGCCGCTGAGTGATGTCACTAAGCACTAATGACCTAGAACCTTACTTGACCATCTTGGCCTTTCATTAGGGGTAGTGAGATGACCGGATTTGGTGCAGTCCGAAGTTGGTAGATACTCGATACTACACTCATTGAGGGTTATTTTCTTGGAATATTTTGGTCGCTAGTAAAGTGGCTAAACCAAAACAATGAACATGGAAGACAATCCAATGATATTGAGCTCCTTAGAACCCGGTTACTATTTATAGGATAGGTTTTTAAGCCAACTACACTCAAGAGGGTACTTACCTATGAAGCCTCATGCAAGCCTGAAACTAGGGTTTTGTGTGATTTGCTTGTACATATGTTTGTGCATACATCATAAACATCATAAAGCATCATATGCATTCACTAACCATTTCAAGGGTTTAGATCTTCATCTTTGTTCTTGTTTTGTAGGTCATGGAAATTCTTCGCAGGAAAACTATCCAAGTCAACCTTGTGAGAATCCCTCCTCAACTCAAGGAGCTCACATCTAGAATTCCGGAAAGCTCTCCCTTCAGTGAAAGACATGGTAGACTGCTCAGCCTAGTCAACACCAACATTGAAGAGGACATGGTAAAGGTGTTGTTCCAGTTCTTTGACCCCTTCACCACTGTTTCACTTTCCCCGACTACCAATTGGTGCCCACTTTGGAGGAATTTTCTCAACTCTTGAGAATTCCTATTCTTAATCAACTACCCTACAACGGTACGAAAAAAGAACCAAAGCCTGAAGATGTTGCTCAAGAACTACACTTGCAACCATCTGACATCAAGGGGCATTGGGAAACTAGAAGCGGTGTCAAAGGCTTCTTGGCAAAATTCTTGTTTGAGAAGGCACAAGAGTGTTGGAATTCATTGGACCTACAAGCCTTTGAAGAAATTGTGGCACTCCTCATTTATGGGTTGGTCCTGTTCCCAAATCCTGACCAGCTTATAGATGTCAACACCGTCAAGATCTTCTTATCCAGGAATCCAATACCAACATTGCTTGGGGACATTCTTCACTCATTTTACACATGAACAATGAGAAAGAGGGGTGTTCTCATGTGCTGTACTCCTCTCCTTGCAAGGTGGTTTATTTCGCACCTTCCACAATCTGTCTTGAAGAATGACCAAGGCTTAAGGTGGTCACAATGGTTGATGACCCTCTCTCACTCTGATGTACATTGGTGTTCTCGGTCCAGAGAAAATGTCATCATTGTCGATCATTGTGGAGAGTTCCCTAATGTTCCATTACTTGACATTAAAGGAGGAATTACCTACAACCCTTGTCTAGCTTTGAGACAATTTGGATATGCACGGAGGGATGGCCCTCACGACATGTTGATTCCTGACCTAGTCTTTGACTTCGATAACGATGCGCAAGGACTTCGCCAAAGATTCATCAGAGCTTGGAGGATGCCTAACAAGGTAGACAGCAAGACACTAGGGCACAAGAACTCCATCCCTCTTGAGCCTTATCTCAAGTGGGTACGAACCCGAGCCCAGAGTCTAATGATGCCTTACCCTCATGTTCTCCCTGTGATTAAAGAGCCCGTTAAGGAAGGAGAGGTTCCCTACACCATCCTATATCCTGACATGCCTACATCATGGGAGGAGATGCGGAAGAGTTGGATCCAACTCAAGGAGGAACGGAACACTTTTGAAGCCAGCTTCTACGCCAGCGAGAAGAAGGTTTTGGAGCTTACCCGCTAACTCCATGAGGAAGAGACCCTCAACACCTACATCGCACCAAAGAGGATGCGCAACGTCTTTTTACCTTGAGAAGTTTTTTTGTAATATTTGGCCCATGGAGCATTTATGTACTGACAAATTTCTTCTTATTAATATGACGTGTGTTCTTTTTGTTTGCAACAATTTTGAATTTTCTAAATCCTTGAATGCATTGCATAAACAAACATATCATTCATCATGCGCATAAGCAAGTCTCCACACCAGGTTTCCTTATCTTTCTGCTGTTTATTTCAGTAAGATGGATCTCGAACAGACGGTCAAGGACTTGCAGTCTCAAAACTCACAGTTTCAACATCTCCTGATGACCTTGGCAAAGGGTCAGGAGGATCTAAAAGCTCTGCTGGGGAACAAAGAGCAAGTGAAAAAGAAGAAGAAAAGAGTCGGGGTGGCTACCCTAGGAAGAAGGTTTGAGGGAGAAGCCAGAAGAGTTCTTGAATTTCCCCCCACTTCTGAAGAGGGAACCAGTAAAGGCAAAGGGGTTGCGGTACCTTCCGAATCCGAAGTGGAAGAAGAAGAAGCTGAAGAAGACGAAGACTACTCTGAGCAACAATATCTTCCCGCCGATGACAAGTACAAGAGCTTGGAAGACAGGTTGGCAGCTATGGAGCTGCAGAGAGTTCCGGGCTTAGATTTCGAAGATTTGGGATTAGTTACTGGAATTGTGATCCCCCCGAAGTTCAAAGTGCCAGTTTTTGCAAGATATGACGGGCTGTCTTGCCTAAAAATGCATCTCAGATCATATGTAAGGAAGATCCAACCTTACACCGCAGACAAGAACCTATGGATCCATTTCTTTCAGGATAGCCTTTCAGGGGCCCAACTCGAATGGTTCTATCAGCTGGATGGAGCCAGTATCCAAAACTGGGAGGACTTGGCCACTGCATTTTATAAACAGTATCAGTACAATTCTGACCTTGCTCCCACGCGTACCCAACTCCAGGGTATGTCACTGGGGACGAGCGAAGGATTCAAGGAGTATGCGCAAAAGTGGAGAGACCTGGCTGGCAGGGTGCAGCCACCGCTGACTGACCGTGAACTCGTGGATATGTTCTTGGGGACCCTGTTTGGTCCGTTCTTCAACCATCTGATTGGGAATTCTTCTGCTGGGTTCACAGACCTGATCTTAACCGGTGAGAGGATAGAAGCTGGTATCAAGTCGGGGAAGATACAGAAAGGTGCCTCCGCGAGTACTGAAAAGAAGCCCTTCAAGAAGGAAGCCAGTGCTGTTTATGGTCCCAGAAGACAAATTAAACCGGAACGCCGCCAAGCTGTCAACGCATTGGTAATTTCTAATCCTGCTGCTGCTCCTCAGCAGTACAGCTAACCCAGGGGGGAGAGACCCAAAAGGCATTACACTCGACTCAGCATGACCCTGTCTCAGATTTTGCCACAACTACTTTCAACCAATCTGGTAACTGTCAAAGAAGCTCCGAAGGTAGTGAACACAGCTTCTCCAAAGTACAACCCCAACGCCCGATGCGCTTATCACTCTGATAGCCCGGGGCATACTACGGATGATTGCTGGGCTCTGAGGAATAAGGTTCAGGACCTTATTGATGTTAAAGAAATACAGTTTGAGGTGCCCGAAAGGCCCAATGTTGTAACTGCTCCCATGCCCCAGCATGGAGTGAATGTTGTGGAAGAAGACCGGTATGTAGCCTCTGTGGAAGAGATTGTTACTCCGTTATTGACTGTTAAAAGGAACCTGTTGATAGCCGGTTTATTTCCGGGATGTGGTAAAGGTTGCCTTCTATGTGTTGTTTCATCTGTTGGTTGTCCTTTGCTGAAATCAGGTATCCAAAGCCTGATGAATAGCAAAGAGATCTTGTTCGAGAAGATTGTTGTTCCTGCTGTCCCTGCTGAAGAAGTTTCTATCGTCACTATTTTCAACAACCCTCCTAAGGCTCTTTAAAAGAAGCCTGTCAAAATCATGTCCACTCAGAAGATTGCTCCTATCATCATCATTGTTCCGGGGCCTCTCCCTTATACATCCGACAAAGTTGTCCCATGGCACTATAGGGCAGATGTTTATGTTCTTGGAGTAAAGCAAGAGTTTGATACTAGTACCGGCGTCAGTAACATCACCGGGCCTGCCAAAGTTACTCGCAGTGGTAGGCTGTTCTCACCAGATATTGTGCCACCAGCTATTCAGAAACCTCTTATCATCACACCTGCAAGTGTGCCTGCTTCCCTTCAAGTTCCTGTTTCTACCCCTGCTGTCTAGTCATCTGACGCTCGGGGCAAAGGGATTGCTACTGATTTGCCTGCCCTGACAGAGGCACCAAAGACAACCACTGTTGAAGCTTTCCAGCAAGAGATGGAAGAAATTCTCAAGATTATTAAGAAGAGTGATTTCAACGTAGTTGAGCAGATAGGGCACACCCCATCAAAAATTTCTATGCTATCACTGTTGTTGTGTTCAGAGGCCCATGCCAAGGCCCTGATCTTCTTCCTGAAGACGGCCCATGTGCCACAAGAAACATCTGCTGATCAATTTACTGATTGTGTGGCCAACTTGACTGCTGATAATGGTTTGGGCTTCTCTGACGCCGATCTGACTGCCAAAGGAAAGAACCATAACGACGCCCTGCATGTCTCCATTGAATGCATGGGCACTACTCTTGCCCATGTGTTGGTAGACACCGGTTCTTCATTGAACGTATTGCCCAAGAAGGCCTTAGACAGGTTGGATTGTGAGGGTTTGGAGCTCAAGCCTAGTAACATTGTTGTCCGAGCCTTTGACGGTTCGAAAAGGATGGTACATGGGGAAGTTGACATTCCAATCAGGGTTGGTTCTCAAGTTTTTGATTCTACTTTCTATGTGATGGATATCCGACCATCCTATTCCTGTTTGTTGGGTCGTCCATGGATCCACAAAGCTGGAGCTGTGACCTCCACACTACATCAGAAGCTTAAGTACCCGGTCAGAGGGAAGGTCGTTACAGTTCAGGGGGAAGAAGAGTATATGGTCAGCCACCTTAACTCGTTCCGGTACATAGAGATGGATGGGGAATTCATTGAAACCCCCTTTCAACACTTTGAAGAGGTGCTTCAGACACTGGCATCAGCAGAGACTGTGACTAAAGAAGACTCTCCTTTGAAGATGGCTTCCTTAAAGGATGCTCGGGCTGTGATTGAAAAGGGCGAGTGTGCAAACTGGGGCCGACTTCCTGACATTACTCCGAAGACCGACAAGATTGGTCTGGGCTTCACTGTAGAGGCTCAGAGGGCTGTTCGTAAAGTAAGGATTGGAAGACCTCATGTGTTCATCACCAACCCGGGAGTGAATGCTATTGAAGACGACGTGGAGGAATCTGAATTCGACAGTTGGATCTACCCAACAACCGACAGTGGACCAAGCAACTGGACTGCCAAAGACTTCACACCTATTACTTTTGTCACTCATTAATGAACTCTTTTGTTTTGATTTTGTAACCGACAATATTTTTAAACTTTTATGGCTCGGTGTCTTACCCGGGGCACCGTGGCTTCATCTGTGAGGGCTTTTGTGTGTCATTTTCATATGTCATCAATAAAAACATTGGACGTTTGTTGCATTTTAAAATCTTGCGCTCCTTTTCTTTCTTTGTTATATATTGCAAAACAGCTATATTTACACACACTCTCTCATACAGGTTCCAATCCACTCTAGATCTCACTGGTAACGACTCTGCTACTGCTAGTTATGAATTCGAAAATCCGATCAACTTAGCCGAAGACGAAGGTGAAGATGATTGCGAAGTGCCTGGTGAACTTGCAAGACTGCTACTCCAGGAAGAGAGGGTCATTCAGCCGCATGAAGAGCCAGTGGAAGCGGTAAATCTGGGTACTGAGACAGACAGAAAGGAAGTCAAGATTGGTGCCAATCTAGAGCTCAGTGTGAAACAGTGATTGATTCAGATGCTGCATGACTATGTGGAAATCTTTGCCTAGTCTTACGAAGACATGCCCGGGTTGGATACCGACATTGTGGTTCATCACCTGCCTACCAAGGAAGAATGCCCTCTAGTAAAACAGAAGGTCCGCCGTATGCATCCAGAAATGTCCGAAAAAATCAAAGCTGAGGTTATGAAACAATTTGATGCCGGGTTTCTAGCAGTGACTTCTTACCCTCAGTGGGTTTCCAACGTGGTTCCAGTGCCGAAGAAAGATGGTAAGGTCCGAATGTGTGTTGATTACAGGGATTTGAACAGGGCGAGCCCTAAGGATGATTTCCCTCTGCCTCATATCGACGTTCTGGTTGACAACACTGCTCAGCATAAAGTTTTCTCCTTCATGGACGGCTTCTCCGATTATAATCAGATCAAGATGGCTCCTGAAGATATGGAGAAGACCACTTTTGTTACTCAGTGGGGCACCTTTTTCTACAAGGTCATGCCTTTTGGGTTGAAGAATGTTGGGGCAACTAACCAACGTGCCATGGTTGCTTTATTTCATGACATGATTCACCATGAAATTGAAGTATACGTCGACGATATGATTGCAAGGTCCCAAACTGAGGAGGAACACCTTGACCATCTACGAAAGTTGTTTGACCGTCTGAAGTTGTACAAGTTGAGGTTGAACCCAAACAAGTGCACCTTTGGGGTGAGATCTGGAAAATTGCTAGGCTTCGTCGTAAGCGACAAAGGCATTCAAGTGGACCCTGCCAAAGTGAAAGCCATACAAGAGATGCGAACTCCCAAGACAGAGAAAGAAGTCAGAGGCTTTCTAGGACGGTTGAACTACATTGCCCTATTCATCTTGCATCTAACTGCTACTTGTGAACCAATCTTCAAGCTGTTGAAGAAAGATCATGTAGTACGTTGGAATGATGAATGTCAGGCCGCTTTCGAAAAGATCAAAGAGTATCTCCAAGAACCACCCATTCTTATGCCACCGGTTGAAGGGAGACCTCTAATCCTATACTCGACAGTACTTGACAACTCAATGGGGTGTGTGCTGGGGCAGCATGACGAGTCTAGCCGAAAAGAACACGCCATTTATTACCTTAGTAAAAAGTTTACCGACTGTGAGACCCGGTACTCACTGCTCGAGAAAACTTGTTGCGCTTTGGTATGGGCTGCTCGCCGGCTGAGACAATATATGTTGACTCACACTACTCTGTTGATTTCAAAAATGGATCCAATCAAGTACATATTCGAAAAGCCCGCCTTGTCCGGAAGAATAGCAAGATGGCAGATGATCTTGACGGAATATGACATCCAGTACACGACTAGAAAAGCAATCAAGGGGAGTGTATTGGCAGACCATTTGGCGCACCAGGCAGTGGACGATTACCAGTCAATGAACTTTGAATTTCCAGACGAGGATATCATGGTAGTGACTGATTGTGAAATACCTGGACCGGATGAAGGACCTGAGGAAGGATCCCGATGGTCTATGCACTTTGACAGAGCCTCAAACGCTTTGGGTAACGGTATTGGCGCTGTGATCATATCCCCTAAAGGCACTCATACTCCACTTACTGTCCGACTATGTTTCAACTGCACCAACAACATGGCAGAGCATGAGGCATGCATCATGGGTCTTCAAGCTGCAATTGACTTAAGGATCAAGTTTCTGAGTGTCTTCGGAGATTCCGCTCTCGTGATCAATCAGATCAAAGGGGAGTGGGATATGAAACACCCAAATCTTATTCCATAAAAGAGTATGTGCTGACATTGCTTCCCCACTTCGAGGAGATAACTTTTGAACACTTCCCAAGAGAAGAGAATCAGTTAGCAGACGCGTTGGCTATGATGTCTTCTATGTTAAAAGTCAAATGGGACAACGAGGCTCCCCGGATCATTATCGGGAAATTGGACGAACCTGCATATTGCTGTGATCTTGAGGCTGAAGAGGTAATAGAAAAACCCTGGTATCATGAAGTGAAGAGGTACCTTGAAGCTCAAGAGTACCCCGAGGGCGCATCTGTTAATGACAAGAAATTCTTGAGAAGGTTTGCAGCAAAGTTCTTCCTCAGCAACGGCATTCTCTACAAGCGAAACCATGATTCAACCTTACTGCGTTGTGTGGATAAGACTGAAGCAGAAAGGATCATGGCAGAGCTACATGAAGGTACCTTCGGAACACATTCCAGTGGACATACCATGGCAAAGAAAATCTTTCGGGCAGGATATTTCTGGTCCACAATGGAAGCCGACTGTCATCAGCATTCTTGAATTTGTCATAAATGCCAGATCTATGCCGATAAGGTGCACATTCCTCCGGTTCCTCTGAGCATCTTGACAGCACCCTGGCCTTTTGCAATGTGGGGCATTGATATGATCGGCGAAATCAGACCTACGGCATCCAACGGGAATCGTTTCATCTTAGTAGCGATTGATTACTTCACAAAGTGGGTTGAAGCAGCTTCCTACGCTACGGTAACCAAGAATGTCGTGGCACGGTTCATTCGGCATAACCTGATCTGCCACTACGGTGTACCTGAGAGGATCATTACGGATAATGGTACCAATATTAACAACAAGATGATCATTGAGCTCTGCGAGCAATTCAAGATACAGCACCACAACTCTTCTCCCTACCGGCCGAAGATGAATGGGGTGTAGAAGCAGCGAATAAGAATATCAAGAAGATTGTGCAGAAGATAACAGTGACCTACAAAGATTGGCATGAAATGTTATCGTTTGCTCTTCATGGGTACCGTACCTCAGCACGGACGTCAACAGGGGCAACTCCCTTTTCCTTGGTCTATGGCATGGAGGCAGTCTTGCCTATTGAAGTCCAGATACTCTCTCTCCGGTTAATGAAGGATGCAGGTTTGAGCGAAGATGACTGGATCCAGACTCGGCTTGATCAATTAAACCTAATTGACGAAAAGAGACTCACTCCTATGTGTCATGGTCAGACGTATCAAAAACGGATGATCAGGGCATTTAACAAGAAGGTCAGACGACAAGAGTATCAAGTCGGAGATCTGGTAATCAAGCGCATCATTCTCCCTCAAAGTGATCCCAGGGGAAAATGGACCCCTACGTACGAAGGGCCATTTGTGGTTAAACATATCTTCTCAGGAGGAGCTATGATTCTAACCACCATGGATGGTGACGACCTTCCTCACCCCGCCAATGCAGACATAGTAAAAAGATACTACGCATGAACTAAAGACCCGCTAGGTTGACACACCTAGGAAAAAATAAGGGCTTCCCGGCGAACCAAAAGGGTTCGGGCAATAATAATGGACGAAATAAAAAAAATCTCTGTACACCCGGCAAGTCGAAAACCTGAAAAGGCGGCTTGGGCAAAAATGGGTATCCCGGTGGACTGAAAACCCAAAAGGGCGGTCCAAGCAAAAGTTAGGGATAAAGTGTAATAATATGTCTCATTGGATCACCTTGCATCCAGAATTCGGCATCAACTATCGGGCTCAGACGTCGCCAATCAATCAGCTTCATCTTCAACTAAGTAGCTGAGTGATGAGACGCTTGAAAACATAAAGGCGATAGCAGAGTTGGAACCTAGTGGGATTATTTTTCACATAGATGTTTTGTTTCCTTTTCACAAAATTGTATAAACTCTCTTTTGCTCGGCGGCGTTCTCTTACTAGGACGTCAGCCTCCTGTACCTAAAGCGCCTATTTACAGGCAAATTTCAAAATCAATACAAGTTCAATTTTTTAGACAAATTACCCATCATTTTTCCTTTTTTCTGTTTTGTTTTGCAAAGGACGTCCAATGTTCATTTTTGATATATGCATTTGACATTAATTGCTAATCATGAATACTTGCGTACGAGACAAAGGACTAATTACAGATGACATCAGAAACAGGGGCAATTTAAGATTGTCTAAGCGATCTAGTTGCTCTGTCCACCAAGGTACCAAGGTAGGTTTGGCCGAAGAACGTAACCAAGTTACCTCAACTCCCCACAGAGTAAAACCAGATTTCAGCAATACTCTCCTCAAGTAGAGTTGGTCTCCCATCAGCCCTAAAAAGGCACAATATTCCCCTAGCAAGCCAGCGATACTCTCCCCAAGCAGAGTTAGTCTACTGTCAGCCTTAAGGAAGTTGGGTATCCCCAGAAGATCTCAACATTCCCCAGTGGAGTATAGACATTCCCCAGCAGAGTATAGACATTCCTCAGCAAGCATCCCCGGCAGTCTTAATATAAGATTGTTCCCCGGCGGAATACAAGACACCCTAGTGGAACCAATCCCCAAGTACAGTCCAATGTTTCCCCAGGAGAGTTGAATCATCCTCCCCAGTAGATTCTGAAGCTTATCCCCAGTAGATTCTGAAGCTTATCCCCAGTAGATTCTGAAGCTTATCCCCAGTAGATTCTGAAGCTTATCCCCTGTAGAGTACGAATGCATCTCCCTGGTTTCATTCAAAGGTTATTTCCCATCAGGGCTTATAACTGGGTTATCCTCAGCTAATTACAACGGAAAGATCGTCCTCAGCGAAGTTCTTCCTACCCCCAGCGGAGTTCATCAAGTTCCCCAACATAACTCCTCAGTGGAATCCCCAGCAGAGCTCTCATCAAAACCTCTGCGAAGTATCTCTTCCCACAGAGTAATTCCCCGCCGAGTAATCTCTCCAACAAATTTATTCCCCAACGGAGTCATCTTCTCCTACCGGTTTATTCTTGCAACCATCATCCCCAGCGGAAACGAAGAACTCTACTCTTCAACATCAGCCCAGGATTCCACAAACTCCCGGCAGTCGTCAAGGATTTATTTTCCTAAACAAAAATACATTCATCACATTATCATACACCATAACGCATGCATATACGCATCATATCACATAATCTCATTTATCATGACATCATGCATTTCATACATCATGACAGTGCATACAACTGATGCTTTGCCTTTTAAGGAAAAAGTCAATCCAAAGATGATCACTATCAACTATCGCAATTCCAGATTCGATTCCTGTATCTAGCCAGGGCATATCTGTGAGTGATTGATTGTAGATTCGATACCTGTATCTAGCCAGGGCATATCTGCATGAAGAGTTTGAAGATCAACCCCTGTAACAGGCCAGGAAACTATCTTTCATTCTCAGGTCAGAGGTTTACACCTGTATCCAGCCAGGAAAGCTATCTCTACCATCCTTTTGCAATTTCCATATTCGATTCCTGTATCTAGCCAGGGCATATCTGTAGACGAAAATTTCCAGATTCTATACCTGTATCTAGCCAGGGCATATCTGTAGACGACAATTTCCAGATTCGATACCTGTATCCAGCCAGGGCATGTCTGTAGACGACCAATTCCAGATTCAATTCTTGTATCCAGCCAGGGCATATCTGTGAGTGTTTGATTATGGATTTGACACCTGTATCTAGCCAGGGCATATCTGCATGAATAGTTTAGAGATTCAATACCTGTATCTGGCCAGGGCACATCTGTAAGCAACCTTTTGAAGTTCCGGATTCGATTCCTGTATCCAGCTAGGGCACATCTGTGAGCAACTATTTATAGATTCGATACCTGTATCTAGCCAGGGCATATCTGCATGAAGAGTTTGAAGATCAACACCTGTAACAGGCTAGGAAACCATCTTCCTTTATCAAAGTACACAAGTTCTCGCTGAGGAATCTCTTACACGATCAACACTTCCAAATGGCATCTATAAGCCCATTCCCGACAAGGTTCTGTCACGTCTCCAGATGGCATCTATAAGCCCATCCTCCTATCCACCATCTCTCCAAATGGCATCTATAAGCCCATTCCCGACATCACATTGCTGATACTCTACCATGCGAGTGCAAATTTCAGGGCACTCTAGTGTCCAATCTCCTTTTACCCTCGAATCGCGAAAGGCAAACTTGCCAATCTAACTCTTCAGGTTCAAGAAGATTGAACAGGGGCAACTGTTGTACCCCAAAATTTGCCCTCCCATTTCCTCAACATTTTCTCACCACAAGACCCTTGGAACTCAAGATCCAGTTAGGGTTTACTCTACTCAAGACTCCTCCTTGCACTGTTGACCCAAATTAGGGTTTGAGTTTGCACAAAGATGTTTTGACCTAAAATGTCCAAGATAACTTTCATGCTCCATATTAGACTCACAAGTTTATCCATACCAAGTTTCAAGCCTTGATTCCAATCTTTGCCCAGTCAATTGGACAGTTGACCTAGAAATCAGCTGTATTGGGGAAAAAGTCAACTGTGGTCAATTGATAGTCAAACCTCATGATTTTTGACCCACATCAACATTATGAACTCATATGAACCATTTGATCAAGTTTGGATCACAATTCCACAAGAAATTTGATCAGATCACCAAAAGGGCAAAATTGTCATTTTTAGGGTTTTGACTGCACAAAGGCAATTTTTGACTGTTTGACCTAACCAATAGCAAACCAAGCTCACATATGGACTCAAGGACCAAATGGCATTGTCTTGACATGTTCAACAAGTTCAAAAGATCTCAAATACACAAGATTGACAGATGAATTTTCCAGTCAACTGAGCCAAATTTGACTGTGTACTGAAAAGTCAAACTTTGACTTTTTGGTCAAAATCAAGTGTCAAGATTCATTTTTCATCAAGACATGTCAAATTATGAAACTTGTTCATCAAGAAATCAAAAATTACAAATTAGGGTTTAAAATGAAGAATTTTCATAACTTAGAATTTTTCTAAGTTATGAAAATTCCTAATTTTTTCCTAACTTTGTCCCATCTTTTCATCAAGATACATTTGGATTCAAACAAAACTCAAAACATGAAAGTTATAGTCCATTGCAAAATATACAACTTTGATTCACAAAGTTTCCTCAAAAGAAGCTTGTAGCTCAAGTTATGATTTTTGGAATAGGGGTGCAAAACATTCTTAACTTAGAAATTTTTTGACCTATTCTAGGCAGGATTTTTGCCTAACTTCATGGCCACTTTTCACATGCTTCCACTTGGAATTTCAACTTGCATTACAAAGATGGATTGTATTACACATTCCAAGCTTTCCAAATTGTCATAGAACTTCTCAAACACCCTTGTGGTTGGGGAGAATCGAATTTGTCAATATGGGCAAAAGTCACTTTGATTCATGGCCAAATGCATGTTCATAACTTGGGCATTTTTGAAATCAGCTTGCACAAGCTAGTTACAGGCCTCTAATATCATTTACACTCAATAATTAAATGCCAATCCATTGTGCCAAGATGTTATTTTGTGCATTTGGTCATTACATGAAGGATTAGTCTTAAAATGGAAAAAGCATTTTACCTATTCTTGTAAAGTTACACTTTATGTCAAGTTTACAATCTAAGAGGTACAAAGCAAATCTCTGAGGCACAAAGGTATGGACATATCCCACTGATCAATACTAACATTTGCAGCATGTTGAGGGGGCCTGCATAAGCTTGTAACTCAAGATGGCATTTTGGACTTAAGGGAGAAGAAACTTTGCATATTGAAACACAACTCACATTCCTGTCAACACAACCTAAGCAAACTTATTGAACACATTCCAAACATAAAACCTAACCTGAAACACGAGCCAACCACCTTCAATACCTTCCCAAACACAGAAACACCACTTTGCTGCACAAAACAGGGCATCCCTGCAGATTGAGTTGCACAACTCAGTTTGCTCGTGCGTTTTGGCCAAAGCTTGTTCATACACACTCCCTACCATCCATTGAAGCTATCCCAAGCCCTAGCTACAGACTGTAACATCTCTAACCAACTTCACCATTTTCATTTTTTCATTTGTGCAGGTTAACTTCCAAAGCTCGTTTCAGCTAGTTCCAAAGCAAGCTAGAGGTTGGAGAAGCATCCCTAGACCTCAAGCAAGCTATACAAGTCCTCACATTAAATTGAAAGTACCTCCATTGTCATACACGATTCAAGCTGAACAGGTAAGTTTTTGAACTTCTATCTCTCTATCCAAGCATATTTAGGCTTAATTTTGGGAAGAAAGCATGTTCTAATCATAGCCCTGAAGCCATCCATATAGTTACTTTTCATTTATATTGTGTGTGCTAAGAGTATTTTGAACTTGAACATTAGGAAAAAGTTAGGTCAGGAATTGGGGGAGAAGAAATTCTCTCTCGTTTATGAGAGTTAGATCAACTTCTTTATATGTTTAGAATCGTGACATGATGCTCTATAACTTTGATGTTCTAAGTTTTTATTGAAAATCAAGGAATCAGAAGTTAGCAGGGAAGGAAGAAAACGCGCGTTTTTTCTGTGTTCAAACAGTATGGAGGTTGAAGACAACCCTTTTGGGCTGGGCTTGGTTGTTTTTCTGCTTACACCCCTTTATTTCACATACACCCCCTTGGCCCATTGTGCTTTATTTTTATCATTTTAGATTTTTTCTTTTTGGTTCTGACTTATTATTTTTTGTCAAAATATAAAAAATATTAAAAACATTTTTTTAACCATTTTTGCATTTTTATTTGAATTTTATTTGTTTTATTTGAGTTTATACATATAAATAAATATCTATATACTTTTATTTAAAATACTAAAAATAATACAAATACATTTTATTTTCTGATTTTTATTTTATTTTATCTTTTGAAAACATTTCCTAAAAAATATACTTTTTTTGTAATTAATAAATATTTTATTTTTGTACATATTTAATATATTTAATACATAATATAAATACTTATATAATTATTAGAATATTTAGGATAAAAATACAAAAATAATACATTTTTATTTTTTATTAATATTTAACCTCAAAAATCAATTTTTTACAATATACTTCCTTTTTATTTATTTTTTGTATATAATTAATAAACATTGTATATATTAAATAATAAATACCTTTTATTTGCAAAATTAGGGTTTTGCCCTAAAACCATAAAAATACCCAAAATTAATCCTTTTTTTTTTTGTTTATTTGTCACATAAAAAAATACTTTTACATACATATAAAAATCATTTTTTGCATCTTGCATATTTATTGTATTTTATTTAATTATTGTACAATTCCAATACTTGTATATTCAATTTGGATGTAATAGCTTAGGTTTTAATTTCTTTCTAAATATCCCCATTTGAACATTTGTACCCCCCATCCCATAATTGTGTTGTAATAATTTAGGACCTTTATTTTTTCGCACTTTAAAGCTTTCTAAATATGCCATGATAGACTTAGGGCTTGTATGCAAAAATCAACCAAAAATAGTTTGACCTAATTCAAAGATAAAAAAGCATGAAAATGGACAACACCAATCACAGTTGAACCCCTTGGGTTACTCCACTTGTTGCCTTCAATAATGGGCCATGTTGCATGTTGAGTATCTTTGGCAAAACAAAAACAAATCAAATGATCATAGTCCCTCGATGACGCTTTCGAAAGTTGCCTAAAAATGATCAAGTCCCTCAAGAAAATACCAAAGACACTTGGCACCATTGCAATCATGGTCTAAACGATGACCCGCGCCCGTCCCGTTCACATCCTAACACAAGATTGTCCACCAAATACAATGGTGGAACAAAATTGTTAAAAGGGTTAAAAACATGAGAAAAACCTTTGAGTAAATTTAGGGGTAGACAAACTCTTAGTTACTTGATCCAACTTGCAAAAACACACTTGCCATTTTTCAAAACCACACTCCACAACGCACTTTCAAAACAACTTTCAAAAACATTGAAAACTTTTCAAAAGACATACACCTTTGTATACATCCCAACATGGATCATTACAAATGTTGCCACCACATTGGCCTCTTTTCAAAACATTTTCAAACCCACACACAAAGCACCATTTCAAACAATTGAAAATCAAGGCAAGTTGATCTAAGCAAGTAACTAAGAGCCCATTGATAACCATGGATAGAAAGGGTGCTAATACCTTCCCTTTCTATAATCTACTCCTCGAACCCAAGAAAACATCTCAAAGGTTTTTGCTGTGCTTTTTAACCTTTCCTTAGGATAAAATAAAAAGTCGGTGGCGACTCTTGCTCAACCGGAACATTTGCGAAAACAAACACAAAACCCAAGTAAGTTCTCCCACCGTATCACAGAGTTCAACTTCCATACCTGCAAGGAATTCATTCTGCTTTGACTTTTGAGAGTCAAGCTTATCATCAAAACAAACACTGACTGACTCCTCCATAATCTGTGTTTCTGTATTGTATACTTTGTACCCTCTTGAGCGTTCAGAATATCCTAACATAATACACTTTTCTGCTTTAGAGTCAAACTTGTTCAAATAATTTTTTGTATTCAAAATAAAACATGTACATCCAAATGAGTGAAAATAGGAAATGTTGGGCTTTCTGTTCTTCCACAATTCATATGGAGTATTTTCCAGAATAGGTCTTATGGAGATTCTATTCTGAATGTAACACGCTGTGTTTATTGCCTCTGCCCAGAAGATCTTAGCAACGTTAGTCTCGTTGATCATGGTTCTGGCCATTTCTTGCAATGTTTTGTTCTTTCATTCTACAACTCCATTTTTCCGGGGAGTTCTAGGACAAGAGAAATCATGCAGAATGCCTTTATCTTTAAAGAATAACTCAAAATATTTGTTTTCAAATTCTCCACCATGATCACTTCTAACTTTGACGATTCTAAGATCCTTTTCATTTTGAACTTTGTTGCAGAAGGTAACAAACATAGAGTGTGACTCGTCCTTGTGCCTTAAGAACTTTACCCATGTCCATCTGCTATAGTCATCTACGATTACTAACCCATACTTCTTGCCACTGACTGAAGCGGTTTTAACTGGTCCAAATAAGTCAATGTGCAGAAGTTCTAATAGCTTGGAGGTGGAAACAACGTTTTTGGATTTGAAAGCTGGTTTTGCAAACTTTCCTTTCTGACATGCTTCACACAAAGCATCTGAATTGAACTTCAGGTTAGGAAGTCCTCTGACCAGATTGAGTTTGTTAATCTGAGATATTCTTCTCATACTAACATGTCCCAATCTTCTGTGCCAGATCCATTGCTCGTTGTTAATAGACAGAAGATACTTTTTGTTCTGACTTTTCAGTTCAGAAAGTTTGATTTTATAGATGTTGTTTTTCCTCTTTCCATTAAATAGGATAGTCCCATCTTTCTGACTAACAGCTTTGCATGAATTTTGATTGAAGATTATATCATAACCGTTATCACTTAATTGACTTATGGATAACAGGTTATGCATTAATCCATCAATTAATAAAACATTACTTATAGAGGGAAGATTTCCATTACCTACTGTTCCAGAGCCAATGATCTTTCCTCTCTGATTGCCTCCAAAGCCTACGTGGCCTCCAGGCTTAAGTTCTAGGCTTTGGAACATATGCCTTCTTCCCGTCATGTGTCGTGAGCAGCCAGAGTCCAGGTACCATGATTGGTGTCTTTGCTTTGCTGCTAAAGATATCTGCCACATGTATTATTTTATCCTTAGGTACCCACATTTTCTTGGGTCCTGATTTGTTAGTTTTACCAAAACTCTGGTTGAATTTTGGTTTGACAGAGTAATCACTACTTGTATACTTTATGTCATGTGTGTGCCCATATATAAAGTGTGAATCAAGTGGAGTACATTTTATAACTAAATCCATGGCATTTTTGGTGTAGGTACCTTACCTTGATGTCCTATCCCTTTTCTTCCATTTCTGCTAACTCCATAGATCATTGAAGCCATTTTGCTTCTGTCTATGTTTTTAGCTAGAAACTTCTGAAAGTTATGATCATACTCCTTGATGATCTCATCAGCATTGCTAGGAGTTTCAGGGATTGTTTCCTTCTGAGAGTTTTGCAATTGGTTTTCTAATTTTGAAATTTTATCTTTTAACTCAGAATTCTCCAATTTGAGACTCTCAGTCTTATCAGAGTCAGAAGCAAGATTCCTTTTCAGGTTTCTGAATTTGACTCTAATCTGCTGATATCTTTCCAGAATTTCATTCAGGCTTTCAGCTAGTTCAGCCTTAGTAAAGTTTATAGTAAAGTCAAGGAATACCTCTTCTGTATCTGATTCGGAGTCTGACTCAGAAGCTTCACTGTCTTCAGTTATGTTTTCCATGAGAGTTATGTTTGCTCTTTGATCATCTGATTCTGAGTCAGCTTCAGATGTGTCAGAATCATCCCATGTAGCCATGAAAATTTTCTTCTTTTCCTTGCCAAACTTCTTTTTGGGCTTCTCCTTCTGAAGCTTTGGGCAATCACTTTTGTAGTGCCCTTGATCGTTACATTCATAGCAGATGATGTCTTTGTTGTTTGGCTTTCTGTTTCCTGAAAAACCTTCAGATCTTCTGTGTCCAGAGGAGGATTCTGACCTTCTGTATCTTGAGGAAGATTCATTCTGATTTTCTGATCTTCTGGGATTCCTGAACTTCCTTTGCCTCTGCTTCCACAATTGGTTCACCCTTCTGGAGAGGAGAGACAGTTCATCTTCTTCTGATGAGGACCCATCAGAGGTTTCTTCCACAGCCTGCAAAACTTTGGAGTCAGATTTTCTGTTAGATTTTAAAGCTAATGGCTTACCTTGCTTTTGAGGTTCATCTGCTTCTAGCTCTATCTCGTGACTTATGAGGGAGCTGACAAGTTCCTCCAGAGAGATTTTGTTGAGATCCTTGGCTAGCTTAAGCGCTGCGACCGTTGGCCTCCACTATTTTGGAAAGCTTCTGATGATCTTCTTAACGTGATCAGCAGTGGAATACCCTTTGTCAAGAACTTTTAGACCAGCAACAAGAATTTGAAATCTTGAAAATATAGTTTCTATTGATTCACTATCTTCCATCTTGAATGCCTCATACTTCTGAATGAGCGCAAGGGCTTTAGTTTCTTTGACTTTTATGTTGCCTTCATGCGTCATTCTCAGAGAGTCAAGCATATTCTTGGTAGTTTCTCTGTTTGATATCTTCTCATATTCTGAATAAGAGATGGCACTGAGAAGAATTGTTTTGGCCTTGTGATGATTTCTGAACTCACGCTTTTGCTGATCAGACATCATTTTCCTGTCAATCTTCTGACCACGTCCATCCACTGGGTGCATGTATCCATCAGTCACCATGTCCCACAGATCAGCATCATGGGCCAGAAAGAAACTCTCAATTCTGTCTTTCCAGTAGTCAAAGTTCTCTCCATCAAAGACTGGAGGTTTGCCACTGAATCTGTCCCTTTCTTCATTGTTGTCATTGCTGATGTTTTGACTTGGTCCTGCCATTGTGTTTTTCTGACGCTGCATCTTGTACTGACACGGTTAAGTGTTATAAGCTCAGAACCAGGCGCTCTGATGCCAATTGAAGATGTGAAAAACACAAGAAGGGGGGGTTAAATTGAAAAACTTGGATCAAATAAAAACAACTTTAAGACACAATATTTTTATCATGGTTCATTTGATCTCAAACTACTCCAGTCCACCCGTCAAGGTGATTTCGCCTCTCTCCAACGAGGTCTTAATCCACTATTCTCAAAGAATTACAACAGCTACTTTAACAACTATTAAAGTCTTCTTGAGTATAACCACAAACCGGTTTATCTCAAGGAAATCTTTTACAAGAAATGAACAAGAGTGTGTTGTTGTTTTCTAACAAAACAGTATATCACAATTGTGATAGTTACAAAAATTAAGCTTGGAATAAAATGAATTTGCTAAAATTTTGAATATGCGTGGTTTGGAAGGCTTGGAAAACTGTGTGCGTACATGCGTGCTTCTTTTCACAAGCAGTCCTGTTTATATAGGCAAGCAAGGATACGTTGTCCATAAAGCAGGTTTAATGATAATAATGCACTTTCCTTTTGTGGAAGATCTTTGTCTGAAGAAAGCCGTTAGCATTTAATTCTGTCTTGAATAACCAGTAATGCTTCAGAGTCTTCTTTGTTGTATAAGCTTTAGAGTGTTGATGACTTGGTAAAGATTTCTTTGATCAGAGTCAGAGTGTGTTTGTTTAGGCTCAAATTATGGTCATCAAACTTCAGCGTGTAGCGTAGGTTGCTGATCTTCTGATGCTGATTCCATTCTGATGCTGATTTCATTAGAACTTCTGCATATACAAAACATAATTATATATATATCTTTGAAATAATTTATTCTTTGTATTTTATTATCATCAAAACTCTAATTAATGGTTGTAGAATCAAACTATGTTCTAACACATTTGTTACTCAAAGGGGCACCTTTTGTTACAAGGTCATGCCATTCGGATTGAAGAATGCAGGGGCAACATATCAAAGGGCTATGTTAGCTTTGTTTCATGATATGATCCATCATGAAATAGAGGTATATGTGGATGATATGATTGCAAGATCACAAATTGAAGGAGAACATCTCAACCACTTATACAAGCTATTCGAGAGGCTGAAAAAGTACAAGTTGAGGTTGAACCCTAATAAGTGCACATTCAGAATAAGATCTGGAAAACTTCTAGGTTTTGTTGTCAGTGGTAAAGGAATCGAAGTTGATCCTGTAAAGGTAAAATCCATTCAAGAAATGCCAATTCCCCATTCTGAAAAGGAGGTTAGAGGATTCTTAGGTCGTCTTAACTACATCGCCCACTTCATATCTCACTTAACTGCTACTTGTGAGCCAATCTTCAAACTCTTAATGAAAGATCAAGTAGTCAGATGGAATGATGAATGCCAAGCTGCCTTCGAAAAAATCAAGGAATATCTGCAAGAACCTCCTATCCTTATGCCTCCAATCGAAGGAAGACCCTTGATCATGTACTTGATTGTGCTAGAGAATTCTATGGGGTGTGTGTTGGGCTAACACGACGAGCCTGGCCGAAAAGAGCATGCAATATACTACCTGAGAAAAAAGTTTATTGACTGTGAAACCAAATATTTACTGCTCGAGAAAACTTGTTGCACTCTGGCATGGGCTTCTTGCCGGCTAAGACAGTATATGTTAACTCATACCACTCTATTGATTTCTAAGATGGACCCGCATCAAGTACATCTTCGAGAAACCCGCTCTGTCCGGATGGATAGCTAGAAGGAAAATGATTTTGACTGAGTAAGATATTCAATATACAACATAAAAGGTCGTCAAAGGAAGTGTATTGGCGGATCATTTGGCCCATCAAGCTGTTGATGATTATCAATCTATGAACTTTGACTTCCCGGACAAGAATATCATGTTAGTGACCGACTGTGCAAAATCTGTACCATATGACGAACCTGAACAAGGATCCCGATGGACTATGGTGTTCGATGGGGCTTCCAACGCTTTGGGTAACGGAATTGGTGCTGTGATAGTTTCTCCTGAGGGTTGCCATACCCCTTTCACTGCTAGATTGTGTTTCGATTGTACAAATAACATGGCTGAATATGAGGCATGCATTTTGGGTCTGAAAGCTGCCATTTATTTAAGGATTAAGCATTTGAATGTATTCAGAGATTCCGCTCTAGTGATTAGCCAAGTAAAGGTAGATTGGGACACTAAACATCATAATCTCATTCCTTACAAGGAGCTTGTGCTATCTCTGATTCCATATTTCGAAGAAATCACCTTTGAACACTTCCCTAGAGAAGAAAATCAGTTAGCTGGTGATTTAGCCAGTGTCTTCTATGTTCAAGGTCAAATGGGACAACGAAGCTCCTATGATTAAAATTGAGAGATTTGACGAACCTGCACACTGCTATGAGCTTAACACTGGCGCAGAGAAGCCATGGTACCATGAGGTGAAGAGATACCTTGAAGCGCAAGAGTATCCCGAAAGAGCTTCCATAAATGATAAAAAATTCTTACGAAGATTCTCATCCAAATTCTTCCTAAGCAATGGAGTCATGTACAAACGCAACCATGATTATACTCTAATTTGATGTGTGGACAAGAAGGAGGCAGAGAAAATTATGGAAGATATGCAAGATGGTCTCTTTAGGACTCACTCTAACGGGCATACTATAGCCAAGAGAATCCTGAGAGATGGTTACTAATGGTCAATAATGGAGACTGATTGCCATCATCTCTCAAGGACTTGCCACAAGTGCCAATTCTATGCTGATAAGGTCCATGTGCCTCTTATTCCTCTAAATGTCATGACTTCTCCGTGGCCGTTTGTAATGTGGGGCATTGACATGATTAGAGAGATTAAACCTACTGCTTCCAATGGACATCACTTCATTCTTGTCACTATCGATTATTTCACCAAATGGCTCGATGCTGCCTCATTTGCCTCAGTCACAAAGAACGTTGTAGCCAGATTCATCAAACATAACATCATTTGCCGCTATGGTATCCTTGAAAGTATCATCACTGACAATGGATCCAATCTCAACAATGATATGATTACGGAACTTTGCACTCAGTTCAGAATCAAGCATCACAATTCTTTTTCATATAGACCTAAAATGAATGGCGTAGTGGAAGCAGCCAACAAAAACATTAAGAAGATTGTGCAAAAGATGGTAGTAACCTACAAAGACTGGCATGAGATGTTACCATTTGCTCTTCATGGCTACTGTACTTCAGCTCGGACATCGACTGGGGAAACTCCCATTTCTTTAGTCTATGGCATGGAGGTTGTCCTGCCAGTGGAAGTTCAGATTCCCTTACTAAGGATTACGAACGAAGTAGGCTTAGGAGAAGACGAATGGATTCAGAAAAGATTGGATCAGTTGAACTTGATCGATGAAAAGCGACTGGTTGTTGTTTTTCATGGTCAGATGTACCATAAGCGTATGATCAAGGCTTTCAACAAAAAGATCAGGCCTCTAGTATATCAAGTTGGTTACTTGGTAATAAAATGAATCATTCTACCAGAAAGCAACCCCATGGGAAAATGGACTCCCACTTGCGAAGGGCCATTTGTTGTCAAGAAATTTTTCTCTGGTGGTGCCATGATGCTGACTACTATGGACGGTGAATATTTCCCATATCTAGTGAACGTGGACATAGTTAAAAAATACTACACATAAGAGACCCGCTAGGTTGACACTGTAGCGGTAGAAATGTTTAAGACTAAGCCATTGAATTGACTAGACTTATACAGATCAAAATAAAAATCGCCACCGTGCTTTATTGTTTCCAAAGGAATGGGAAAAGAGTGAATAACCCAAAAAGAGGGGGAAATATTCTAGGTAAGGGGGTTTGTTATGCAAAGCGAAGGTATTAGCACCCTAAACATCTATGGTACTCCGTAGGAACCTCTTTGTAAAAATCTATATATTTTGGCTATAAAATGTTGTGTGTAAAATAGATGGTGGAGGTGAAAAAAGAAATATATTTTTTTATGATTTTTGCACCCACCGCGGTTGCAAACCTTTAGTGCCTACGTACCACCTTTTGTGCAATAGGGGATCTGGGTACACGTAGTTCACCTTTAAAAATTTTAAAACATAAGTGTGTTGGTTAATTTTATGAGATAAGACATCATCGTCATTGTCCGTGTGGAAAACATACTTACTACCCATAATCATGAGAAAGGAGAATTTTCATCATCTCAAAGTGGAGGATATGGCTTGGATTTTAAAATCAACGACGCCTCACTCAAAACCCAAGTGGAAAATATCTCTCTTCACTATATTTTGTAGAAGTATAGTTGTTTGCATCACTACAAGGATTGACAAGAGTCTAATCTTTTGAGAAAAGTTTTAAAGTAAAAAGCCAAAGTGGCAAAATGGTTTGAAATGATATTGATTGACTTTTAGTCTTCTCACAAAAAAATGTCAAGGTATTATTAAGTTGATTGAGGTTTATTCATGAAAATATTTTGAAAATGCATGGACCTAAGTCCAATTTTATTATGAAAGTGGTTCAAGTTTAAAAACAAGAAGAGTTTTCAAAATGAGGAAGAAGATTTTTGAAACTAAAGAAGATGGGAGGAGAATAAGAGACTATCCTAAAACACAAGGTAAAAGATAGGAATAAGAACCATCTAACCAATAAGAAGCCAATACTTGACATTATGAGTCAAGATAGAATTCTCATTCTTTTGATTGAAACCAAGCAAGCAAAAATACTAGACCTCTTAAGAGAACCAAACTTCAAATTTATTAAGTCTTCAAAAAAATTGGGTAGAGTAACAGTTGTATACGGGTGAATTCCAGATTACAAACAAAGTATATAATCACAATAACCTACAAACAAAACAAACAAATAACCCAATGTATTGAGGTAAACCTCAAGAACTCTAGACAAAACATCAATTAAGGTCACAAGGTCTCCAACGTAGGCCAAGGTTTCTAATCCTAAGTCTAAGAAGTCCAATACTCCATAATGCCAAGGATAGTAACCAAATAGTCCAAGTATCATTAAAGCATTTTGTGGTTCATGTTGATTATTAAGTGTCTTAAAAAAGAAAAGCTCAAGTGAGCAAAATAAAAATGAAAAGAAAGTAAATGCTCAAGTGAGCAAAGATGAAAAATAGCATGAAATGTAAATGCTAAAGTAAATGGTGCATAATATAAAAGAGCATAAAATAAAAACACAAAATAAAATCAATTATTAGTAATTAGTGGTTAGTTGGATGACCATCTTGAAACTTGCATTTGGAACTCATTATAGGATTGGTAGAACCAAAGCCTCCACACAACAAGTTGCATTTTCTTTTTGTCAAGTATATCTTCTATTTTGGAATCCTCAAAAATAAAATTTAATGATCAACGATGTTTAAGTGATCCGCGTTGACCAAAAGTGATGTAGATCCATTAGAGGATTGGTAGAACCAAAGCCTCCACACAATGAATCTCAATGTTATTGGATCAAAGAGATCAAATTAACATACTTGGGCTTGCAAACATAGGTTTGGGCCACGACTGATCATTTATTCGAATCGGGACAAAATTTAGCATTATGTTAAGCAATCGTAAGTGGACTTATTTAGAAGTCGCACCTATTTTGAGGCCGGTCAATAGCAATCTATGCACCATTTGTTTTGAGACATGATATAGAGATCACGCTCCAATGACACTTAGTGCAATAAGAAAGAGATAAGATGAAGAGGGGTGGGAAAGAATATACAAACCACATTTGGATTAAATTTTAATCAAACTATTATTAAAATCATTCATCCATTTTTATAGCGTTAGACTCAACACCATGGATCCAATGATGTTAACAAAGTTCATGATCAAAAATTCAACCCAAGATCAGCCATAAAATAATCACAAAATAATAATACATTTAATATATGAATTAAAAAGGGTTTTTAAAATGAATAAAAATGAAAATAAAGGAGAAAAATATCAAATATATTCAAATTGATCCATAAAAAGGAAATAAGGTCATAGAAAAATCAGAAATAGACTCAAATATTTTTATAAAATATTTGGTAATTTTTTAAATTCAGAAACTATTTTTAAAATTAAAAGAAATGAGTAAAATAAACCAAAAATGATAAAAAAATAACAAAGTCAGAAATAAAAATTAAATGAGGTCACCAATATTTGTCACAATATCATTAGATCATCCTTTTTTTTAGAATTTAAAAATGCATAAAAGTATTTTTAAACATTTAAAACAATTCAAATAAAGTGAAAATTTATAAAAAATATCAAAACACAAAATGAAATTGTAAAAAAAATAAAAATCAAAAAGAGAAAAAACAAAAATATTTTTCATAATTTTTTCAGATTTTTTGGATTTAAAATGAATTTTCTATGATTTTTTGAAGTTTAAAACAATTAAATATAAAAATCAGAAAATAAAATAAAAACCGAAAAGATGTGGACCAATGGATGAGAGTAAAAACACGTTAGTAATCAAATCCAAGGGATCTGGCGCACTATGAATATCATGGTCTTTACTGAATAAAGCACCAAATCACATATAAAATCAAATTTTCAAAAAATACAAATGGCACACCATCATTGGTTGGAAGATGACACGTTAGTCATCTTCAACCTCCAGCCAACGTGAAACACAAGTCTCTCAAACTGTAAAATCAGAAGCTCAGACCTATGTTAATTGCTTCGTCTCATCAAGACGAAGACAACCATACCTTCGCGAAAAATTTATATAAATTGTAACTCAAGCAATTTGGAAGAGAACTTTTGAAAATGGATTTGAAATTTCATGGTTAAAACGTGTTTCCAGTTAAAAGCAAGTGATGCAACTAGAACTAGGGCAATGAGAGCTTCACAATGATATTAAAGTTTGGAATAATTGATGGAGAAGATCAATTCAGAAGGTTTCAAGGCTCAAATCTTCTTCTGTTAGCTTCAGGGAAGATCAAGGACGGTGAATTGATAGAAAAAATGGATTGTAAAAGGCTTGAACAATGATTTCGAAGTTGCAAAAAAGTGAGTTATGGAGCAAGTTTGGAAGGGTGATTTTGGCTTTTCAAGCTTGAGAAAACGAATGGGATGGCTCATGTATTTATAGGAGAAGAAAATGGGAACAAAAAGAAGGGTGAATGATGCAATTTGGAGGGAATTCGTGTGGGTCTGCATCATGAAGAAAGTGTGACTTCTCTTTTGTCAAAACTCATCCAAAACGCGCGTTTTAGTGCACTAATCCACTTGGGAAAGTTGGCTAATCATGTTTAGACCCAAAACACGTGCTAATCCAGGTTTAGAAGTTGTAACATGAAATTCGAATTCTGACTTGCGATGAAACTTCAATTCCAAGTTACCACTTTTGAAACAATGGCATTCTCAGCTCAAGGGGTCTCAAGGTATGGTTCTTGATGATTTAGAAAGATGAGATTACAAGCTTTGCAATGGGAAAAGAATGGAATCAAATGGTTATTTGAGCTGAAAGTTGCAATGAGTCAAAGTTCAGAAAAAGAGGATGACTTTCCATACTTAGAAATATTTCAAGTTTTTTCTTCAAAAGTGACCTATAATGTTTTTCATCCAAACATGGCCTTCCTCTTAGAATTTGTTCTTGACCAAAAAATATGGCATTAAATAGACCTCTTGAGTGACATTTTGAAACTTGAACCATTCAAAATCTCCAAAAATTGAGAGAGTTATGAATTGCTGAAGTTGTCAAAAAATCATGAAATTACCTATAATCTTTTGTATCTTTAGGGCATCTTCCATCTATTTTATCACCTTGCACATAAAAGAAGTAATAAAGTTAACATCCTCAAGATCATTATGGAAAATGAGTGGGCTCAAGGTGATAGAAATTGACCAAGATATGATCATTTGAAGTCACACATAGGAAGTTGGGGGTTCATCTGGAGGACTTGTAATCTTTCTTCATCATGAAGTTTCTTCCACATGAAATCTATTTGAAACTTTTGAAGTTATTTGTTAGTAACCCTTTTAAGAGAAGGATGTTTTTGGAATCACTCAAAAATACCAAAATATGAGCAAGATATACTTCTTTGAAGTTCAAAACCCTAGCTCCTAGATCAAGAAAATGCTTTGAGGAACTTTGACAATTTTAAACAACCTTCTTGTACTAACATTTTTGCTTTGTAGATAGAAATTGTTGGGGATTATAATGAGAACTCATAGCAACCAAAACCACTTCCATATCTTGAGAATTGAGAGAAATATGCACTTGTGGCCAATGGGAACAAGGCCTTGTCCAACCATGACAACTTCTTCAATCAACCCCTTGTACTTTTGAATCAATCTTGATAACTTTGAAATGTGGTGAACCAAAATAAACCTTGCCATGCCATTTCTTCCAAAACAACTTCAATTGTTAGGTTTGAATTTCTCAAGCTTTATTGACTAGGGCATGGAAATAAACTCATGAACCCATGGATCAACTTGCTAAGCCACATTGCCTTTACCTACATTATTAACAAGTAAGACAAACCAACATTGAATTTTATTAATTAAAAGGAAAGTCAAAACAAAACATGCATGATCACAAAATAAAAACAAGTCAAGGTGCTTAATGATTCCTCAAAGAGGAAAGCTAAAGATAGGGAGGAGAACCAAAAGCCCTAATGTGATATTGTTGTGATTGAATCAATATGGTATGATGAAAGGATCTTAGGGGGAAAATTAGGGTACAACAACTTCCCTTATTTAAGTTTCTTCTATCCAAAGATACAAAGGTTAAAAATCTTCGTATCGACGTGATCGAAGATACTTAAGTATGAAACAAACCCTATTTTTGGCCCTAAGATGCTATGCAATGCTTATGAGTATGAATGCATATGAACAACTTCAAAGGGACGCAAAACACCACTGGGGATGTAGCAAAGGAAATAAGGATCAAAAGAGAAACCCGACCAGGAAAATAAATCACTTGTGAATCAAAAAGTCCCGACTCTATTGGTGTAACACCCAAAGAAGAGATAAAGATAGCATCAACTCAGCTAAAGAGGAGATAGAAGATCAAAAAGATAATGATTCATAGATGACAGTAAAAGATCAAAGGATACACCAACTTTTACTGAAGGCGAAACTACCAACGTTCACTAAAGGTAGAAAGAGAAAAGAATAACAACACCGACATTCACTGACGGTGAGCTACCAACATTCATTGAAGGTAGAGAGAAAAGAAATATCATAGCACCGACGTTCACTGACGGTGAACTACCAATGTTCACTAAAGGTATCAAAAAGATAACAATCACCAACATTCACCGATGGTGAACTACCAACTTTTGCTGAAGGTAGAGAGAAAATAAATATCATAGCACCGACGTTCAATGACAATGAACTACCAATGTTCACTGAAGGTAGCAAAAAGATAACAATCACCAACGTTCACTGATGGTGAACTACCAACTTTCGCTAAAGGTAGAGAGAAAATGAACATCATAGCACCGATGTTCACTGACGGTGAACTACCAAAGTTCACTGAAGGTAGAAAAAAGATAATAATCACCAACATTCACTAATGGTGAACTACCAACTTTCATTGGAGGTAGAGAGAAAAGAAATATCATAGCACCGACGTTCACTGACGGTGAACTACCAGCGTTCACTGAAGGTAGAAAAAAGATAACAATCACCAAAGTTCACTAATGGTGAACTACCAACATTCACTGAAGGTAGAGAGAAAAGAAATATCATAGCACCGACATTCACTAACGGTGAACTACCAACATTCACTGATGGCAGCAAAAAGATAACAATCATCAACGTTCACTGATGGTGAACTACCAACTTTCACTGAAGGTAGAGAGAAAATAAATATCATAGCACCGACGTTCACTGACGGTGAACTACCAACGTTCACTGAAGGTAGCAAAAAGATGACAAGTTTCCCCAAAATTTCGGCGTTTCACCTAGAACGGGTTTCAACTTCTTCTTTAACTAAGGTATTCTTCCTGGAAAGGGTAATATATAAGTTGTCTCAAAAAAAGAGACTACCACTTGCTGTTATAGGGAGGATTGTAAAAATGACTTTCTGGGGAAAGAAATATGACTTTCTGGGGAAAGAAATATGACTTCCTGGGGAATGAAATATGACTTCCTGGGGAATGAATCATGACTTCCTGGGGAAATGCCGATATATTCCTGCTGAGGAGATAAAGTATTCTCGTGCCAAATAAATTCACATTCTCAAACCAATGCTCAAAGTTTGCAGAAATCCAAAGTAATAATATTGTTGAGGAACAAAGATTCAAACCAGAAATAAATTGGAGTAAAACAGTCAGCCAAAATACATCCTTTGAGAAATAAACTCAAGAGGGAAACCCAACCTATCCAGAAAAAGAGCTTTACGCGAAGGCTAAAGCAAAAATCTTCCACTAGGGATAGCTCAATGAAGAAATTGAAAGAATATATACTTTCTGCTTAAGGTTAACACTCTATTGGAGAGAGGACAACGCAACTCTGTAAAACAGGATAATATGTCAACAAAATATTAACGAATGTGAATGAGAAATGATTTTCTAAATTTAACTATGCATGATGTATGTATGAATGTATGAGTGTTATCACGTATATGCTGACAAAATAGACATATAACACTGGGAGTAACCAGGCGAAACCAACTTGGGCATAATCAACACTCGGCTAAATCACATCCAACATGAAAATTCCATAAGAAAAATAAGCACCAAGAGGAAAAAGAATCCTATTTCGCGGCTTAACTTCACTAGGAAGGAACATAATACAGAAGTAAACAAATCATAGAAACAAAACAGTACAGATACAGGGATATAACATCCTTCTCCAAGATTCACCATGGAATAACACACAGACTTCAACGGGGAAAAAATGTTTCACAGTCTGTACTTCTACTGGGGATTGCAATACTGATTTCAAATAAGGCGGATGGAAACCATATCGGTAAAACATCAACTAAGGGGAGATAGTGCCTCATCATCGAGACATCAACTGAGGAACTCGTGCTGACTTTGTTGGGGAGGCCAACACCATATCGAAGAGGGGAAACCAAGATATGTTCTTCAATATTGAGAGTAAGTATTGCACCAACTTCTATGGGGAGAATTATGAAACCTCATGGGATAACAACTTAGGGAGTTAAGAAGTCAAACATAACAGCAAGAAATCAAAATTATGGGGATTTTAAATCAAACTCAACACTTTGTGGGAGAAAACCCAAAAAGTTGATAACCATTTCAACACTTCTTAAATAAAACACTGCCCTTGCCTGATTATCGAGAAATCAAACAAAATGCAAGCACTTCCGAAAGGGAGATGCTTCATAAATGAGTCAAATCTCAGCATGCACGGGGAGAAAATATTTCTATCAAATAGCGAAGCCTTCACTGGGGAATATTGGATTGAGTCTTCATATCATGCAAACTTATTCCAACAAAAGATGCCTTGGGATAGCCTTCCTGGGGAATCAAGAAGTCAACATTATAGAAAGAGGTCAAACTCATGGGGATTTTAAATCAAACCCAGCACTTGGCGGGTGAAAACCCAGAGGGTTGACAACTGTCTCAACACTTCTTAGAAAATGTACTACCCTGGTCTAGTTGCCTGGGAAATAAATACAAACAATAATGTCAATACTGCAGAAAGAGTGACATTTTGCAAATAATTCCATCTCAGCATACCAAGGGAACAAGACCTTTCGTCATATGAGGGAAGACTTCGCTAGGGAATATGGGATAGCGGCCTCATACCATGCAAACCCAAAATCAAACAAATGAATCAAAACTTGACTGGGGACAATGGGATCACAAACCCAATACTGCACCTTACGCTAATGGTATCGTCCTCAATATACAAAAGTCATACGCATACCAGCGAAAACGACCTGAGAACTTTCTCGGGGAAAATAAAACTTCCCAAAATTACTGGAGTTCATCCATTCCTGGGATCACCACTTTTGTTTTCCTCTTGAATCACAAAATCTAAAGTAAAAGTAAGTTGTAAATTCTTTTTGAAAAACAATTTTGTTATTTAATCTTTTTGCTTTGAAAATTATTATCAATAATAAATGGAGTCTTTGTAAGCTGAATAAAATAAGAAATACAAAGAACTGGGTAAAAGCTCAAATTTTATTGATAGAATGGTAGTCTGTGAATGGAGAGACTCCACAGATGATTACAAAGTTTGGAAAATGCTAATATATAATGGAAAATATACATTGAAATACAATGACCATTACTCCCTCTAAAAACTTTGAAATTCTGAGCACCAACTTCTGTTGAAGTATGGTGAGGATCCAAGAAGATTGTTGCTTCAATGATCAAGTCTTTTTTGATGTAGTTACTTGCCAAGAAAGTACCTAACTTTTGCCTAAGCTAACCCATGCGGGTTTTCAACTTAGCGAGAAATTTTATTCTGTTTATGTCTCTAATTTTTCCTAGACCGCCCTTTCGGGTTTTCGGCCTACAGAGACGCTCCTTTTTTCCTAAGCCGCACTTTCAGGTTTTCAACTTAGTGAGTTGTTCTTTCATTTCTTTAGGCGAATTTCTTGACTGCATCAGAATTCATGGGACGTGGGAACTCCTCGCCATCCATAGTTTCAAGATTTAATGCAATGCTAGAGAAGGCTTTCTTGACAACATATGGGCCTTCAAAATTGGGAGTCCACTTGCCCCTAGAATCAGCGTTAAAAGACATGATCTTCCTGAGCACGAGGTCGCCTTCTCTAAATTCACGAGGTTTGAGCTTCTTGTCAAAAGATTTCGTCATTCTCTTCTGATATAACTCCCCATGACACAAAGTCGTCATTCTCTTATCTTAGATCAAATTCAATTGGTCAAACCTATTTTGGACTTGTGATACGGTGGCCAGAACCGGGACGTGATTTCCCTATTTCGTTAAGGAAATGTTGCTGGTTTGCGTTTTGCGTTTGTGTTTGCAAAATGTCGCGGTAAGCAAGAGTCGCCACCGTATTTTATTTTATCCAACAAGGAAAGGAAAAAAGCATAGAAAAATTCCTTTTTCGAGATATTTCTTAGTACGGGGGATAGATTTATAGAAAGGGAAGGTATTAACACCCTTTCTATCTGTAGTTATCTACGGGCTCTTATGTACTTGCTCATCATTTTCAAAATTGTTTTCTTTGTGTTTGTGCGATTTGAAAAGTTTTTTATTTGACTTTGATTTAACTCTTACTTCTGGCTTCAAGAGTGTAATGAAGTGTTTTTGAAAACTTTGTTTATAAAGGAGTGTTAGTGTGAAAAATTTGTTTGGAATAAGCAAGTACTTAAGAACTAATCTACCTACTCGAAAAAAGAATTGTTATGTATTCATTTCCTTTAGACAACGCTATCCCATTATTGGTGAGTAGGTAGCACCGTCGTTGGAGTTTGAGGGTCAATTCGAAATGAACGCACGGTCACTAAAACAATGTTAGGACGTCTTAGTAATAACCCTAATTTTTTAGATCAATTATTCGAGGCAACAATTTCGAGGCAACCATTATGAGGCAACTTTTCCGAATCGGGACTTTGATCTTTGTTTAGACAAAAGGATGACCACTAAAGCATCCTATACTCAATGACCATTTACCGAAGGCAACCAAGTGGGAGTGTACCCTAGGAGTGCGCATGTGCGAATGATTCAATTTCATTTTATTTATCTTTGCACATTTAGGGTGATCTAACTGTTTTAAAATTAATCATACATTCTTGTCATGTATCCCTATATCATACATCTAACAGTTAATAATATTTGGAATTTAAAGTGTGGAATTTAAACTACGCTATCACAAGGCTTCGGGTATTTACATAGCCAAAAACAAACCCTTTGAAAATAAAGCGATAAATGTAAATAAACGTCCTAATTAAACTATTACAAACTGTAGGAAGTTACATCAATATGGTAAATAATAAAAATAAAGCGTGCAAGAAGAATTAAGATCGACGAGAATTTAAGGTTTTGACCCTTCTAACCTAATTAAAAGAAAAATTGATTTTTTGTTGTTTTTAATAAAAGAAATAAGTTTTCTAAATTAAATATGCAATTAATTAGTTAATTAAATTAATTAATAAAAATAATTACATGACCTATTTTGGTTTCTTTGGTTATTTTTGGAAAAAATAAAATATAATTAAGTTACTAATAAAACCTATTTATTCTAATTATTTTTAAGTTATTTACAAAAAGAAATTAAAGTTTTACCTAAAATTAAAATTTAATTAAGAAAAAATCCTAAATCTATTTTTATGGGATTTTTATATTTTTTTATTTATAAAAAAAAATAAAAGGGATTAAAAGAAATAAATAAAACGAATAAAACATGAAAATAAAGATGGGCCTAGTAGCGAAAGAAACAGGGGGTGCAATAATCAGAAATCCCTAGGCCCGAATCTTCGAAAGCTTCATTCTCTAACTATGGTGTTTTTTGATTCTTGCGTGGAACCTATTATTCAACCATCCATAACTGTTTTATATAAACTCAAACAAATGTTAGCATACCATAAAATGTTACTAAAATTAGAGATTCAAAGTTTACAATTTTACCAAACCGGTGTTGTCAAATGGGGGCGTGCTAGGCGTGTGATGGATTGCTCTTGGGCCTTGTAAGACTCTTTAGGATTTCAAGAGTATGGTTTGAGGCTTGATGTCAATTGAGAGAGACCGGAACCTCGAGATATGACTTGCACCAATTCTTTGATTTCTGGAGAGCTTTTAGAGAGCTTTTGAAGAGCTTTTTGAGAGATTTTTAGAGAGGATTTCCGTCCCTTTCAAGCTTGTATGGCTCTATATTTATAGAGTATAATGAGGAGACAAGAAAGCATGGAAAGAATCTCCCTCATAATGTTGTGTTTTAAGACCATGATCAAAATTTGAAAGAAATGCCATATTTGATGATTTTATGCCATTTTCACATGTGGATGAACCTGAACATATTTGAAGAGCACGAAATAAATTGACATAAACCAGCATAAAACTTTCCCAAAATGGATTCACATCAAAATTTATATTATTTCTATCATTTATTTATTTAATTCTGAATTTTAATGAATAAAATATCAAAATAAATAGCATAAATAGTAGAAAAATGTATGGGTGGGATTAGAGGTCGTGGACCATGTTAGGAATGATTTTAAAACTTGAAAAGATAGGCCCATTTTGAAACAATCCAAGTTTGGTCAATATTTGCTTCATGCATTTTTTCAAAAATTGTCCAACTTGGACAATGCATATCTCTCTCAATTTTAACCTTATGAGGGCGTTCTTCGACTTTTTAGAAAGCTTAGCATGTCCCCTAAGAGACCTATTTGGTTTCATCTCAATTGTATCTTCCATGTTCATGTAAGAAGCATTGACCCAAAAGGGGTTTTTGTTGACTTTCCAAAATGACCTATAATGTCCAAATTCATAACTTCTTGTGAGTGCATATTTTGAACTTGGAAGATGAATATGGATTGTAGGGAATTGCATCCTCTTCAAAATGAGCTTTGGATGGGTCATTTATCATAAAGTATGAGAAAGTTATGCATGGTCAAAGTTGAGTTGACTTTTCTTGCAAAACCCTAATTTAGCAACTTTTGAGACTTGATGAATTATGAGCAATCCTTGATGAATCATGATCAACCCTTGATAAAATGATGAAATATACTTCAAAATGAGGATGTTGACCAAAAATCTTGAAGTTTGACTGTATGTGGCCCACAATTGACTTTTGCCCTAGCACAGTCGATTTTCAGGCCTTTGAGCAATTGACTGAGCAAACTTCCTCTACAAGGCTTGAAACATGACATGGATGATCTAGAGAACATATTAGGACATTTTTAAGAATTTGGGTTCCCTTGGACTCAAGTATCTTGATGCAACATGAAACCCTAATTTGAGGTAGACTGCCTTAGGAGAGAGCTTGTCTGGCCAACCCTTGTACTACCTTGAGCAAGTTGAGGATCTTTCTTGGAATGTTTTGAGAAATATGGGAGGGAAAATTTTGGGGTACAACAACTGCCCCTGTTCAATCTTCTTAAACCTGAAGATTTAGATTGACTTTCGTGCCTTTCGTGATCCGAAGGTGGAAGAGGATCGAACACTAGAGTTCCCAGAAATTTGCACTCGCATGAAGTGGTAATTGTCTTGTGATGTCAGGAATGGGCTTACAGATGCCATTTGGAAATTTCTGATGAGGGGATGGTCTTAAAGATGCCATCTGAAGGAGTGTCGATCGCATAAGAGATTCCTTAGCGAGAGCTTGTATACCTGTCGTTGAGGAAGATTCTGCTGGGGAGTGATGATCTTTGTTGAGAGAAGTAGAATTTTATGAGCTTCGATCGTCCGTATTCCACTGAGGAAACATCTCTGTTTAATTTTAGGAACTTCGATCGTCTGTATTCTACTGAGGAATCATCTCTGCTGATATTTAGGAACTTCAGTCATCCATTGTTCAACTAAGGAATAATCTCTGCTAACATTTAGGAACTTCAGTCATCCATTGTTCAACTGAGGAATCATCTCTGCTGACATTTTAGGAACTTCATTCATCTGTTATTCAACTGAGGAATTAAATCCGGCTTGAGGAAGCGGAAGTGAACTGCGTATCTAGTTGTGTACAGGCTGCACCGCGACCTACTAGGGATAGGTGAAACCGATCGTGTTTGATAGGTCTGGATCTTATAGTGATGTGGACTGTTTTCTGGAGATAAGAGAAAAGAAACCTGGATAGTAGGGTTATGAGAAGGAACCTGGGTAAGGTTACTTCGTGAGGAGTTTGGATAACACTGCGTATGAATCGAGAAGGAACCTGGGTAAGGTTGCTTTGTGAGGAGTTTGGGTAAAACTGCGTCTGAACCGAGAAGGAACCTGGGTAAGGTGGATTTGTGAAGAGTTTGGGTAAAACTGCGTCTGAACCGAGAAGGAACCTGGGTAAGGTTGCTTTGTGAAGAGTTTGGGTAGAACTGCATCGGGACTGAGGAGGAACCTAGGTAAGGTTGCTTCAGGATGAGTCTAGGTGAAACTACATCAGGAAATAGAAGGAACCTAGGTAAGGTTGCTTTAGGATGAGTCTAGGTGAAACTACATCGGGAAAGAGAAGGAACCTAGGTAAGGTTGCTCCATGATGGGTTTAGGTGAAACTACATCTGAACTGAGAAGGAACCTAGGTAAGGTTGCTCTATGATGGGTTTAGGTAAAACTACATCTGAACTGAGAAGGAACCTAGGTAAGGTTACTCCATGATGGTTTTAGGTAAAACTGCATCTGAACCGGGAAGAAACCTATGTAAGGCTGCTTCATGAGGAGTTTAGGTAAAACTGCATCTGAACCGGGAAGAAACCTAGGTAAGGTTGCTTTGCGAGGAGTTTGGGTAAAACTACATCGGGAAATTGTAAGGAGGAACCTGGGTAAGGTTGCTTCAAGATGAGTCTGGGCAAAACTACATCGGGAAATTGTAAGGAGGAACCTGGGTAAGGTTGCTTCAGGATGAGTCTGGGTGAAACTACATCGGGAAATTGTAAGGAGGAACCTGGGTAAGGTTTCTTCAGTATGAGTCTGGGTGAAACTACATCGGGAAATTGAAAGGAGGAACCTGGGTAAGGTTGCTTCAGGATGAGTCTGGGTGAAACTACATCGGGAAATTGTAAGGAGGAACCTGAGTAAGGTTACTTCGGGATAAGTTTGTGTAAAACTTCATGAGGAACCTGGGTAAGGTTACTTTGAGATAAGTTTGTGTAAAACTTCAGAAGGAACCTGGGTAAGGTTACTTTGTGATAAGTTCGTGTAAAACTTTATTCAGAAATATATGAGAAAGGACCCGTGTAAGATTTTTCAGGATAAACCCGTGTGAAGCTGCATTTAGGAGAAACCCGTGTAAGATTTCTTCTTGACAAACTCGTGTAAAGCTGCATTTGATCATGCAGATAATTACTCTGTTTAGTTTATGGAGTTAATCTTGAACTTGCTGGAAGTTGTTGATGATAACCATCTTTCCTGAAAAGGTACATGATTAATCGTATATGATGCATGACATGCATTGTATGATGATGTTCTCAAAATAAATGAAATTATGTTGTATGAAACATGTATGCGCACGTCATGATATATGAAATGCTATTGTGGTATGTCCGAGTTTTGGAAAATAAATCCCTGATTGTTGTTGGAGAATAAAGAGTTTCTCTTGCTGGAGATAACGACCGAAGATGATTGGGAGAATAATCCTGCAGGAGAGAATAACTCCGCTGGGGAATGGACTGACGAGGAAATGACTCTGTGGGGAGTATATACTCTGCTAGAAGATCTGCTGATTTGGAGAAATAAAACTCAGCTGGGGATGAATTACTGTTGCTGGTGACAGTGAACCCTGTTGGGGATTGGATTTCTGTCTGTGAAAGGAATGAACTCCGTTGGGGATGATTTTCCAATGGCGACTTCACTGGGGATAATCTTTTAGACTCTACTGGGGATAATCTTCCAGACTCCACTGGGGATAATCTTCCAGTGCTGGTGATAGATAAACTCTTCTTGGGGAGAATCTTACCGACCCATTCGTGGTTGCGAGCCTCAGCTGGGGAGAATTAACACCACTGTCCTTTTCTTACTCTATGGGGAGTGTAGATATTATTGGGACGCGGGCTGAGGATATGACAATGACTTTGCATCGAGACTTTTCTGCCCCTGTATCTGCGGGAGAAGGTGCCTGCGGAGGCCTTGTGGATCGAGTATTATTCCAACCTATGAGGTGCTTGGTAATTGCCGATTGAAATGACAAATCTTCTTCTAGTAGGCAAGTGACGAGATGACGGGACATAGTCGTACGCTTTAATCCTTAACTTTTGCTTGGACTGTCTTTTCAGATTTTCAGTCCACCGGGATACCCTTTCTTGCCCAAGCCGTCTTTTCAGGTTTTCGACTTGCCGGGTGTACAAATATTTTTTTGTTTTTATCCCTAATTTTTTCCCGAACCCTTTTGGTTCGTCGGGATGCCCTTATTTTTTACTAGGCATGTCAACCTAGCGGGTCTTTGTTCATGCGCAGTATTTTCTGACTATGTCCACGCTCTCAGGGTGTAGGGAGTTGTCACTGTCGGTAGTGTTGTGTTGTCATACTACCAGAAGATGTTCGTTTGATCATACAAGATTCGTTGCTGGAATTCATGTCCAATGCCCCAAGTGATTCAGATGGAGATCTGCCCCTGGCTATTTGGCATCTTTGAGAGACTCCTTGAATCTTGACTTGACTGCCCCAGATGATAGACAATGCTCATGCCGTGCCCCTTGGTTGGAAGTGTTTTTTCCACTTGAGGTGACCCTTTTTATTGAAAAGGTTTTTGTTCACTAGATATTCATCGTGCGAATTTCTCTGATGTTGAACAAATAGTCATATGCAAACAATATTATTTTAAGAATGCAAAGCTTATGTCTGTTTTGAAGTTCTTTGAAAATGCAGTTTTCAATAAAACAAGCGAATTTTTGTAAAATGTGATGTCAACTCAGGATTTACAACAAGCCCTACAGGAGTCAGGATACCTTTTGTAACAGTATGCTTTCAAACTAACCCATGCCTCAGCTAGGACTTTTAAGGGTTATAACGTGGTCTGGTTCACGGTTCAAGAAACAAAGGATAAAGGCTCAGATTTTATTTGTAGCCACCCGTTCTTCGTGATGTTCTTCGATCCTAAACTCAGCTAATTGTGCATTTAGACCCTGTTTTGAGTCTTTGCTCTGATATTCCAGTGATGGTTCGGATACTGACAGATTATTTTGAACAGGAAATCATTTTGTTGAGAGTTTGTAAGACCTCTTTCTTTTTGATTTCGTTATCCCTGTCTTTTTGCCTGAACTGTTTTTTTCTTGTGATTACAGTCAGCGGGATGCCCCATTTTTTTTTAAGTCTCCTTCATAGGTTTTGACTTAATGGGATTTTATTTTGAGAGATAATGACTTCCTGTCTTGACGATTATAGGGAACCATCACCGTCTTTTAGTTTGTGAGAACGTCTTTGATGCCATTCATTGTGCACCTGGATTAACTGAGAAAACTATCCTGCCCCAGGTTGTGATTAAGGGTTTTAATTTGTGTGAAAAGAAAAACTCCAACTTCTTTGGCTCAAAGGGGTTGACTAGGGATTATCTTTCTTATAACTCCAATGTTTAGGATTTGAAACAACGCCTGTACATCATCAGCGGGGTCTGTTCAAAAGCATACTGTAGAGATTGTGGTATCATTTTCGTCATCCTCCCTCTAAAGGCTTTGAGTTTTTTAATTGAAAGTTGAACATCACAAAAATGAAAGCAATTTGAATATAGTGAATATGAATGGATTGATTCAAAACAGACATATGCAATGCATTGATAAAGTAACAAAGTTTGACATGAATAAATGCTTGAACAATCAAAAGAAAATTACAAATTGAAAATTCTAATGAACAAAAAGTCTTCTCGTCTGGTCTTGTCACTTCAGAGGAGGTTCCTTGGAGGGATGGTAGAAGATCTCAGCCTGACCATCATGTGTAAACTCCAGCACTCCTTTATCAATCAAGTCCTGGATTTTATTTTTCAATGCCCAACAGTCATCAGTATCATGCCCCGGGCTGTTGGAATGGAATGCACACCTTGCATCAGGATTGTAGTCTGGGGAGGCTATGTTGGGATTCTGAGTAGGGTTCCTTAACGTCACCAGATTCAATCTCAACAGATGTTATAAAGCTTGAAACAGCGGCATGTTGAGCTCGGCGAACTGCCTTTTGGGCGTATCTGGCTTACTCTGATTAATCTGTTGCTTTTGGCGAGGTTATTGTTGGAACCGTGAGGTAGTAGCAACCTAGAGAGGTCCATTCTTTACCAACCCAAACCCTTGTCTTCTTGGAGGCTGATTAATGGCTTGGTCCCTGGCCTCGACTGTTTGCTTCATACTGTTGTATCTGTCTTGATGAAGCTGGTTGATAATGATTCTCAGCTCTTCTTTTTCCCGGGCTAAGCCTTGGATAAGATCCATCTTCCCCAGCATTTGGTTTCTTATTGCATCTACCTCAGCTTGCAGATGTTTCAGCTATTTGTCCTTATTGTCTTCAGAACTTTTCTTGACCAAGTTCCCAATGAGAAGTGTTTTCAACTCTTCCTGTCCCTTGGATAGGTTTAGGAATATGTCCCTGAACTGAGTTTCTTGAGTTTGAAGATCTTTGTTGTCTTGTTGGAGGGCCATTGCTGAAATAAACAGCGAGAACATGAGAGACTTGTACTGGAAGACCTGTTATGCAATGATATGCATGATATATATATATATATATATATATATATATATATATATATATATATATATATATATATATATATATATATATATATATA